>JACXII010000008.1:13677908-14877908 GCA_014737395.1 Bombus waltoni | reverse complement strand
AATTTTTCTTGTGTCATTGCAGCCGAGGAGACAGAGACAGGGATCGTCAGCGTCCTTATTAAATGTAATTTAAAAAGTGATTGAAAAATAAATCACTTATTGACGTATTGTACACAGTTTGTACACAATCTTAATGTATGTACATTTATCATAACACAGAAATCATGTCTTGCACTTCATTATCATCGATTTGTTTTTTCGTACATTTTTTATATATTCATAACAATCGATGCGTGACGTGTAATTTTTGTGTTTTATATACGTATGTAAATGATCATTATATGTGTAAAGTTACATTTTAATAAATAAGACTTCTAACACTAAATCTTATATCATTTTTTGTATTTACAAATACCATTTTTAGACATAAAAAAAGACTAGGAACGCTGGGAAATTTTGTTTATTGAAAGATAAAAATATAGTACAATAAATTTATATCTATTTATGTATACATGTATATAAATCTAATAAATAATTGGAAAAAGAAATGATAACTAAGTAATTTGAAATAAATACATTGCGTTTTTATGGCCAACGCATGCCTAAAAACTTTCCAATGTAATGAATAAGCTGTATTATTTCAATTCATTTTATCATAGTAAATATAGGTTTTACATATGGATAGATAGGATGAAGACGTCTAGTTATGGATTTACTTGAATGGTATGATATCTTACAGCTTCCTTTGCTCTCATTTAATCTCTGCGTTTACGTTGATCTTTTAATATTTCCTATAATGGAGTAAAAGAGTAAGAAGTATTAGTTCACACTGATTTCATCACAGCAACTCATACTTATCACATATTAGGAAATTTATATTGTACATCGTCATTCTAGTTCTTAACTATTCTATCTCTATTAGTTTGTATATTGAGAAAACTGAGTTTAAAATTTATGAAGATTAATATGATTGCGATGAGTTAACACTTAAAAGAATTGAATATTTGTTGCATTTTAAGTAGAATTTTCATAAATTTGTATTATTTGTACCAGTAAGATATATGTGGATTGGTTAATTATATTTTTTGCAAAATGAAATTAGAACAGTTAAGAATTAGAATAACATATAGAACAATATTTGTATATATTGTTTTTAATTTTTACCTTTTGTGTAAGGATTATGAGGAGGTGGCGGAAAATGTTGACGAAATCTACAAATAGATCTAGAGAATGTAGAATGAAATCTTTGCTACCCATGTGGTATTTTTCAATAATCAATTGTGTATCATAAATAACAAAACCACACATTAAAAACAGTCCAATATATAAATAGGCTTGGTAGAAAAGGGTCCAACGTAAAAATAGATTGACAAATGAAAACAAAACCATAATATTCAGCAAGCTAATTAAGGTACCACCAAGATACAACCAACGTCCTCTTTCAGCCAAAAGAGAGGAAATACTGAATGACACAAATATAACAATTGTTCCTGAAAAGATAATCATATTAAAAATTGATATAGTTTCATAGTAATCCAATAATTATAACATGATGTCATAATACATAATAATAATAGATACATTTTCAAAGATAAATTTAAATAACAATAACTTACCAATCAGTGCAGTTACTATAACAGTTGGATTGACACTCATGACCAATTGAAGTAAAGGACCTAGACCAAGCCCAGAAAGGAACGCAAATCCCAGGAGATAGCTAAGTCGTAACTTTTGATTTTTTCCATTGTCTGGTGTATTAATTAAAGTAAAAAGCAGACCCAATGTACCAAGGGTTGTTAACAAATTGGCTCGCAAGAGCTCTGAGAACATGTGAATGTAAACTCCTGCAGCAGCGGATAGCATTGACATAGACAGACATCCATAGACATTTTTCAAGTGTTGTCTAACTGGGGGTTCCCTGCAATCATAAATCTTTATTACATTTTCTATATATTTAGGAATCCTTTGTAAGGAAATTGAAAAATCTTATAAATACATCAGATATAATCTTAGACTTTGAGCTTAGGTGATAAGGTGTGGTGTTAAGATTATAGCAATAGCTAAAATTAATAGTTTAAATGAGATTTAAGAAACGAATAAAAGGTGTAAAGGAAACTAGATAAGGTTCACGACGATTCGTAAAAAAAAGTATAATTATAATTTTACAAAGACGATCACGTTCGATGTACTTACTTACTCGTAACACGTCATACATACTATGCTCGCAAAAAAAAGTTTCACTACATGAAATATTCACATTAATGAAGTTCTCGAATATACATACATGTTTGAAGGTCACACAACATACCAATAACGCAGATGAGAGAAAAACGCATATCACGATAAATAATTTTATTCAAAGGTGCGTCGCAAAAAAGATACAGTCAATTTTTATAAAACGAAACGTTTCTTTAACGACTTCCTAGTTACATCACCGTAAATTGTATTTTAGAAATCACGATATAAATGTAATAATAATAAGAAATCAATAGAAAGAAAAATATTAAAGTAAAAATTATAGAAAAGTAAATCTGAAAAAAATATCTTTTCAATAGAAATGTTCATAATTCGACAAAAAATATTCAAAGAAAAGATATACATACAATTTCCTAGTGAAAGAGTTCACAAATGTGTTCAATACTGTTGCCATAATTTCGTTGCTTTACAAATACACCGTGATAGGACACAATTCGTTAAACGCTGTTGTTTTCCAACTAATGTACTTGTACAAATCGAGAATAATCATGAACCCTTGAAGTAGACTCCGTTCCGTGGACACGTCAGTAATATTTCTGTGCGTAAATTTCGTCGACACTTCCGATTGGTGGACGTGCCTCTTGAAATTTTATGAAACGTCAGCTTTCACGTGACAATGATGGACGATGAATTGTATCGTAAAATAGACAAGAAAAGAAGAAAACTTCTGGCGAGTAATGGCGACATCTTTAGGGCGAAATTTTAATTTTTAGGTTTTTAGTTACTACGTAGTGTGTAAATAACATCCATCTGTACTGGCAAAATGTATATATGTAACAAATTTATATATATATTGTTTTGTTTGTAACAGGATTTTAATAAAATTTAATAAAGGAAACTGATACTTTTATATAGAATTAATTGATTATCGCCTTTTAGTAAACGCTATTAAAACATATATCTTATAATAAAATTTAAAGAAATTATAATACGTGAGACAATTTTCATTTCGTCAGCCATATTGTTTTAGAATCATTGTAGACGAAATATTTATATTTTGTATAATCTCAAATCATGAAAGAAATGTTAACAAATCAAACTAGTTCAGGATATAGTAACCCTTTCGTTAATAATAATGGAGACACCAACAGTAGCAATACAAATGACAATAATACAAGGAGATATGCTGTTCTTAGTACAGACTGGATATCTGCAATTGGAGAAGAACTGGGAATGCATCCTTTACCAGATTCTTTATTAAAAAGACTTGCAGAAGATGCCTCGTATCGACTTAGAGAAGTTCTACATGTATATTAGTTCTATACATATATTATTATATCTAGAATTATTATTAAATTTACTCTTAAAATATATATATATATATATAATACATGTTTATCGTCAGAATGAAGCTGATAAAAGTTCATTTTTAGAAATGTGTAACAAGATTAAAACATAGCAAAAGGAAACGTTTAACGTCTACAGATGTAAACGCTGTGATTACCAATTTATGTGATGTAGATCCAGTATTAGGAGCACCAGAATCTCTGCCAGAATACCATACGGAAGCAAAAGTCTTTGTTCCTAATGAACGTATTGTTAATTTAGTACAAAAAATAAATGATCCATTTAATATATTGCAAACTAGTGTACCCTTCATTCAAGGTATATTATTTTTTATTAATTAATTAATTTAATTACATTCTAATATTATTTGCAATTTATCAATAACGCATTCAACATTTTACAGAATCGGAAATATGTGATACCAGACTAACAGAAGCAAGAAACAATTATGCAAAACGCGCATTAAAAACATTATTTAATGGGTCTCAGAAAACATTTCAGGTATGATAAATTCAACTTATGTAATGTCTTATAAGTATTATAATATACATAATTTATAGGTTCTAATTAATGACTGTGCCACTAATGCTCATTTGAGTGGAGAAGGAGTAATTGATAAATTAATGTCTATTGCTAGATCTATGATAATTTCAAATAATGTGCAATACACAAGAGTATCAACAAGAACATGCCAACTTATTATTGCAATTGCAAGCAACAGTGAAGCTGTTTATCCATACCATTTAACTTCGGTAATATTCTACAGTAAGATCATGTGAATTATACTAATTTACTTATGACTAAACAGATATTTTAAGATCTCTAATATTTTTTTATTGCAGGTTGATAAGTTAACTGAATTGTTATTGGAATTACTTTTAGGACAGAGTTTCATAAATCCAAACCTTGAAGCACTCTTTAAAGATTGCACGCTAAAATTAATGCTTCGTTGGCCATCTATTGCCGATAAGTAAATAAATAGTTATACACTTAGATGCCATTCAGTAACGATTAACTTGTTATAAAATCGATTTTTATTGTTGGAAGATATATCCCCATGTTGGAGAACGTACTGTTAAAGGAAGAAAAAGTAGATATAGATGATAATAAGAAAAATATTTTGGTTATGGAGCTACTAGCTAGTATTCAGCCATTGATGCTTTTCCAACAAGAAATAGGCTCTCCACTCTCAGTACATACTGTTTTAAAATTTGCTTTACCTGGTTCTGTCCTGTGGCAAAAGATAGCTGTAAGCTAACTTTAAAATATATTTTCTTATATTATTTCTTTTCATTGCTAATGTATCTTTCAATTATAGCTTAGTATTTGTGCTCTTATAAAATCACAAGCTCATACTTTAGATATTGAAGCTTTCATGGAACATTATGGAGATTCTTTACTACCATATTTACCATTTCGTTATAAAAGCACGGTAAATGGTTATAAAAAACCTATTTCTCTTCCTATAACTGTCAAAAGTAAAATAAAATACGTTAAAGTTAGGCCGGTAATAAGTAATCGGTTGTTATGGGACCGACAAACAGCATTTCCTGATTCTACATTACGAGGTCCACGACGAGAAATAAGGTATGCAACTATATTACATTTATCGATTAGATAGAGTAAGTATTTTCGTATGTATTTTTTAATATTGCAATACAATTTTAGATTTGCCTTCGCCGGTGGACGACCGGTACCATCTAGTAATTTAAGGCGTGTTAGTTTGAGAGCGAATTATCAGATTTTAAGAAGTGAACTACAAGCTACGCTTGCTCTAGTAGCATCACGAAGACTATTAGTACTTAAAGATAAAAGAAAGAGATCATTCGATATTTATAATCTATTATACGGTTATTTATAAGTTTGTATGTCTGTGTGTATGATTTAAATAATAATTTCACGTTTATATTCGAATAACCTTTGATACAAACAAAAATTATTTTTTAAAAAGATTTCATTTGGTTTCAAAATACATATAAATATCGTAATATTTTCTCGTTAACGGGAGAAAACATTATTTCGCATTTATACATAAAGTTTAAGGTTTGTTATTTATGACCCTACCTATAGTAGTACGTTTTTATAACAATGTCTTCTGTATATTGCTGAAAAACTATAACATATATTTATTAAATTAGTAATAGGAAAAAGACTGAAGCCATGATCTCACCGAAAAGATCGACTCTCTCTGTTAAAGACAGTCTTGTAACCCTTGCGGTAATACACTACGTGGTAATATATGTGAATTAATCAAACATGTAGCCCGAGTATGCATCCTTATCGGTATCTGAAATAAATATTTTTACCATCAGTGTTGTTTTTAACATTATCACAATTTTAAAATACATACTGCAGCAAGCTGTCGTCGACTTAAAATTCGATTCTTATAAAAAAATAAACAGGAATCTGTTTCAATAGTAATAATTTTGTCCTAAAAACAATATATTTTTAATACATTAAAATTATACTAAGATATCAAAAATACCAACCTTCTCGCAATACGTAGAATATTTTTTTTCATTGATATTCTTTACAGAGTCTATATTCGCTAAAGAATTATGTAATGCTAAACGCTGTTTGAATAAATCATTGTTATTGTCACTACAGTTATTATCTACCATATCATTGTACATATGAAAGTCTTTGCCATATTTAAGTTTTAGAAAATAATCAGAATTGATCGTTTTTGTAAATTTTATAGCATTATTTTCAAAGTAAGTTTTAGTTTGCGTATCACTCAATTGGTATCTGAAGTTAATTATTTTTGGCCAATTTTTAAGGACACATACTTTTTCAAAAATATTTAGCATTTCCGGCCAATTATTCTTATTTTCATTGTTATTTTCTGAATAAGTTTCATTCAGATTTTTATTTATACTAATATTTTTATCTTCCTCATTTTCCATTACAAGATTTAGATGACTTGTTTCCTTATTGTTTTGAGCGGCTGGAGCTTCCTCCAAAGTGTTTGATGTTTTCAATTCACTTTCAAGCATAATTTTGACAGCTGTATTGTCTTTGTTTGTGTTGTATATATTTTGTATTGAAGAGTTAGTTTCCAAATATTTTGAGATAGCTGGTATTATTCTACGTCCTGTGAAAAGAATTTTGAGAAAAGAACAAGAAAGTACATGTAAGATGTTATACTTACTATGCTTTATCCAGAACGTTTTTATTCTATTAGCATACTTTATACGATAATTCCTTCTGTAGGATTCTAATTTAAGAAAAATAGGCTCTGTTAAAAATATCAACTGCTTTCCAAAATGAACCTGTGTTTGTAGATCTTTCTTAGGTACAACTGACTCCAAGATCAGTTTACATTTGTCGAGATCAATCATTTCTGTTAAAAATTATTTCCATGTCTATACCTAAATAGATAAACAAGTATTTGTACTACCTACCCATAGGCTTTCTGGAGTAACGATCATAAAAATCTTGATGACGTAAACGGATAGGATATTTACATTTAGCTAAAGGTAAAGCATCAAAGATACCAATACATGCCAATTGTTTTTGAAAGTTTTTACGGTCCCATTCATTATTTATCGATCGACTGAAAAAATTAATTATTAAATACAAAGATATCATAGAAAAATAATTGTAGAAAAACATGTATTACTTTGGTTTAACGCATCGTACATAATGCAAGTCACATTTTCTAAGTTCCTTAATAAGTGTATCCATATTATATTTTAATTTAGCTAACATAGTTTTTTTTGTAATAGATCCCTTTACAATATGCAAATATTGTTCCCCTCCAAAATTGATTAAGGAACGAAGAAATTTATTCTTACTTGTACTGAAAATTAGAGATATTTCATTTGGAACCTATAACAAATTTTTAAATTTGTTAGCAATGTTTATTGTAGATCGTAAAATATATTTAATACCTTATCTGTATTTTTAGACAATAAATCTTCTATAGAATACGTAACAGGACCAGAGTAATGTTCTATAATGAAGTTTCCTTCTTTTTCACTTAAAAATTTTTTTTGTGCATTGTGTAAATTTTTACATACTGATTGAATTATTGTTAATATATCAATCACTACGGGTGATTGACAAGCCTGTAATATAATTAATATAATAACTACAGAGTTAGCTGCTAGCAGTGATAACTTTTATATACAATTAAATATATGTATTTTAAATACATCATTCAAGGTCAAAAATAAATTTTCTTCGATAACGTTCAGACGTTCTTTGTATAAATTGATAGTATGTGAAGGATTGCAAGTTTTAATAAAACCTTCCTCTTGTAAATCATTACGATTATTTTCGACACAAGTTTCTATGAAATATTGTTGCATTTTCTCGTTAGCATAATTTACACAAAGTTGTTCTATTCCATTTTTAGTAAACGATTCAAAGCCAAAGATATCCAGTATGCCTAAAAAAGATATATACATATATATATGTACATATGTGTATGTATATAATTTGATAAAGCTTCAATATAAAATTCAGTGTTATAGCATACCAAGCCATTGTGAATATTGTTGTTTTAGAGACAAAGTTCTATTTGCGTGATTTAAGATCCAATGAAAAAGAAGATCGTATATATATCTAATTATACTATGTAATCTGTTGCGACACGCATCAACAGTAACAAGATGTCGATGATATGAGGTGTGTTTTCGCCAAGTACTTTGTGGATTTATGAGGATAGTAGTAAGCAATTCCATGATAGTATCTTCGGTTAAAGAACTAAGAACACAAGTACTTTTTAGAGCTTCCTTTGATTCTACAAATATGGTTGTATAAAATTCCTCATTCTTGCATTATATATATATATAGGATAAGTAGTGCAACATACCATTATTATTAAAATCAATTGCACATATTTCACCATCTTCTTTAAATTTAATATTTCCCATATGAATTAATAAGGCAAGAACTTGAAAAATGTTTTTTTTTTGATCAGATTTGAAGTCCAATATATCCAATGCGTTCAGAGTATCTTGGAAACTTTCTTGAAAATATTTCTTCTTATTGCAATCTATAACACTTAATATGTCATAATATTTATCTTTAGATAAATTAAAAATTTCAAGTTCTGTAGGTGACATTCCAAATATCATCTGGAATACATTTTTTTAGTATTTCTTACAGATACTTTCAGCTGCATAAGAATATGTAATAAATCAAACCTGATAAAAAATTTGAAAATTGCTTGAACCTCTTGTTACTCTATTTCTTTCTAAAAGAAACGAGTTAATAGTTGCACCAGAAATAATTCCACTTTTATAATGAAGTTTTACAAGTTGCCCGTGTCTTGAACTTATTTCATTTTTTTCAGTACAGGCAGTTGTAAAAGTAGATATCAAACGACAAGCGTCTGTAATTCTTAGCATAATATTGTGTGCACAATCCCCTTGAGATAATTGTACTGATCTTTTGTTAATATTACTAAGAAACTCTAGACACTTGCAAGCATTGAATGTTTTTCCTGTTCCAGTTTCTCCACTTATAACAATTACCTTAATATATGATATATTGATAAGTTTGAAAAGAAAATCGATGTCTTTTATGATGATCTACCTCTTCTGAATGTTCTACCTGAGAATTTCGTCCATGTTCTTTGATAAGATTGTAATGTGCCTTAGCAGCAACAGCAAATATATGAGGATTTGCTTCATACGTAGTATGAGATATATCAATATGTTTATTAAATTCTGAAGAATTATACAAATGAGACGTTGATACTTCATTGTTAGGATTTAATGTCAGGAGTAGTGAACCAACCCATGTATAAATTTGACCACGTTGTAATCTTTGTAAAAGAAAATCTATAACTGAGGAAGAAACATTATTTGTAAAATGTTTTTTGTCATTTTGTTATTTGATGAAAAGTATTTAAGGCTTTTATACAGAAACAGCATATGCATACATACTAATATTTTCATCTTCTGGTAAAGTACCTAAATCGGTAATGAAATCCCATCCAGCTTGGGAAATTGGTTGCTGTAAAATGTATTTGTAATTTGTATATATAAGAAAAAGTGATATAAATGATATTTTCATTAATAACAAACCTCTTCTGTTGCTGGCATAATGTTCTGTACATCTATCACTGGCAATATGAATAAACGAAATGATGTTGTCAGAAACAAATATTTACTTGCTCAAGGTCAAAAAAGTTCGCATATCGGTTTCTGCCCGCATTATTCAAAACTATAACTTCTACATAGATGACGTAATTTATGTTACAAAAACAATGAAATTTTTTAAACGTATCAAATGTTTTTAATTTATTATTATAAACAAATGAATTCACGTATGAATCTCTTTATTCAAATACATTAGAAAATTATATTACAAATAATTTTTAAATTATCTGTCTTTAAAAAAATTTATGTTTAATTCATTAAGGACACTTCTCCCCCATTGCTTGAAGAAACTTTCTGTTATCTTGAATAAGTTTCTCCAAACGTTCCTTTGTAGCCGAAGTTAGCTTTTGTGTAAATTTACGTCTTGCAGATTCGATTGCAACTCGATAACCAGCAACATTGCGGAAAACTTTTATATGTCTATCTCCAGCAACTAAAACATATTCTCCCACAGCATTAAAAGCTAGACTCGTAATAGGTCCTGTAATGTAATATTATATGGATATAAATATAAAAAATGCAGTATTTACATATTAGAATGAAAAAATACCAAGAAAAATATTTTCTATGGTAGTATCCAACAAGCCAGTAATTGTAGAATAAAAACTTAACGAAGATCCATGAGCTATCGCTAAAACTTCAGCATTAGGAGATAATGCAATATTAGCTGTTATTGTATTTTCCCTTGGTCCAGTTTGAAGTATATGAGGATCCTCTCCTTTTTCGAATTCAACTATAAACATATAAATTGGCAAATGTGTAACAAAATTTGACACAAAAATAATTTACGAAAAGAATACCTCAATTTATTACTTTTTGTATCATATAAACGATAAGTTTCATCTTTCGATACAGTAGCCATATAACTACTATCAGCACTGAAAGTAAAATCAAGTATTCCAGATGAGTGACCACCAAGATCGAAAGCCTTTACTACTTGTTTGAATTCTCCTGATTTACTAAATACTACTTCCCATATATTTGCATCTGGAGTGAATCCTAAGTAATAAAATATCGTTATGGAGACATTGAGTAAGTTTTAGTTAGAGCTAAGATAAAATATTCTAAAGAATTACCGGATGCACCGACGAAACGTCCACAAGGTGATATTCGTGCTCGATAGGTCGATCCAAGATGCAATTCTATAGTTGCAAGAATTTGTCCTTTAAGGTCCCATATTATAAGATCGTTCATTTTACTGCATGTAATAATATATTTTCCTGTACATGCAATATCCATGCCAACAACATCTTCTGTATGCCGCTAAAAAATTAATGATGAAGGATATGAAATTTATGTATAAAAAATAATATAATAAAGAGAAATTTAGTACATACCTTTGGAAATTCTAAAGCTTTAATTGCAGAGGCTAAGGTACCATCTGGTTTCTTGGAAATTTTATAAACTTCGATAGTATTTGCTAAAGATTTATGAATAAGAAATGCTTTACTATCAGGAGACCAGCGTACTAAAGTCGCATAATCGAAATCTATATTAACACGTAGCGATCTTTTTTCTTTTATTGTCAATTCTTTTGTGCACCATAACAAAACAGTCCTATCTGAAAAATTAGAGATCACAGTCTTACAAAATTATTTTAATAAAAGAGATAAAATAATTCTGACAAAGAAAGGATTAAGTGAAAAGTATTCTATGTAAGACTAAAAAACACATTTAATTTATTACAGAATTTTTTTATTGAGCGAACAATTTAAAATTGTTAAAGTTTTACAGTTATTAAAACAAATTTTATGGAGTACAATAGGCTAGATACATGTATTTCATGCTTACAGACCAATTAAAATCTTACAATAAACCTACCATTTCTTAAATCTTAAATACATTATAGTATCATTAAAACTATGTGTAATTAATTATATGTTACGTTTTTTATTTGGAGGTGGCATGAGATCAGAATCATCTATTACAAATCGGTGCCTATTAATATAATCCAAAAGTCGTTCAGTTGTTATGGGTTTTATAATACTTTTGCATACAGATTGAGCTGTATTGTACGAATTAGGAAATGATTTATCAGTTCTTTCACGCATGAAAACCCATTGACCGTTCTCAAATTTACATTCAATAATTGCATTATTTAAATCTTTTATTTGTTTGGTAACTTTCATTTTGTCAAATGGTTCTCTCATACCACCTACATAGAGATAGCCAATTTTCTTTGGAAGTATTCCTTCTCCAGATTCTGTAATTATTTTTAATCTAAAATCAACAGAATTCTGTGACAAGGGTTTCCATTTTAAAACATCTGGTGAAAGCCCTGGACAATAGGGTTCCTTAGCAGGTTGAAATATTAAACCATCAGGTTCATGGCCTAGTTGTTTGGCAAATTTTTCACTTAATAAATTAGCAGCTTGTGTCACATCCCAAAAATGTTTTAATCGTACTGAAAAGGGTTCCGTTTCTTTTCTCAATTTTCCTTCCTTCATCGCTCTATGTCTGCCACCTATAATTTCTCGTTCAATAATGCAAGAACGCTCAGGATGAAATGGTAGTTTACTAATATCTTTGCCATCGTACATCACTACATCATAAACTAAATATCTCGGATATTCTTTACCATTTGCCTTGTCAATCACCATTTCCTATAAAATTACTCCTATCAATAACCAGTTCAATAATTTAAAAATTTACAAACATTGTGAAAGATTACTTACACCATCCAATAATGTATCTCGAAGAGTTCTAGATATGTCTTTTGGATGTGGAAAAGTCATTCCATTAACTTGAAATACACTATTATCTCTATCTACAAAAAAGACTTCTCCATCTGCTTGAATCATCATCATATATCTAAGCAAATACAATCAATATATTTTTAAATTGCCTTCAATGTTTTAAATATAGTGTTATCTAACCTGGTTCCATCTGCTTTCCACGAAACTCTATATGGTTTTTCATGTAGCAATCTAATGTTATCTTCATCCATAGAAACTGGCTGAGAACCTGGAAATCCAGTTGATTTCCAAGAACATATACCTTGAACACGTCTTTGTATCCCACTTAATTTTCTATCTTCTAAAATAGGAGTTACTCCAGGTACACCAGCCATGAATATTGGGTTTTTGTTATTGAACTCACGCCTCCTCTTTTTATTGGGTACGTCTTGATTATAATTATCGTTATTTCTACTAGTACCCTCATCTGTATCTTCTACATTAGAATCATCATACTCTAAGCACCAAGCTGGCATAGGAGCAGGATCAGGAGCATCCTCTATGTCATCGTATCTCCTAAATAGTTCCTGAATATAATCAGCTTTATATATGCCTGGTGGTCTTGCAGTGGCAAATTCTGCCAAACCAGCATCAACACTGGTACCATCAGTTTCTACTAAATAACTAATTATAAGGAAGCCAGTTCTATTAAATCCATGCGTGCAGTGAACACCAATAACTTCCAGGGGGTTAAAGGATATAAAATTTTTGCAAATTTGAACAAAAATTCTTGTTTGTTCTTCAGAGGGAGTTTCACCGTGACCTCTGCACTGCAACTTTAAATATTTGCAACCATACGCTTCTAAGCTTTCCTTGTCGTAAAATCTCGTAGTGTTGGTTAAGTCAATCCATAGGCCTAACTTTATTTTCTGACTTTTTAACGATGCGAATAACATATCCACTGTGAAACGACTTTCTTCTGGCACTTGGCTATCAAATGCAGATGATAACGGAGTCTTGAAAGCAAGAAATTTATTCTGTATTAGTTTTATTGCTTTCCGTGGACAATGAAGCCATCGGGGCGGAATTGGCCCTTTGCTTTCGTTTCTACTTGACATTTTATCGCGTTTTTCTTTTTCAGAAAATTAATTTTTTATAACTTCTAGTCTATTAATCAATTTTTATAAATGCAAGACACTGCAATGTTTTCAACAACATGAAATATACAGCACTATAACCTTATATTTATATTTATTTTTTCAAGCACATTCGTTTCTCTATTTTTTCGTACACACGTAATAGGTTAATTTTTTCAATCTTGACATTTATGCTGTCAATGTCACAAAGTAGGTATTCGATTAAATTGATTAAATTAATTGATACACAAATCTTGCTCTCAGATGTGTCCCAAACAACGGAACAGCTGTTGCTAGCGTCCACTGTACGCCATTACAGGCTTTCACAATTTCGACTTCAAGCAAACTTCTCGATAAGTCGATGAATCGTATCGATATTCGATAGAATCGAGTTGACTTTTCGAAATTTAAATTTATAAAATTTGCATGCTTTAATTTGGATTTAGACTCTTAAATTTAAAAATCTGCATTTTTAAATTTAAATCTAAAATTGTTTTACGTATTCCGAATTTTAAATCTGCTATATAATAAACGCTCTTCTTGAATTGACATTGCTGTGACATACATGCTCACACATGTAAATGAATATTACATATACACTTTTTTTATTCTAAGATCATTATATGCAATGATATAAACAACGATTAATTAAAAGTAACAATTTTATTTTACTCCAAGTTGCCTTCACAAATAACTCCAAGTATGTCTAAATTAATTCTTTCTTCCTATACATGTATCCACGGTTAGAAACGTTATTCAAGGTCATCGTTGGTTAAATCAACTAAAGTATAAGTACGAAGGTGAAGAGCAAGGCGAGGTCCCTCGCTCGAACAGCAGGGCAAATTATGCTTATAGGAAACGAATAATTCGTCCCTGATGTTTCACGTATCACTGATTCCACGGCCAAATATCTAATACATTGCCCAATGTTAAATACAAAAACTTAACTGCTCAGTACTATTAATTATCAACGATGAGAAACTCGTAAGATCATTAAAAAATATATTAACAAGCGAATTAATATACTGATATATAATCACCTATAAATTCCTATTTTCCATTTCGTTAAATACGTGTACTGTCGCAAAAAATATGTAGATACTTTGTTTATTTTTAACAGTATGTAACAATTATAGTTACATAGTTATTAGTATTAGTTAGAAGGTTATAAATATATTCAAGACGATTTTATTCTTCGTTAAAGCTATCGTGAAATATCGTGATATGATAAAATTTACTTTTAGAATTTAATATGCGATCAAAGAAAGATTGTCATCTGTAAGTGTCAATCTTTACGAAGTAGTTTTGATTTTTAAGGAGTTCGTCATCCTCAATTCGTTTGATCGTCAACCTATACATCAAACGGAAAAGATTCTTCGTAATTAATAGGAAGTCTATTGTGATTATGTAATTCTATCAATGATATCTAAGATTGGTCAACATTTCGATGAATCGCCCATTCTATCTAATTTTAATATACTCTTACGTAATAAATCCTAAAATAAAAAATGTATGTTCTATAGGTTATATTATCTATTCATTTCACAAGAAGATAGTAGGTAAGTATTGCTTTTGATCATTAGTTTGCCATTAATTCAAATATTTTAATAATACTCGTGTATTACAGAAACATGCAAAATCTATGTGTAATATAAAAACGAAGTTGAAATTGATCTTGAAATGGAATATCACAAGGTGCATATAAACATTGTGTCCATATATACAAATCGATAGAATATGAAATACGAGTATGTATTACTTTCTCGAAGATTTAAAATATAATTGCTGCAGATTGTACAAATGGAAAAGCAGAGCCCTGTCTCGAGTTTCTCGGAGAAAGCGTGACCGGGGTGAACGAGAGTAGCACATTGCAATAAAACGCTACTCGACGTTAACATACGAGTAGCTAAATATAAGTCGTTCCCTTGTGGTTCACCCACGCTCTGTGTTCGATTTTGATACACGTAAATTTTTATCAGCTCAACATAACCTTTCCCAATATCATACCATGAATGATCAATAAATTTTTACAGTTTATTAATTTTCAATTTAGTCACGACTCGTTAATGTAATAGAAAATTAAACATCTCATTCTCTTGGAGAATGTAACCATCGACGTAACATCAATTCATTCGATCGATATATCGTTTAACAAAGACGGAAAATCAACATGGAATTGTGTCAGTGGTGAAACGTGAACTTTTCTGTCAACGATCTCAAATCTCTTAATTACTGCAATAATTTCTTGATGCAGATCAATCATTTTAATAATATTATAATATCCTGTTGTATTGTTCTACAAACACTATATAACGAATTTAGTAATCTTTTTCGCGAAACAAAACTATATACTATATTCTATGAGTAAGAACAAGAGAAGAGGTTATGTAAACGTAGACTTATAAAATACAAATTGGTAACGGATTAATTTTTCCTTTAATGAAGATTATGAAGGCAAAAGGTATAAACTCGTTTTTGTTGATTTTCAGGCTTTAATATTTTTGTAGCTGAAAAAAGGTATTTCAATATGAAATAGTCGAAGAAAGGAATAATTTCTAGTCCTTTAAAAAAGATCACGAATCCGTAATGTTTTATACAGAAGCGAATAATATTTCGTATCATATTAATTTTATACTACTTTATAATATTAATCTGCACATATATGTATATATAGGTATCGTTATTAATATTGTTTAGAACAAAGACTAGTTTTCGGCCCTCAAGATCGTTAAATGTTATGCCACTGAAGGATATTTATTTGTGGAGAACGTCAAATGAAAAAATGAACGTGATAAGAGGAATTAACGCAAAAATTCGTAACTCATTAATCGAAATTAGACGGAATCAACAAGAAATTCAAAATCTCGTGAATGTAATTTTTACATATTTTGAAATGGAATTAATACATACAACAAGTATTGCCAATCTTTTTTTTTTTATCAAAGAAAAGACCAATCCATTGTCGTTTAGTATTTGCAATAACTTTCAAGGCATTTACAAGTTTACGTTTATATAACACTCGTTTTTCTTACGTTTATTCATAGAATAAGCAAGCTAGCATCGCTCCACGAAAAAATCTGGGATATATAATTATTATACAGAGATATTTATGGGATTCTAAGAAAAATGCAATGGAATATTGCAATGTTGTTGAAAACTATTTATCCCGCAAGAGGATAAAGAAAAAATTCTGCTCATTTAATACAGTATTCTCTAATAGAGCAAGTCAAGAATTGATGTAACGTCGGATCCTACATTTCGCAATCGAAATGAACAAACGACGAGCCACGTTCGTGTCTTCCGTTTGATTTCTCAATCGACAATGGCCTAACCTACCTACGGAATATTTAATGTTCTCGTCTCTAGCGAGTCTATGGTGACAACATTTTTCTTTCTATCTACAGTCAGCAAAAATCCAAAGTTCCTCCTTCCTTCGTCGTTTTATCTGCCTGCGTCCGCTACTGCAAACGAACCACAAGGATATTCTTCGTCGTTGACAACCGCAAGGACTTCGTGAAATTTGAAAAAGTAGGACACCAACCGTAATCGCTTTGTCAATAGCGAGAAATTGCCTTAAATGTGCAAATGTTTAAAATCTTGCTGATACGACGAATAAGCAGAATATTTTTCGATTTCGCAAAAGATCAAAGAACTTCATCTTACGTACGCCACGCTCGATCATAAGTAAGAAAAGACGTACGAGTACAATCGTCTCGTCTATTCAGATGAAATTTTACGTTGGATAAAGAAGATCACTTCCGGACACTTCCACGTATATTACCATTAGCGCTCAGAAACATTCCAACACCGGCTTATCTTTGATAAAATGTACTTTTAATTAACAAAATTACAGACGGGTCAAGACCGTAATAATTTTATTATTTACGATCACCGATGTTCGTATACGCGTTCAATTGATTTTCTGAAGCCAATCTGCGGTAATAAAATTGGCATTTGCAATTATCAGACCTTATAGAACTGTCTTGCCACTTGACAAACTCTTTGCCTTCGGATTTATGAGACAGATTAAGAAGGAGATTTTATAAACTGAAATACTTCTGATGTTAATTATGATACATATTGAGCATGATATTGAGCATTTTTGATAGTCGATTCAAGCCAACATCTTTGTCAAATTTGCTTAACCGCTCTTATTATTAGAAAAAGAAATAAATTAGTAAATGTAATTTACACGGCGAATTAACTGCTATGTTCGACACGCTTGATTTCGTTCTTTTCTAGAAGGAGAAATTTTGAAGAAAGTCGATAAAATCGTGCTAACGATGAATCACGCGATGGTATAATGCTTCATGAACGAGCGCGTCCAACAGGCTAACAAAGTTATTTAGCTAATGAGAATAATTAGTAGCTCGAAAAATTGAACGATGCACTGGACTTGCGATAATTATAAAGATTTAAGTAGGCGTTGATCCTGTTTCCGATTAATAATCCGAATAATAATAAGCTGAAAAGCTTCATTCGTCGAAAATAACGAAATTTTGTGCTTTTGCGCGTTGCTTTGTTTTCTGTTAACAGTGTATGCTTTTATCGCTCGGCCTTTAATCGAAATGTCCCGTCCACGATTTCGAAACCGGAGAAAACACGCTTTATCATTTTCTTTGTCCCATGTTTGTTTTTCTAATTATGAAAAACTGCTAGACGGGACATTTTAACCAAGGAGAGAAGATCAGACATCGATGAAACATTGAAACCGAGCACACCATGTTTTGTATCGACATTGCATTAAGGATGTTTCTCGTTAGCTTATAGGATACCACAGTGATAATAATTATTCGAATCTAACCGCTATCTAGACGATTACGATTCATCATCCTGTTATTGTCTAGCCATTTCCTTTGTTTTCGTTTGCGTGAAAGCTTTATATCGTTACCAAAGCAATTAAAAAATACGTGGATTAGACGAAATATTACCGGAACTTTCCTATCGTCTATCGAGAAAAGAGCCACAATTTCCAAGACAGCATGCCGCGAGCGACGAAGGTGGAGAAAGTTTCTGTCCTCCCTTGCGTCTCCTCGTCCCTGTAGCCATTTCTACCGTAGGAAACGCTTCCTCGAGGCCCCGGTTCGGCAACCCACGCGCCTTATCCGAAGAAAGAAAGTTGTTGCGCCGCACGAAACCTGCAGATTTTCTCTCCGTAACCTGCCTCCTATCTCCGCCGACATGCCCTGATTAAAGCAGCATCCTCTCTTTTTCTCTCTTCGCGCTTCGCGAAGCTCGTTCGTTCGACGCCATCTTCTTGCACGAGGAGAGACCTCGAGATGCGGCTAATAGTTATTCTATTTTTACAGACGACGACAATTTCGAGTTTACGGACGAGCCACGAGTAGCGACGACACCCGAAACACTTACGATCGCTACGAATCTATATATGTGGCGAAAGATTTGAATCACTTCGAATATGATTCTTGAAAGTGCTGAACTCGTGATTAGTCACGAGTTACCCGGTGCACACCTGAGAAAACTGACGCGTCGCGTCTTCGAATAGTAATCGCGTAGCATGTATTGTATTTAATACCGAGCTATTATTAAAGGACTCGTGGAACGGTTTATCTCTTGGCCATAGAAAACGTTGGGTATAGTGATAACGAGAGACTCTTGCGAAATACGTACATAGGCACTTGTCAGATAGATGATAACGAAATATGAAATTTGTTGTTTCGTGGCTGGCATATTGAAGACGTAGTTGACTAACGGAAATGAGTAATATGGATAAAGAATAACAGACGTACACAAGCATAACGAGAACGATAATTATCTCTTTATCCTCAAGATTTCCTGTATATTTCTAATATTAGACACGAGTTGGTTCTGGACGGGCGCGTTAAAACTAATTAAATTAGACGATTAAAACTAATCGTAAATAATATTTATCTCAACTAAGAGGCTTAACGAACGATTACAGGCAGAAAGATTTACAAATAAAAGAAACGAAAGACAAAGTCTATAAATGTGCTACAAGACAGAGTGCAAGCCAGCAGCAACGTCCTAACGCAGAAGCAACACAGCTCATACGTACGTTATACGGATTTGCAAGACAGATTGAAGAGGAGAAAATCTCAAGACCTCGTTACAAACGACACGTAAAAATCCAACGGGGAGCTTCCAACGGGAAGCAACGTCGATTACGCCAACCGCTCGCGTAACTCAAGAAACTATCTACTGATTTATTAGATAACTTTTTTATAAAGACTTTACTCCCTCACACTCCTTTACATAATTTAATCTTTATACTTTACTTTTCTTAATCTCTAAAGAAAAAGAAAAAAATTGTTCAATATCGAAAGCAAATATTTAAAAGCCCGACATCCATTGCAATGGTTTTAGTTCGAATCCTAATAGGCTTAAGGGCTGAACGATCAATGGAATTGCAAAATCCTATGATTTCCAATGTAAAGCCAAATAGTTGTAACGGTATAGTTGATCCACCTTGGCGCCCTTGGTGACGTTTGCCAGAATAAAAAAGTCAAATAAACCATCGAATGGTCCCAGCTAGCGTTATTTGATATCTCATACGTTGTATAATTCGACCTTGGAAGCTTCTAACATGTTCACGCGTTAAATCTCTAGCGGGAAGATCGGTCGACCGATCATTCACCTCGAATGTCCGTTTCTTCGAGGCAAAATTGGCAGGTTCAACAACCGGGCGGCAACGTACTTACATCGCGGCCGTTAATAAGAGGCACCAGTTCGATGTTGTCGTGAAGGATAAATTTAAAAGAGAGGCAACGCCTCCGAAAATGTCCCTGACCCGCGTAAAAACCTTCCCAGTGTCCAACACGAGGGCACGAGCACTCGTTTACCATAATTCCTCTGCTTTAGTAGTAGCATACATACGTACATGTGCAAGAGTCTTAGATCACCTACGATAATAGGACTCATGACGATAGGAATCATATTTAAAAAAAAATACTTTCACGCGATGTTACGTAGAAACGAATCCACGGATGTATTTGAATTTGAATTTTGCGAATATTACCGTATGGACGAATCGATCGATCAATTTTCTGAGAACTTGAAAATATTTCTACTTCTAAAAGTATCGCTCTCCTAGTTTCATAATTGATTGAATTCTATTTGTATTCTTTTCTGCGATGCGTTTTCATGACTTGACAAAATATAATTAATTTCTTATAGTAAGGAAAGCAGTTATTTTATGAAAACTACCATTCCATATATAATCACGATTCTCGGTTATCGCTCAAATTACGAGAAGCTGGTTGAGATTTCATAAAAACTGTGACAGAATAAAGGACCTTGACGTTTTGAAACACAGAATGATTTACAAGGAAAAGCTTATCGTATCGCGAAGAGACAAGGGAAACTCGCGCATCGCGACGCGTCCGAGTGCCTATTTTCAACGAAATCGATAAGACTTACGCAACAATCGTAGAGAAATGTAATAATGATTGTTCGTTGCGTAACAATTGCGTAGCGCGTACAACTGGTGCGTCCATTCCGAATTTCGTAAGGTGCTAGGCAATAGAACATGTACTATCGTCTTCATGCCGATAAACTTCTTGTTCTATCTTTCAAAAATTCGTTCAAAACGTTCGCTGATAAGAAGGAAAGAGCAACGAGTACTTACGTATATACTTACATGTAGTGAATATAATCGTTAGCAATGTAACTCTTACCTGGTACTTATTACACGGTTTAAATTTCGCGCCGATATCGATTCGATTAATGAACTTTTTCAACCGTTCGATTCCTCGAGTAAGAAAATATCTTATCGCAAAGATCGATTCGAAGAGTATTCTAACGTGGACGATATCGACCAGAGATTGTTAACATCGCAAGCTGATTGTGAGAATTCGAAAGAAACGCCATGAATCTTTTTATAATTGTATGCAAAAGATTTCAATACTACAGCAGAACGTGTAAGACGTTGAAAACTCACGGTCGTCCCTAGGACGCCACGAAATTTATTTTAACGTGGCGTATAAAGGCCGACGAATATCTAGATGAACATTTATCACTGTAACCTCGACGTATGACACACGAGGTAATTCCGTACTCTTTCTTTTTTTTATCTCCTAGATTCGTTTGATCTTGCAGTAATGTTTGAGGAAATTTACGGGAAACCGGAAATGGCAAACAAATGCGTCACAGTCGATGGTTTATGATCGTGCGATTCTTTATCTCGAGTCCCCATCGATATTAAAAGTCGTAATTTTATCGTTTTTGTTTTTGCACGAGTACCACTGCGTATTACAAGTGTTACGATAATCATTGAGCGTTCGATGAAAGAATGTTTTTTTCAACGAACAACGGAAGATCTTTGGACGGAAATTCGGCGCACGTCTGTATTTTCGAGGTTCGATTGTTTCACGGTCGATTTCTTGCCAAGTTATTCGATATACCTCGTAACGTTCGTTCGAAATCATCAAACCTTCACAAATCCTGCCTAAACAAACTTTTATCCAAGACACGTTGATAAAAAGTTTCCACCTTCGTAAATTAAAATTTTTTATCCGAAGATATTCCGATAAAAAATATCTATCTCTGCAATCGAAGAGTCTTCGCCTAAAGTATTCTAATTAAAATTTTCCGCTCGAAATATTCCAATAGAAAACTTCTAACCTTGCAAACAAACAGATTCTAATTTTCTTAATAATTATTTTTAGACGATCGATCGACTATACAAGTTATCCCATCTCAATGCTCATCAACGATGATATATGATCAAATATGACGAAAGATGCAAAAAATATAAAAAAATGACAGGCTTGGAATTTTTTAACTGGAAGCTATATTTTTATGTACATCGTCTTGGCTCACATCGAGATGTCTTCAAAACACTACCTAAATATATTTTTTGCATAGGCTGTTCTCTATCTATAACTGTTCAAATTTGATATGCCGCCGGTATTAACATAATCCGCTGTACACAGCGAGAAGGTTGCACAGTCGGACTTTGTACACTGCACTTAGCTCTACAAAGAGCCGACTTTATTTGTACGCATGTGTTTCACTGCACATAATTTTCCCTTATAAAAGAAATGTAAACGTTGTTTAGCGTGGTAGCCGATAGATTCTAACACATGCGAGCAATTAAACGTTTCATATTTTCAAACGTTGTTGACAAATTTTTTTAATAACAATAAATAGTGGAGCTATTTAAAGAATAACGCTTATCAAGTTGAGCCAATAACGCCTGAAGGTATCATACGTAGAATTGTTCATAAGTGTTAGAATCTATCGCTCACAGCATTAAACAGAGCAGGGGAGATCCTTCCAGAGTTGAATAAACTTGTGCATTGAGCTACTCGAGCGCCTATTGCTATAGAACCCATAATTCAGTGCAGTGAAATATACGCATATGTAATAACGGCGGCGTGTCAAATTTGAGCAATTATATGTCAGGAATGGCATTATATATGAAAATAAAATATGAGAGGTAAGTAAAGTATCGGATATCAGATTAAAGTATTTTGAAAATATCACCATGTCAGCCATGAGACAACACGTTTAAAAATATAGGTTCCAACGAAAAAATTCCAAGTTGGTTTCTGAAAGATTTTTCAACGTAAGCGGAAGGTCAAATACGTGACAGCGCGATCTGTCTCCTTCGATGTGCCAACACTTTCCTTTGAAACGTTTTTCTATATTTCTCGTTATTTCTCGAGACGTTTGTCTGATATTGGCGAAGTTAAATCGAGACACCCTGTATAACCGCTTAGCCAAATTACTTTCTTAAACGTATTTACACACGTCAATGTAATGACGGTAGCTCCGGGCGGAAATACGTTTACATATATTACATACGTGCCTTGATAACGAGTCGTAACTACACACTGCGAAAGATTGTATATCCACATTCAGCACGAAGAAGCACACTTTCGCTTTGTACGTAAATCCGGTTACAGTTATCTTTGAACTCTCTGGCTGATCGTAACGAGGAAACGTGCAGTTTCGTTGGCAGGCCTGCACGAGGAGACTCATAATGCCATTGGCGAACTTTCTGATTAGGGAAGGTCTTCGATTTATCTTCGATACGTGCGATAGTGAGAAAAACTTCAGTCACAATATAACGTCGTCACGTATAAATGACGCAAATATATGATGCAAACAATTTCTTATGCCGTAAAACGATTCTCTCGTGGTAAATAAAATTAGCATCTTAATTCAGAAATACGTGACTTTGAGTTTAATAAAGAAAACGCTTATATAGGTATATATAAGCGATCTTTGTTCCGCAATAAATAAAGGATAGAAGTTTGCAGTTTTAGTTAACGTCTTCTGTACCATATATCGTTATTAAGTCGAGCGAAATTAAACTTCAAGGACGATTTACCAGAAAGGGAAAGTAAAAAAGGAAAACAAAGTAGAGGAATCGATGAAATAAAATAGCAATGTCGAAGATAACGAAGAGCAGATTGTTTGTCTTTCGATTTTTTTTTTTTTAACAACCCCGACAATGCAAATAATTAACTTTTTTCGGCCAAGCTCTGAAAAAACAGACGTTCTACGAAAAAGCTAAAGTTTAAATTCTTGGCTTTATTCTTTCCAGGAAATGTATAACGCGTTCCGCGACCCTTCTTCACAAAACGCATTCTCAAATGTCTCTTGACAATGATACGTTTCTCGTTGCTGTTTCGAACGAATGGGTGTGAAAAAAAGAAACACAGTCGCTTAACAAATATTTACACTTTAATCGTCCTTCTTCGTTTCACTCACAATCGCAATATTATCTTTCCAAAAAAAATAAAAAAAGACGATTCGTGCACTGTTGTCACATAGTTCACACCGTCTTCCACACATACGTATCTCTTATTTATTTTAAATCATTTGCGATCAAAGAACCAATCGTTCCTATTAAAAAACGCAACTATTCGTTAGATCGTTACGAAGCAAATGTACAAGTCTTTCAAGACTCGTTCAAGTCGAAGCGTTATTTCGCAAGGTTTCTCACTCGAAACGAAACCATGGTTGGTGCATTTTCACGGAATATTCCATTCTTACAATAACATCTTTCCATTCCATTCTTACAAACACGTCGGTCCATTCTATCACATGCAAATGGCTTAAAACGGACACATGTCCCATGATCATTGCAACATTTTGTCACTCGAATGGTATCGCATTTACCACGTCGAGCAACAATCGTTTTGTAATCCCTGTAAAACAGATAACGGCTCGCTAATTTCTCGAGTGTATAACAGAGGAGAAAAAGAGAGTGTGTGTGAGAAAGAGAAAGTACGAAATCACGGAAGCAAATGTTCGCAATCTTCTGGAACAAAATTACGTAACGCGTGACCTTTGCGTCTGATGGAACCGCGATCGTCGCGGGATTGTTCGCCAAAACAGAGGCGTAACCATGTCACTGCGAACACTGGAAGGCACGATCGAACTTTCTTCGCGATATTTTCATGCGAAATTTCTCTCTCTCTCTCTCTCTCTCTCTTTCTCTCTGAAGAATAGGCATCGACGAGATATAATGCCCGAGAGAAGGTTCACGATGAACGCAAGATCTCTTCGATTTGGACTTCGTACATACGTTTCGAATACGCGGCACGAAACGATCGTAGGCTGATTCCACGTAGAATTTTATTTTATTTTATTGCTGTTTATTAAGGCGTTCAGTGGCGCGCGAATTAACGACGAAATATGATCGACACTGAAGATAAAACTTTCTCTTGGCGAACAAGACACCTTTTAACTAGTTTTTCGAATTAGCTGCAATGACTCGTAAAAGCACGTAGGTATGTAAACATTTATCACGTGCGTTATACAAGATATGTATTTTGAAATTTCATTAACACCGTAAAGATTTCGGGCGTACGCTTGCAGTTTTCTATGTACTTTTCCGATTTATTTCAGGCTTTATCAACGGAGTCATAATAGTCGTGTCTCGTTACCGCGTCGATAAAGTTTCAAAAAGTGTTATACATACAATGCACGTAATATATCATCCATCAAAATTTTCCGTACAAAGTGTTCAAAGACTTTCCTGAATCATTGCGCGTTTAAAAAGTAAAAATTCGGTACAGTGCGATTTTAATGAAATATTCTAATACAGGTATTTAACTTTCTCCTAACGTTCTGTCGAAACTTTCAATTTCCCCGCCACATGAAGCGTGTTAAAACCGCACGAGATCATCTAAAAATGTAATAACAACTAGTCTATGCATATATCCTATTAAACAAAACTGTTCTTCTCTGTAGTACATACGTTTACATTTTTATCGGTAACACGTGTGCGAGCCAATTTAAGCTTTCAAAAATCTCAATCCCAAATACTTGCGATAGAAATAAATAATTACTAACGTCTTCCAGTTTAGGTGGTTCGCGCGATCGAAGAACTCGGAAGTCGTTAAAAGGCTGTAATTATGCTTGAATATGTCGCCGTTAATGGCTGGACGTTGCATATTCTAACGAACAGCTAATTACAATTCTTACGGCCTAAATTTGTCCGAAATTAGCTTAACATCGGTATCTAGTTAGTTACGAGCGGAGAAATTCTCTGCCTTTTTGCACGCTCGAATTATGGAAATTCGCTCATCAACGAGTGTATCCATTTAGGCATTATTGGCGCGATGTTACATTAAGGGCACTAAAATATTGCTTTTTCGATCTATATCGCGTTGGACACGATTCTTATTGCATTTTTCACATCGTCCTTGATCGTAGTTCGTTATATTTCATCGATTTTAATTATTGACCTTGAAACTGGTTTTCCTAGTTGATTTATAATTCAGGACCGAACAAAAGACACGATATGCCGAAGCATGAAAAATAGATCTCGTGTCTCTTTTATCTCATTTGTCGTTGCTTCCTTAACATTGCGTGAATGATATTGCCACCTTGTAAAGTTGCCAAAATCAAAGGCAGAGCACGGTGTTGATATATCGAAGATTTATCGAACAAAGGAATCACTAATCGTAAATACAATTCTCATCGGTTGCTCGCATTCCAGCATTCTCTGCGTATTACGATGGGAAAGAAATCGTCAGAGATCGTTCATCGCCGAAAAATCACTGTCCGATCGGTGTTTCTCGTGGCGAGAGGACAGAGTGTAAAAAATGATCGCGAGCACGAGGAAAAAGGCACGTTGTAGAAACTTTGGCAGTGCGTCGAACGAACGTTCCGTCGTTTCCAAGACGCTGAGTAGATCGACTGGCGCTGACCTTCAACGATAACAGGAGTGACGATCTCTAAAACATGGGAGAAGCGAGGCAAAAATATAGGAAAAAAAAAACAAACAAAATAGTCTGAAACTTTGTGTACTTGATAATACACACGCTATCAAAGAATCAACCTTCGTACAATACTTCAATTATACTTCAGAATTAATAAAAGTCTTAAATTCCACGTGGAAAGTATACGCTTCATACGTTGATACATCAAGATTCTGTATCACGATGGACAATTGTATAAACTAGAGGACAGAAGGTTAAATCTTTTTCTCAGCACCAATCGAACCTCCTTTATTCAATACAATTATTCGTACAATTAAACGACTCGTCTTTACGTCTCTCCCTCTATCTCTTCTCTCTTTTCACCGTTTCTTAGTTGCGCAATCTTCTTCCATTCACGCAATGCCTTTCTTTTTTTCATTATTATTCTTTCCTCGTCTATATTCTCTAACGCTTAACGAGTAGACGATGGCTTTGATCGATGATCTTTCGAGACAAAAGTGTCTGACCGATGCATCCACTTCGATTCTCGCCATCGGACGCTATTAACGTTGCGTGCGTATACATGGACTGCACCGTACGAACAGATGCAGTCATCGACAAAGTTAATCGATGAGTACGTTGCCATCGATCGAGCTGCAAACGAATTACGATTCCACGACGCGAATATAACGCGTATACCGTGTGTGCTACTACGTATATTGCATATGTGCATGTGTGTATAAACGGTGGCCTCAAGAAGAGCGTCTCTCCCGAAACACGACTGATGATTCAAGAAAGAAAACGATCGGTATATATTCGGCACGACCTCCTTCTATTCATCGATCATCCGAGGTTAAGCTTACGTAATCGACGAGCTTCTACGCACACATGTTCCTATGCTTAATATACGTGGGGCGCTTTCAAGCGACGGAAATAACGAAAGCGTTTTGAACGTTTGGCGGACGAGGCTCGGGTGTGTGGTGTGTCTTGTGTCGAGACAGAGACACGTCTATCTACGATAGAAGGCAAAGTTCGAGGTTGCCAGAGGGGACACGATCGGTGAGAATGCTCGTTTCTTTTCAACAACCGTACGTTTACGGATGCACAGTGTACATGGTGTACGAATGTATACTTATGTCGGTCGATCGCCGAGGAAAAGAGTCATTTCGCTTGTTCCTTTTTTCCTTGACGTCTGTTCGTGGCTAGTTTACATTAATCATTTTTATCCGTGCATTAATGCGCGCAAACTTTCCTATATACCTACGTTAAACGACGTTAAACAAAGATAAGGAGTTTCTGGTTGTTTCGGTGCGACAAAATGAAAAGAAAGGGGAATGGAAGATCGGGTGGGAGTAAGACACGAAACAAGGGAGTTCGTTATATGCTTGGCAGTGTCGCAGCGTTTCCATTGTTTCCTCTCGAGGACACGTTTCCACACGAGCATTTCTTCCCTACCATCACCATCTTCTCTCTTATATTTCGTTCCTCTCTTTTTATTCTCAACACGCTTTCGAACAATTTCTTTCGTTTCTGTTCTTGGCTCTCTTTCCTTTTTTTTCTTTCTTTTTTAATGAGTCGTAATAAGTAACGAACAATAAAGAAACGAGACAATGTTCTTTACATCGCGATGCCTCGACGATTCGAATTTCATTGGGAACGCGGGACGGACGCGCATCGAACGAGATCGCTTCAAGGCTGATGATTCATCATGAAACTTCGTCAGATGCAATATTCTGAAAAAGGAACGAGATCCTCGGCCAATGATAACGTTATAAATTTCTCAATAAGAAAGATCGTCCATTGAAATGCGTAACCCGATCGTTCCGGCACGATGGCCGATATTCTTTGAAAGTTACACGCTGTTTGTGGGATCGGCAAATTGCTATGTCATCGTCGATCGAATCCAATCGAAATGATTAACGAACCATTTATACGAATCTAGCGAGGGTTGCCTATAACGTATGTGGGAAAAATACTTCCGCGTAACAAGCGCTTCAAAGTAATTCGAAGTCAAATCGTGATACTTGATAGAACCTGTCGATTAGCTCTTTGGATGAGAGTTTTCAATTACTTTGAACGATACGTCTAATGCGCTTTTCTTTCGACGGTTCTCTAAAGGTATTCAGGTATTTTATTTCTCGTTTCCGTTTCGTCATTTTCTTATCACCACCGATGGACAGGATACGTTTTCCTCGATGATATTTCTTAACGAGAAAAAAGGATAGAGTTTTTGTAATTGCACGCAGTTATAACTAGTTATAAGGATTGACAGTAAAAACTATTTTTGTATATAATAAATGTATTTTTCCAGTATTTGGACGTCATTCAAACGGTACAAATGAAAAATAAATCGCTTGTTTTTAGGTATACAAAAAGATGCATGAAAATATAACAAAATTAATCGATCGTGAACGAATCCCCGTGATGATCCCCGTTGTACTTCTGCAAGTAATGGCTGAGAATATCGGAGGAACATTCTTCATACAGGATGCACAGGTACTTTGCCTCTCGATGCGCTTAAATAAATATTATGCTATTTACAAAGCGATGAATAATATTGCTTTTCGTACCGCGCGACTTTCTAGCATGAAAACAGTATGAATGTAATGAAACGATCCTTATGAACATATCGCGCTCGAATGACGATCAACAGATTCGCACGTGTTAAGAAAGTTCTTCTTCAAAATGTTCTGCATAAATGAATATCGCAACGGAAGAATGTCGGATGATGTATGTACAAAAAGCTGAGATCGATGTACCGATGCGAAGTCGAAAACGTGTGTGTGGTGTTTTGACGCGAGTCTTCATATACATAAATTAAACAGTAAAAAAAAAAAAAACTGAGGACGACAATAGCAACAGAATAGAGAAAAAGACGTAGGGATGAACGTAAGACGGCGGAGTTAAAATTAAGTAAAATAATTTCAACTGGTGTCAAGCACCGGTTTCCCAGGACGATAACTTTTCACGAAAACCTGTTACATAAAAGTATAATTTTCCCAGAACTTGGAAGGAAAATGATGCAATTTTACCGCGCAATACTTTGTATAAATAACCACGTGAGTTTCGGACAATATAGCTACGTTTGTACTATCTACCATTATGCCGTTCGATAGACGAATGGGCACACGCGGAGCGTCAGTTAACGTCTGTAATAAAGTATAAAATCACGGAACATTATCTGTCTTACTGTCATTACTGTCTTAACGTGAGGCGAAATCGGACGTGCAGTTCTCCGGGATTCGATCCGGATTTGGATCGAATATTCCCGATCGTTTACATGCGACGACACGTATGAAAGGAAAACATTGCGGCATATGAACGTCAGATAATGGATTATCGTGGTCAATTATAAAAATGCCACTTGATTCAACTCACGTTCGCCACTTTTGTCTTTGGGGAAGAAATTCGATAACCGATTATGGATGAAGAACGCATACATGCACGCACGCGGCGATAAGGTACATTTTCTTTTCTGTTTTGTTGGGGAAACACGAAGAGGACAGAGCGGGCATTTTATTGTAAGGAAACCTGATCTCCCGCCAGTTCGTCCAGTAGAGAAAGCACAATTGCCGAAAAATATAATTTGAAAAAAAGGAGGAGAAGTAAAGTAACAAAAAAGGAGAAGAAAAATAAAAAGACAAGTTGGTTCCAAGTAACATCTCTTATGTGTCTGTGTCCTCGTTTAGTGGCATTTTCTAGACGTTTTCGAGGAGAATTTAAATGCAAGCCATTGTGGAAGCCCGAGACACTTACGAGCATCAATGACGCCGCGTGTCCTCCTCTCGCAGTACGTGTACGAAAAAATAACGCGGGATGAAATATACATGAAAGAAGTCAAAAGGTATAAGAGACACACATATATATACGCGAATACGTGTATCTCTGCGCATATTATGTATATACGTGTATGCATATATATACATATGTATACATATATATATATATATACTGATACACACACATATAGATACATATATACACATGTGTATATATATATATATATGCATAACCTACGTATATACATCTACATATATCCCAGATGACAGATGTACTTTTTTACATGACACACGAAGTGTGAGAAACTTGAGGCACAGTACTATATATTAGAAACAAATGTGTGTGAATGTATATCACCATCATTTGCCGAGGAAAATGTCTTGTGAATAGGAAATTATTATTGTACAAACCGTCTCTACGATTATGAACTTGAATTAGACCGATCACAGAGAAACAGTCTTTGCGATTGTCATCGCTAACTTTATTTACATAATATAACAATGGATGAAAACGAAGAAAAAGTGCTTCTCGCGTTCATATACGAGTCGCAACGTGATCACAATTGCAATCGCAATCCGGGAACGAAAAAATTAGATTTTTCAACTATTTGATACATTTTTTTTAATGTTCAAAGCGTTAGAAATAAAACTAATTTTTTCGACCGACAGTTGTTTTCTCATAAGCGATCCATGTCTTTTTATTTTCTTGGGTCTTAAACAAAGCAGAAATTTCTCAGGAAAGTAGAAGTCGGTTTGTAACGAAAATAAACATCTTTGGTCCGTACCGAAATGAAGATTCGTTAAAAGGAAGATTCTCTACATCAATCTATATCATGTATAAGAAAAAGATGAAAATAATGTTCTAAGTAAAGAAGCAATGTGAAATTAAACTTTTTCCTCGGCAACGATGTGCATCGTACAAAAAGTTGTCTATAATCTATTTTTGATATCGATTGTATGAACCATAGTGTCTATGCATGCGTGTATATATATGTCCATCTGCGAGCGAAAAGCGCGACCCCGGTGCGATGAACACTGGCTAAACGCGTCGGGGACCGCATTACGCGTGTCAGTTTTTTTTCTTTTCTTCTCCTAGTTTTCTTTTTTTTTTTTTTGTTACGTATCACAGACTTCACTTGGAACTGAACACTGACGGAAATTACTCGCGCAGACCGATACGATCAACGCTTCATTCAGCTTAATAGGTTGACAAAATGAAGCAAATCGTGAACTACCGATGTTTGCGCATTCTAATTTTTCTTGACGCAGTTCTATACACGGCGAGGTTACATAATTAGCGAACGCTCGAATTTTAAATCGCTCGTCGACGAGGGAAAAAGAGAATATTCGACTTTTCACCACGTTCGTTTGTTCATCTCGCGAAAAAGAAATCCGACGGTTCACTGTAGATGTTTATAGAATCATTAAGCCAACCAATCGGATTTATTTTCATTTGTGCGAATTCTTCTCTTCTTCACTGATGATCCTACGAGATATCGTGTTGCAGCTTCCGTAACATGAGATCCATCACTATCCTGGCATCCTCCACGGAATCGTGCCCCTTCACTTGAATTTCTCTACGAAGCACCGTCCTCGCTAACGTCTTTAGACTGCTACGAAAAGGATAACCGAGAAAATGCGGAAACGCGACGCATGTGTCTATCACCGTCGTGTGGAGTAACCTGAGCGCACGCAGGTCATTCTCCAGTCCATGGCCTATGAGTATAGTTTCTGCGTGGACGAAACTAGTTAAGTCTCTTTGAACGTCCCTGAGCGTTTTCGTCGCTTTTGCCAGATCTTTTGCAGTGATGCCGCTGAATCTGGTATTGTAATCGATCACCTCGGAGTCCGGCTTCACCAAAGTGTCGTAAACGACTTTACCGTCAATACCTACCACGGTAACCTTGGCTAGTTCGAGACCGCACAGCGTAAAACACATCTCGCAATCTAAAGCGTAAACGCCGTAATTGCCATCGGTGGGCACGGTTCTCGCCAATCTGGTACGGACGTAGCCATCAAATGGGCCGTTATAACCAGGCGCCAATCCCGTCCATACGTGCATTCGAGCTATAGTGCAGCCTTGCGCGTTATCTCGTCCTCGACAGCACTCCCACATATCATCATGGGTTCCTGCTACGAGGCCGCTACGTAACTTGCCCCAGTGGTAAACGCAAGGCTCGTGGTACAGGTATTCACCGTTGTTCTGGTTCACGTAGAAAACTCTGTAACATCTGGCACATTTTCTCTCATCCACGACCAAGATCGGTTCATGGGAATCTTGTGTCGGGTCACTTTTGCATTGTTCCTGGTAACTGCAGTCAGACGAAGAAAATGACGAAGAAGATGAATCGATGGAAGATGACGACTCGCCGATGTCCGAGCTCTTGTCACTATCCGAAGCACTTTCCTGCTCTAGATCGGAATTCTCCACCGAACTTCCGCTGCAATGCCCACTGTCTCCTTCGCTTTCTACCGGCCACATACTACTACCGCTAGGTACGAATTCCTGCGCGTTCGCGTCCAAGTGATGATAGCCACGAGCTCGATGACCCATCGGGTGCTGATAATGGTTAATGATCACTGCGTAGCCAGGGAAATAACTGTACTCCACGGGATAGCCAAGGTGAGCTAGCTGCTCTCCGGTGAGCGTGTATCTGCGAAGCAACAAAGCGAGCGCTGCGTCACTCAAATGATGCAGTTCCCTTCTCTGAGCGCTCAGGAAAATACCACGAGACTTCCTCGAGCTGCCATTCGCGTTCGATCCGGGTTCGGTGTCACTCTTATTTTCCTCATCACGAGAATGATTTTGAATCTGATTTCTTCTGGAACACGAATTTCTGTTCGCCGTGGACGTTATCTCGGTAATATCAGAGTCTCTATGTAGGCGGTATCGGCGACATCGTTGATGTTGTTGATTCGATTGCTCTTCTTCATCGTCCCTAAGCTCGCGACGTTGATCTCGTGGAGTCCTCGTACGATTCTTCCGTTGCCTTCTACTTAGGATGGCTCGATCTTCTTTCATTGACGATGATGACGTCATCGTCGAATTTGCCCCGCTCGAGGTTGTAGATGGGCCATCGGATGTGGTAGTTGTCACCAACATGGATGATGGGGAAGGCGACTTGCTGTTGCTCCCTGATAGTGTTTCCTTTGCTGAACCCGATGTCTCATGATTCGCCTGACAGTTGTTGTATCGATTGGTCTCCCCAGGGTCCAGCACCTCCTCTTCCGGCCCCAGGCCGCAATCTTTATGTCACATACAAAAACATATATGCGTCAGTTCATCGTCCGGCAGCGTGACTTAAAAATCTCTTACATTATACTGTTAACAATTTGCCACACACCACGCGCATGCACCTCTGTCCTATTTCTAACATCTCCTTAATGCTTCTAATCATTTCTACGTAATTTAGGATAAATCGTATATTCTTTGGAATATATTCACGATTAAATTTTCCAAATTGAATTTCATATTCGATCGTCGTGATATTTCTTTCCTGCAATGGAAGGTACTTCAAAAATTTCATTGCCAATTTAACTAATTCAATGGGATAGGTTCTCAGTGTGTTAAATTTCTCCTCTGATTAGATACGGGAAGAGTAAAAGGAACTTTATATTTATACTTTTCCTTCTTTCGTTTTCTTTTCTTTCCGCCGATGTGATCAAGAATACATCCAAAACTCGCGGTCACGTCAATCGCTCTTGAACTAGAGACCCTCGTATTTCTGTCTTCGACACCGATATCTACAAAATCGTACAAAATTCGAATATAATTCGCGAATGCTTCGCGAAATACAGAAGCGAACATATGAGAGTGGAAGCTTGCCACGGACGTATGAAATAACATATATGGATTTTTGTCTGTTCATAAAGGAGCCACAATGTCGACACGCTCGTACAATGATGCGTCGACATCGACGATTATACATATTGACTACGATAAAGCACTTTTGTTGACGAACGTTTGTAACGCGATTCCTCAGATTTTAAATTTTAAATTTAAAACAAAGGTAGTGTTCTTCTTTAATATCGATGCTCAATAGATTGTTGCATATGAAATGTTTTTTCGGATGAAACTTTTATCGTTGTGTAGTTTCTAAAACATAAATACGATTAAAGTAATTTTCACATAATTTGACGCATTTTACTCAACGCGTGACTTCTAGATTTATAAGAATTCTTCGAATGTACTCTCTTCCTTTTAATGCAGAGTCCTTATGCATTAAAAAATGGTCTAATGAAAAATGTGTTAGCCTACAAATGTAAACGTTACATACATTACAAATTATTCGCGTTAAGAAAAGATCTATTTAAGTTTTCTTCAATGTACCTGATTTACAGAAATGGATATCTAATTTATGGTAAATTATTTTTTCTTTAACATGACTGCTAATTGACAAACAGGCCAAGTAGCCGATGTGACCCGCCAAATTCAAACTTCCGTGAAATGACATTTCATATGCACCAATGTAATTCTTGTCGAAAGAACGTTTAAAATATTTCTGTAAGAAATAAATGAAACGGTTTGAGAAGGAAACTGAGAATTATAAAATGTTGTCGAAACTAAAACAAAATCCATATAAAACTTAGAAAAAATTCTACTGGTTTAGGAGCCGTTCCCAGCTAACTACATAGAATCTTCGGACGTTTCTCGTTTGTGTTAATCACGGGAAATAAAAAGCGCAACCGAGTGGTGTTGCGCTCTCGTTACGGACCGAAGCACAAAAAACAGGCGGCCAATAATAAAAGGTGAACCGTTTTAACGCCTCTTGTTTATTCAGCGATACTCAACTTTCGCCGAATGCGTCACGCAAAGGGTCGCTTTCTTTTCTACGTTTTTTTTTTTTTCGAACAGGCAGAAATGCCGTTCCTTTCTTTCGAACGAATACTGAATACATATAGCGTACACGCCTGAATTCGTGGAACAAACGAAGTCAAGAAGATTCTATAAAACTTCCATGATTTTATCGTTAAACTTAAATCAATTGAGTATCATATCCACGGCGAATGAAAAAAAAGAGAAAGAGAAAAGTATGGAGGAACGACACTTCATAGTTGCGTTTTAACGAATGCGCCTCAAAAAGAAATTTTTTTAATGGATCTCGAGTATGCAATTGTTTAAAAATCGAACAGTTTTTGTATATTATTTGATTTTGAAAGATTAATCTACCCGGCTTGAAGAGACGGCGTGTCTACTATAAACGATTGCATACAATTTCGGGAATGTTTATTTAGAGCGAGTCATGTGACAGAGAACTTCAGGAAATTGGCTTACGATTTAGACAGAAACAGCTGTGAAACTATGAAATTTATTTGTTTGGTCAATTATTCTGTATTATGTATGTATAAGATGATCTTACGTTATAGTAAGATTCGAAGCGAAATATTTAATATATATCTCTTTGGAACCTTTCTACGAAGTTACAAGATTCTTTTTAAACCCAATCCCAATCATCGTATGCCTTAAATATTAGACATTTCAATTTCGCTACTTTTACATCTATCTAATAATAAATACATATTTTTGAATCACTCTATACATTTTTTGGCATGTTCTGGTATTTACACGTGTTATATTTTACCGTATTTCTGCATTTCTCAGGATCACTAATAGAACGCAAACATGTTAAACCTCGAGTCTACGATCATCAAAGAACAGAACGAGAAACTGAAACTTCTTAACATTGCCGCGTTCTTTTCGACCCAGTTGCATTTTTTGAACATTAAAAAGTATCACAAATTTCAGCAAAATATAAGAAAGTTCTTAGTATTTCGTGGATCTTCATACAATTTCCTATATTTCTTAATCACGATTAAGAGAAATGGAAACTACACGTAGATTTATACAAAGTATGCAAATCTTTCAAATAACACGTATATTACATGTCCAAAAAAAATGTAAAATGATACAAAGTAGTGTTCAAATGCTTTAGTTCCCTTGAGCAATTGATTGCGAATACCATTGGAGGAATAAAGAAGAAAAAAATAGTTTACAGGACCACTGTAACATAAATCGGTTAAATACGGTAAACGTGTGTGTTCATTGATTTGGACATACGCAAAGACGACGTCGCATCCCCGCTAACCCAATAAAAATTTATAGATCACATAAACGAAATCCATATAAATAATACTACGTCAGCAGTGACTACAAACCTCTTTTTTCTTTTTTATTTTATTTTGTGTTTTACAATTTGTCCAACGGGACATTTGGTAAATTGCAAACGTATCAGGAAATTCCCAAAGAGAGAGAAAAGTGGGATTATCTCGATTTTGCGATAATTTTATAGGTTTTTCGATGATTTCTACGAAGAAGACGTTGAATAAGCATTGCATAGAAATAATTTTATGACGATAAACAAGTCATCCCAGTTCCTAGAGAAGAGATCGACTCGATCGATAGAGAATTGCCGCGCTTTCGAGCGAAGGGAAACGAAAAAATGGAACGAAGGACGAAGGAGAGACGAGGAAATCTGAACGATGACTGGGATAACGGAATACGGTATCCCCGTTCGCAGGAATGACCGGCGTCGATATGTACCGTTGCTTCATTTAATGAAATCATCAGACACCACACGTGTTCCTCCTCGCGTACTTTGATTATTCGAGCAAATCCCAGTATCCGTGCGTGTCTTAGCTGCGGCCAAGGTGGGAGATAGAAAAGAGGAACTGCCACGAGGTAACTTTCCCGACATTTGATAAAAAATTAAAAAATAATTACGAGATAAAGTTAACGTAAATTAGAGTTCGGAAAACATTTTAAGGGACGCATTTTCGATTTATTTTATTTCCTTAGTTTACTTATATTCGTCTGTGAGTTAAATGAAAGATCTCAGAAAACAGCCGATAAATCCTCAACATTCGAGAACTCGCCATACAGCATCTTGATTTTTAAGATCAGCCGGCGAGTTAAGCGCAGAACGCAATGAAGATAAATAATTGAAAATGTGTGGATCGGAAGCTTTTGGGTAACGGGAACAATGATTTTCATCAGTTGATCCGCTAATCTCGTACATCGAATTATCGGCTTTACGACGAGTCGTTTCATCGAGTCCGTAGCGTAACCATAAACTATCTGTTGCTTCGGTGTGTGGGCTTGATTTAAGGCCAGAGAATTTCCCACGTCGTGCTATTATTAGGTTGTTACAACCGTGCTTGTTACGTTCGCGCATCGGAAAGGTGATAGCGAACGCAGCAACCAGCCAGTGGCCCCGAATTCTATATATCATTTCGTAGAATTAAATTCGGGATAATCGATCGATCGATATCGCGTATTTCAATGTTGATGATTTTACGGCCAATTACAAAGGCGTACTAAGTTTCTGCCCCCCCCCCTTAATTAAAACGTCGTCTTATCTACCGTTTTATTCCATATACGAAGGAAACTGAAATTATCGTTTTCCTTGCCCCACCTTTATTTCTCTTCATTCAATTTATATAACATAACGCTGAGAATGGTTACTTTAAGAAATATTTCTACTTCAATTTTGCAGAACTTATGGCAACAGAAAGACGAGGAAGAAATAAACAATGCGTGATTCCTTGTGTTTAATACGATAAATTCTACAAAATTGGATTTGAAACATTTGCTGAACTACGTGATCAATTGTCGACCCAAGTGTCTTAATATTTTTTATAGGAAATAAGGAGGACATCATATTGGCGTATAAAACGATCTGTAGTTCAACTTAAAATTAGTCGTGATCTTAAAATCGTGCATCGTTCGAAACCATTTTATTTTTCTTAATATTTCTTTTGCTCTTCTAAGCTTTAAGTCGAATTTGATTATTAGCCCATTTGCGTGGAACGCTCTGTCGATAATATCTGTATCACATAAATGCTTTGCAGATAACAAAAAAAAAAAAAAAAAAAAAAAAAAAAAAAAAAAAAAAAAAAAAAAAAAAAAAACGAGAAACGTAATATATCAAAGGCTACGAATGATTCGGAGAACTTTGAAATTCTATCGATACGAAGAATACCGAAGCGATAAGAAATTAATCGGAATGCGTTAGCAAAATAATCGCAGTGCGATGGAAGTGCGATGATTTGATTTGATTTGAGAAACGACGCAAGTTCACTAGCCGTTTTCTAAATTTATGTCCCAACCCACGGACATTTCCGAGATTATTTTTGATCGCGACTCGTATTTCGAGACTGCGTTTCTCAAATCGTCGATCGGAAACGGAAGAATGTTTAAAGAATAACCGTGACTTTCTATCGGCGCTACGTGGTGTATTTCACGATCATTGGTGATTACTACTGCGCGTGAAGGAGGGAATGATTCACAGGTACACGATTTCGTGGTTAAAGCGGCCGTAACCGATGACTCACATTAATTACGGTATGTTTCAACGATAATACAGTGGCAAACATTTCTCGAGAATTAAGCATATTATTTCGATACAAGTAATCCAACGAACGCCGTCGAATCTTATTGTTATATAAATATTTCTAATTTTATGTATGCATCGCTTCTCGTTTAGTGGTAGCGCAATACTACCAGATTATTACGTATGCAGTGGCCCATTTCATAAATACGTAAAATCATTCAGAATTTAGTGGCCGAATGTAGCGTTAAATAACTTTTTACAGGAGACACAATTGCTGCGATTATTGAATCGTGCAATGTACATAAAAGTTATAAAATATCGCAAATAAACACTGGATGAAGGTTCTTGTACCGGATGAATGAAATTTTACCAGTATAATCGTAATAGTTGCGTCTCGTTACAACGCTAATGAAATTCCAAAATGTTTTGTATAATACGTACCATGTATCCATAAAAAGTTTCTACAAGTATTGCAATTTTTTCACAAGTCGGTATAAAAGTTATTTCCGAAACTAGTCGGTCGTCGTAGTGTTAGACAAAGAAATGACAAATGTGAAATACTTAGAAAAAAAAAGAAAAAAGAGAGAGAGAGAAAAGTAAAGAATCAAAAGTATACACAGGGAAAATACAAGCTAAAAAGAAGAATTCTAAGCGATACGATGGCGAAAGGTATTACAACTAGGGTCGTGGACATTCCGTTTAAAAGGCCTTTTCTCCATGAAGCACAGCAGCTCAGAGCTAGAGTCCTCTTGTTACTCATGTTTCTCGGTGTATCTCGTGAGGGCATGCACGTACACACGTGGCACGATGTGCCCCGTCGCTGGATTCGAGGTTAAACGCGGCGGGAGAAGCGAAAGAAGAGAAACTCACCGGTAAGAGAAGTGGACGCCGCTTTACGAAAATTTTTCATGGACAACGGGTCACCCACGATCGTCATGGTGTAAACCATGAAAGGATACGACACAACCAACTGTTTAAATATTTTAATCCTTACACGGCACGTTACGAAATACATCTAACATAAGTACTTTAACATACTTTACGGTTGTACAAATCGAATAACAATTAGCTAGTGACGATTGTATCAATGATACGTCTATCAGTTGGTGGTAATGAGAAATACAGGCGTTTAACCCTGTTCCGATTTCAAAGATGAAATAGAGAAAGTAGTGGTTTGGTGCGAGAGATTTTTCCACCGTTCTCATACTTTCTCTATGTTGATCTTTCTTTAGATTATTGGATCGATTCACGAAGAAGAAAAAAAGGGGAAATAGCTTTTAATCATACCGCTTGAGGAGACTTATCCATTCCCCCTTCCCGACCACAGGGAAGTACAATACAAACAAACGGTGATATAAATCCAGACTAGAGAGGTGTAAAAACAAAAAGCGATCGGGACAGGATAATGTCTTTCAAGAAATCAAAGTGTTTGCGACCGAACAGCTTGATTTCACTCAAACGACCTACATTTTGCCCGTCTACTTCTGTGTTCGTATAGCTAGACGAAAAACTGTAGTAACGAGTAACACGAATATCTAACAATAATAAGTAGACTGTTTATGAACATTCAAATTTGCAGGAATAAAACCAAAAAAGCCTTTCTACTAGCAAGTCCAGTTTCGTTGACTTTGCGACTAGAGGGAAGTACTTTAATACGAAAGAGTTGAACAAGGAAATAATCTGATAGATTCGAAGATGTAGGATTTGAAAAATAGATAACAAAGCCAGGATACTTTGCAAGAAACGAATAACATTAGTTTAATATTAGATCAGTTTGGTTATTACGGTTTAACGTTCTAAATTCGATAATGGAATTTCAAAAGATTTTATGTAACATACATAACAGATCCATAAAAATGTTCAGTGGTAAGTATTCAAGTACTTTTTTGAGTCAATGTAAAATAAAAATCAACTAAATAATCCTCCGAATATTATACCGGATGTTTCACCTACTTTGGATAATTTGCGCTCATTTAAGTTTTCTATAAATATACGAACATCCGCGGTGTAATAATATACTGTCATTTGTCACGTAAGAAAGTGTTTTTCTTTCAAAGATTATGATTCGTGTTAAAAATACATCTTGCATATTTAATATCGCGGTTACGTTTATATCCCGCGCGTCGCGCGTGAAACGAGTCAAAGAAAACGTCAAGAGGCGTATAAGTACATTGGTTTTAATTTCTTGTAGAAACGGTACGAGCAAAGACAGATATCGGCTATTGTTACTGACACAAGTACAGGGTAACACTGACGCATGCAAATAAAAAAAGTCCAACGCGTCACCGATGAAAATATAGGCGGCACCGGGGGCCATTTTCTTGAATAAAAAGAAAATATCATTCTACTCTAACAGAGTTATATGCTGTGTTCACCGAAATAGTTGAAAGAAACGAAGAGAAGAAAAACAGAAGTGGAAAAAGATTGTCCTTCGGATGACTTTATCAGAGACATAACTTTTTTATCGCTTTTCTCGCGCAATAGCGGTAATTGTTGCACACGTCAATAACATAGCATTCATCGTCAGAAATTTCGAAAATGAATCTCGTCCGTTTGATTAATGACTTACACGCCCCCGTCGAGGCCTTTCAACAGCACCATAAATCGCCGCTTAACGTTGTGCAACTTTTCCAGATAATCGAAATATCTCCTAGCCAAACAATACGACCTACTTAATCTTAGCGATGTAGCCAGTACATCAATATTATCAATTCATAAATTATATTATAAGATTATCAGTTAGTCTCTGCTTTTATCCTATAAATTTCCATATAGGGTATTTTAGAGCGTGACAGAAACGTGACGCTAAAGCGATAAGAGAGATGCCGTCGATAATAACTTCTTGTGGGACAAATCTTCTTTAATTATATCGCTACATACCTTCGGCACAGCTTGCGAGATATCTGCCGTTACTGGAAAAATTCATATCCAGAACTGGGCCCGTGTGTCCCTTCAGCACACCAACCATCCACGAATGCGTGAACGCCTGTTGCACTTCGCGTCTCTTCTTGTTCTTGGCGCGTCTGTTGCTGCTGCCGCCGGTCGTTCCAATCGTTCCGTTCGTCGAGTCCCTGGAATCTTCGAACTTCACTTTTTCCGATTCTGTACCATCTGTAACGATAAATAAATTGCTTGTTAATTTTTACATCATTGTAAACGTGCTCTGGGTAGGACACAGAAAAAGGGGCAAAACGAAAGTTTACAAAAAAAAAGACATGGCTGTGCCGAGTAATAGGAAACCATAACGGAGGAGGTCGTGAAACCGAATCTTTAACCGAATCTGAAACGATGCGCTTTCATCCTCGTTTCAGCTACAGTGATCCACCAAAATGAAGAGTATAAACTCGACTTTACTTGCTTTGGGTTCTCACGATAAATCATTTCCTACTTCGGATGGTACCCTGCTGCGGGTAACCATTCACATGTTATTTAGCAATAATGTTATAAAAATTTACCAATGTCCCGTTGGACAAATTGAAAAATACAAGGTAAAATAAAAAAAAGAAGCTTCCTATTTCTATGTGTCTATCAGAAAGAATACCTTAATTTAGTTACGTTTCTATCCAATAGTAAAATAATAAATTATATAGATATTAAAATCATATTAAAATCGTATTGGAAGAATGCCAAGAAATTTATAAAAAAGATTACAATTTCGTTTAAAATATATTCGATAGGGTTATCGTTGTAAAATCTGGCTCGAACAAAGCGATTACAATATTTCGTCGCCGCCACGTAATAGAACCGCATCACGTGGTACACGCATTCTTCTTCTCGTGCCATATCTTGCCCTTCATACGAAGTCTTTCAAAATATGCTACAGAACGTGACAAATATTCTTAATACCACATTACTATATGTTTACTTACATATTCTCCTCGACTCGAAGTAATGTTTTTTCTTGATATAACTAGTCAACAGCCAACGGACAAATCGATTCGCGTTTTATCTCGGTCGACGAAGAGCAAAACAAAACGAATCGGAAGGCAACGTTCGTGCACGTGGATAAAGGATCAAACTCTCTAACCGCGACGAAATACGAAAGCTATCGAAACGATCGGAGAATTTCTGATATACACTGGCAGCACTACTTTGACCATGTATGACCTAACCACTCCATACGTACAGAATTAAACGTGCAACCCCTAGGGTTTTTTATACTGTCTCTCAAATTTGTAAAATATACAAATCTGTTTTCAGGAGTAAATGATTAACCTCAACAAGTAACTAACCCACCTTCATCCCCTACTACTACCCGAAAAGTATTTATTCTCATCACCGATTTTGAATTGTCCAATACCGTTACACAATAATCACAGGAAATCATCGGGGAATGTTTTTATTTAGTGAGTAATACATGGTGAGTAAGAAGGTATACAGAGGTTTAATTAGTATAAGGAGTGCGATTAACTAAAAATATTTCCCTTGAATGTCGTAAACAACGGAAAGAAAACAAGAAACAGCGTGTATTTCATCTTAACATTGGGCATTATTTAAATGTAACATTAAAAAAATAATTATTTAAATAATAATAATCAAATGGTATCATTTTCATTATTGCCAAAATTTTTCAAAAAATATTTACATTTTCGGTATTTACTATAAATATTAGAAACCGCGAGTTCGTTATTCAAAAATTCTGAATGTAATTTTTTGTTAACTTGTCTAAAGAGAAGTGAACATTTCAATATATATATATACATTAATGGTACTTACTTTATGACGCATTACACAAAAGGGACAAAATGTTCTAAAATGAGATATTTAGCATTTCAAAACTTGATTACGTGAAAATAAATAACAAAAAAAAAAAGAATAGCCGAAATATTTCAAATCTCTTTGACAATTCGCGAAACAGATCTGTTACTAAAACACCGTGTACATGATGACTCTTTCTGTAAATTATTTTCCACTTGGCTATTTATGCACTTATATGCCACTTATGCTATTTGCGATATAAATTTTCTTATCTTAAACATATTTAGTAACCTGACTATAACACGTGAACACTTCGTATATTCTCTTAGTAACCATCAAGGTTGTTCAAAAAAATGAGGATAATAAAAAACCGAGGTGATTTAACAAGACTTCCTGAGGAAACAACGATGAAGTACTCAAAGCAGAGTATCTTCCAATTAAATAAAGAAAAATATATAAATATATATATATATATATATATATATAATATAATATATAATATAATATAATATATAATATATATATAATATATAATATATATATAATATATAATATAATATAATATATAATATATATATAATATATAATATATATATAATATATAATATATATATAATATATAATATATATATAATATATAATATATATATAATATATAATATATATAATATATAATATATATAATATATATATAATATATAATATATATATAATATATAATATATATATAATATATAATATATATATAATATATAATATATATATAATATATAATATATATATAATATATATATAATATATATATTTAAATAAATAAATATATATATATATAAAAGGAGCAAAAGATCAATCAGAATATCATTTAGAAAAATGTCAGCCTGTAATAAAACAAGGAATGATGTAACAACGCATATCAAAACGTATCAAAATGAACGCTTTAAAAACCGAGTTAATAATCATAGACCTTCTTGCACGATTGAACTAATATTATCAGTAAAATTCCACAAGTCGTGAATTAAAGATTGATAAATTAATAGATATCTTTAGAAAATAGTAACGAGTTTGGTAATAAAGCAAATTAAATTTTACAAATTATTTATTTACTACCTTTTATTTTATTATCTATTCGTTTTGAAAATGATCGTCGTGGTAACATTGCAAGTGGAAATGAAGAGCTCCGTTATCGCAGCTGCGGCGACATTGTAAATACGATTGTAAATAGTTTCGAAACAACTGGTAGCCCATAGCCCATAACAATGATTCAGAGTTTCTGGTAGGTCATATCAAAAATTGCTCAGAGTGCAAAAGGTTAAAGTATTCCATCTCATAACAAGTTATGAAATCATAGAAAAGATTACAACCCATACCTAATTTTTAACTTGTAGATTTACGAATGTTATCTATGCAGTAAATTATTGTACGATAGAACTTCGACGTTGACTCATCTCTCTTTCTCTCATCGTCAAAATTATGTAGGTCACTTTCGCCTGTAATCGAACATTGGGAAAACCCAATACGGACCTTCCAATTTCTACCATGTTGTACGTTATAGTCGTATTTCAATCTATGTTAAGAGAAGTTTGAACAGTTGTGCTAAAAAAAAACATTTGACCTATGCATGAACGGCGGTCGTTTACTACTTAGCATTTAAGGCCGTAATATACATTGATGTGTCATTGTTAGTAATTATGGTATAATTAGCTAGAGTGGGATTCTACCTGGAAAAATAAGTGGAGAATATAAAGAAAGATATAATTTAATAAAATAGAATAAAATTTGTTCATATTTGCGAATATTTTCATTACTTTTGAAAATCCAGTTTAAAAATTTGCAAAGTACACGCGTATCGAGCCGTGCGGTACTTGACTTTTAATTCTTAATTAAAAATATTCAATCTCAGCTTTCTTCAAAACGAGGCCTTGGAAGGGAAAAATTGTATTCTATTTTTTCGACTTATTTTCGCACATACTTGCTGATTGTTTACTCGTGCCCAGTTGGTAATTAGCCAAATTTACATATACATACGCACTTCCAAATTCAAGTTTATCAAAAACAGAGCGTTACATGAAAAAGGTTTATCGTATATTTTCGATTTATTCTTTAGCATAAAATACCAGGACCATTGGGACACGCTGAATTCGTCATCGGCACTGTATAAAGCCTCTTATTCTTCCTTCTCTACTGCATAGCTACGAACTTGCAATTTGTTAAAATCCCTAGCATGCTAAACTTAATATCGTATCTAATGGCTAAGGATATTCCAAACAGACAATTAGACCATAAAACGCATAGACTGATATCATGGTATGGTTCATAGGTCATCATTATTCCATACTCTGGTATATTTTGAGCTCTGAGCTCAGCAAATGAACGACGGAACAATAAATAGAAAAAAGGTAAATTTTATAGCTCTTAGTCTAATAATCCCAATAGGTATGCTTAATCCAGGTTTTTCGGCTATATTACCCCTCTCCATACCTGTTCATAATATAAGGAATTATAGTGACACACGACAATATTCAAATTTTTGTACAAACTGTTCTACCAACGGTAATAACCTTTATCCATGTAACGAGACAAATAATAAAAACAATATATTATATATATATTATTATTTATATATATATAATATATATTATATATTTTTTTTTATTATGTATATAAGGTACATTTTGTTGAGGTTACAAAAATATAGAAACGGTCGATTAAATATTAATGGTATGTGTGAAATGCCTTTTGAATTTCGCGACCCAACGAAGTCAATTAAGTTTTATCCTACCGTCAATTGTTAATCATATTAAAAAAGAGAAAGGTCGCTATCAATCACGTACATTTAGTGTTAAGTTAAAAAGGTTCACGTGTATGATGCTCGCCACTCATTAGTTGTGCAGCGCATTGGTCGTGCATTAATGTTTAAAATTAGATTGTAATTTGTATCAAGATCGATCCGATCTATCGTAGTAAATGTGAAAGCAGGCAAAGTTAAGGAAATGAAGTAACTATAAAGAATAATTCGTTATAAAGTTACCGCTGTTTGTTATTTTTGTTATAAAACCGATTTTTTCGTTAGATTAAAAAAGAAAATGAAAAAGAAATAGGAAAGCAAATTTCTCTGTATTCATCATGGTATATTCTGTTACATTGTTAATTTTCTGATAATAGTAACGTACCTAATCTCAGCCTAGATTTATACAAACGATAAAACAAAGTACATATCTTCACGTGTCAACGTACGCAATGAAACACGACATTTATTTCTAAACTTAGTTATTTTGAACGTTCAGTGCCGCGCGAAACACTTATATTTGCCAAATAAAAATATTTGTTTGACACTCCTCCTAGCAGTTTCTTTATTCTTATTGATTATATTATATACAATGTAAGAATTTGTTTTTTAGTTGGCAAATGAACGAAATTTCTACGAGCCCGTCAAATTATTTTTAAAACATAGAAATCAGGAAGAATTATAAACGCGCGTAATGTCACAAAGACGATAATTAAAGATTTTTATTAAAATCGTATGAAAATATTTCCTAAAAATCTAATTCGTGACATCGTTATTATAAATGACCTAAAACTTTTACGCGATACTGTATTTACCTATACACGATTTCCGTGTTCTGTGAAATACATTTACGGAAATATCGCGTTGCGTCTCTAACAGCTATCGCACAATCGCCGTTCGACCAAGTCCATTTATGTGCCGATGAAAACGTTACAATTTACAATTTACCTCATCGTTAATCGACGCGTGATTCCCTTCGTTTCGGTTCAACGAAGGAAAATGCTTTACGATCGTGCTTTGAATCGCTCTATGCAGAGATGAAACGCGATTGCCTAATTCGGTAGTAGCGTATTAAAATGGAACATTCCCGCACAGTAATATATCGAGTGTTTCTCGTAATTGAGTTATTCGAAAGCTACATTGAACAACTTCATAAATTGAAAAGCACAGTAACATGTAATGTTAAAAACGCTGTTTTCTTTCTGAGTGTTGTTATACCGACAGGAGTATGAGTGTGCGTGTGTGCGATGAGTCATTGCAAGAATTTAATCCTGTGTATCCTAAATGTTCCTTTATACATGGATTGTGACCCGAGTGGGAGAAGGACGTACCAAACATTTATTTAGTACGAGCGGTCAGAGATTTCGTTTCTTTGTTCGTTCGGTTAGTTGTAGTTAATTTGTGAAGAAAATCGGACATGCAGACGTGTCTTCCTCGACAAGAAGCAAACTTGATTTATTTAATTATATTATATCTTTTAATTATACCTTTTAGTTGGTTGCTTTTAACTAACAGGTTACGGGCCCAGAGTACATTGTTTACTAACTCTCCATTCCTTTCTGTGATAATTTCGCGTGATTACAATGTAATAATTATATATTTTGTGAGGTAAATTAATGCAGAGGACGATGGGAGGTTTTAAAGTGAAGAGAAATATAAAACCTTTTGATGGTGATAGATATAGCGTGTGGAAATTAAGAATATGTGCTTTGTTAGACGAACTTGATGTGAACAAAGTTATCGATGATAAAACGTGTTATCGTAGAATACGTATTTATTCGGTTGCTTCCGCGGCTCTGAAAAAGCTACTAGTACTGCGAAAGGAATTTTCGACAGTTTGCATATTATCTATGAAAGAAATTATTGGGATTAAAAGTACGCAGTAATACATCACTGGTGAAACATTTAATAATTTTGGACAATTGGATTATGTTTGAAGTAAAGTTGAAACAAACACAAAGCGTCACGTTTATTGTTGACCCTTGTCACATCTGCGTGTAATAACTCACACGATGGTGTAATAACGGCAATAGAAACTTTATTTGAAGAGAAATTAACTTTGGCCATCGTTAAAACAAGGCTCTTGGATCGTGAAGTAAAATTAAGAAACGAGAGCAGTTGTACAAGCGTAAAACTGCTTCAAGTTGAGCACGTGGACACACAAAATTCTAAAGAAAATCATTTTCAAATTCTAGTTACTTGAAAAACAATCGTAAAAAAAAGGAAGCAATTCTCCAAATCCAACATGATTAATTACAAAGCGCCATCAACGCGAGAGAAAAGGTCACAAAATGAAAAATTGTTTCTATCGTAGAAGCCTTCGACATAACGTTGAAATTGAGAACCGTCCGAAGGGTTATAATAACCCAACCAATAACAACAGAAGACAACACATCTGACTTTGCTTTCACGACCTGGAGATTATCGATCCGATATCAATAACAGATTAATTTTCCTCTTCGACCATCGGATCATTTCATCAACAAAGATAATTCGTTTTCAACAATTTGAATTTGAACAAAGACGTTGAATTTCTTGAAAAAAAAATTTCGTAAGGAGAGAAGGAGATTTCTACAACAGTAACAAACAAAGAAAAAATTCACGGTACCAGTAACATGGGTATTCAAGGTGTCCTCGAGGATATTCTTTACAATCCAGAAACTCCACATCATCTGTACAAAAAATGCAACAAGCAGAAATGGCCATTCCTTTCAATGAAAAAATAGCCGAGATAAGCAAAAGCAGTAAAACTATGACGAAAGGTAAGCTCTTAACACTAAAGCTACTTTTCTTTTTTTTAATTTTATTTAGAATTTCTTACATACAATATTATTGTATCGCCATTTAACTTCGCGATTTTTCTTATAGTACACGTATAACGAATTTGTTAATATTCACTTCTTTTCTTATCGTTTGTTTTCTGAGAAGAATACGTAGTCTGCGTCTTACCTACAACGACCGATCTTTTGACCGATTGGACGATTTGTATTTTTTTTTTTTTATAATAATGGGAAACTCAACTCTAAAACTGAAAGTGTACGGAAACTGAAGCGTTTCGAGTGTTGGGAACTAAATAGGATATATCTACTTCAAAATTATATGTATTTATTACATCCTTGTAAGCACGTGGCCTGTATGGGGCTGAAAATTGTAGATATATCAGTTCTATAGAACACAAGGAATTTTTCTCAAACACTATAAGCAAAAATAACTTTACTGAGAAAGGAAAGGTTTACTCGGCTTGGTAACAGAAATCGACGGTAAATTCGCTTTGATTTCTTAAGTTTGATGGAAATTCTGTATATTATTATCGACGAACAATCGTTCCTAACAAAATTAAGATATTCAGCATATTTACCCAATACCAGCCAAATTTGGTATTAAATTCTGATTAGCATTCAATGTAAATAATAAATATGTTATGAACAGTTTGCCATATTTGGGAAAAGATGAAGGAAGAAAGTGAAAAAGTGACGCCTGTACCGGAAGTAATTCGATTATATAATGGTAGCAAATTCGCTGCGGATGGGACTAATCAAATGGCCAGAAAATGCACTGTATAATCAAAACCTCAGGATCTTACAAAAATTGTTCAATATCCTAGGCTTAACCGGAATAAGTGCACGCTCTTTATATAAAGAAACCATGAATGAAGCAATTTCGAAACAAGAATTTGTATTTCAATTGGAGGAAGAGCTCGCCACCGAATACGAAAAGCTAGACAAAGAAGATTTAGCAGAACTAGTCGCAAATACAAGTTCACGCTAATGGGAAACATGCCAGATAAGATAGATACTTCATAAACAATAAGACTAATAAAATCTGTCTGGAGTGTAAAAAAAAAATACGTATGTGGAAACTGTGTGATCGAGAAGCCTATAATCTGTAAACAACAGGATAGAAAAGAATAAAATATATATTAGTTATTTCTAAATTGACTATTGTCTTTTATTTTTTAGCTATTGTGTTTCTATATTAAGAAACATAAGTTGTTTTAAAGACCGATCGTTTGACCGGTCATGGTGGGAATAGGTATACGTGAAGTGTCGGTAAGTTTTTTGTTGAAACAAAGCTATTAATCTTGAAACTAATACAAGAGGAGCAAACTTTAATAATTGTCAAGTGTATAATGTTACAAATAATAATTATATATTATGACGTCAACGTTTAGGGCACGTAGGAAAATCAAAATTTTTAGAATTGAAGAACAAGCGAATGATCGACGATATAAACCATATTGATAAAGTTATAGCTAATGATAATTTCAACTATCTTAGCTAATAATAAGGTAAACAAGCAGGCAAAGGTAATGGTAAACAAGGATTACCGTTTGAAGAAGCAAAAGATTAAAGTTATGTAAAACGGCCGCGTTTTATTGTTCAATCTGATGTTCCTGGTCGAATCATTAATAATAAAAATTATTCCGTATTAGGATGAATTTGCCTACTATTGTGTTACATATTTAATTACGTATAAATCAGATGTCGTGTTTCAGTCTTTCGTAATTTTATTGCAAAAAGCGAGGCTCGTTTCAACTTAAAGGTTTTTAATCTGTATTGCGGTAATGGGAAGGAATAATTGTCAAATCAGATGGAAGACTATTGTGTACAAAGGTATCACTTATCATTTGACAGTTCCACGAATCCTTCGATTGAATGGCGTTTCAAAATGTACGGTAAGAACGATAACTGAATTACGAAATAACCGATTAACAACAAGCCACGCGCAATGATAAACACTGTTAGCTTAGAAAAACGTGTTTTGGTGAGAATCAATCCTTACTGTTATAATTCTAATCCATCTGATTCCGACTAAAGCTTTAAAAAAAGATAAAACAGCATTTGAATCGTGGCACGGTAGGAAGCCTCGAGTAAGATATTTAGAAATTGTCAGTTCTACTTTATGTACGCGATAAAACTAGGAAAATTTGTTACAGTTAGAGACGCGATGGTAGATGAAACAAATTACTTGAAACCTTGGCCTGTAGTGAGACTTGAAAATGTTAATTCTGAAAACATCTATAACGTAAGAATCAGACGTATTGAAACCGAGCATAAAAATAAGTTCCGAACCGAAACTGTGAGACAAAGTTAATAAACGTGCGGTCGAAATAGATATCGGCAACGAGTCTTTATGTCAAAATAATAAAAGTGAAATAAAAAAGGAATTTGAGCCTGGAAGGAGCGACAGGATTAAACAACTTCTTTCTATCTCATATGATGAAAGAGATATAGAAAATAATTATCTCATGTGTGCTGAATCTCTTCTTTTATGGTCTAAAAACTGGCAACAAGATATTGGTTTGAAATATTTGAAGAAGTCTTATAGAAAAAGATTTTCGAAATTCATCTGTTGATTGTAGTATTTACATTGGTTGATAAAGGAAATATATCTGGAAATATATATGTAGTACTTTATGTAGACGATCTTGCGATTGCTAGTGTTAAAAGTGAGACAATGAATAATTGTAAAAGTCTTTTAATGAATAAATTTAGCGCGACAGACTTGAAAGACATCAAATTTCTTCTAGCAATAAAAGTTGTAAAAAGTAACACGAAAATAATGTTAGATCAAAGTGCTTACGTAAAAACAGTTTTAGAGAAATCTAATATGCACAATTGTAAAGCTGGTAGTACACCTCTTCCAAGCTAATTGAGCTATTTAACCTTAAATTCTGGTGAAAAGTATAAAGCACCATGTCGAAATTTAATAGTGTGTTTAATGTACATAACGATATGCACACGAGCTGATTTAAGCACAGCAGTAAATATTTAAAGCAGATATATGAATAAAAATAACAAAGAACTTTGGCGAAACTTGAAACGGCTACTGAGATATCTCAAAGGTTCAAATGACATGAAAGAGGCGATTATAACAATATTTTAAACGGTTATGTTGATTTTGATCGGGGGGGGGAGGGTGATGGTGAAGAAGATAGAAAAAGTACAGCGAAATAATTATTTAAACTAAATTAAACAATTATTACATGTTTAGTTTATTGCCTTTAACTAACAGGTAGGTTATGCGCCCAGAATACATTGTTTACTAACTCTGTAATAATTATATATTTTGTGAGGTACTTTAATGCAGAGGACGATGGAAGGTTTTAAAGTGAAGAGAAATATAAAACCTTTTGATGGTGACAGATATAGCGTGTGGAAATTAAGAATATGTGCTTTATTGGACGAACTTGATGTGATCAAGATTATCGATGATAAAATTTCTGATTGATGCTGACTGCCTTACCACCGCGGTGAATAGGTAAAATGATGCCTAAACAAATCTAATTTTTATCTTTTGTTATAGATTTGATGTGATTTTACCCTGCTGCCGCGGTGGTGAAGCGGCAGGCTACCAAACTAACGTATACGTTGTCACGGACGCACAATTATACGCAGAATTCTCTGTGGTAATAGCAAAAGTTATTTGCACATATCTCGGAAATTGTCAAGGGATCATCATATTGCAGTGTCTACCACCGATCTTAATGAAATTTATATATGACGTAACTGTCATAAAAATATTTGACTCGTTTCTTTTTTATCGGCAATCGTCCATATTGAAGGGATGAAAACCAACCTCAAAGTCTGGACTGCAAAATCTGTTTCGACGAATTTCTTGAAAATTACTACGGATAAAGTTGATTGTATAAATTCATGAAACTTGTGTTTTTCAATCACGAATTAGATGATGTAAATTATTTGATGAAAGAATCTAATATATTTAAAAATAGCACAATTTTAATAGTTTTTTCAGGTAAATGTTAACAAATTTCCTTGAATATCTGCAGTTACTTTTAGAGTAAATATGTGATAGTTCTGAAAAGAGCTGATTTTATTGTCATACACTCATACTTGTTTTCAAACAAAACTCTAACAAAACAATTGATTATAGTTAATTATTCGATATAATTTTCAAAATTCTCGAAAATGTCAACATTGATAATTATTCACTGTTATATAATTCAACCAACGATACTAGCTGATAGTAAATTGCTCTCTCTTTTATATATATATATATATATTACTGATTACTGATACATATTACTGAAAGAAGCAGGCGGGTAGTTAGGACCGCGTGTGCAGCAAACAATATTCAAAGCCTTCAATGTCATCATTGAAGTATCTATATCAGGAAAACTAAATAAAAAACCTTTGGAAATACCAAAAAATACAACAGAACTTATGCAACCGTTAGATATCTATGGATACTATATTTTTAAAATGTTGTAAGAAAGCTTTCAGATTTGACGATTAATTTAAATCTCAATATTAATTTATATCATCGGAATAATACAATAAAGTCATCAATTGTCCTGTCTTAGATATGAACAAATATTTAAATACGCATGAACACGATGTGGCCATATAGATAACAGGCCAAAGGAGTTTAAAAATTTCATGAAATTTTGTTTCACAAATTTGCAATGAACCGTTCCAACTATGATAATATAGTTACTTCAACAATAAAACGTACGTTGTATAAAATACATTTATGCTTTGATCGCTTCTTCGAGGACGATCATTATTATGAAAACTATATTGTACAATTGACATTAGTTGTTTCTATAGCATTCTTTTTTCAAACACGAATGAGGTTCTGACGATCAAATCAGTTCTTTTCATTGTTTAGCATATATTTACGAACAAGGAACAATCAAAATATTGACTTGCACATCAAATAAAAAAATGTCAAATATAATAAATTCTTTGTGATGCAAAAATCAAGACTTCAATTTATCCTTAGTTTGTGCATATAGATACAGTATTTGTAAACAAATATTTAAGGAGATTTGTTAACATCTACCTGAAAAAACCATTAAAAATATGCTATTTTTAATACGTTATTAAAACAAATGGATTCTTTAGAAAATAATGTACGCCGTCTAATTCGAAACAGATTTTGCAGACCCAACTTTGGGGATAGTTTTCACCTCTTTAACATGGACGTTTGACGATAAAAAAAGAAATATGTCTCAACTATTTTTATAAGAACTACATCATACATAAATTTCGTCAAAGAAAAAAGTTCAAAATGTTGATTCTTACAACATATTAAAAAGAGCATCGAAATCTAAAATGACGACAGTTTACTAAATAATTACCTAATTTACCATTATCTATTTCATCTTCTGCTGCAAACGAAAATACTGAAAACTAATTATAATTAATAATTTCTGGAAACAAGAAAAATTTATAAAAGATAGGATTTTCAAGCATATGCGTATAAATCAGGTGCATTTTGTGAAATAACTGTTGAATTAATTGAAATAAAAAATATGTACTCAAAAGCAATAATCAAACTTCGAATCGCTTATAGTAGTGTATAATAATTAAAATATCCATCGTATGAAACAACATGAAATTCCGTCTGGTTGCTGAGAACAAGTAATGATACGTTATCTCTAAATGACGCGACAATTATTGAAAAGAAGATAATATTATACGTTTTCGAAAAGGGGGATATTAATTATTGCGAAGGAAAAGATTTATCGATTAAAGAACACCAACTCCAGACTTTTGAACTGTATGAAATTATGTAAGAATTAACGTTACTACTCGCGACGATTAATCAACATATTATTTATTTATTTGTAATATTTTAATCGAGAAATTCTGTTCTCTAAAATTTGAAATAACGAATAGCAAAATTTCTCAAATAACGATGTTCCAAAAATGATATATTTCAATTAAATGGCTCGGAAAGGAGACAAGATTTTATGCAAGCGCAGATTTTATGCAAGAATGACTATTGTATCGCGACAGTTCCACGTCTCCCAGTAACATAACGCAATAGATAAAATACAAGTTTTTATTTATGTCTATTCAAATATATTCATATCTTCAACGTACAAATACCAATTTTTGAGCAAAAATAACTTTTTCTTCTGTGTATGTATACAAAAACGTAGTAATATATTTCGCATGTAAAAAAATTCAAAGAATTCTTAATTATGAGTTACAACACTTACATATACGTATATTATATAAAGCATTCGCTTATTTCTAGAAGAAATGCTTGAGTCGACGATCTTGCAGTTACATATTTTACAATGTTTGATAGCATATTAGGAAATGGTGATTTAGTATTTTATATAGAATACTATTATTCCAGGAATATTAGGCTACATATGTATATTTAACAAAAAATATAAATAATTTTCGATTTTTAATTAAAAAATTGCATCTGCTGGGAAGTATATTATACACAACTTCTCCAAACTATGTAATATTTATTTAAATAATTTTTTCATTCAACGAATATGTTGCTGGATTAATCGCGCAGCATATGCATACATATGTAACTACATACTTACGCGTGTAATATTTTATTCAATGGAGAAAGCAAAACCGATCGACAAATAGAAATATGTAGTTGCCTACGGTCAGTGCACTATTCGCAACGCGTGCTGCGAGTTTTCAGGGACGTGTATTGCCGCACTGGCCCGGAAAATGTAGCGCATTGCGACAAATTTATATTCCCCGCTACAATGGGACAGAAATCGCGTGCCGCGAGATTTCTCGTTTTTAATATCAACTTGATCATAATTTTCAATACATTAATTTAATTTCGACCAACTTTTATTATCTAAAATTATTCCAATAACGAGAATTATCTTTTTATATCAACTATATAATTGAAACTATTCAGAAACTAAACCTACCCATCATATAAAAAATTTTTTAAATATTTATGTAGCTCAACATAGCTAGTTTACTTGTCTTCAATAATCTCTGTAATAATTAGATACGTAATATGTTCGCGGAAATAGATTAATAAAGTACACCACGTCCTCGGAAAAAGCCAATCTAATTCCGAATTCGTTAATGTTCTGTATCAGTCGAGGCAATGAAGAAATTAAGGATGAACGACAGAAACGTGTCTAATAGGTACTTCCGGTTGCCATAAATAAAAAGTCCTCGAAAAAAATCCCTACAGGCCAGTATCAATTGTCCATTCGTCGGGCGTATTTGTCCGTACGGCCCTGAACGTTTCTCCTCGTAAGTACACGTGTACGCACGCGAGGCGCGCGTATAAATACACAGGCGCGATGTCGGTTTATTTATACGCAAGGGTGCCCATTGCCTCTCTCTCTCTCTCTCTCTCTCTGCCCTCCCACCCCTCCAGTGTTCTCTTCAACGTTTGATGTCGAACAACGCACAGAGAACCATGTATGTACCACGTTTTGATTCTTTCCTACGATAAATTCATTGTCATGGCGACAAAGATATAACAGCGATGGCTCGAAGGAATGACACACGCTGGCTTACAGCCGGCTTCAGTGATCATACATGCTTTGATAATCGTGCCGTCTACGCCACGAGTAGTGCGAATTTTCGTACACGCGCTTACTCGCACGAACCAGGTTTCAAAAGATTGCGCTCTCAACGTCGCTCGAATATCGTTAAATTTCGTCTCGCAACTACTACATTGTGAATTTAACAACAATTGTATCAGATATTTATAAAGTTGCATTATATTTTTAAGATCATAATTACTAAAAACGTATTTTAATACTAGAACTACTAGGCTAGTCAAAATAATCAGTCCGCAATTTTTCATAAAATTTTGAATTTTGAAAAAATTGAATAATTTTTTGTAAAATATACAGATAGATAAGCACGATTTTTTGCTTATATTGTATATATTTTATCTTTCATTTTGATTTCTTTGATACAAGTTTTGTACTTTTATCGTTAGTAAGTAGATCTAATGTTAATACAATAGAAAGGAACAATCGTTAATTATTACGTGTATTAATTATATAACGATAGATAGTACAAAAATCAATAAATAGAAAAAAGAAATACAATTTAGTCAAGTCCAAACCTAACCTCTGAAAGAAATAATATGTCTTAAATATCTTGAAGACATGGAAATAGTATAATGCATGCAGTTTGGTCACTTTGTTCACAGAGTACGCAGAAGCATGTTCCAGCAGCTGCGCTTCCCTTCTTTGATTTATCCCCTCCAGTTTGTCTGTCTATTTTTTTTCTGTAGCAAAAAGCTACTCGCCACCCGCTGATGCGCTATTCTTAATTTCAAGAAGCGAGTGAATATTGGGAAGCTTATCAAGATCTTGCGCTTTCCTAATAACACATTCCTGATAAGACGATTTAATCTTTCCAGCTTCCGTCGATGAGTATCTTTCTAGTTGTAATAATTCGTTATCGTTCAGACATGTGCTTAGCAAACGCAATACAGAGACTTAGGTATCTGTTAGATTAGGCCAAAACATATTATCTAAAATGTGCTCGATAACTGAAATAGATGGTAGCGATAATTACAACGAAACATCTAAAATGAGGTAACGAAAAATTCCTGTAGGTATGATATTCTTCGTAATACACTAACACGTTCACAAGGAAATTATTTGCACTGTAACAAATTATAGATAACAAATAATCGACAAAGCCCCATTCATAGCAAAAGAGTAATTTCCCGCCAATTCTTCGCGTATTAACATGGGAACGGATCGAATAGTGTTGCAAAGCGTGTCCGCGACGCGCTTCGTTACTGCTATTACATCGCACTCAGCCTCATTTCATTTATTTCGATAAATTTATTTTCAACTAACATTCTCGCAGCAGATTTTCTTTCAAGTGCATAAAAAGCACACGTTCGTCTGAATTCCACACGTGATACCAATTAACATTCCCAAACATGTAATTCGTTTACAACAGACGATTAAAATTGTTAGGAATGCAGCGTGAGTACAAAAAAAGACAGTTATCAATGCAAGTTCTGGTAAAATTATAGATAAAACAGTGTAGGAAACTTTTCTTGTTTATGGAATTCAGATATGCTGACGTTAGACGTGTAACTCGTCTAACTATGTAATATGTTTATTCATCGTTTTGCATCGTCTTGTGAAATTTCTTTTTTACCGCGGTCTGCAAGTGAAAACGCGAAAAGAAAAGAGAATCGTACTCGACGGCGTGAGTGGTTCGCGAACACGCAAGCGTGGTTTTCTTCGGCGAAAAGTCGTAGGGGAAATATCACTAGTAAAATTTCTTTATGGTAATGCTTACTTTTTATTGAATCTGAAGGCTCATCGGACAATGACAACCGGCTAACGATGTAACCGATTACAAACAGCACACCGCCAAGAAACAGCGTGGTCACGAGCAAGATCACGGGCATGCTGATTCTCGGTGTGATTTTCCCTTCTGTATCCTCTATCTTCACCGTTTAATTAAGCCACAGCACTTTGTTTTTTATTTCACCGCACTTTCGACGCACGCTTGATTCAATATAGGTCCGTTAAAAATCAACGTAAAATACGAGCATGAGACGCGAGACTGAACACACACACGAACCGCGTGTTCCAAAAAACATGAGATATCATGCAACGATCGCGGCCAGTGCGTCAACTCCACGGCAAACCTGAACTACTCGTTTTATAGATGAAATGCTCGAGCTTGATCATTGGCACATCTTTAACCACGAACCAGAGGAATCATAGAAACGAAACTTCATCAGATATTTCCAACAGTCCCTATTTCTTATTATCGACACCGATCATCTTTGTATCTTATTTTTACATAGTTTCCTTTTGTATTTTCCATATGAAGTGTATATATATTATAGGCGAATACAATTCATTGAAATAAAACATAAAATGATTTTCTATATCCACGACAGCTTAGACAGATCTCGTTCCGTGGCGCAAATTTTATAATCGTAGGTCGAACATGACTCGTAGACACACAGCAACCTGAAAGAACAACGTTCGCATTCCTTGATCCCCCACTTTGATTTTTTTTCTTGGCACCGTTGCGAGATTTGTCTACTTCGATGATAAAGTTACCACTTCAAATCGTTTCTAGGTCACCGTCACGTTCCTCACCAAGCTCGTACTTCATGTATGACACACTGTGTCGTTTAAATTTCGTTCTTGCCAATGTTGCTTTTATAAGAATTAACGCTTGGTGAACTTAATGTTTAATAAATACCCATCACTGCGGTTTATGTCATCGATTTAAAATGGGAATAGAACACGTAACTGACGATCGAGTGAGCCAAGAATCGACTACTCTATTTCGTATTCGTAAGAAGAAACGAAAGAGTGCCGAAACTTCCGTAAAGGTGACTTTCGCGAACTGTGTTTACGCGGTTTTAATATGTCGTCACCAATTTGAATTTCTTGAAGTAATACTCACGACGTTATTGAATAAAATATACATGCGATTTACCCGAAGTAATTAATGTTACCGCGCAACTTATGTAAGCCATGTAGGCGATCGCATGCTCTAGCCGTACACTCGTAAATCAGACGGAATCATCGCGAAGGAGACACGTTGGGAGTTTGATCAGTGAACGTAATGCTCGTAAGAGCTCGAAGCGCGTGTTTGCCGGAACATGTCAATAGTGCCGGTATATACGCGATGGTAACCTAGCTGCCTCGCGTTTAACTCGCTCTCTTCGAAGATTCCCCACCATTTCAAACCCCCACGAAGGTAGTTGTGTTCTCCCACTGAAACGGAAGTTGCACTTGCGCGTTCGAATGCTTCGAAGTCTGGCGGGTAAGGAACCGTGCGCCGACGATTAACATTCGAGTGGTCGGTACGATTCATCATGTCAATGGTATATGAAGTCCGAAATCAAATTTATTTTTAATAGCTTCACTTTCCTCAAATTTCTCAATTGCATTATCTAGACAATATGATTAACATCCAGTTTCAAGAAACAGATGGTTTATTTCCACACATTCACTTATCACAAGGAAATGTTATAAACAACAATAAACTTCAAGGAAGATTAAAAAAAGATGGTGTTTGTAACATCATTTTATTTTATTTTCTAATTTATGTAATTGATTAATATGGCTTCTGGCGATATGTGTAAATCTTTTAATATTGAAATTGTAATAATTTATAATTCTATTTAAAAGTTTTTATTGTCGCATTATCATAAACTGAGGGAATATTAAAGCATAAGCACTTGAAAACATTGGTATGTAATTGATAGAGATCAAAAAGAGGGAACAACAATTTTATCTATTTTTATATTTTAATAAAACAACAAAAGGTATAACGTTACAAGATGATATTTGTAACAAACGTAAATATTTCAATTTTTGATAATGTTCCTGTTTTATTAATATTGTTTTCACTCCTTCAAATTAGATTTAAAAACAATGTTGTAGATTAAGTTTCGAGTTTAGTTTTTTTTCTCCTTTTAAGAAAATAGTTAAAGGTCATAATAAAAATGTACCTTATTTTTAACGCGATGGGTAACGGGATTCCGGAAATCCTATTACATCGATTCGTTCATACGGATTGTAGTGTCACAAATTTCTTGGAATAAAGTAACAGTGTTCCTGGAAACCCAATGACCACTTTATTTTCTCTGGCGTAGACATGTTTAAGATTCTAGAGAAGACGTACTGCGTCATCGCTATCGATATCAAGGAAAGATAGCGTCAACCTTGTTTATCGAAAGCAAGGCCACTAAAAATTCGCCAAACAAAAATGAAAATATTATGGAATAAATCGATATTTATCTTGTCTCATGTAAATCGTCTGTCCGTCTGCAAACCGGTAATAGATGTGAACACTGACACAAGTGTGTATTATTAATATGCATTCGATCGTGCAGTTACATGATCCACTGTGACCTAACAACTAGGCTTACAAACGTGCTCGTAACGGCAAGATGCGTTAAATTCAACCCGTTATTCGCCCCGTTACTTTTCCTCATTTCAATCGTCTTCGTCCTCGATTTGACTCTCTCACGTGCAAGCCTCGCCATCATGCTTCATGTATAAACAGAACCTCCATCATATACAAGGTGTTCATTTTTATCAATCTATTTGTATATTTAAGAAAATAATAACGATATTAAAAATAACAAGAAAAATACGTGTTTATAGATTTTCTAAGAAACGTTGCATTTTCAAGAAAGAGATAAAATTTAAATTCATGAATACTTTACTTACTTCTCCGTGCTTTTCTGAGATTAAAAAAGCTTCTGTATGGTGTACGAATTGTAACGTATGTAAAGTTCCTATCCTATTTCTTGTTACATCATATCAAATGCATGTCAAATTTGACAAAATTCACATCGTTAATGCGTTTCAAGATTCAGGCCTTAACAACGACTCCACATTTTTATTCTTTTAGAACCTTTGATATTGAACTGCTGCGCAGTAATCAACGAATGTTTTGTTGCTCGTTTGATAAGTGAAGAGAGTGGTATAAACTCGAATCGGTTGAAATTTTTTCGCGCACGCGCTGTATCTACGCCACTTCCTCGACTTCGTTTCCCGCGTCGTTCTCCAGCTTCTTGTGTATCACTTCGCGAATACATATTTTGTTGGGTCCCTGGGTTCGGGCCAACGAACCCTGACTCAAGTTTAAAGGTCGTTTGCCCTAAAGAATTTGGTTCACTCGAATAAACTCCAATTGATCAAGGAAAGTTGGAACTAACAATGGAACATAACCAACTATTTCTAGTACAATACGTTTATTGAGTGAAAAGGAAAAAGCACGTGTATTAGAGGAATCGATAGATATATGAATCGAGGAATTGATAAAATGCAAACATTTTCCTGTTACAAGTGGGTATCGTAAGATTGATGCTGGTACAGAATTTCCGCATTACTTCTTTGGTTAGTCATTGTTACAACGATGTAACGTACTTCATAAAGACAACGAAGTGTTTAATAACATGTTTATCTAAGGATCAGCGAGAAGGTCAAATATAATTTGGAAGCATGGATCGATTAAAGTTAAAGATCAAGGATGAATGTTTCTCGATTGATAAAAATTGCATGATATCGATATTTTATCAAATCTATTAACGATGAATCATTTTTACCCATCAAAGGCAGTCTGACGAAATAAACGTTGATAAAAATGACGAAAATATATACAGCATCTAAGCAAGAAACAGGTTAGGGATGATTAACCGATTAATCGTGGCCATCATCTGCCTTTGTTTTCATAAAAAAAAAAAGACGAAAATATTTACATAGCGAGCTCATTGGAGGAATCGATAAATTTTGAATATATGTTGCGCATCGACGAAGTAATCGTGATCTGTGTATTACGTCAGACATGCTTCTTATTAGCACCGATAACGTTCGTCACATACGTGACCCGCGCGTAAGGTATATTATCCATGTTGACGCTGTTCCTGAGATAAATTCGGCGTATATGGATCTAAAGCTATACAGACGCTAGAATTACATAACGAAATCACTAACAGCAGCGTCTACGCGTTTCTATTTAAGGATATCAGTTTCAACGTACCGAAGTTGATTAATGTTCGTTTCAAAGTAGAAATGCGTTCCGCAATTAATTCAAATATGACATGAGAAAAAGGCATCTTTCTATGAATCAAATGCGAGGATTTTAAATGCAGATATTTTCGTAGAAGTTATTACGCTTTCACTGACTCGTTGGATTTTCCTGTTAAGCGTGTGTTTGCGCTTCGAATGAATTTTCGCGCTAACATCAGTTGGAAAATGGAACTACGTGCTTGATCGATACGTAACGTAATGTTTTCCTGTACGTTAGCTGTTATGCGTACTAGTCGAATGAATTGCCTGCTCTAACACGAGGATGGTCAGCATGGTTTAGTAAATAGCAATCGGGAAACGATACTATTATTTTATTGAATGACGCGCTTAATTTAACCGCTAGCTAATGAAGGGGAGCGTATTTCAAAAGAAGCTTCTATTAAAAACTTTTATTATCCGATGTGCGGTATGGATGATTTATTTGAAATTTTTCGATATTTCAATTTTTCACTTTACTGTCAATTGACCGTCGAATTTTTTACGTATCAATGATCTGGCACACAATGAGCTTTTAATATATAACAATGATAACCAGTAATCGTTGTTTAAACGTTTTTCAAATGTGACAAATCTGATTGCAGTCTGACGAAAGACTGCAATAATTTTGGAGGCGGTCAATTATCAGCGTTCTGAGAAAATGTGCAAAGGTCAGGAGAAAAGTAGAAGAATTTCAAACGCAATGTTTATACTGTGCTTTGACGATTCGTACATACGCGTTTTCTTTATCAATGAGACGAGACTCATTTTTGTAGTGATAAATTTAGTTGTTGAAGTAAATGGAAGAAGGTGCGTACAAACGCGCGACCTATTTGACTCACCTTTTCTTATAAAAACTGTCATTTCATTTCATTCTTATGTAAATGACTCAATTATTATTCAAACGTATTTAATTTGTACTCTATTGTCTTAGGGAAGAAAAAAATACATAAATCTAGATAAATGGCAATCATAAAGATCAAATAAGTTATATGTTTTTATATTTACTAGCTACATCGTCGGAAGGGCAATATCACAATGTAAAACAGGATAACACCTACACATTCATTAGAGATTTGTTACTTGATTGATTTATTAAAGACTGCCAAGTAAATAAAAGTTTAAATTGTAAAAAGAGAAAAATATTTCCACCGATAAATAGCCGAATAATTAACTTCGTACTTTCATAATTTCTATTTCAAACCGATTTCCTAAAAAAATATAATTTTCTTAATTGTATCACTCCTCTAGTAAAGTAACATATGTACAAACTAATTATCAGTAATAAAGTAACACCCTGTATGTACACGCCATGATCTCTAGTACCTGAACTTTGAAATTGGCACAACGCCATGAAAGAAGTGCGCAATTCCGCGACGGGATTGCCACGCGTATGCGTTACCGGGAAGAATAATTTTGGTCCGTTGCGACGCAAGAGCGATGCTGCGTCAAACAAATTTCGAAGAAATAAAAACAAAAAATATAAACAGTAACAAAGGAAACAAAAATCTCCAGTAAAAAAAGATATAAACAACTGGAAACATTTCTGAGCGTTTCATAGAGAAGACGCAACTATAATCACGTCTATCAACATCAAACGACCGGTACGCGTGACACAAACACGTCGTTTGACATGTGCGATTTAAATTCGATATCTTTCGAACGAATCGGATACGACGCGGCGCGGCGCCCATTTTCTTCTCATCGACTCTTTATTTAACTTCGTTCTTTCTCTCTCTCTCTCTCTCTCTCTCTCTTCATCACGCAAATTGCGAATCACGAAGCTAATGTTTGTCACCAGTCTTTTTCGTTATCGCTGTCGCATTAGACCAGCTTGATATTTCATTATCACCATCAGATATTACGTCAGTTTTCTTTAAGTAAATTTTAATATATAAATTAGTTATATACAATAGAATTTCGTTTATCTGTAATTCGTTGAAGAAGTTAATGTTCGATCTCAAGTATATGATCTCGTAGCTGAACTTTTATTGTTTTATCTTTAATCGAACAGCGTACACGACCACGTATTTTTGTAACATAAACATATATGTATAGAGCCGTTTGTTTGTGTTCGGAATATGAGATGTAGAGGGTGACTTAACTAAACGCACAGGCATGTCGATTTAAATTTTCTAAACGTTAATTTCTATTATTAGAACCAATAAAAACAGGTGGAGCTAGTGAACCTCTATTATCGGAACTGTCGTATCCTCCGATATATTTGACCAAGCGGTGTTCTACTGTACAGGAAGATTGTCGCTACGGCTATGACATGACATTTTGTTGAGGACCACTTTGACACTTTTCGTCACGCACGTGTTTCACAACAATCAAAACAAAAACAATCACTCACCACGCTTGCCCGATAGACGATCCTCCTTAATCTTTTGTGAATCTTCTGCGACAAAACAGATGGTCATTCCTTTCCGGAAAATATTTTACGCCGTTTCTCTTATTCGTTCCTTCAGTCTTTTTATCGAAAACGGTCGTTTGCCTCGGTGGGGGAGGATGTTGTTGAATTGAGGCATCGGTCGCGCTTCTTTGTCTGAACACTGAGCCGGATATCGTACCGCAAATAAGCAGAAAAGGTCACATGTGTGAGATCTGTGTGTCAAGAAAACGTGATGACGAAAACGGTCGTAGTAGCACCGTAGGAAACTGAAAAAAGGGAAGGGCGTATATACGTGGTGCGTAATCTATCGCGGCCAACTCGTGGCATCGTGTACACTGAGTCATGTGCAACGTGTTCCCGCCGGTTTATGAAGAGTTTCGTTCAGCTGATGTGCGCATGGTCGGTGAATGCACTCAACAGTTGCGGCCAACGCGCGCCTATATTGACACGTGTTGCACGACGATAACAACCCGATAACACTGTACCACAGACGCAGAAACTGGCCAAGATCATCGCGCTCCGTTCGAAACTCTTTTCCCACATTTAAACTAACTTAGCTTCTTTCTATGAAATTTTTGCTGAATCTCGTTTGTATAGCGATAAAATCTACTAGCTTTGTCCGGAATACGTACCAACACTCTTAAAAATTATTGACAAAATTGATGCTTTAAGTAGCTAACACAGTTTTAAATGTTTTGAGTTTTAAATAAAATATTTGATATTGAATATATTTGCAGATATTAAATATTATTGTAAACATAGTATTACATCTTTTGATGATGTAAAATATTATATTAATGGCGATCAAAAATTAAAAATTCAAAAATGAAATGAATTTATTGTCATTTCAATGTTTTGGGAAAATTTTCTTCGTTTATCTTTGCTTTTTATTGGAATTGAATTTGTGTCCATCCACACACAATAATTATTTTGAGTTAAATACAGGTTTCTAAATATAATCTTACAAATTTCTCTAATATATGTGTAAACGTGTATTAGAATATATGTATAGTTACTTACGTTACAATTGCACAAATATTGACGTGCATACATGCTTGTTGTAATAATATTTTTGTTCTAAATATTAGCGGGAAATAAAACTTCTGAAAACTAAAACGAATTAAATTAATTTGATAATGCAATAGCGGTAATACGCACAAGAATTAAATATTATAAATATCTAATTCATTTAAGAATTAAATAAAAAATTTTGAATACAAAATTTGAATACAATACAAAATCAAAATCAAATTAAGATTTCAAAATAAATTAGGAAAAATAATTAAGAAGATTACTATGATTATAAATTTGTATTCAAGACACGAAACGCACATTCAATCAACCTTTAAGTCTCGTTGTTTAACAGTTACTTATTGAATCTCGTTTGTACTCTTTGTTGGCTTAGTATTTTATAAAGAATGCAAATTACTGTTTATTAACACAATTTGTTCAATTGTAGGGAAATAGGTTGATTTCATGCAACAATGTAAGTTTAACGATTACTGCAAAGACATTGTTTTGCTACATTTTTTATTTTTTGTGTAGATTGTGACAATCGAGATTATGGCGCACTCTAGGAGAACTCTTGTAGAATACGATTGCTTTGTCAAGCAATTTCAAAGGATTGAAATGAGCAAACAAGCGATAGAAAATACGCATATACTCAGTAAGTTATGAAATTATAAATCATTAAATTACAATTTATATATAATAATATATATAATTTTCTGCATACTTCAGGATGTAATAAGAAACAATCATGACTTGTTTTTTATATACTATTAAAAACTAATTATATGAAGATGATTTAATCATTTTTATCGTTTGATTTAGTTTACTTAAAAATAATATATCTCGAATAAATTAAAAAGCAAAATTATGTATGGTAGAAGAAAAACTACTCAGAGAAATGAAAGACGAGGTCAAGATTCGCCGTCTCCAATTTCATCGGTACAGCAGGAAAGGTCAGTCTTGTATTTGAGAAAAATATCCATCGTCCGAATTACATAATACATATTTGATTTACATAACTCCGGAAATAAGTAATTTAGAGAAATAGATATTCTACTGGTAATTGCTGATTCATTTTACTGCATATATTTCAGCGATAAACATAGTTATATATACTTATATGTATATTCATTTAATAAAAAAGTATAAGTAGAACATTTTACATAAAATCATGCAATAGTATTTCATAAAATTGTAATATATTTGCATGGAGATTCGTTAATCTTTTATTTTTAAGTAAAAGTATATTAAGAAATAAAAAGTCATTTTTACATTTTACAATACAAGATTAATATTTCTTTAATTAATACTCAATTTTTAATTCATATCTATGTGTGTATGTGTGAATCCTATGAATATGGTCTACTTAATAACTATATATATTAAACATTGTAGCCAACATCATGGTTTGAATATTATATTGTAAAATATTAGCTTGTAATATATAATACAATAACATTTGTGTATAATTAATATAAGAATATATAAAATGTTTTGTTAAAATGTTATTCAGACTTACCATTTAGGATTTATTATACATTTCTTGTTAATTTCGAAATGAACTGAAGTTGGTTACTTTTTTGATAGCGTACTTCCTGTTTTATTTCTGGAAAGTTCGATCGGTATATTTGAGCCTGCGCAGTTTTATTAGCTTGCGTAACTTATAAAGGCATTAAAGATTTCATTGCAGTATCAGATCAAGCTTTCGAGAGCACGAACGTGTGTTGTGTTATACAAAATCTAGTGTTACAAAAAACGCAAAAATATGCCACGACGTGGACGAGCAGCAAATCCTCCCTCGAGGACGTAAGTATTTCTCCTTTTTTAATCATATTCGTAAGTGCAATGTTTCATAAATTCTCTTTGAGTGTTTAATGAGTTGTCAAATGTAACGAATCACGTTTGTCTTAATGAAGTTACACAGTTTTTGAATTACTTTCGTAAGCATGTGCAACCATACAATAAAAGTAATTTTATTTATAATTTAGGGTTAGACGAGCCTCAGCTCCAGTTGCAACCGCTCCAGCACATGCTCCTGCATCAACACCAATGGTAGCCCAACCTCAGCAGCCATCCCTTATGGGACAAATGGCTGCTACTGCTGGAGGTGTGGCAATTGGTTCTGCTGTTGGTCATACCATTGGGCATGCAGTGACTGGCCTCTTCAGTGGAGGTTCTAGTGAGGCTGTTGCTGCACCAGCAGCTGCAGCACCTGCTATAGCACAAAGTGCACCAGCTTCTGCACCTGCTGGTGGTGCTTGTGCTTGGGAAGTCAAACAATTCTTGGAATGTGCCCAAAATCAATCAGATCTTTCATTGTGTGAAGGTTTTAATGAGGCTCTCCGTCAGTGCAAGGCATCTAACAGTAAGTTTTAAATGATATTTTTCTATATATGCTTCATAATATAGCATGATCCAATTGCCCACTATTAAATTTGTGTTGTAATTTCAGATTTAGTTTAAACAAGGCATTCAGGTAATAGCAGGAGTATAGGAATATATTAATATCAATATTAATGGATCTTAGTAGATCTCATAAAAATTTGGATTCTGTATTTACCATGAACTAGGATTATTTTAATCATTGCTTACATAAATCAGATGAAATGCTTATATGTATGCAAGTGAAATAAATTAAAATAAATTTGATTCCTGTTTATATGATTGTTATTCATTTTGATTAAACCTTTCCCCTGTATATATATGTGATAAAATAATTTTTAATATAAGACAAAAATGTAAAATAAAAAATTAATTTTTACATGATGTACATATAACGCAATTATATTAAAAAATACTTTTCTTTTGATTTTTGTAATTCAAATCATATATATATATATATATATATACAGATTTAAGGCAAAAACTCCATCATCCCAATTATGGACAAATAACAATAATCAATCCTTTGCTTTTCAATCTACTGCTAGTACAGCAACTGGAGTTGCAGCTGGATCTCTTATAGTAAGTACTAATATTATTGCTTGTTTTTTTTCTTTGGAAATTAATGATCAATCACTTCAAGTTAAATTAATGATTCATACAAGGGTCTAGCAATCGAAAGCGCACTTGTTGACAATGTAGGACATGAATCTTCTGCTAAAGTAGACCCTAACAATAATTCTACAAACACGCAAGAATTATGTATTTCCGAAATACGAGAATTCTTCGAATGCGCTTCAAGGAGTGAAGGACTGGATACATGTAAAGCTTATCATGATACATGGATGAAATGTCAGAATGTATATAAACAACAAAATTAATCGATCAAATGAAATGATACATTAAAGAGAATAAAATTATAAATAAGAAGCTCTGATCCTCGTAATGAAGTAATCAAGGACATATAAGAAATTAATGATTTAAGAACATTGTTTATTAACTTAACGCGTTTCTCAAAGACGGCTTTATACTCGACCAAAGGAGGCAGTTAAATGTGCAAGAAAAGGAATATGGTACACTATCTTTTCTCTGTATTTAAGACGCGCATCACCATAAAACCTGCGACGGTAGCAACCGCAATTCCAAGACCAGCCTTCCACCAGACAATCGAATCCCCTTGTAATAATCCAAATTGATTTATATGTCTGAAAAATCAAGAATTATTTATCACAATAATCATTTAAAATTTTATGAATTCTCCAATATGAACAAATTCATATATATGCATTATTTCACACTATAAAATGTTTGTATATATACATTAGTTCACAATGTAAACATAACATACTATCCTATAATAAAATCGCTAGTTTCTTATATTTAATTTTTATCATAATTTGACATAATTAAAAAATAAATTTGAATTTGTAGATACATATATAATGTAGAAAATCAAAACAGGATATAAAGATCAATCATGTCTCATGCTCATGCAAAAGAATAATATCAATATCATTTTGTATTGTAAGTCGTGAGCACTCCGTGAAATTAACAGAAACTTATAATACAAACAAAAACCTTGTAAAAGAACTCCACCACTGAGTGGGTGAGGGTTTGACAAGCAACATGTGGACCATTCGCCTCAAAGGACTGAAAAGATTTAAGACCTTGTTATGATAGTCTTAAACATGCGACATCCTTTAATGTGAGCAAATCGCCTAGCACATTTGAAGAATATATGTTTGTGTATACGTGCAATGACATATAAATGAAAAAAGAAATGTGATTCACGATTTGCTCAAGCTTACAATGCTTATGGTGTTGCAAAAATTCAGACCAACCTGTCTCTGTAAAATAATACCCATGCTCCTTGAAAGCGGCTAAACATGAAATCTTTTTGTTAGTGTTTAATAATAATTCAGCTTAAACGATATACTAAAATACACTTTCTTAAAAATGGTAAGGAATACTAAATAAAAGATATCGAATAGCATCAAACAAATGCGTCACAGTTCTACGATATTTTCTTTTATGACTCCAAATAAACAAAATTATTTTTTAAAATAACAACTTTTTAGGAGCTTTTACTATATAAAATATTTCTACTTAATAATTGATGTTTTAAGAAATTGAACTTACGGGAAAGCTGCCATTGTCGCTAGTTTAACGAAGATTTCACGTCGTACTGTACGGGAGATGCTGTATGGTTGAGGTGGCATCAGTTTGTACTTATTGCAAAAACTTATTGGTTGTAGTAAGTAATCTTGCTTTACTTCAGACAGATCACTCTTATTTGCTATTATGAGAACAGGGATCTTACTATCTGCAAAGTATTTCTGGAAAAGATGCTGAATTTAATTACAAATGTCAGGAAAAACAATTCCAATGTCTCTATACAACAGTGTAAAAGAAATGCTTACAATGTAAATCCGTGCAATATATTCAAACGATTTAGGATTACTAGCATCGTAAACAAGAGCTGCAACATCACACTGAATTTGTGCTGGAGTTAAAGCATCCTGAACATTTAGTACGTTTATATCTCGCAGAATTATTGTCTTTTCCTGACCATACACATGCACCGTATTTACAGTAACATGCGAACTTGGCGGTACCACTTCATTGGTTAATTTCTGCAATCATGTCCGGTGTTACATAAATATCGTTGAACGTATATTGTGATATACATATACCAATATGTGTGTACGAAAAAGCACGTATACCTCAAGTTTAGGGTCAATAAACGTTCTACATAATGTTGTCTTTCCACTACTTTTTGGGCCAATTACATGACAACTATAAACATTCCTGCTAGATTGCTTTTTTGCCAAATCTAACTTTTTTTCACGAGTAACTAGAATCGCATTTGTCTGACATTCATTATTATACATGTTATAACCTAGATATGCCATATATTCTAATGCTTTTCGCACGTTTGTAAGAGTCAATAGCGCCCATTGACACATATACCCTTGAAGTGTAATCCATCCCTATTACGAAAAGCAGTGGTAAAGTAAGTAAAAGATATTATAAGACAATAACAATGAAAGAAGAAAGCATACTTTTTCATTAGTGGGTACAGTATATTTATATTCATCTCCCCAAGGTGGCATTAGACATCGTGAAAATAATGATTCCATTTCCGATGGAGAAAGAGCACCATCCCGATCTCGATCATGTTGTATAAATAACAATGTTAAAAATTCCTGTCCTTTATGTGATAATTCAGTCGTACATCCAACAGGAACTTTTAATCTGTATAACATATCGAAAATAATTATAATAATAAGTAAAATTAGCATTAATAATATTATTAATTAATTATGTACTAACAGTGGATATATGTATTCTTTAGACATCTGTAACTCATTGTCATAACCAAACTTTCTTAACACAGCCCAAGTAGTCTCATTTCTTCCTCTTTGTATAAATAAACACTGAAGATACATAAAACCTATAAATAACAAAAATGTATTCCTATGTCAGTTGCTAGAAAATACAACGTGCAAAATACCTTTCATAGTAACACATCCACAACAAATGCCATCTTGAATATTTTTTGATAATACAGCCTTCACATCCTCTAATACTTGTGGTTGTAAGGGAGTATTAAAGCACCATTGTTGAAATGCATTTAGTTCCATGTCATTTAGCAAGCCATCATTGTCTATATCACATATCTGTACAAAATGATACAATATGAATATAAAACATATACAGAAAGAGTGTATTTTTCTAATAATATTGTTATAATCATATACACTTACTTTGAAAATTCTTTGTAGTGCAATTTTACATTCTTCTGTAAGCTAAATATTATATTATATTAATAAATTGTTCATAAATGTGTTAGATTATATATATACACTTTATAATGAGTGTTACCTCTTGGGTATCATAATTATAAAGTGGTGTGGTAGGATGTAAAACAGCTTTTTGTGCATAATAAAAAGTTTCTGAAACATTTTGTAATGTTTTGGCAGAACACTAGAACAAATATGATTTGAGTTATAATTCTTTTATTATGACTTATTTAACATATACTATTGCAATCATAGTTTCCTCTTACCTCTATACAACTCTCAATTTCAGTGAATTCTTTCATTATAGGATATACAGCCTGAAGATAAAAAAATAAAATTAATGATGTAAAAAGAAAAATAAACATTTTAAATGTCATTTAATTTACTGAACCTCGATAGTAGAATAGTCAACAAGATCAATCTTATTTCCCACAAGAACAACTGGACAACGATTATTTGATGAACATCGTCGAATCAATGGTAACCAATACGTAGCTGCTCTGTCTAAAGTATCCTCGTCGACCACGGAATAAACAACACAAATTACATGTGCTTTCTGAATTTCATCAGTTAATTGATCTTCAGTTTGTTCAGCGGCTGCAATAAATCAAAAGTTATGAATGAAATAGTATTGATGCAGTAGTTAGTTAATGTTTATGAAAATAATATACAAATACATTTTTAATATACCTGAATAATCTACAATATGCGTTGGTACTTGTTCTGGCGTAACGTCAGCTGGGATAGTGATCTCTTCCGCTTTACAAGGCACATCCTCAGCGTATTCTTCACTGACTAATGATAAGATCAAAGAAGTCTTGCCGACTCCACGATCACCAATTAATAGAATCCTGACGTTGCGCCTAAGCGCGACTGAGCGTTGCACCATACTGATTTCAACAAAACAATTGTGACACGTAACAGCGGCATTCACCGCCTAAATTCTTAAGAACATTTTTCTGCTTTTCCAATGAAACTTTCGTACTCTTTTCTAACCTATAATTTGCACCTTACTACACCAAAAACCGAACGTCACTACTCGACAATTTTTCGATTTTTCACGAAGACATTTTATCAAAGATTACAATTTTCGATTGGAAATCACAATATGATTTCTTAATCCAGTATAGATAGCAAAAAAGCGCTGCTTCACCTGCTACAATTGAACCTATGCTCCGAGGGTGGGCTTTTCAAGGTTACGTTCAGTACTACGAATGACAGTATACACATATAAAACATGTACACGTGCAGACGTTAATGTACAGAAGCGGTTAATAGAAACGAAAGGACAATTGGATCGTAATTAATGATTCGAGTAATTGTCCCGTTTTCGACAAATTGTTATAAGAAACAAGTTGAACAGAAAATGAGTCTATTTGTGGAATGAATTTCATGGATCCGTAGCGCCCACATTTAAATTATATACTGTACTTGTTATACGCGAACCTCGCAGAAATCGATAGTGCTCAAATATTTTGGTGTTTAAAATTGACCTCTAAGTAATTTTTCAAATATCAAACATACATTTATGTCACTTTATGCTATTTATGTTTCCAGTTCTGTCCTAATAAAGAAACATTACAGAATATTGAAACTATAATAGGCCATTATAATTGATACTAATTTTGATAAGTTTTAAGCATACAGCTACTTCATAAAATTCGAGAATATAAAAAAATAAGAGAACATGCGCGCATCTTTGATTTTTTAATTTTTTAGAGAGAATAGGCAAAAAATTGTATCTTAATATGTATCTCTCTTGATTAAAAAATTTCATCTTGAATTTTTTTAAATTGTTAGTCAGTTACACCAAATTATTGCATCAATGTAATAAAACGAAAAGTAAAACGATATTGTGAAATGAAAGAAAAAAAATTACGATTGATTGCGCTGCTACTATCTAAAACGAAAATATATTTTTGCTTTTTTATGTTATCATTCTTGTACAAGATTCTTTTCTTTCTTTTTTGCATATGCAATTATATATAATGCTAAACATATTATCATATTGTCGAAGAATAAAAAACTTATTTGTTACTATACAAATATCTTAAATAATATTATTTAATGATATAATTAAATATTTCGAAAATTTTCTATTTCGTAAAATTATATGAAATTTAATCGGATGAAATAATATGGTAACAGATAAAAGTAAAAGATTAAAAAGAGTATTTTATATATGTATAAATATTTGAACATATGTAATACATTTATTAAACTTTATATTTTATATCTGTTAATGCAAATTCTATGTATGAATGAGAAAATGAACACTTTTTCGGATGAGAAAGCAAGAACAAATCCTATCTTATTATCTCTACTTTGTCTGCCGCACTGGAAAATGCATAGTTAGTATAATTTTGTGCACTCTTTTCTTTGTACCCCCCAGGGATATAAAAATATCGTAAAAACATTTAAGGGATAAACAGAGTGATAACCTTTGCGCATGTAGTCACCTGAGAGTTCAAGACATATTACATATTATCTTCCTACATTATCCCGCGCGTGAAGATATTGATGACCCTCAACACTTTGTGATCTTTTGGGACTGTATTAAAAATGTTGATTCAGTATTTTTTTGTTAATTACAAAATAATATTGTAAACAAACATTTATTGTTTAAAATAAAGATTTCATGTTGAAATATTATTTATTATTTTTCTATTCTTCTATAATTATCATTAATTATATATTTGAATAAAAATATGAGTTTATTCAAATATATGTATATTAAATATTTCACGAGAAATATATTTCATATAAATATGTGGATGATGCAAGAATAAGTAAGATACAAACATAGTAAAATCTACTAAATATAGGTATTTAATGAAGCTTATTTTATTTTATTTCACTTTATGTACTTACATTTCTACCTTAGAACTGTTTTTATATTTCTTAAGTTAAACTACGATTATGAAGTAACTATCATAAAAGTAATATAATAAAGTAGTGCATGTACTTCTAATCAAATTATTTTCATTTGGATACTATTTGGATGAATATAAAGTAAATGCAACTTCGTTAAATAGCAATATTTTGCTAGAGTGGAAATCAAAAGTTCTCAAGAATGTTTGGGTAAACAGCCACAGATAAAAAGACCCCTGAATTTTTGGTAAAAGAATAATGCACAATCTATTCATATATTCATATGTTTATTATATATATATGTATATAAAATATATATGTACATATTCATCATTTAACCTTCGATCGAATGCGTCGAATACATTCAAAATAGTTAAGGATATCGCGGGTAGACTGCGAAATCTTGAGGGAGGTGGGTCGGCAGGTCGCCGATAAACCCCTTCTTTGATAGGATTCGGGTATAAAAGACTGGTCGAAGAGACAGACAGCATCGCATTGCATCATTGAATAACACAATGAGGTGCTTAATTGTCCTGTTGGCTCTGGTAGCCTTAGGGGCCTGTGGAAATGTCAAACAACAACATGCTGGTAAGTTACTATTTGAAATCACTATTCTGAATTTTTTAATTTTGAAACTTTTGGTAATAGTATCATAGGAATAATTCTGGACCACTGGTTTACTCAAAATTATCTTCCACTTCTCTTTCTTCTGAAAGTATAATTGATTCCATAGTAACATTCTACAATTGAAACTTTGATTCTAATTAAATTGTTTGATTTGTTTTATTATATTTCTATAATGGTAACATATTCAGTTAAATTCATATGTGTAATATAACATAAATTCTATAACATTATATACTTTCTTAATACCAAAGAAATACTTTCATTTATTTCAGCTGACCAGGATCTCCTTAACAAACAGCAAGATATCATCCAACTCCTGCAGAAGATCTCACAGCCAATCCCAAATCAAGAACTTCAGAATCTTGGTGAAACTTATGAAATTGAAAGCAATGCTCACCATTACAATAATCCAATCATAGTAATGTACTATGCGGGTGCTGTCAAAGCTGGTTTGGTTCAACCTCAGGGTACAATGTTCACTAACTTAATCAGCCAGCTTCGCAAAGAAGTTTCCTTACTCTACAGGATTTTATTGGGTGCCAAGGACTACCAGACTTTTCTCAAAACTGCTGCATGGGCCCGTGTTCATGTTAACGAAGGACAATTTGTTAAGGTATGTAGAAGCTATAGAAAGAGAAATTTATTAGTGCATTGAATTGAAGATGTTTTATATTGCCTCCAATTTTGCATGTGTATTCCATTAAATCATTTTCTTGTTCATCCAATAGGCTTTAGTTGGTGCTGTATTGACTCGCCCAGACACCCAAGGAGTTATCCTCCCACCTGCTTATGAAATCTTGCCCCAGTATCATTTGGATGCTAGAATTATCCAAGAAGCCCAAAACATTGCCATTCAAAAAGTCCAGGAAGGAGGCATTCAGAACATTCTCATCCCTGTTAACTACTCTGCACTCCTGTCTCAAGATGAACATCAACTGTCTTACTTCACTCAAGATGTTGGTCTTGCAGCATACTACTCCTATGTCAACCTTGCTGGATACATTTTGGACGAAGTAAATAATTTAAAAACTATAGTTAAATATTTTACATACCTACATATTTAAAGAAGTACTATAAAGTTAATATAATCAATATCTGGCTTTAAACAGCAGGACCAACAACAACAGCCTATGACTCAACAGCAGTATCAACAACAGATTGTAGGGAAATACTTACAACAAGGAGGACAACAGGATCAACAAAGCACCATTGCTCATGGAGCTCAATATCTGTATCTCCATCAACAACTTTTGGCTCACTATGAACTTAACCGTCTTTCGAACGGGCTTGGTCCAATCTCTGAAATTAATTACGAAAATGTACAAGCTCTTTACCAACCGCATCTTCGCGTTCTCAATGGACTTGAATTTGCTGGTCGTCCAGAGAATCTTCAACTTCAACCTCAAAAGAATAAGCTCATCCAAAGTGTTATTACTCTGGAACAAAGACTGATGAATGCCATTGACTCTGGCAATGTGATCACTCCACAAGGCGCCTTCCTTTCTTTGTACCAACCACAGGGTATGAACATTCTTGGTGACTTGATTGAAGGAACTGGTAGAAGCGTCAACCCAAGATACTATGGAAGCCTCCAGGCTGCTGCTCGCAAACTCCTTGGAAATGCTCCTGAAGCTCAAAACATCTGGGATTACACACCGTCGCCTCTTGAACTTGGACAAACTGCTGTTCACGATCCAGCCTTCTACCAACTCTACAAAAAAGTCATGAACCTTTACCAACAATATCAACAGTCTTTGCCCGCCTACCAGTACAACGACCTTATCCTTCCTGGCGTTACCATCCAAAACGTTGATGTTAGCCAGTTGGTCACTCTCTTCAGCGACTATTACATCGACCTCAACGGTGTTACTGGACGATCTAACCAACAACAACAACAACAACAACAACAGCAACAACAACAACAACAGCAACAGCAGCAGCAACAACAAAATCAACAACAGGAACAACAGCAAAACGTTAAGGCTTATCTCAAGAGATTAGACCATCAACCCTACCAATACAAAATCATGGTTCACAGTGATCAAAATGTACCAAGCGCAGTTGTTCGTGTCTTCCTTGGACCCAAATGCGACTACCAAGGCAAACCCATTAGTATCTCTCAAAGTCGACATCTCTTTGTTCAACTTGACCAATTCATCCAAAACCGTAAGTTTTAATATTTCTTCTGATTATGAATTATTTGTTTATGATCAATTTATTTTTAATATTTAATATATTTTGTGTTTAGTTCACTCTGGTCAGAACATGATCATTAGGAATTCCCAGCAAGCTTCTGGACAAAGTCCTGACTGGCCATCTACTTCTGAAATTCAACAAGGTGTTAATGCTGCTATCCGATCTCAGGAACCATTTTTCGTTACTGAGGTTTGTAAATCGTCTCCATCGAATTTCCTGAAAAGAAGAATTTTTTAATGAAACTGTAATTAATCATAATTAATCGTATTTTTCCAGCCACACCAAATCTTCAGTTTCCCTGCTAGATTGTCTCTTCCCAAAGGTCAACCACAAGGTTTCCCACTTCAGTTTCTCGTTGTAATCTCTTCTCCAAATCCACTTAATATGCCATACGGACCGGTAATCCCTGAACAAAACTTGTCCTACCAAGCCCAACAATACCAAATCGTGAATACGAACCAATACCAACAATTGAAACAACAAGGACAACTTTGGCAAACGGGCGGTGGAATTCAACAAAACGTTGAGGTCCTTCCTGAGAACTTGGCCAATGCTCAGCAACAAATTGATGGTGATATCAATAATAATAAAAATTGTTTTGGCGATTGGCGATTGTTATATGATGTTACTAACCACATATGTAATTTCTTTTTTATAGCTGTTAGGAATTACTATGCTAATGTCTACACCAGATACCACGGACAGTACCCCAACAGTCAAATCCAGAACCCTGTTGGCCAAGGACAAGACATGACATATAGTATCCAAGGAGTTGGAGTTGTTAATGCTGCTGGTGTTGGTGGTTCACAATCCTTAGGATTACATGGACAACGTATTGCGGCCCAAAGCCAGCAACAAATAGGACAACAAGCTCAACAGATCCAACAACAAATACAAGCAGCAACAGCAGCAGCTCAACAAGGACAACAGGGACAACATCAGGGCCAGGGTGCTCAAATGATTTGGAATGCACAACAACAACAACAACAACAATTGCATCACGGACAACATATTAACAAATGGTCTCCATCTCACATTGCTCAATCTGTTGTCCAGTCTGCACAACAAGGACTGCAAGCACTATCTGGTCTGGCTGGTGCTCAAGGTCTCCAGAGTGCACAAGATGCTCAAGGTGTCCAAGGTGTCCAAGGTGTCCAAGGTGTCCAAGGTGTCCAAGGTGTTTCTGGCGTCCAAGGTGTCTCTGGCGTCCAAGGTGTCTCTGGCGTCCAAGGTGTCTCTAGCGTCCAAGGTGTTTCTGGCGTCCAAGGTGTGGCTGGCGTCCAAGGTGTAGCTGGCGTCCAAGGTGTAGCTGGCGTCCAAGGTGTAGCTGGCGTCCAAGGTGTAGCTGGCGTCCAAGGTCTTGAAGGAGTCCAGGGTACACAACAAGGCGGAGTACAAGGCCTGTCTGCTGTTCTGCAAGGAAGAGTACCATCACAAACTTGGGGATTCGAACAAGGTTTACAAGGAGTAAATGTTCCGTATGGCATGCAAGGAACCCAAGGTATCGGTGGAGTTCAATCTGGGGCAAACTCTCAAGTTCAAGGTGGAATCTCAGGAACTGGTATTGTCGCTAGCGGACAACAACACGCTGGTGGCTTCCAAGGAATCTACGCTCAACCACAAACCATTCAGGATCCATCTGTCAGTGAATACTATCAGAACAAACCAATCTCTGAAATCATTGGTGGTGCCATCTCCCTTGATGGCAAACCTCTCGGCTTCCCTCTAGAAAGACCGTTAGCTCCTGGTGCTCTCAGCGTTTCCAACGTCTTTGTGAAAGACGTTCTCGTCTTCCACCAAGGTCAACCCACCAATGACATCACTCAGCCATAAATGTTCCTACGGCGAAGCGCGCCTTGTTAGAAATCGTGTGAAGATGGTTTATATGACGGACTTATCGCGCACGAGATGTTATTAATGTTAATAATTAAAGAAAAGATTTATTGATGTATCAATTATAATGAATAAATTGCCATCAAGAGCAAATGTTTATTATAAAATCTGGTCTTCTGCATTCTACGCCTTATTTTTGCATCTTTCAAATACAACAACTTACTCTTTCGAATTATAGATTTAAGTGGAGTAGGGTTTTTAATAATTAACAAATGAAAAATGTATATCACCGTTTTATTAAACAAGTTTCAAGATGCTCTAATACCAACAAAAATATTAAAACAATATTTTAAATGTATTGTCTTCGATGTCGCTCTGCCAATTGTTTCAAACCATGATTATTCTCCGGTCATCATCTCCATGAATTCTAAAAATACAATGGTCATGTAGAATCTAATTACTCAAGACAGTAATAATTTAACTTGAGAATTTTGCAATGAAAATGAAGAAAAGAATCAAGTACGTACCATCGAAATCAACTGTACCCGATCCATCAGTATCAATTTCAGCAATTATACCATCTAAATCCGCGCTAGTGAGTTTATCATCCAGAGCAGCAAGAATTTCCTTTAACGTAGCCGTTGTGATGTATCCATTTCCTTCACGATCGTACAAACGGAAGGCCTCTTTCAATTCTTCCTGCATCGCCTCGGCATCTTCTTCCTCTAAGAATCGACCAGCGATTTTGCAGAAGGTATCAAAGTTCACCTTACCAGTCCCTTCTGGATCGTTCTCCGCGATGATAGCGTTCAAATCGGCATCATCGAATAGTTGACCCATTGTGTTCAATATCGTTGAAATCTTCAGCGTGTCGATGAAGCCGCTTTTCGTCGTATCGAACATTTGGAACGCTTTTCGCATCACAGCCATTTTTTGCTCATCTTCCTCCTGTAAAGCAACGATTCAATTTGTATCACGTTTTTTCATTTAAAAAATCGTATGGTTAATCGATCTCCAGCAAATCTTCTCTTTTTATTTATTATTAATCTTCGGCAATTATTCCTTCTCACAATTATTTATTGTGTACATGTAAATTTCATATTTTTATTCACTTTCATAAAATAAAATCACTAATAAGGTAATAATTTTTGTGCGAAGACGAGTTGATTCGAACACAAAGTGAGAGACTCGACGACGACGAGGGCAAACGTTTACGCGACTCTTACCATGGTGACGGATATCTCGCACGGCGGACGACGGATACCTGAAGTGCCGCGGCTTTTCCGTCCCGGTATAAAGACATCCACAGCGTCTGGTAAACCAGCTAGAAAACTGGTGGGCGCAAAAATAGAGCGACGCGACGAAAAATGAAATATGTTATAAGTGGGTCCTCCGTGATGTCGGAAGGCCGACGCTAAATCACACGAGATTGCAATTCGAATTGCATGATCACCTGTACACGTTGATCACACATCTTAAATTATATCATCGGAACGCGGTGGTCGTTGGTGTATTACTGGATCATGGATTATTTTCACTCGTTACAACAACAATCGCGGTTTCCTCCGGTATATTTAAAGATTCGAATAACATAGACATTGCGTTTCGGATTTCCGATTAAGAAGAAAATGTAGGAGGAAGTATAAAAGGTGAGAAAACCGGTATCATGTAAATATCATGTTCATTCATGAAACGCTATAAAGCGTAAAAAAATTGGATATTATTTATCTTAGCAAATATATTAACATTCCGTATTATCGAGCAAAGATTTCATTATCGCGGACACAATTCAATGTCATCAAACGGGGATTGATTACGCAAATCTTCTCCCCACGAGTATCTATCTTCGAGCAAATAATTCCTATGCGATAAAAAAGTACATCTACATGCAATTTTCAGACACGTCGCTGTTCTTAGATTCGGCTGCCCACGCATTGCAAACCATTACAACACAACCTTCCACCTGGTTTGCTCTAACAGCAAAAATATAACGAGCCTTCGGACTCTTTCAAGACGATTCATCAACGATTCTCATGCATTTTCCAGATTCGAGAAAATAGGTCGGTGGCCATTTTCTGCAAATGCGGATAGAACACGGCTGTTCCGTGGCTATTATTCCACTTGACTCCATAAACATTCCAAAACTGTCTGTACTAACTCTGTTTGGTCGTATCAACATACCGATAGTGATATAAACAATAGCAAAGCATTGTTTATTTTAATTTCTATTAATATTCGAGCCGTACATTTATAATATTTCCTTCGTTATAATTTATAAGGCAAATCTTTCTTACCTCGCTGCGGTTTCTTGAATTTTTATGTTCTAACCTTGTTCTTGTTTCAAAAAGTAAAAAGTTTCTTACTAATTTTTAAGAGAGATTTCAGTCTAGAATTGAAACAGTCGATTATATAATTTATCGATAATCCTACAGCTGAATATTTTTCTCATACGTCAAAAAAAAATTTTTAACGATGAAAGAATATGAGAACAAATAACCTAACAAGACGAAGGCTATTTTGTTTTCTGATCTCTAACTAGTGAAATAAAATGAATCTGATTCATATCGTATCGTTAATTTATAAATAAACTGCGAATATTTATGCAAATCTATATTCTTGTAGACATGGATGAAGAATTGGACAATATTTTGGATATCGAAAAGGAATCGATGCTCAAGTGAGAAGTCGCTATTCTCAAAAGATAAGTTTACGGCTATAAATATTATGTACCAGGTGATTAATCAGACGCGATAGACGTGTGTATACAAGATTTTCGCTTTGGATGTCAGTGGAATGTAAAATGTTTGTACCGAACCCATTTTCATTCAGTCGATGCTCGTTTGAAAATGCCGTGGGCGCATATGAAGATCGGCCAACAGATACGTTATACGTAAATTTGTCTCATTAGAAATATTTTCGGTTGCCAGCGCATCATCATCATTACCATCATCGTCGTGGTTGTCGTGGTCACCACCGTAGGTGATGTTACCACGCGTAGCTCTCATCAATGCTCACCGAGGAGTGACAACGGCGTTTCGAGCGTGCAAAAGCAATTACGTTTCGCTGCCAAGTTCCGAAAATCATCGTCCCCTTGGCACGAAGCCGTGCCTCGGAAGCCGACTTGTTAAAGAGGCATGCGGATACTGCCCTCGATGATCCAGCATCATCTCGAAATTAATTCTTAGAAAAATCAATTCCCCTAATAATAACATCTCTTCCATTTTTATCTCATTGGTGCGTACAGATCAAGCTTTACTTGAAATTATTATGTAAAATCTTCCATATAGTGAATGTAGCGTTGGATCATTAGTGCGGATCGCTTGCGTTAAGACACGTTGTGATAAGTAAAGATTAGGAGAGATTATTAGCATATAATAGATTATGTTATTATTAGCATTAAAATAAATATATAATAGATTATTTTGTGTCACTGATATCAAATAAAATCATTGAGCAACAACGTTGCGTTAATGCAATAACGCGTTACCTGCAATCTTTCTTGCAGTTTAGTCAATCTATACGTCGAATTCTGTTTTTTAACATTATAATTGCATAATTATGAAAGAAAATTCCAAGGATTTACCTTTTAGGTCTATTCCCTTTGTCTATCAGATTCCACGTTGTTTTTTTTTTAATTTGAAAAAGTTTCAAGTATTTATAGCGTTATGATAAATTATGTTTCTTTAAAATTTTGTGTCTCTAAATCGAGTAATGGTCTTACATAAGATATCCATCATTGCTCTAATACAATTTCTTATAATAGTGTCGTGTTCACGCATTATAAAATGTTCTGTTCTTAACAGGCAAAAGAGAAATATTCTTAAATTCTATGAAGTATGGAAATTCATTTGAAAATAGATTTTTGATTATAAAAGTTAAATAGTAACCGAGTTTATGTAACAAAGTTGTCTGGTATGTGGCATAATTCTGTTCTAATTCTCAAATGTACGACGTGGGTGGTAAAACATCGTTAATAGTAGACTGTATTTCAATCCGAAAGCCATGAATTTAGCAGTGAGCGTTTAATGCATAGACATGATAACCTTGTTTAAACTATATCGATACAAATTAGCGAAACATGTCGAATGTATCAAACGGGTGTGTGTGGAACATGTTATCCATTCTAGATGATTCGTATCGATGGGATTCTTCTCGCTATTTTGTAGTTCGTCATCTGGTTGGCCTCCTGCCATACTTCCTAATATAGTGCCGTCGCAACGGTCCTTCCATGACAGTTTTTTGCTCGTTATTATGAAATTTAAGCTAATTTTCGTTTTCACGCGATATTCTAGAAAAGAACTTTTATGGAAAATCTTTTCTCTTTTCTATTCTAATGCATTTATGATCATATACATAAATTCTACTTATACATTATAGTCTATGTGCATACAACACATATATGAATAGTACAATTAAAATTAATACGTATATTTAATTATTTCGTAACATGAAACTTATTAAAATAAAATTTACTTAATTTATTCCTATTCCATAAGTAGAATCCTCTTCTCTATACTTTTAAAAATAACTTCCAATTTCCTCAGATAAAAAATTATACATACATATAATTATGCATATAACATATCGAACGAAGGAATTAAAAAATGAATGCCCATGTTCAGAAGAAAAATGTGATCGATTATTATATTTTGAAATAAGATTTATGAAACATCGTGTAACTTTTTGTAGACAGTTTATTAGTAAAAAGAGTGTAAGAAGGTCAATATGTATTTAATACTATTGTTAGAATATGTATTCAATCAAGATTTCAACGAATTCGTTATAATGATTTGAAAAAAAATGGGTCATTTCGAAGGAAATGGGTCGGTGGAAATGGTTCTTTTAGCGCTCAGAGTTCCCTAGAATGGTTGGTAAGAAAGTTTTTTTAAAAAAGAATTCATATTTTCTGTCGGTAAATACGAAATTCGAAATTGCAAAGGTTTGGAAATATCGCATGCAACGACATTAAGCTACATATGGCTACATTAAGCTGAGATTACGATTCTATAGACATAGAAGATGGGGAATCGTGAAAGTGAACCGTAAGGTCTTGATGGATCATATTGTGGAACGCTTGTGTTAGAGGGGGCACGGCTCACTGTCCGGCCACAATATATACATATATGTATATATGTATATTATATATATGTATATACATATATATCTATGTCAGCAAGGTAGTGTGTTCGCGGATCGTGTATGCAGAAGTGCTTAAATATTAATCACGTTACGGATGTTTTTACTGGAGTGACGCGCGTGTAATAGACGGATAGACTATCGAAATGCCACGGATGTACAGGCATAGCGCGAATGGAAATCCGTGCTAAATACGGATAGCGCAATTTGCAAATAAGCAGTGCCGATGGACGCGGCCATGTTTTCTGGTAGCAGAAATCTTACCCATTAATAATTCGTTAATCGTCGACCACGAAGTGGAGTGTACAGAATGCCGAAATGCGATGTGAAGACAAGGTATCTACCAGCTACGTTTGCCTGGACAGCCCTATTAAGTACCACGACACTCTTCTTCTGTTTTCCGTAAGTTCCGCACACATGTCTACCTTCTCGTGAGTGACCGCAGTGTTTGCGCTCCTGTTTTCATTCTTAAGAATATGCTAATTTTTTGTTAAGACGTGTGTTCACCATGTATTATTTGGATCTTCTAGCTGTCAATATTACGTGTTTCGATGGGGGACATGGGTACCTGCTCTTCAAGGAGTCATTACCTTTTTTGTTTTGGCAAATTTTACACTGGCAACATTTATGGATCCAGGTGTTATTCCAAAAGGTATGTTTATACGTGAAGTGCAAGTTTTACAAATACAATTTACAAAAATATAGTTTCTGAAGTGGTATGATTTTCTTCTAAAGCACCACCTGACGAGGATAGAGAGGATGATTTTCATGCTCCATTATATAAAACTGTAGAAATCAATGGCATTACAGTTCGTATGAAATGGTGTGTTACATGCAAGTTTTATAGACCTCCACGTTGTTCACATTGCAGCGTGTGCAATCATTGTATTGAGGTATACATTAAATGTAATTTGAATGATTCTTCTGTTGTATGAAAGCCTAATTTTTTTTGTATTTTTAGACATTCGATCATCACTGCCCATGGGTAAATAATTGTATTGGTAGGAGGAATTACAGGTTCTTTTTTTTCTTTCTCCTGTCACTTAGTTTTCATATGCTCAGTATATTTGGACTTTGCCTATATTTTGTATTGGAACGTAAGCAACAGTTGGGTGAAGTGGATACTATTGTGGCGTATCCTTTTTTCCTAAATTAATAATTGCAATCTTATGAGATACTGCAATTTATATTTGACATTAGTTTTAAGTGATAAATCTCTTTACTGCAAATATGATTGTATATCTTATGACCCTTAAATTTAAAATAGACTTGTACTTATGGGAGTGGTTATACTTCTGTTCATTCCAATCTTTGGACTGACTGGCTTTCACGTAGTACTTGTTTCGAGAGGACGTACAACAAATGAACAGGTAACGGGTAAATTTAATGGAGGCTACAATCCTTTTTCTCATGGTTGCTTACACAATTGCTGTTATACGCAATTTGGACCACAATACCCCAGGTAATGTATTGGTTAATTTTTTATTCGAAACGTTACATGGAACAAATAAGTAATTTGGAATTTATAACATTTCAGTCTGATTAAGCCTGAAAAGTATTCAGGAAAACGGTGCGGAGTTTCTACATCTGAGATATCGACTATAGGCAGTGAGAACCAGGTAAAAACCTACATGGATAGCAGCAATGGTGTTAGAAATGCCAGTTCAAATGCTTACAATAAGGTAAGAGCTAGTGCAACTTTGCTTGATACTTCTGATACTACATACAAGAAGATTTTACAAATGTAAATAGCTCTTCCTTTCTAGCATGCAACTTTAACGCTTTTTTGATGTTTAACACACCAGTTGTATATAGTTTTATTATAGATATGTAATTCACTCCGCTTTAAGACGTTTCAGGTTCATGCTAATCTATTCTTTCCCGCGCTTCAAAGCTTCAATAAAACGTATACCGCTGCTCACAAATGTAGTGCATATTAATACATTTAAGAAGATGTTGCACGATTTTTCAAGTTTTACAAACTTTTGTTCGTTAATTCCAAGTTTTCTCCCTTAGTGTACAATTTCCAGTGACGATTCTTCCTCTACATAATATTTTATTTTCAACGTTGGGAAAAGATGCAGTTATTTTCTGTTCAGTTCCCTATTCCTTACTCATCCTGGTTGAACGCCAATGTCCCTAAGAAATGTGCACTATTTATGTACAAAAGCGTGCTATAATAATTTGGTAATGAACATTAATTTTTTATTGCGATAAAGATAGCATCAAGTTGGATTATCATTTCCAGTTGTCTCCTGGACGAGATGGATCGGATACAGACATGGAACCTACCGCATCGCAGTCTGCGGATTGCGAACCCACACCTCCAGTACAAAGACATGGTTCCAAAAGCAATTTCTTCCTGCCACCTGTGGAGAATAGTGAATCTCCCAGGCACCCTCCACCATCGCAACATCGCCATCCAATGCACCATACTAGAGGCAGCCCTCACCCAAGGCCAAGGTAAAATGAAGAATGACAACAAATGATACATCGTTTGCTAATTGTTTTCTAATATACATAAGGTATGTTGTCAATACCTATAGGGGAATGAACGGTTCTCGGAGCCATACGCCTGATCCTTTATCGCCAGAAACAAGTGGCTCACCAGCTACAGCTTCTCAAAGAGGCCAAGGTCAAGGGGGCGCTAGTCCAACAACGCAACGGATTAAAGCTATTGGAGTACCAACTCCACTTGCAATTTCCAGTCCCATTCGCAGGTATACTATGCTTGTCTGTCGCTTTTGAAACGAAAATAGAACAATTACAAATTCAAATTAAACATACTTTGAAAGAAAGAAAAATGTGTGCAAGTATATATTTTATGATGATACCATCTTGCGTGATATAAAAATTATTAAATATTTGTTCTATTCCGTGGATATATATATAAAGTACTTTTGGAATATTTAACTTTTAGATGTATATTTTTCTTTTTTTTTTTTTTTCTTAATTGTACGTCGCGGCGTTTTCACATTGCACAAAAATTTATCTCGTTGTAGAGAGCAAGAGGGAAGCGCCACATTTAGTAATAGTTTACATTGCATTTCTTAAGCACGCTACCAATACAAATTGAACAGTCTCCTTTTTCAATATCCTGTTTGCTACCTCTCAACATGATGTGAAGCCTGTTTACTTCAGATTCCCCGTCCCTCACTATGAACACCTCACTCTTGCTCTTATTCTTTCTTCCTTTATTCTTTCACCAGTATTCTCACCTTCTGAATGACGAAGGAACGTGACGAAAAAAAATGTTGCGCGATGTAGATCACAATAATATCGTAGAGAATTAGTTTCTCTGCATGTACATATTACAAGATATATGGTATATAGATAAGTTTGTGTCCCACTGCAGGGGGTGGTAACTGCAAGGAGCTGCTTTCTACCATCACGTTGCAACCTACTGCAGGTAAACACGAACTTCATTCTACGAGGACATATCGTAGTTTAAAGTTATGCTTTCTTGCGTATATTCCATACATATATCTATCTATCTATATATACATATATACATACATATATATGTAGATATTACTATTATACGACTATTATATATTATATTATATATTATATAACGACTTTTTAAACGGGGTTTTCAATCTCTTGTCGTAAATTTCGATGAAATACTGACTTTTGAGTATAATAATTTTGTCTATTCTATTATTTGCATTATGAAACATGTTCAGTATATTTATTTGGAACATAAACAATAGCTAATAAATACCATTTAAGTTAAACTTTCAACTTTTTTTGTATTAACATAGTTTTTCATTATGATCATAAAATTCATAAATGAAGTTTTCATTCAAAGAATAAGTAAACGTGTTTTCTATTTATGGAAAATTACATTTATGGTGTACAAGGAATTCATTATTTTATCAAGTTTGATCATACAAAATTGGACATTTTGTTTAGGAAAAAAGAATTGTGTCATATTTTTTTGCAACCATGGAACTTTTTTGAATAACATTTTCATTTATTATGTAAATAATAAAGACATTTAAGATGGACATATTTGTCAAGACATCCAATGTTATATACATATTTATACACGTATCAGTCGGTAAACACGCAAGTAAATGTCCACATACATATGTATATCCTAGGTTCGCTGCGTTTTTACTTTTTCTTGGATAGATGCTAATTTTTATAACAGGAATGATGCGCTGTTCTCTCTCTCCTGTATGTCTCGCCAGAGCCGTATTTGTATGGCTACAATGCTCAGCACTCGCATATTCATCTTGGTTCACTGTATTATTGTGCATTTGTCGAGTATTCAATTACCAAGTGCGGCACTTAAAAGCACAGAGATCAAAATATTGTATCTCTGTTACAGATCAAATCCAGGTACGCCGACGCAGGTTCGTCGGCCAGATTTTATAGGAGTTAACGACGCACCGACTTATTACGATGTACAGCAAGGAAATAATACCGGTGTTGGTGCTGCTAGTGGTGCCGTCGTAACCGGTTATAGCCCGCAGCGACGGTTTTTGTCAGAAAGTGAGCTCGTTCGTCAAGGTACTGATCATTCATATTCAAGAACTAACAATACTGTCGACAATATCCGAGAATTAGCGGGTTCACCTCAACGTGGTGTCTATATGTGGAAAGATAATTCTCCTGGCAGCTATCCTGCTCCAACCGGTACGGCAAATGCAACGACACATCAGTCACCCTCGCAAAGACCTCCACCACCATACGATTATTATCGTTCCAATCCAACGAGTCCTACTCAACAGTTGTACGTGAATACTCCTAGAGCAGCGTACCATCCTGCTATGAGGGGTGGAGTACCGGTCTTCCCGCCGCATCAGTCGCCACAAGTGAAACGAAAAGCCACAATGGCGACACCAACTACTCCGACATCAGGCGATACTCGACGTAGACCAATGTCTTTTGTTAGAGCTTTGGAAATGACGGATTCTATGGAAATGGTGTCAGCGCCTAATGAGAACAGATCACAACGGCCCACGACGCCGACACCGGATCGTGCTAGTGTTTATGATATGAACTATGAGATATCCGTATAGCCCACCTTTACGGTCTCCGCACCATCTTGCGGCTGGACGGAGATTGTACAAGAATTGCCGTCATTACGCGTCTCCTATTCCAAAGAGGAAAGAACATATGCCGCTTACGAGATATCCGTCTGAATCTTCGTGTCGAAGCAGCTAAATAATTTATGACAAATGATATCAATCCGGTCGGGATATTATAAAGTTCTTCCGGACCAATTGTTAATTGACATTTACCGTACTCCACATCCACCGTCACTATACTTGGAACAATGTAGAGTAAGGCCAATTATTTTCCCGAGGGAACAAGGACGTCAAACGCTGTTATCGTTCATCTATGTTATTAGTGATACCCGCAGTGTACAATGCGTATTATGAACGATGGTATGTTAAAATATATTCAGTGAAATAATAATAATCAATAGACAAGAATCTTCGGGAAAAATCGGTATCGGTGTTTAATGATTTCCATTGTGATTTACTAACAACGGAAAATGCATTAGATTCTTTGTTTCGCGTTGAACTCGGAAGAACGTCAAATCGATATAAAAAAAAAAGGTGTTCATCGCCGAGTCTACGATTAATATAAGACTGTCATATCTCGTTATTAGCAAAAATTTTTGATTTAGTCATTTTTTAAAGGGTGTTCATTCAATTCGATATGTACACGAGGTAAAACGTGTTCATTTATCCGAGGGAGATAAAAGCGTTCGGACCGATTGACGATCGAAGTAATCGAGTCACGAAAGCGTCAACGAAAGTAATTCCGAACGCTTAGTAATAATTGCTAAGCAAGAACAGCTGCTGACGGGTTTTCCCTCGTTTAGCAGCGTACACAATTCTATTTTTTAGTACTCAGTATAAAGTCAGTTTAGATTTTGATACCGTGACGTCGTGACTCAATTTCTCGAAATGCAGCATCGATTAAATTTCCTTTTTCTTTTCCTTATCGATCAAAGTACACAAATAGACGAGTAATAAAGAAAATAGGGATTATCCTTGCACACCATTTTTTAGAGTCGATTCTGACTCATGGTCGTGTTCTTTTTTCGTTGTGTAACAATACAGACGAAAGTAGAGCAACACTGTAAACGGGATGAAAATCGAACCTGCTACTATAGTCTCCTATCTTCATTGATGCAAGAAGAGTTCATGTCCAGTTAACAAAAAGATACTTAATCGATTTAAGTCATTATCCGGATAGAATAACAAATTTTGTGTAAAATAATCGTGTAAAATGAAATGTGTAGCAAATTTTTAATATACATATTTAACAATATTTATACGTAAATAATAAAAGAATATAAGACTTTATAATGATTTCATTTGTTTGTTATAAATCATGATTTTATCGATGTGACCACTATATGATCAATTAATTTTTACGAAGTAAAACAAAAGAAGAATGGTTAGAAAGATATACGAAAGAGAACTGTGTGAATGCCAAGAGGAAACGGATGGATGGACGAATGGATGTATAACAAGAGAATATTTAGAATATTTAGATGAGAAATCAAGTGACAGACCAGTATGTTTTAAACGTTTACAATGGTGGATGATTACTCGATGATAGAAGAAAGAAAAGAAAAATAGAAAAAAAAAATTAAACATAAATAACAGACTTTGTTAACAAGGGGAATACAATTTTGTAATATATATATTGCATAAATTTATTGATATATCTACAGCTACTGTTAAGTTTGTAATATACCCCGCTTAAAAAAAATTGCATGGCGATTTCTGTATTATGTATTTGTATGCGAGACCAATATTATCAATTATGCAAGCTTAAGGAATAATTGCGAACCGTATATGCGTAAGGTAATCGTGAAATATTGCGTGCCCAGTTACCTTGCGACAAATTGGTAATCGAATTATTATTGTTAAATAGCACATATCGTTCTGCTAAAGGGCTTATCAAACATCGAATATTTTCAGGCTAAAGAGACATTTCCTCGATGAATATCCGATATCTTTGATAAAAAAGAAAGGAACAATGGACACACAGAAATTATTAGAAATATTTCTTCCATTGCTGGCGCTACTGATAAAACGCGTTACTTGTTTCCTATTTATTTTCTGATTATACATATTTTTCTTTTTCTTTACAATGAGCTGTGCCAAAACAAAGGAAACATACGATTTTCCATATTTCACTCCAATTATGTAGTTTTCACATAATGAGCACTTAAAAAAGAAATAAATAAAAGTAAACAAAGGACTGGTACAACGTTAAAACGGATTGCTTTAGAGGATTATGCGTAAGGTGTGACGAATGTTTAGTGTTTATAATTCGGTGTATTTGTACATAAATATTGCTCGTTATTATCACTTAAATGTACATACATACATATACATTTCGGTACTTACGTATCGCTGCAGCAATCTACAAAAATAAAATTCATGAAACACAAGCTAATTGTACTCTAATTGTGTTAGAATATCTTTAATTTAATTATTTATTGCATTTATTATTATATTTTGGAAGTATTAATTATGGGGTCTCATTCTTACAATTGGGTCAAACCAGATTTTAAGAAGGGTAGAAATTAAATCAAAATTAGGTGGTTTCGAATGATCGTATCACGTAGTACATGTAGCTCAATTAAAAGAAGTAGAGGTAACCTTGAAATCTTTGTCATCCGGTGCCTCCACTTCCGAAGTAGGTATAGGTGTCACGTGATATATTATTGGAGCTACTTAATTTTATCTAATAAAATCATCGTCTATCTTGTACTGTTTTAACTACAGCTTGACTAACTATAAGTTACAAGGAATACACTTTATAAAGAACGAGTTTGAAAAGCGCGGCCTATTATAAGAGTGTTCATAAAGGTGATTATAAGTAGCCTTATCAATTTATGAATGTTGATCGAAATTTACACGTAGATACGTAGATAACATAATTATTAAAAGATGCTAATAATAGGTATCTTTAATAATTTTTAGTTTCAAGTAGATACGGTATTAAAAAGCACAGTTTATCAATGATAAAATATTTTGCATGCATGTATTTTTTAACACAACTGTACAAATACGCAAGGAAAACATGAGTTATGTTGCTTTTTAAGTTCATGATAAAAGAAATTTATAATTGTTTCATGATCTTGAAAAGATTCGATATTAAATGATATGCAATTGTCGTTTATTTGTCGTTATATTAAATATTAATGATACAAGATATAATTCAAACGTAACTATGTTAGTGTGCTGAAAAAATATTTTTTAAATAACAAATGTAGTTGTATCATCTATCTTGAATATAGTTCAATAGTATACAAAATGGTTGTTTTATTGTATGGTCAGATTTTCATAAGTTTTATGGTTTCAGATAATATGGCTGCAACCCGGCGGGAATAACGACGCGAGCGCCGTGTCATTTTATTGGTAATTTTGTTTCATATACTTCATAAACCTTGTATGTGATTCCATTATGTTTCGTTGATGGAATAAAGTTCTTAATTGTTGGTGATATATATTGTTTACATACAATATTGTTTAATACGTAACTAACAACGAGAAGGCGTTCTGTGAAAAGGCGACTATCTTTTAGCGGCACCGTCCGCCATTATTGGCATTTGCACGGCGTTCAACAAGATTTTCTTACGTTTATAAGACCGCAACCACACCTATAACCTGAAGATTTATATCGTACTATGATGTGAGTAATCCATATTATTTTTTTACCGTTTTGATCTTATTTTTTTAGTTTAATCGTAACCTCGTCATTACCGGGTGTTTTCATGTATACGTAGGGCACGCAGTCGTAAAGATAGCACGGGCAAAAGCGACTCTGAAGTCACCGATAAAGAAAATAAGAGGGAAAGAGGCAGAGAAAGGGATAGAAAAAAGCGGGCAGCCTCTACGTCCAGCAGTGGCAGTAGGTGAGGAAACAAATATTTTTCTGATAGAATTAATAATTAAAAATGAAAAATTATACTCAATATATTTCTATTATTCACATTTCACAGTTCTTCTGATAGCAGCTCAGGATCTTCGACCACAAGCAGTGGAAGCAGTTCCAGATCAAGTTCTACTTCAAGTACTACCTCCACCAGTTCAGCAAGTTCTTCTGGAAGTTCTAGAGATAGGGGCAGAAAACGAAGCAGAAGCAAAAGTATAGATGCTTCACGTAGACACGATAATAAAGAAAAAGAAAGGGAAAAGGAAAGAGAAAGAGAAAGGGATAGAGACAGGGACAGAGACAGAGACAGAGAAAAAGATAAAAAAAAGAGCAGTAATTCTGTAATTGATAAACCGAAACCCAAAGGACGCTCTAGGTGAGAATATTAATCAAGATCATGTGTACAAATAGCCTTATTTGTAACTTCTTTTTTATTTCAATTAATTTATATTGTAGATCACCATCACCACGTAGAAAACGTAGGGAAAGATCACCAATTCCTAGACCGACAAAAATACATATTGGACATCTAACCCGTAATGTTACTAAAGAGCATATTATGGAAATCTTTTCTACGTACGGTCAAATAAAAATGGTCGATTTTGCAATGGATAAGCTTCATCCAAATCAAGGACGAGGTTTTGCTTATGTGGAGTTTGAAACAGCAGATGAAGCTGAGAATGCAATGAAACACATGGATGGTGGTAAGTACAAATTTTCGAACTTTTTCTTACTTATTGCCTTGTTAACTGACGCCAATAATTTAATTTAATGAGTATTTCTCCTATATATCTATAGGACAAATAGATGGTCAGGAAATTACTGCTGCCCCAGTATTATTACCAAAACCACGACCGTTACCGATGCGGAGAATGTCACCTTTAATGGGAAGAAGGGCGCCTCCACGATGGGGTGGTGGAGGTAGAAATACTCCTCCTCGTTATCGAAGACGTTCACCACCAATTAATCGTCGCAGAAGCCCACGGCCACCAAGACGTAGACCAAGAACTCGTTCGCGTAGTCCCCCAAATAATCCACGACATCGGCACCGTCGCTATACGAGATCAAGCTCTAGCAGTTCTCGATAGCAACCTTTTTTGTACATATAAAATAAGAACTGAATTTGACCAAAGTCAGTTCATTCTGATTGGTCGTCTTAATATATTAAGCAAAATAATTTTTACCAATTCATTCGATCATATTGACTGGGAGTGTATGCATTCAGAAATACACTACACTTGTCCACGATGGTGTTCGTGACAATTTACGTTTTTGTCAATGACTAAAACACCGTCCGTGATCCGCAAGTTCTGCTTTCGAAATATATCAATTTCACACGTGATAAGTATATTGCTATTGATTGGTACCTGAAGGCTGATGACCCCGGACAAAAGAATGTATTCTGAGACATTGTTATACACGATAGTATTAAATATAAAACATGAAGACTTCAGAAGAAATATTACTAAATATTATTTAGTAATATAACTACGTAATATATGAGCGTAATCTCGTAAATAAATATAAAAGGTTTAAACTTTTTTGTCGTAAAGTGTAGTGGCACTGTGTTTATAAACTAGTGATATTTTTTTCTGAGGTCTTTATGAACTGTTTAAATGTTTCAGGCTTGGTAGAAGTACTAGAAACGACAAATTTGATAGAAACTATGATTATTAGACCCTTTTACAAAGAATCAATTTTAGAAAAAACCTATTCACACAAAATCCTCTTTTATACTTCTCGATATCTACAAGAACAGAATCATTGCATCACATTGCAACCTTGTATCGATGAAAAATATCTACAATTTTTAAATTGCATATGGTCGTTAATTATATAATACACATCTTTTTATGGTGACTTTACAATATAAATGAAACAGTTTAAAGAGCCTGATTACTTAACAGAAGTAAGTATTTTTGGAGGCACCAGGATTTTCGAATGTAGCCTGGTCCATGGCACGAATATTTTATTTTGTTTTTCTTCTTAAGAGAGATCTTGAATTAGCTCTCTGGTAACATAACTACGTATATGGCTGATAAATTGAGAGGACGATGAAACAAGGATATAAAACAATATTTCTTTTTCAATTTTGATAGGTACAAAATCAGAAGTTGCAATATCTCTACATAGCGTTAATTGTTTTTGATTAAAGCACTTTGGCACGGACAAACTGCTTTTGTATCTGTTACTCACAAATCCTATAATTTTCCTGACGAATATAAATTTTTTTTTTCGTTTTATTTTATTGCAAAATGTATTGCAGTAGACAGATCATCCCTGCTTATAATTTCTCGAAAAAGAATTTGATTTACAATTTGTGTTTGTTATTCTCCTTATAATTACGACGAAAAATAACTGCAATACTTTTAAATAATCTTACGTTTTATACATATCACAGGAAGCACCCGAGTGCGATTCTAATTTGCATGCAAATGAAAAAGGAAAAGCAAGCTTGTGCTGCCAAAAGCCAAAGATATCTGTTTTTTTGCCCCCTCGTACGTGTTTTTTAGTATTACTCCTACGGTACAAATTAATCTCTATGAAAAAAAGAAACATGTAACTTTTTTTGTTATATTATATCGATTAAATTAGGGCAACTTGTTTTACGATCGTATCCGTACGTCAGTAGTAGAGATTCGTTTATACGTCGCAATAAATAAATAATTAAATAATTTTTGAGTAGTGGTAGAGATCCGCTTAAGTTTGCTTTTAACTTGGATTTCATTCTTTACGTAGCATCGTCTCGCATTCTACAATATCTATAATATTACACACGATACTTTTTTTTTTTAACTATACGCATAGTTATCGTAATGATTAAAGTTTATATCGCTATGAACAGTCAAGTCCCCGAAACTTATACAGAATCACATAACGACGCTGTTATTTGTTCTCTCTTTTTGTGACCACATTATTTCAATAAATGCCTTAGTTCATTTGTATCGATGATTCGTCCTTTAACTTCCATTATGTAATCAAACGGAATTTCTATGGTCATAAACAAGGCATTTTCGTCAATGATTTTTTTACGAGCACGAATGCATTTATTTGTTATTTTTAAATGTTCTATACGTTTTTCGTTTCTTCGCACTTCGTCGTCAATAACTATAAATATTATATAATCTATGTACAATTTCTTTTAAATAACGCCTCTTCTCCATTAGCAAAATATCAGCACTGGGGTCTGAAAACTTTACGTAAATGCTCAGAATGCTGACCCTTTAGTGCGTTCACTTGCAGAAGCTGAGGACGCGGGGAGGATATATCATCGAGATTGGGAGGCATCCTCCTTCTTATGTATATCTGCGTGCATCAAAGCGGGCTCTAGTTGTCGCGTTGGCACCCCGGGTCCAGGTCCCGCTCTATGATGCATATGCAAATTATTTAATGGACCAGGACTTGGATCCTTGCTTCTCAAAGAATTTACAGGTGGTGGTGGATACCCGGCGTATAGTTTGGCTCTTTCTTCTTCCTCTGCTCGAAATGCAGCAGCAGCCATCAATGGATTATAACGTAATTGTTGTAAAGGATCGTAACGGTAATCCCGGAAAGGATCCCCAGGCCAAGGACCTCCCGGTTGACCAGTAGGCGCAGATGGAGGTGGAAAATGTTGCATTGGATGTGCGCTTAAACCAGGGAGCATACTTCGTGGCATGGAATGCGGCGCAGGCATGCTATGTGGATGCCTTGCAAGGTATGAATGAGGATGAGGGTGATGATATCTTGTCTCAGGCAGTGGACTTGGTCCAGGTCCTGTTGCGGATACTGCTCCAGGCCCAGGACCCGGTGGCCTTGGAAGCATCACAACTTCGTCGTCTTTACTTCGTGGTTCTTCTTTAACACGTACTTCGCCAGTTTCTATAGGTGCAGATCCGTTTCTTAAAGGTGAACGTTCCCGACCTACAACCACGTGTTGCCGATTTTGATGAAGTAACCTTTCACGTTCCATCTCGCGTCTTTCCATCTCTCGACGTTCTTTGTCTCTCCTTTCTCTTTCTCGTTCAGCAGCTTCCTGTTGTTTCCTCTTTTCTTCTTTTTCGCGCTCTCGTCTCTCCCTTTCACGCTGCTCTTCCCGTTCTCTTTCCTTCTCACGTCTTATACGCTCGCGTTCCCGTTCCCGTTCTCGTTCACGTTCTCGTTCGCGTTCGCGTTCGCGTTCGCGCTCTCGCTCTCGTTCCTCAAGTTCGGCTCGTCTATCAATTGCAGGCGGTTCCGGTTTTAGATTCCATGATACCGCTGTAGTTGGTGGAAATCCAGTAGAGGCTCGTTGTAATCTAAACAAAAAGAGCACAAAATAATTAATGATTCACATATTTTTCTAGTAGAGACAAATAATTAGGTACATACCCTCTCCATGGATCGTGTACAGAACCTAGACCACCCAATGGCGGCATTTCCCTCGAAGGAGGAAAACTAGAAAGACCAGGGAAATTTGGATTCGGTGCACCAAAGGTTGATGGATATCTTCCAAATGGTGACATTCCCGTTCCTAAGATAATTTCCATGCGATTAAATCAGTTTACTTGTCAAAAGTGATGTTTCGTATATTGATCGACAATAAATTACCTAAATGTGATGCTGGCGTGGATAGAAAACCAACAGGATGTGGTGGAGGTGGTGCAGGATGCGCTGGTGGTATATTAGTGGGAAATGGTGGTGCCATTGAAGGTGCTCCTATTCCAAGACCAGTTCCTGGGGCTCCTGGGTAAAGATGACCTGGTGGTCTCAAGAGTTCTGTTTTAGTATTAACGACACTTCCAGCCTTTGCTTCCGCTTGCTGCTTTTGTTGATGATGATAAATTTCCCAAGCAATACGAACATGCATTGCATTCCATTTTCCACTTTTCTGCAATAAGTATACAAGTTGCAATAAATATACTTTTATAATTTATATTCATTAAAAAGATTACCTTTGGTGCAAATGATGTTAAATGATTGGGAGGTACAAAAGGTGTTGAAGGTGGACCAATTCCAGGATGTAAGAGACCGGTATTAAAGCCAGAATAACTAGAAAGGTTCAGATTTCCACGAAAAAATGGAGATTCAACACCTCCCAATTTCGGGATGTCCTTGAACTAAGAAATACAATGCATGAATATGGCAGTAAATGATACATGTTATTCTTACACAAATATGAGGAACTATATTACGTACTATAGGAGGCGGAAACAAAGTTGTCGCAGCCGTCGGTGGAAGCAGAGGTGTGGTGTGTTGATGTACGTGAGTATGTTGATGTTGATGATGGTGCATCTCCGTCCTAAGATATGGAGGCGGACCCAAATTGCCAACAGCGACTCCAACGTTTCTGTCTTGGGATGCCAAGAATCTATTGTCAAGCTCTCGCCTTAACAGGTCTGCCTGACCTGCGACATGAGTCACCCCTTGTTTCGGTTAGTGTCTCATTCGTTTCAAACTTTCATTCTACCTTTTCTTTTTTTTTTTCTTTCCCTCTTTGTTACTCGAATCCCAAAGAAAATCGAAATATAGCTTATAAACTTACTTGTTTGAAAAAGTGACTCGGCAGAGAATGGATTAGGGTTGGTCGTTGGTGGTGGTAGTGAAGGCAGTGACGTGTGTGGACTGGAACTGGATACGGGAGGAGGTAAGGGTGCCGCGAACATTGGCGGAGGAAATGTGTGCATGCCAAGTGGTACTGGTGGAGGAGTTGGCCTTGGAACTGATGTTGCAGTTGCCGGAGACAATTGTGAAGTTGTGCTGCTACTGTAAATTACATATGAAAATATATAAAAATTGTAAAAGTACTTGTAAAAGATAAAGGAATTATAGGAGAGGTTTTAATTTCATTCATACCCAATCCATCCTTGTGGTTTGGTGTATGCAGGTAGACTAGAATTGGCTGGAGAAGATGTGTTTGGCACACTTACAGGCGTTATGCTACCTCGACTTAGGCTACTGACGTTACTGCTATAATAAGTAACATTATTATAAGATAAAATGCAAAAAATGATAGGAATATTTATGATTATAAAATTGTACCTATAGCTATCTCTTTCTCGATTTGGGCTATGTCCACGAGGCGAATTATTGTTTCTTCCAGTCAAACTACAGGCTACCATGTCTCTATGAGCAATGGTATTTGCTGTAGTAACTGTATTAGTTATAGTAGACACACATGTTGTGGTGGCAGCGCTCAAAGGAGTATTATGATTTGTGGTATTATTTCCTATAGGTTGTTGTTTACTTATGTTAGTACATGGGGAAGCTCTACTTCCTCTCTAAAAATGAAAATGATCAGGATTAACGCTTCATTCAACTACCACCAAAACAATTGATATAATAACGATAAATATACATATTTATCCAGCTCAAACAAATTCTCAAGTATAATGTAAGAATATACAACTTACCACTTCTGCCCGTGAAGAAGCAGAATGGGAGGGAGATGGAACCGCAGGTGGGAGGTATGGACTGTGATTTAGAGCGGTGTATGGTGTATAAAGAGGTGGATAAGACGGTTGGGTCTGAGGGTAAGCAGCCATGGGTATCGATGGTGGATAGCTAGTAGTTGTAGCTCCGTTTGATGGTGCTGCTGGAGTAACGCCTAAACTGGCTACCGCGGGACTAGTTGTATGACTCGATGAAACAAGGGGAACATTAGGTGGATGTAATGCAGGTATTGTTGTATGAGGCTGTTGGGGTAAGGAAGGAGGTGGCAGAGCAGGGGAAGCTGGCCGCTGCTGCGGAGCTATTGCACGTGGGTTTGCTGCCAACGGACTAGTCATCTGAAAATATATTCAATCTAATTGTATACAGTTCATAGTAACAAAACTCTAAATTAGAAACATTTACTTACAGGTGGTTGGGATATGTGAGGGGGTAGAGTAGGACTGGGAGGACTTGGCGCTGTTGGAACTGGTGCAGACGCAGGCACAGGAGGTGGTATAGGCGCTGGAGCATCCGTTGCTGGATTGGAAATTTGTCCACCTGTGTCTGGTGGTGAACCTCCTGCTCCGTTTGCTGGAGGCAGAACGTGTGGTGAAGATGACGGCAATTCGTCTGCAATATAAGAATTGATTTTACAAAAACGCCAAGTATTGACACGAAACAAATGTATATTATTGATTCAAATATTACATACATTTACGTGCAAGAGGTGGTGGGGTAGAAGATTCAAAGAGTATCGATTCAGCATCCGAGCCCTAAAACAAATGTCAGTTTTTAACTTACAATTACTTATTTACTACTATGTGGTCTTTGTGGTATGGTTACTTACCTTATCGTCTTCTCCTTCACTATCACACTGTAATGAGAAACAAAAAAGACACAAGGTGGCTATTATAACAATCCTAGACATGTAGAAAGATATAATATTTTAAATTATATTTCTGATACTTACGATATAACCTTTACCCGAACTGCAATGACTGCTAGCCTGTAGAACCAATGAAAATTGCACAGATATGAGAATCGATTCAAATAGCAAATTTGTTAAATATCGTTCAATTAGAAGGAATAAACATCATAGAATATAAACAATTTACAATTATAACATTACTTACATCGCTGAGGTGGTCCCTGGAACTGTCGGCGTCCTGGCAATCCCTAGGTATACCAGGGCCATGCAATTGTTCAGATGCTCTACCACTATCGTCACTTGTACCTGCATCTAGGCCCTATAAAAAAATCCAAACACAATTAGATCATTTTTTAACTTATACTAAAACATTAATCATGAAAAAATTACCTGGTTAATTGTAGAAGGTGTCAGTATGGAATTGTGTGTATAATGGTTGTGCTTGAAATGGTTTTTGATGTGATGCTCGTTGTGTCTATTATTTTGTCCTATGTCCACCTTTGGTTTCTCTTCCACTATTGACAGTAATGTATGTAATTTCTTGACATTATTTTTGCCAGCTAGTTTTATTGCACTCTGCAATCACAAAAGAATTTAAATTACATCTTCATTTAATATAGCTGTACAAAAAATGTTTAAAGTCGAATCTTTACTTTTGATGAAAGGTGAATATTATTTTTAAATACATCAATAAAATTAGAAAAATAATATAATACGCAATTAGTAATTTCAATATGAGAAATACACTTTTAAGAATACAAAATTAATAACAAATTATAAAGAGCAGCCCTTATTTATATGAAAACTAATGACGAAAACTAATGAAGCAGGTATCGTAATAAACGTAATGTATTTCTAACGATAGGTTTGTGTAACAGACAACTTTACGAACTCAAACTAGTTAAATTACATTTCTGGTGATCTTTACTATAATCATAATTATAACGAACTAGGAATATTTTTTATGAATGTTTGGTATCGTTTGAACTCAATATGTAAATACGTACAAGGTCTGATTAACTAAGTAAGCGATTATATGTTCAACACGTATGGTAAACATACCACGATTTCTGCGACAGATTTACACTGGCGTAAAAAGCAAGCTGGATAATTTATATTTTCATCACTGGGAACGTCGACGGATCGTCAGGCTCGTGAATAAGAAAGCATAAGGCGAAGATGTTGCGCGCACAGTAGAAAAAGCCGTATGAGAACGCCTTTCCGTCGGTGCCTTTAAACCGCGATGTCAGTGCACATTTCTGAACGGGTGGCGCTCTACCCCCTCCTTTCTGACTTTTTCTCTCTCAGTTTCCTCTACGTGTACCTAAGTACCGTTATCGTAATAAACGCGGTTTTCTTGTCGCTCACGAACAAAAATAATATCCGTCGAATGTTCGTTCGTGATACGGTTGATTTTGTTCAAATTCGAACTCCCTAAGACGGACGGGCGTTTGCAAAGATGACAGCAGGATTCACAGGCAGCACCATGTCTCGTGTGCGCGATGCAGCACACGAATAGTGGGGAGAATGAAAGAGGCAGTGAGCGAGGTACTGGTGAAGGGAGAGCAAGGGAGAGGGGGAAGAGATCGAGTAGAAAGTGGGGGTCAAAAAGAGCCGAGAGGGGGAACGACGAGGAAGGCAGATGAGGAAGAGCGAGGAAGAAAGAGAAGACATTGACCGAACGAGCAGCCGCGCGACAAGGCCTCCTTTGCCGTGCCAGGCCAGCTGGAAGGAACGAAGTCTGAACCCTGACTTCTCTTTCTCAGCTCCGAGAGAGTATTACTTTCCTTTTTCGATAACCGTGTATTCGCGTACGATCTTTTCTACCCTCTTCTTCCTTCTATCTCTTTCTCTCTCTTCCCCCTCTCTGATACGGTTGGGTACCAAAGAAACACGATGGGAAAAAGCCACTAGAACTCGCAGTGTAAAAAACTACCACCTAGCAAAAGCCATACTCCACCTGCGCACGTGTGCCAACTGCGAAGTGAAACCCCCTAGGACATGTACTGCGGTTAGATTACATATTGTATACTTCTGGCAGCTAGGCGAATTAATTGAATAAATCTCTATCTTGCGAATATACACAGGAAAAACGTATATCGAAATATTCCTGTTTTTTTATGTTAATGACCATTGTTATAATATTACGTTCTTTGATGGCTAAACTATAGCCAGGTAAGCCAATTATGAATGATTCTAGGAAGAGCAGAACTTTTTGCATTTATTTCAATTAATTACAATAAATGATACGCATAGAACATGATATTTGAAAAAATTCTTCAAATTTTAATCCTTGCTTTATCGCAGAAATCTGTGATATATCTTACTTTAACATTTCTATAATACCTGTAACTAGTCTGAGTGTTAATTATTAATTGGAAAAAAAAAAAAGAAATTTCAATCAGTATGCCTGCCATTGTGAGGTAATTTACGTCTTAAAACTACCAAACATACATATCTTTCGCAATGAAAAATTGTACAAATATTCAATAATTGTGTAATAAATGATTATTATTAATGAATATTTTGTAACGATTCGGTTTAAAAGACATAATATAAATTATATGGTAAGAAAAAAATCTTTGATTCAGAACTTTTTAAGAACTTTATGTAAATATATATATAGTTCTTCTTATCGTTAACCCATTCTTGAAGTTGGAAAAGAACATGAAAGATTCGTTGTTAATATGCGTGATTTCTAGGTCCAATTTTAAAGTCCTTTTCATAACATTGAAAACCTTTTCGTTTATTGAAACGAGACTGAGATCGGAATATAAAAATTCGAGAACTATAACAGGAGTAAATACGTATTTAGATAACGAATTCTTTTAGTTAAAAGGAGGTAAAGCAGTGTTTGGCAGTCCGGGAGGCAAGGTTCCTCGACACGGGATGAGTAAAGGAAGGTCGTTCCCGGACGTACGGACGTTCCACCGGTCGGCTATTCCGTGCTTTGGCTAGCCGGCTACTAAACTCGTTCGTACAACGTTGCCACGTCTATCGTTCAGTGTTGACACGATCGGACTCTAATTCAGCTACTGGCTACTACTCACAATTCGCATGTACTCGGTCGCGACGTTAATGTGCGAGATTCATATGCACATGCGATTTCAACGAATGGATGATTTTAAATGAATTGCCTTCTACGCGTTATCTCAATCGCTGTGTCATTTTGATTCACCCATGCGGTATATCTGGTAAATGACAGATAGAAAAAGATATAAAAACATTCTTTTGTGAATAAATTAAACTTATGGTCGTCTTATTTTGCGAAATTATCAAAAAGGTATCTAATTATCTTATTATTATACTACTTTATTGATATATATTTTTATTTTAGGAGTAAAGTAAAGTAATTTAAACGCAGATGCACACAACTACCTGAAGTTTGACGATTGTTGGGAAAACAAAAGTGAAGCGTCTAGCCAAACAGATATGTCTGCTTTCGTGTAAAGTATACAGTTAAAGTAGGTTCGAATTAAAGGAAATTTACGTAAAATAGGAACTAAGTACATTTGAGATACATTCTTAAAAGTTTAAAAGGTATGTTTATTATTGCGAACTATTGAATAATGTAAGTATCTTGTTGCGCATGTCTTAAAAAAAAATTGACGTAATTTAAATTCTAATACTGTCATTGAAAATTCATTAACAGAATAATGTTTTTCATTTTATTCAAAGCAGTGACACTGATATAAAATATAAAATATTCAAAACACGTGATTTGAAAGTCAATTTTTTTGTAAATATGCATATTCAAGTTTTTATGAGATAAGTTATTTGCTGAGTATACGTTACGATACATTTCAATGAAATGTCAACGCGGGAAACACGACTTTAATTCAATCAAATATATCACGAGTTGGCCTTTACGTTTGACAACAATGTTTCTTTTTTGGCGGGCATCACTAGCGCCGCGAGATTAAGTATTCTGCTCCGCTCTCGTTTGTAACAAGCGGATAATAACAGTCATTCGGACATCTGTTTGACGAAAATTTCGGCTGCTTGCCAGTACCAAATTGACGTGCTGAGCGTGAAACGATGTTGGCCGTCGTCCAAAAATTATCCGAAAGTAAACATGTATCATGGCACGGCATTGTTTATATTCTCAGTTACCGTCTTCGTGTTTTCTTTTCGCCTTAATTTGTTAATCCCGTCGGAACAATTTTTTTTTTAATTATTAGTCGCCACATAGAAACTATCGTCTCTAGTCGACCACTATACAATTATGTTGTAAAAGAACGTTATAGAAACGTATAATAAGAACAAAATCATTTATTAATATCTTAACAAATTCTATGAAACGGTAAGAAAAATTACAAACAAAATTTTGTATCTTCAACACAATTTCTATCAAGTATTTCTTACCATATTAAAAGATTACATTGCGCATGTTCACAATATAGAGGTTTGTGAATGTGACGGTATCGAACGACGGTTCGACGAATAAGAACATGATTAATTCTCGTTAGGTGAGATTCTTATCGTGGATGATATACGTACATGTTTTAACACCAGTAAGCGAGACTGTCGAACGGAATGCGGAGTGAAAAAAGTGCAGGCGGTGTTTAGTGTAGGTGTCTATGTTTTGTCTAGTTACCATACCGATAAAATGAATATACTTCTACGAAAACAAAACAAAATAGAAAGAGAACGGCACGAACGGTGTCGAGTAGAAAGAGAGAAAGAAAGAAAAAAACGGTAGAAGAAACTAGTGGCAATAAAAAGATTTACAGTGGTGTAAATACAGCGGTAAAGCGGCCATCGTTGGGCCACGTTGCAAGATTATTTTCAGACGCAAATATTTCTCGCGATTTATATAGTTTCCATCATTTTTGTTCGACGGACACGTTCCACGCGCAGTTTTCGAAAGGTACGCGTAATTCAGATAATTTGAGAATAAGTGCCGCCATTATTCCGACGTGCAACGTTTATTACGGATAATACCATCCATGATCGCTTCCGCGTGAAAATAATTGCAGTTTAGCTAGACACAAAGAAAAAGAAAAAAAGGAGAAAAAGCAAATCGAAAAATTTACCACGATAAAGCAGTGGCGGATTTAAAGATCGCCTTAACTTTCTTTCCCCAATGCTGTTAATAGAGAAACGGATGATCGCTTTTACGAAGCATTTCCGATTTTTCTCAATCGTACTTTTTGCATTTCAGACCTCTTCGCGCGTTCGATCGTTTCTCTCTTTTTCCCTTGCGTTCCTTTTTCAAAATTTCATTCCATATACTTATCGCGATTCAACAAATACGCGGGACAAGTTACACGTCGAACAACTATATAATCACGTTCGCTCGATCATACGTTTTTCTTTCCTTTTCTAAAAGTACGAAATTGCGGATATCGATTACGTTTCAAGTTGAGGCTTTTTTTTCAATTCCATTCGTGATCAACAAAACCGATTAATTCGAGACACAGCGAGAGATCAGAAAGTAAAGCGTTCACCTTCCTTCGTGTTCAAATTATAACGAGAAGAACTGGGTCAACTCGCTGTGCAGGTGCACGACTGTGTTTTGTCCATCATCGATACACATCCCTTTTGTCGTTCCCCGTATCGATTCGCGAGCGCACACGAACCCTTTATGTTCAACATCTTTTTGCCTTTTTCTTCATACCGTCTGTGCTCCAAGAAAGTATTTGTACATAAAAGATAGCTGGCAGAAATATTATACTAAACGTAAAAGATTTATGAAAAATACAAAGGAAAAGCTTATCAGGTAATACAAGCAATAATTGGAAACAGGGAATAACTGGGAATGGAAACAATTGAAAAATAACCCTAAAGGATATGTACAGTGTCTAGTGATTGCAGGATTGCCACTACATAAATAGTAAGTTTTACACGGGTTAACGAGCAATTTAAACCGCTTTCAAATTAATCTATCCGACGTGTATCTGAAAATGAACCAAGCTAATCGAACGAGATAAAAATGTAAATGCAAATCTTCACGCTGTGCCGGGCAGCGTTTTATTTAATTAAGAGCATTACCGTCCGAAATCTCGTATTGATGTTGAAATCTACCAAAAAGCGGCACGGATACGCGAAACACCTACACATACGGGATACGCAATACATGGTCGAGTATTTTCCTGTTTATTATTAAAATATTCGCCTCGTTACGTGACGACTGATACCGGGTTGCGGTGTATCCTGTGATACAGTATATGATAGAAATTATTTCGTCGCTAATCGAGTGAATTACATATTGCCTTCGAGTGTTTCGTTAATTACCGTAAATCGAGCGACGTGAAATAGTCTGAAGCACGTCCGCCATCCAATGAAATTCCATGTATCCGTTTGCGCCATCTTTCTGCCAGCGAGCACATTTAAAATCAATCTGTGTACCGGTTCAACCATAAATCGCATATCGATTTTCGTAGCCGTAATTCGATCAAAGATCCCTGTTTACCCTCCGCCATATCCAACGTTCATTCGATTAAAACGAGCGAGGCGTGTAAATCACGGGCAACAACGTTCTAGATATACAGAGAAGGGGAAAAGCGAAAGAAAAAGAGAAATAAATCGAAGAAAAAGAAGAAGTTACGTAGAATGAATGAAATTCGTCGGCGTCCACGCTCAGCTCCCATGGACGCACACATACGTGAAACAATTGTTTCGCGCAGTGTCAAGGTAACGACGCGACTGTATCGTTGAGCAATTATAAACGTGCAAAAAAAAAAAAAAAAAGAAAAACAGATTGTATGAACAGGCAACAAAAAAAAAAAAAACAAGAAAGAGAGAAACGTTTGGAGGTAAAAAAGAAAAGAAAAATTAGGTCGCGAGTCAGTTTCGCTCGATTGAAGTCGGTTGATATCTGTCTGTCGTGCGCGCATCGTCGAAATTCGCCCGTCGATTTTCACCAGTACTGAATATATCCGTGAGAAGAGGGGTGGCCTGAGCATTACCGGTTGAACTCTCTGTTGACGGATCACGTGGCAGAATTCAGGTATCTCCGTTGGCACCGGCAGCCGAGCTGATTTATTGAGTGGCGTGGCATTGCTGACCTCACTCTCGCTACGGCTAACGACACTAAGAGAGCTCTTGGTAATCTGCCGAATGCCAACGATATCTACCCAAGTCGAAATTATATGCCCGTGCAACGGATTTAGCTCATTCAGCTACCGAATCTCTCTCTCTTTCTCCCCCTTACACTCTGCCTATCAAAATCTTTCTCTCTCCGCCTAAAGGCTTCTTGATTTATTTACAAAGCCTTTGCTGGCTTCTTTCGTCGCATCGACAATCGAACGATTCCTTGTTTGAAAATTGGACTCGATGTTTTGCGAAGGATACGCATGACCATCGTAGATCGAGTAAATTAATTCGTACTGCATTGGACGACTGGAATATTTTCGGAGCATACCGAGCAACTAACAGTCTGAAGGTTTTACATAAAGGATCGAGTCATATAAGTAAGCGATTCTCCAACTATTTTGACCGTCGAACAGATACGTGTTCCTCGCTCAAACCTGTTTGCAGTTGGAAATTATTTTTTCGAGGGTTCATCAGCGCGTGTAACAGCGTGCGACAAGCGATTCGCTATAAATGAGCGTTCACAGTTTCACAGAGTCACATTAAGGCCACTGGTGATGTGTCAAGCATTATTTGTAAATCATCCTTATAATAGCCAGTTACACTAACTGGCTCCGGCCGAAGGATTATTGGAGCACAAAAATGAGCTGTAACTTGGAAATAAGGTCAAGTAACTCGCGTGTTACGATATACGTGTACTACACTGTACCATGTAGTAAATTAAACATAAAGAGCATGACACAATAGCACGAAAGACACGTTTGTGTGTCTCGAGTGCAAGAATAATCGTTGATTACATACCGAGGTAATCAACACGCTCTTAATCAATGATCGACACGTGTACATGCATATGATACATACTCGTTGTACGCAATAAATATGTAGTTGAACGATAAATCTCAATGCTCTCTGTCACTGTAAGGAAAGAAAAGTTATACGAAACGAGTCTATCTCTAATTAGAAATTTCGCTCGTTCGCCATTGTAAATATGTAACGAGATTATCGTGAAATCAATGCGACCAATGAACTTGTTTTATCGTAACCGTACACCATACACAGAGAGCCACATATATATTTACACGCACCCATTGTGTGTGCAATTATGTTGTCGTGTGAAAAGACTGTTCTTACGTAACGAACTCGGCAAGCTCGACGTGACACTGACCTCACTCTAAATCCATAAGTGGCTGTTAATTATCGATTGGCAACGATTTCAACGATTTCACCAATGGAGGATGAGAGCACGACCGAAGAAGGGTGAGACGAAGGAGGATGGGAAAAGCCAATACACAGAGTGGCCTGCTAATCAGTCCGCTCCGATATCGCAATATGTGGGATACGCTCGGTTGATTTTCAACACGACGAGTTTACCCTAACGTAATTAATGTCCGTCGTACAATGTGACGTGCAACGACAAATTCGAATGACGTCGCTATTCATAGAAAGAGAGGAGAGGGAAAAGAGAGAGAGAGAGAGGAGAAAAGAATAAGAGAAAGAATAGATTACTGGCGATCGTGTGCGCGGTCTACAAAGTCAACGCGGCGTGTAGCACGTTTTTAACCGAATCAATTATAAATAAATGTTCTCCTTTTAAGAGCTCCGTGTATTTTCAGATCCCATTCATCCTTCGCGCTCCCATGTCCCGTGAACGGGACGAACTTATTATATATATATATATATATATATATATATATATAATAGATGGATTTGTAACTAAAGGATGCATCAGACACACGAATACAACGAACACATGGCGCTCGTTTTGTAATGGTCTAGAGCTAGCAGATCTTTAATTGCTGGCTCGTAGACAGAATGTGACCCGATTGTGTGCGTTACAGCGACCTTTCGAGGCGCCGCGATTGATTATAGGCCGCTGAAAATAATTAATCGATCGTTTACTTTGATCATATCATTCAGATATATTCGTCTGGAGAGCTTTGGCGTCTCTTAAATATCAAAACCGAATGACAAGCAATTTAACCGATATTACCTCGCCATTTGATCTTCTCTTGGCTAATAGCAACTTTAATTATATCGCAAAATTGTCCGACATTTCGTATTTCAGTTTCATTTTCGGATATATTTTAAGAGATCTTCGTACATTTTAAGTGCAGGTAAAATCGTCCCGTGTTCGAACGAAAGGATATTGTTACACACGGTTTCAAGAGTGTCTGAAAATACATACTGTTCGCCTCATTCCAGCAACAGTGGAGGATTACTTTGAGCAATGCAACGGAACACGAGGCGGATAGGCGAGAACGGTGTAGGATACGCGCGTTCATTTCAGGAGCGAGCCGTGTATCATCATCATCATGCACGGTCGAGTGGATCATTTTTCATTTATGCGCGCCGGATAATGTGTATCATTGAATATGTCACTAATTGCTCGACGGGAGGATAAACATTTTTTGCGGAGATAAATTAAACGGTCGCGACGCTGGACAAGATAATTAAGTATTACGGTATGGTGTTACGTATGTGATAATAATCTCGCCACATGTCGACACACTCTTTTCCTGACCCGACCCATCGGTTCTTTCACTCTGTCCTTCTCCCGTAGCCGAAGAATGTAAGGGCACGATCAGAGGAAACGACGACGACAAGAGCGGCGGCCAGCCTCCAGTCGAGAGAAGGAAGGGAGAAAACACGTCGGATAAGAAAGAATCTGTGGTAAGGACAATCACCCGGGAGAGGTCGAACGATCCCTGTATGTTGCGAGACGACGAAAAAGTCCAGAAGGATTTCCCCGCGGCGCAACCAGGAATTTGAAAAAGAAAACCATCGACGCGTGCATTCCCGATTCGGGGGATTTTTCAAAAGCTGGCAACGCGTGTTGCACCGAACCTACGAACCATGTGCTTTTGTACTCACGACGAAGAAATTTTACACGCTCGAATTAACCTGGCCATCTCGTGCATCTCGTGCATGATGTCTAGCGTTTTGCACGTTCTTCTTGATAACAGAAACTACATTTTTCCAATTGTTTAGAGCTCGCTCAAAGAGCCGAGAGAAGGCGACCGGCGTTCGACTAATTTTTTAAATCGTAGCAACACGAAGAAACGAATTAGCGTTCTATCATTGGAAACGAGCAGTCGGAAGAAAAGAAATCGTAGAAAACGTGAGCAATCTGGCGGATATTTCAGATTCATCTCGGGTCAAAGCGTTGGTAATAGAGCATTAAAAAGGGTCTGGTTTTTATTCCCACGGCTTTTCATAATTAGTCGTCGTCGTCGTCGTCGTCGTCGTCTGCCGGAATAGCGATGCATATCTCGCTCCCCGCTAATTGTTTGACACCGAATCAACATCCTACCGTGGCGTTTACATTTCAAATCGCCTTACTCGTAGCTCCCGCGACCAGATAACAAGGTATCTAGTAACGCGAGTACCAAGCCTGATAATTCATTTACTACCAGGTAACGATTTCTCGCGTTTAATTAGCGAAGGATTGTGCTCTGCCGATAGGATGAGAAAAATCTGCCTCTCAAATTGCCTTTTACTTGGACAGAAAAGAAACGAAAAGTTGTGCGCAAAATATATAAAATAAATACAGATGGATACATATAAGGCGTTACGGGCGAACAACATTGGCAAACGAAGATCTGGCACTTCCTGCTAAGCGTTGCGCGGCTTACAGCTGTTCTGCACCGTCCAGAAGCTCAGGTTGGATCGCGAACTCGTTCAGGAACAAGAGGGACCGGTTTAAGCGGTTTACTTCGCGGCTACTTTCTCCGTGACAATAACAATGCACTTTGTGCTTTGATAATGTACAAGATGGACGGGGGCAAATAACAAGTATGCCTCCGTGAATGTCTCTTTCTTTCGAGACGCGCGACATTACCACAGACCGCGAACCAGATTTGCGCGATGGAATTACAGTGACCAAATATGCAAGGAGGGGAAAGCGCGCTGTTTTTCATTCGTTTAAAGAGAACTTCTTTTCGTCGTTGTTCAATTTCTCATACGAAGATAGGAAATAATTCGTTAAATGCGCAAATTAAGCAATGACTCGATCGAACGAGATGATTATATCATCTTTTCTCTGGTTTTCTCTGCGAATCTGCAAATTTTCAGTAGCGTAGTTTCTGTACGTAAAACGAGGTAGGAATCAACGTGGCGGATATCCTACGAGAAATTCCTCGAGCATTGTCGTATCAGCCGCGTAAATTAATAATAAGCACGATCAGCTGATACGAGCGAAGCAGGTGCTGTTTCTACTGAGAGTAATTGCAACGGTTGCTTTAAGTGCATTTTTTGTCTAAAATCGTTTACTGTAAGAAACGATAACAAACGTAGAAGATTTGCATTCGTGTCAAGCTTTTTTTCCTCTGTGGTTTCCTCTAGTTTTCCCTTTGTACGTGTCTTTCTGTTGTCTCGCGATTACGGCGATTTACATTTACGTGCCGTTGATGTTTCAGTACCAGCCACCAATTGTCTTCGTTTCGTGATTCTAACTCAGCGTACAAACTACATTGGGATGCGTGTTATTACAAAACAAGCGAATGAGTAATAAACGAGTAAACGGTTAGAGCAGCCGAGCAAATGGTAAATATTGGTGATTCGTGTTTACAAGCAGTAACGATCCACTAAGTAATATTTTTTCGGTTTATCTCCTCTTCTTTTATATCTCGGATAGAAAAGAAATTTACTCGTCGGATAGGAAGAAAGTGGCAGACGAAAGGTTCACGATCTATTTCAAGAATTTTCCTGTACTTCGTCCAAGAATGATCAACAGGCCGTCGTCAGAGTGTCTTTTTTCAACTGCCGGTCGGGGCTCCTTTATGCGATAACAATAGCCTTAATAACGTGAAAAATAGACTTGGATAATTCGACGGTAGTTTGCATGACGAACTCGCTAAGAGAATACAATGTTTCATCGCTATTGTCTCTATGATTCGTACGCGACGATCAGTTTGACCTATGCATACAATTCTACCGTTGCGATTTCTGAACGAATAGTTGTTTTCATTTAAAAGAGTCCAATAGAACAATGAATCATAGCGTACGTTATGCTTCGATTTCGAAACATTGCGTACGACGAGCCTGTTATTTTCCGGTGACTGTGTTTCATCGTGGTATTCCATGATTATTTTTCTTATAAAAGCGGCTAATATAATTTTTCATTTCATAGAACCGCCAAGTTTAATTTATCAGCGTTCCAATTTTCATGGATACGATGACGAATGTTCGTTCGTTTATCATTGTTTATCGACAATTTAATGTTTTTTTTTTTTTTTTAATACATACGTGTATTATCCGTTCGCAAACGAAACGAATAATACGTATTTAGGAAGAACCATTATATCATTGTGATTTCGTGATGAAAGCAATTGGAGGTCATCTACTGATACGGTAGGGAAGCAGAGATAATAGTTTTTTTTTCCAGACAATCTGCATCGCAAATGATCGACGATATCTGTTTGTTTCGCATTGAAAAACATTGTTACGCTTTGTAATTTGCGCGAAGGAAAATGGCCAAAACGCGATAGGCTAGTCAGTCGACCAGTTGACATTACTGCTTTTATTTATCAATGAAAATTACAGCTCGTTAACGAAGACGAGCGTGTCAGTCAAGCTGGTATCGCGGTGTACAGTAAAAATAGCGATTAACGATTGCGTCCGCGATAAATCATGATAAAAGGTGCTATGTTGCGGCGTGAAAGAGCTTTCGCTGCCTCGTAGACGCAATGTAACACCACTAGCGTTGATTCTTTTTTTGGCTCACGCCGACTAGAGATAATAAGTTCGATTTATGTTCACTTCGATGTATCGTCGATAAGGTTCTGCGTAATTAAAGCCTTCTATTTCGAAATGATCTTGCTCGGTGTACACCGGCCTTTTTCGCCGTACTCCAACTCGTTTGCAAACGGAGTTCATGCTTCGGTAATTTCAATCATATTTTCCAGATTAATTGTGCGAAACAAATCGTATTTTCGGTCAAACTATTTGTATACTTCTTAGTTAATCATGAAATATCATGTCCCTTTTATTTTTATTTTGATCACTCCTAAGAGGTGGTGGTAGCCCTTCTTCATTCATACTTTTTGATAATCCCCTAACATGGACAGACCAAGATTATTCAAAAGCAGGTTTGAGCCTGTTAGAAATGGATACTATGGTACATTAACCCATTAAAGACCAGTGGTGCATTAAGGCTACATTTCATTTGCAATCTCTTTTCCAACCAATTTACATCATTGCATTGAATTTGTTAACACTGCGGTTATAAAAAGGAATTCCAAGGATCTGTTTAATATTATTTACTGTAATATAATAATAATATAATATAGCAATAATATAATACAGTAATGTAACATTAATTAAGCGATTAACGCCGTTTCTTCCTTCATCCAGATCTATCCTTTTATAAGATTTAAAGAAATTGAAATACCTATAGCATTGTGATAAACTACGCTCTCTTATATCAAGAAATTTTATTGTAGTCTTTAATTTATACAGTTCAAGATTCTGTAAACATCTGTTGCTCTAATAACAGTATTATATTTTATATTTTAACAAAACTATATGTTAACAACTTTATTTACATTTTCTAGTTATTTAATCCTAAACATAATACTAGATTTACATAACTTTTATGTAGTTGTTCGCAGCTTGGCCCTTAATAGGTTAATAAAATTAGCTTGTCCAACAATCTAATCTGAAATATTTAATTTTTCACTATAGTATGACAAAGATTCTCTGTATGTATAATATTGCAAGGTTTAATTGTGTACAATATATACTTGAGTAGCATATTATGCAATCGGTTTTCTTCTTCCAAATCGTATGAACGTATTTGGTACTGGCTAAATCTTATCCATTCATATATTTACTCGACATAGCGATAAGATTTGCAATTGAAAATTTGTTTTTGAAAATCCCCCTTTTTTTTTCAAAGATAAATCTCAGTTTGCACAGCGTTGATAATCGAGAATTGGTCCTTGTACTTATTTGAACTGCTCGCAAAGTAGCACACTGCAAGATCCCAAAGAAACGCGCGCTGCTCAAACTAAGGAGTTGATCTAAAAAATTGAGCCAAACATCAGATTACACATAGATTTAAATATCTACAAAAAAAAAAGAAGTAAAAGACAAAGAAATAATATAAAATATCTTTATCATAATTTTATCTTGATCGCCCCCCGAAATACATATTTGTAATCCATGAACTTGTAATTACATTGTATCATATATACGTGGTATCTCTTTCATCGTGAATGCTTGTTTGGCTCTCCTGAATCGATCGGAAACACGATCCTCTAATTATTTTGCCCGGCATCCAGTTGTTCAAACGAAAATTGCATCGTGGAAAGAGTTAGAAGTGTCTCCCGCAATGTCGGATATTAAACCACAACATCGGGTTTCGTGTTACTTTCATCAAGGTCTCCTATTCGTCCGATGCAAATTTGTGTCCGAAAAAGGAAGTAATACAGCTATGACCTTACTAACGTTCTAACTGTATCATTATCGGCTCTCGAAAGAATTTATCATTTTCAAGCACAAACTAGATACTTTAGAGGCTGACGCACACGAACAACAAATTTACAACAAAATAACTAAAAAATGGAAACAATGGAAAGCGTTCATTCAATTTGCAGTAAATATCGGTAGATGTTCCAATTGCTATGGCAGTGCTTACGTACATATAAATTATTAACTGTAGGCAGTTGATGGAATGACAAATACTGAACAATTAGCATCAAACTTATTACTGAATACTGTAGTGTTGGAAAAATAATGGAATATTATTTTATTTGTGTAACAGAGCATAAAATGTATCGGAGCTAGTAAAAGTCGTTGCTGCAATCTAATAATCTTACAATAATCTTACAATATGTTGTTACGTGTCTACTATTTTTTTTGTTCACAGCGGCAAAATAAGCAACATAGTACGGAACGTAAAACGTTCATAAATTAAGCCCGTCGAATCAACGTAGCAAAGTTAAACGCTCAACCCTTTAATTGCACGAGTTGGCAATTTGCTCTAATTGGTTTTTATTACTCTTTTCGAGCAATATTTTTTGGCTCGTCGAACAATATTACCTCGACTGCTAGATGAATGGAAATAATGAAATTTTTAGAAAACTCTTTAGCTTTGATATCGCGAGGAAGATCTTGCCTCTATATATTTGTATATATGTTTTCCTTTCTCTCTCTCTCTCTTTTTTTTTTAGGAATATTCCAAGGCACATCTTTGTGTAACCATATTAAAGAAGCTGATCCTATACCTTTCGACTATACAACACGTACATAACAGGTATAATGAAAAGAACAGTTGTTCGGGCGAAGCACGGTGAATGGAAGCTATAAAACCGTGCAAAAAGGTACAGAAGTACAAACTACAAACTGCTGTAGCGACCCTTAAACATCGCTAGCAATGTGTAAACAAAAGTAATCTTACGGTTATGTCCAAAAACCAAAGGTAAAGAAGATAAGACGAGCTTGGGGAATTAACGCAAGAACCATATACCCAATTACTAATAAAGAAATTAAAACGCAGGATAAAGTAATATAATTATAGAAGAAAAACAAGCTTTTATCGGCACATGTTACGAAGAACTATTCAAATACACGAGAATCAACAGTTTTAAGTTTATAATGTAAAAATTGGCCCACTTGATGATCCTGGTGATTCCGATATTAAAAACACATAAACGCTCAATATCGTTAATACTGTATATATATGTATGTATATCGTATGTTGTATAGCATACAGGCATAAAAACGTTGCTTGCTATAAGCAATCCAGAAGGTAGAAAAAACAGGAAGAAATGAAAACGATACTGCGCACGATAGGTCGAGCAAAGTTTGCGTATGTCTGCACGCGTGTACGTAAGAAACAAGACGATCCATCAGCGGACAACGCTGCTAGTGAATAAGTGACACAGGTAAGACGAGAGTGTATACTCACTGAGTATTACACATTAAATAAAAAGGTGTTCCAGTATTGGAAGATAGCGTAAAAATCAATACGTTAAAAACTAATGTTGTTATTAAAGATCTGGTACTCGAGTGCTTTACAATACGAGTAAGTATTTAATAAACACAATGAATGCAGTAAATAAACTAAACTGGAATCAAAATGGCTTATTACTATCCTGTACTGATATCCACTGTGTTTTCATTCCAAAACTCGAAGAATTAATTAGTAGACGATTATTGGTAACAAGTACTTCCTGATATTGTACAAAAAATCATTATATCGATCAATCAGATTTAGAAACAAATATAAGAGATGATATAAAACAGATTTAATAACAAATCGTATTTTAAAGACAAAATCTTTAATAGAATTTTGCTTCTCTTGATTTTCGTCTTATGTATCGCAACTTACGAGTGTCATAATTTTCAGACTACACAGTATACAGTTGTCTCCTACTTTTATTATTTCACACAGTAACGAAAGTTCCTCATAACGGTATAAACATTTGAGAAAAGGCAGGTACCGTCCCAGGTAAAATTCAGGTAAAATGCGGACACTTTTCATGGTTCTAGCTATCTTCCAAGAACTCGAATACCCAATAGTTTGAACAGTAACAACTTTGATTACTGCGTATTAAATAAAAAGATATTGTGGTACACAATTAATAATACTTAATAAATAAACTTGAAAGCTGTAGACAAAAATTCGAATATAAATATAGAATAAATGGAGAAAAAAGAAATAAAGCACGAGAGAGAGAGAGAGAGAGAGAGAGAGAGAGAAATAAAGGGAAAAGAAGAAAGAGGAATGTTGTTAAACTCACCTCAAGTTCTTCGTAGGTGCGGAAGGCGAGTATGGCAAAGCCGTCGATAATGTCCTCTTCGAAGGGAGGCTCCTTCTGGTTGGCAGCCGCGAGGGAAGACTTCTTACGAGGCCTCGGGGGTCGCGGTGGCCTGGGCGGTCGCGAATGGCTATCACGAGGATGACCGGTCCTGGCGAGTCCGAGGCCAAGACCGGCAGCGGGGTCCTCGTCCTCGCCGCTGTGGCTATCCTCCTCGTCGTTCGGCCGTTGTCTTGTTTGTTGTTGCTGTTGTTGCTGTTGCTGCTTCGCGCTCGCCAAACTCTCCCTTTGCGCCAACATACGCTGGGCTCGTTCTCGTCTCCGATTCCTCTGGTTCCGTTGTTTCGCCTCGATCTCCATCTCGAGGCAGACGTCCTGTTCTCGTACGAGAGGCCGTTGTCGCGCCCCGCTATACGAGAATATCGGCACGTCCACCAAGACACCTCACGATAGAGGTGCCCTTAATAACGACAACGACCAGAACGACGACGACGGCGACGACGGTTCAGCTTGTTCGATGATTCCTCGACTGAGGAACAAGCCGGGAAGAATGTGGAGACGATCCGTGAACAACCACGATGAACAAGTAGAATTGGACGAGAACGACGACGACGACGGCGACGTGAATGATGACAACCGTTGTATTATCGTGGTGTCGTCGAGCATTCTATCTACGGTCGTCTTTAATGCCGTTTCACCGTGAGAGGAAGAGAGATAACTAGGAAAGACGGCGAAAGTATAAAATAATAGAGGAAGGGTAGAGAGATGGAAAAACAGAGAAAACAAGAATAAATGAATAAGAGGGACACCGATGGAGCGATGGAGAAAAAGGGTAAGAGGGGGAAACGGAGAGGCAGTGGAGAGAGCGCGAGTAAGAGAACACACACTGCCTTTTGGATATACACTCTCACAAGAAGACAAGACAGGACGTTTACCGACGGGACACACGCATCTATAACACTCTCGGTTCGATTCCCCCGTTTCTTCTCGTATTCCAGGAATTAGTTCTATAGATGCGAGAGTTCTATAGAGTAAGAGTTAACGAGTGAGAGAGAAAGAGAGAAAGAAAAAAAGAGAGAGAGAGAGAGAGAGAGAGAAAGAGAATTTTCGTTAGCAAAAGACGTTCACACAGGCGGTCACACGGTGTCACATCGATCGCGTTGCCGAGGAAGAGGAGACTCCAATGTGCGTGGCGAGGAGGTACACGCTAAACACGCACGCACAGGGCGGACAACGACGACGGAAACCGGAGGTGAAACACCGAAAGAAACGGAGAGACACACTGGCCACTAAACGGAGCACTATCATCGACGAACAACACTGTGCAATTATTAAACACGAATCACAGGCATGCTCCTATAGCTCCAATGTATTTATTAATATATATATTCCAATGTATCGAGTCGTTCCATTCAAGTCGTTTCTTTTTCGCCATGATCATCACACGATCATCGTATCATCGTATCATCCTTCTTCTTTTTCTTTCTCCTCTTCCTCCACGTCGTCGTCGACGACGTCCACCAACACCAGCACCAACACCACCAATAGCACTGCCGGCTTTCACGAGCTTTCGTCTCTGGTCGTGCTCGACCAAAGGAAACGTTCGCGTCTCAATAATAATGTGGCACGTATTATCGTTTCTCGATGGTGCCTCCACGAGTCGCCGTGGCTAGAAGCACCCTGCGAGGGCACGAAGTACACCGATTGTTTGGAATGGCGGATCGAACGGGCACGCACGGTTGCCGCATCGTGTGGTAAAAATGGCCGCGACCTGCCCACACCGTGCTCCACGGTCTCGCAACTCTTTAACGTTGCCGTCACGGGACGATGACGCGTATCCCGCACTGCCACTGTAGATACATCTTCGATACGCAGCCACGGACACGAGCTAGGGAAAACGACCAACCTAGCACACGCCCCGAATTACGCGTGGACGATGCGATCTATCCTCTATGCGCTGCTGCTGCCTGTTCTTGCTGCTATCCACCACGGCTATGCATTTCTGTCATTCGTCTATCTCTGTTTCTTTCCCACTCTCCCTCTTTCTCCCTTCCTCTTCTACCACCTTTTGCTCCCTCTATCTTTTTTCTGCTTCAACTACTATTTCTCTCTGAATACAACGACCGAGAACATGGCGTACCTATGCTTTCAAGACGGACATATGAACAGAGATACGCTCGATGTGTTCTGTTGCCTGGGGTCGTGCCTCTTACACCATTATATTCCCCTCTCTTTGGCTTCTTTGTTTCTAGATACTTTTGGTTTGTCACTAGACCATAACAAGTAGCGCCACCTATACGAATTGAAGATGATCCTTTATTTGATAGTACATCTATGTGTCGCCCGTTGGCGCCACATGCCGCATATTGTCTTCGTTGGCGGGTAAAAGAATCGATCCCGAAGTTTTTATATCGAACATGGTAATTTACACGTTGTTTGTTAATGTATCGTATATTCGAGAAAGTAGAGAATAAACGAACAAATATGAGGTAAAAAAAATAACGATCAGTAGTCCATCTTTATTTCCTTTTGGTGCTAAGATGTTGACGACGATGTCATTTCGGAATATGTTTTTAACAACGGAGAAATTGGAACAGCTATTACTGATCTTCGAGCGTTCGATACTCGCTTTCACGCGATTTCTTTAGACGGACAATTACCATTGATGGACAATTAACACTGTACCAAGAAAAGTTAGTTTGCTCATATCCTTTCGTCGACTTCCACTATCTCACTGTGATATATTTGAAATCAATAAAACCACTTATCTATAATTTAATCAATCATTTCTTCTATCATTTTTATCCTCGTACAATCTTTATCGAACGAAAATTTTTATTCCGTAGCGATATCACAATTACATCCAACGAAAGAAACGGTAGAAATTGCCATTCGTGGAAAAAGTAACCACCGGATCAACGCATTAGGCCGCACCTGCAAAGGCGCGCCTCTTTTGAACCAGTTCACGGGACCAATTACGCCCGCTCAGCAAACATGTCCTCTTGATTTTGTTGGGCCGCTTTTGGCGATGGCCACGTTTCCAAATCCATATAGGTAAGCTTGCTCCGACTCGCAACTGACGTGGGCCGCCTTCTTGCTTACCTACATACATGAAACATACATACGCTGTGTTGCGTACGGCTCGTCCTCCCGGAAGAATAATTCGAGGTCGATCAGGTGGATTTCCATACTATCATGGTTCTGTTTCAGACTTTCGGTCGACGATTTATGTACTTATCGTGTCGTGCGAAGTCACAATGTATCATGTTTATATGTTCGGTATCTGACTAACTGCTTACACTACTTGACACGCTAATGTTTCAGTATCATTCTTGCAATTTCTGTTATTGACATTGACATGATTACTCGATACGATTGTAATACCGGAGACCAGTGACGCGTACCTACTTCTATCCAAGGATACTACGATTGCTTGCTGTATATAGGGAACAAGATTAGCGCCAAGGAAAACCAGGATAATGAAATTACGCGTGGGGAGGAGGTACCCGAGAAGCTTTAGTACAAGATCATTCATCGCTTCTAAGGTTTCCTTCAAAGCGAGAATGATATCTCACACGCTACGGTGGAATTTTAATAGACCTTTGTTTGCTTTCTTAATTGGTACATACAAATGAGATTCTTTATCCTCGAAGGAATTAACTTTTATCAATTAGCCTGATTGTCGTAGTCGTTAAATTTCCAACTATTTAAAACTGCGTTTTTAAAACTGTGATTAAACGAATATACGTAGTATTTCTAAGTGCGTATACAGTTCTTTAAACTGTTCCGTTTCTTTTTTTCAGTTCGTTACATTTTACGCGAACGAAATGCAAAATTCTCTAAACGCCAGTACTTTTGAGATGCCAGTAGTACCTATTACGGTTTCACTGTCGAGTGTAAACAGAGCGCATCAATGCAGTATTGAGTCATGGTGTAACGATCGACGGCAACGTTAACGATAATTATAATAGCGACACTCTCGCAACTGCTCTACGATGACGAAAGTGTTACTTAAGTACATCGAAGAAGAATCGATCAACATTTTCACATTCGTAGAAGATGTAAATATTGTTCTCTTTCCTTTCCATTATTTCGTTAAGCAACCATTTTTGGTACCGGACGAAGTAGGCGCGAGCACAGATATTTAAGATACAATATTTTGATTATGTTCACGGATGAATCACTTCACACGCGCGCAATATAAGGTATTCACTTGGAACGTTGCATTTACATATTAACCCCCAGTGCTAAGAATAGGCTTCTGAAAATGTATTTGGCGTTTCTGTTCAGATATATTTTTCGAGAACCCATGTAGGAGGAATGTTAAATTTTCCTTTCAATCTGTTCAGCTTAATCGACGTTAAATGTTAGATATCGCGCAAAAAGCATCACATGATTCTCATACACATATCCATAGATTGAAAAAAAATTGTTTAATAGAGAATTTCATATTTAAATCAGCAGTTTGTTTGTAATTAAATTATCATAACATTCTGTCGATTGCTAAAAGCTAGTGTTACATATTAGTGTCGTAAATGCTAATTATTCTATTAACATTTATATTATTGATCAGAGGCTGAACTCAAAGTTGAACTTTGTTCAAATCTTAAAGAAATACAATCATTGGAATTATTTGTATATTACTTATATAATATTATAGCACTTAGTTAGATAATTACTAAATAGAATACATTTATGATACCATGATGGATTTCTTATTGTCAGTTTTACAAACTCCATGGAGAATCACCCGTGACCCGCTGACCGATTTTATCGAAACGCGGATGTCCTCGTCTCTCGTTACAATATCCCTTACAGATATTGTCCCTGATTCGATCTTTGTCCTTGCTCTGACAAAGGGATCCTTTAGCCATATACAGTCAAGCTATCTCGTTCCTGTTCCATTCAAAATTTACCTGTAACACGTTTCACGACGATTATTCTCGTCGCAGGAATAGTTCGTTACTACAGTAGAGAAATTAGAAATATAAATACTTGCCTATAACTTTAAATACACACCTACAAAGATATATCGATTAACAAGTTCGATTAACAGTTCATTAATAAATTAAAAAAGTAAGTTTTGTATATTTCAACTTGACGTTTCTGAATATCTCTTCATACTTCGTATGCTTTCCCATTTCTTTAAACAAAACTTGGTAATGGTATATCAATTCGGACAATCGATTTGTCTATGGAACAGACTACCGGTCCTTCATTGGATTCAACTTGATCTCATCAGTACCAATAGTTCGGGTGTGCTTCGTGCTGCTCCGGCGATCTTCGTCTCCCACTGGGAACACTCCAGCGGTTGGCAGATCCGTCAGAAAGCACTCGACGGACGGACAGTATCGTGAGCGCTGGCCACGGCAGCATGCGCGGGAATTTGGTTTGTCGCTCGTTTCTCGACTATCCACGCTGTGGTACTTTGCTTGTCACTTGACGACTTGTTCAACGACGATTTGAACGACTTCTCTTCTTCTTGTCACGTGTGCATTCGTACTTGTAATCGAAAGAACAAGATATCGAAGAATTGTTGCACTTGATCCATCTACGGATTTAAAAGCAGCGGTCATTGGAGTACCGATAGGAATCAGGTGAATGTAAACACCGCTCTATTTTTGACTCTCGCTCTTCGCTAAATTCAAATGGATCTTATTCCACGCTATTCTCTTTCGTTGCTTACCGCGATTCTGAAACGCGTGTACTTTCTTAGAGAAGGCTGGCCGCTCCATCGAATCGCTTTTTCCTCGAGGATGTTACGAGACTAGCATTGTCAGCTTCTTACGTAATTTGCTGTGCACGAGTACCGATGGGAATCTTCCCAGTGCATCGGCTGTAAAGACACGTTTCTAGTCCATGCCTCTCTTTTCCTCTGACTATGTGTTCTCGATACCAGATCGATGTTACTTGACTTTGTCTACACTTGCGTGTTAATTGGCAATTAGATTACCGATGTTTAAAAACCGACAGTTTTACATAATTGATAGATCGAATTAACTTCGTAACGAGGCTTGGTCAATGATTAGTTGTCGCGTTAACACGAAAGCAGAAATGCGATTTATTTGTTTTTTTTTTTAACTTCGCAGAAGAGCGGTCAGATATTCTCTTTCTTGAAATTCTAAACGCATCAAGTTATTTGATTCTCTAGCCTAACGCTTCCTCGTTTGGATTAAAGTTATTTAGAGTTAAATGAATTCGAATAGTGTATTTTGATTTAAGCAGTACGTTTATTTTTCCTTTATAACTTTTACACAATGTATAATAAAAGTGATCCTTTTTTTCTTGTTTTTTTTTTTTAGAAGAAAATTGGATTGTTGAGAGATATGAGAGATGTCGCGTATAAACTTGCCGCGCTTATTTTTCCTCAAAATGGCGACGTCCTTGTCGAGGTCACGTGTTCATCGCATTACAGGCATACCGCCCACGAGTGTCCACCTGTTCTTCGATCGCTCTATTTATCTGTCGCTTTTCGTTCTTCAGCCACGCATTTAAATCACCGACGACATGTCGAGCGGTGATTTAAACGCAATCACCGAACAATCGCGTTCGTTGCTCGATTTACGATCCACGCAATTTAAGACTCACAGTCTCCTACCACTCGTATTGTCTCCCGTGTTGCTTTCGACTCTCATCGCGACACCTTCGATTTTTCACTTAAAAGTTTAGTAAAACGGATAAAGAAAGATCTTCGATAAAAGCTACTTATCCTAGAACATTCGTGGTTCACGTAGTTCGTAGTTGTCCCACTTAAAAGAGTGCAAAAGAGAAACGATATTGGAATAATATCTAAAAAATATTACTAACTAGCATTTTCTTCCACGATGCAAGTCGAGAAACTTCGTTCCGTTCGCTGTGACAATAGAGCAGAAAAACGTCGTCCGCGATGGACAGTTTTCACTTGTTCAGCCGCGCACCAGTGTGACACATGCCTGACGTCACGTGCATATCCAATGAGAAAAGACCGACACGGTCGTATATAGAATCGTCGTTGGTGCGTGATGTCAATACGAATAGCACCTGTTTTTTAACTTCGTCTCGATCGACGTCGTCTCTTCATTTACGAGATCTCTTTTCGTTCTCTCTCTCTCTCTGTCTCTTTCTCTCTCTACTTCGTAAGTACATTAATTATCGCTGACCGGAACGTCAATGTGTGCCGGTTTGAAGTGGCCGACGATTATTTTCTCTGGTAGCCGTCATTTGCTTTAAGACGGTACATTATAAGCCTAGATTCTAGGGGAGAAAAAATCGAGATACTTACGTACCTGTTCCAGCCAGGACAGGGAGAGCTCGTGCGTAATTCCAACCGCAAGGACGCAAGTGTTCAATGGCGTAGGCCGATGCTTTCGTTCGATCTTCCTCCATTAATTATAATTCTATTAATACGACGAATGGTTTCGATATTCATCGTCGATAAAATTATATCGATACTTATGCAAAGAATTGCACGAGTTCGAATCGAGCATCTGAATCATAACCTGTCATCTGTCTGTGTTTTTTAAATTACCTACAACTTAACAAAGCAAATTTCACAAGTATTTCTTTTAATATATTTTGAATAATATACGGAATTTCTCTGAAGATTCTAATTTTGTAATAGGAACGTATTTACCTATATCTTCATTGATATATTCTTGGACCAGAGGGTTAAACGATATAAGAAATACGCCACTGTCGTCGGAAACTGGTCGTACGTGGCGCACGCGTGTCTTTTAACCATCTCGATATCGTATCGCAGCCCATATCGAGGTGGTCGCGACCACAGACCCGCGCGCCACGGCGGCCTTCGACTTCCATGCAGAAAGAGCGTCCTGATGAATTATTATGCCCCGCCTATACACATACACACGTTTACTAGACATACGTGGTCACGATTACGCTAGAAGCGTTAAATAGGCTGCATCTTCGATGACTTCGATCGAATCGAGATGACCCTGTTGTTTCTTACATCCTGATTGCCCCAATGATTCCCGGGACTGGCAAATTGCGGCTCGTTTCAACTATTTCCTTATCGTATTCTATTCTTGAATGAATAAACGTACTTCACGTACGAGAAGTTGAGAGGAAAAGTGAATCGAAGGGAGATCTGGATCGGGGTTAGGTTAGGTAGTTAAGTAGAGCGAACTTTGGTAGAGGAATCGACACGCTACTAAATTATTATACATATTCATAAAGGTTCGAGAATCCGTAAGAAAATCTTACACATAATTCCACCCAATTCCTCCTGTATAAGTTCATATAATTTAATGAATTTACGATCCATGGGAAAAATACATGCATATTTTTATATTGGATTATTGCAGGAAAGTCGTATAATCGGATAAGAAGGTAGACTTTTATTGGAGGAATCCGTGAACCAATAATTCTCCACTTCCTGTCACGACAACCTCTAACAGCATCAGGATTCACCAGCAGGCATGATCGAATGATGGAGGTGATTTCAACACGGCGATACGAGGCTCGTCCACCGTCAGCGAGCGTCCAACCGATTCTCGTGAGTAGATCTTCTCGTCTTTGTACCTACCTTATAAAGGTATAAATCATTTATTTCTGTGCTCACAGTCAGACGGACAGATATTGCTACAACCCTTTACATATACAGTCAGAGAAACGAGTTTAACCATGCGACTACTTTTTTTACTTTTCAGATCGACCCTGAGAATTCCGTGGCTTTGGTCAAAGAAGGTAATTCCTCGAACGTGATTGTCATGCATTGTTTGTTCGTGATGCGGACGTTCGAGTCGTGATTCAAATAACTAGATACAAGATAAGAAGGAAGGCGTGTCGCGCGCGAACCGAGGTCTGGCAAACATTTACCGTGAAGCGTATTAACATCAGCGAAGTTCCTCTTATTCTTGTTCGACGTCGCGAAACGGATCACCGCAATCATCTACTTGTACTCGCACCGCTTCGTCTCCTCTCCTTCTCTGCTATTCTTCGTCTTTTCTCTTTCTTTACCTCCCTTCTCTCTCTCCCTCTCTCTCTCTCTCTCTCTGCCTTCCATTCTTATTGGTTCAGTTAGAAAGATTGGTTTTTCGCAATAACGCCGGCATTGTATAGTCCAAGTCGAAAGAGTACTCGCTTCCGTTTTCAGAGGAATGGGAGACTCGAAAGAAAAAAGAAATAACGACCACCAGGCAGATCGAGACGAGAGTGAAACGACAGGTTGTACTGGAGGATGGCGAGGTCGTGGTCGATTCAGGGCCTCTGGTCACCACGAATACTACCGAAGACGTCGAACAACAGGAGCATACCACGCAGGAAGTAAGACTATTTCGAATAACTGAAATACAATAACAAAACCTTCGTATTACTGCCATTTTACCGATCTTTCTTTTCAGAGACGAACAACCGGTGATCAACCACAAGAAGTTGAATGGCCAACAGGTGGAAGAAACTCTGCCGATGCCGGTAGCATTGTCCAGAAGGAATTAAACGAGACGGTAGTGAGGAGTCGCGAGGAAATCGAGGAGAGGCTGGAGACAGAAGATCGTCAGCAACTGGGAGATATCTCGGACGAGGTACGTATATCGACGCGACACACCCACATCTAAATTCCACCTGCGCGTGCCGCGATACGCCGGTGTAGTACATGTTCTTTCTCTTTCTTGCCGCGTAAAGGTCAGCTCGCCTCTCGCCAAGGCTCATCCCACATGTATCCACTATGGTAGGTATTCGTGGAGCACAAATACGGTGCTCTCTTTTGACCAACTTCCTTTCCCGGTCTGGAAAATTTCGAGTTCCGGATTTATCCGGTACAGCGATTTCTGACTTGGCCAAGGCCAACTTGGACGAAGCGCTACATTATGGAACTCGGGGGACGCGTTCGTTTCTATTTGGTCTACTAAATTTGCGAATGACGATTTCTTTAAAGTATGTCGTATAAGCTTTCTCCTGGTAAGGAGAAATGTATTTGAAGTGCTGTTTAACATCATAATTGAGAGATTTTATGGGTGACGAACAAAACAAACAGAGAGGCGAAGAAAGTACGCGGTGTGACCAGATTAAGCGTGTACATGCAGACACTTTTCAAACGAAACGTACAGAAATGTATACGACATTCAAGTCTGAAGTTCCTCGTAGCCTGTTGAATTTGACAATGCTAACTCTTTATCTTAAAGTATATGCATACACTTAGACTAATCGTATCCTCTTTTTCTCTTCGCACGTTCGTTCGTATACCGTGCAAAAGTTCTATAAGTGTCGATTCTAATTCCTTTGTACATCTTCATTTCACACCTTTGTTAAACTTCGCCTCACATTTACGTATGGCTGTTCGCGACAATGTCCGCGTTACCCTTCGCTAAAGAGCAGCGGATTCCTCTAGTGATCGACAAAGCCACAAATTTGTAATTTTTCTGTCGGTCTGTCAAACATCCTCGAAAGGTATCCGTGAACGCTTGTCGGCGGATGATTAACGATGCCCGAGCGGAAAGGGACGAACACGGAAGGCAGCGGCTGTGCATCGAGAGAAGGCATGCAACAGGTGTATCGTGTGTCCAATCGTATTTGTCACGTTGCTTATCGTAAATCTATCTGGTTACAAATCGAGTAGATCGGAGAGCCTTTTCCTCGTGAAATTCCAACGAACGTGCAAATAATCGCGTGAATCGATAATAGGTAAAGCATACACTGTTTTTCTGCGGAGATGATACTGACGCCAGAAAATGAAAAAGTGGAAGAAGCATCGTTAAAAGACCGAGCTTAAAAGAACAGCACGGGAAAAAGATGGTAGCTAGTTGGGACTTTAGGGCGAAAGTGTGAGATCGTCTCTAGAGTCGATCGAGCGTGCAACGAGGCTTACTGGTTACGATAGAAGAGGAAATATCTTTCGTTGGAGGGGACTAACTTCTGCATTGCAAAAGCCAGGCAACAGGTATACGCGTTCGCGCATGAACGATTCAGAAACGAAGAGGTCGAATTGTTCTGGATGAAGAAGAACGAAAGGAAAGAGAGGCTGATCGGTCGTATCGGTTGATACGCGAAGTAGGGATACCCACGAAGAAGAAGCAGAGAGGAAGAGAAAGGAGAACCAAGGAAAGAGAGGTCACGAGAGAAAGAGCGACAAAGAGGGACGACTCATCGAGAAGTGGAAGTCGATGATCTCTCGACTTTGCTCTCCCTTCACCGAATGGCGACGAACGAGCTGAGATGCCACGATCGCAGTCACAGCAGCTGTTCCGTGCTCGACTATCTTCGACGTTCCTGTCTGGTCGCGACCGACATACGTTTCACAGATTACTTTCCTTGTTCTGATCCGTTTACCAGCGATTACAGAATATTACGTGATTCTACACGGTGATAAAGTTTATCCTCGCCCCCCTATCTTCTTCTTTGACAGAAAGCCGATACGACGGCCAACGCTTGAGATCAGATATGACTCCTTGTGGATCATTCGCCGGTATTTTATAAAACTGTTAAACGTTTGGTGTCGTTTGGATGTTACAGTGGTACAAACATACGTAATTCGTGTCTCTAGAATGGATCGTATAGGAGACTGATTATATTTCAAGGGACTACACCCACAGGTTATTTTTTTCTCACTTATTTCTAATTATTTGTAATATAGAAAGATATCTGATGAAGTTTCAAGCGTTTCAATGGAAATGTTGTAAAACTAGGATAACTTTCTTATGATAAATACTTATTGTTATAAGCGTGTCGAACGTGCGAAGGTCGTTTCAGCCTGTCTTTCTTCTTTCTCTTCTTAATTTCGGTATCGAAGATAAAGGACGTGCTTATGAGTCGTCCGGCGAACCGCGTGTAAACTGAATTCGTGTAATTCCGGTAAAAAAATAAACTCGACGATCTACATTAATCAAACACATTTAAGGTCGTACATTTCAATTCGATCAATGTCGATTAAGTGTCGCGTCCAAAAACGACCAATTCCATATGTAAAACGTTAATTACTTGAGTGACCTTTAATGACCTCGGCTAATGCAAGCCATTCTGTTTCCTTTGCTTAAATCGATGGCAACCTTCAAACGTCGCGAATGTCTTCACCTGCAAACGAGTTTCTCTCGTTGCGTAATCTCTATATTTAAAATATTTTGTTTCTTCTGTTAATACCATCTTTTAATATAATCCCCTGTAACAGAACTTTAATATTTAGTCATTCAGGTCACGTGGAAGTACCGAGACATCTGACGATATTTGATACAAATCCAACGCTCTTCGCCGCTTTTACTTTCCAACTATTTTATTATAAAACGAAGTAAAATTTGTTAAAGCTTTTCAATAAATATAACGAGTAGGTGTCCTAATACCTATGGTCGATGGTGAACCTAGCAACGATTAAATTTTACGTCGATATATATTATTTCTTTTCGACTTGATCCAGGATTATAGCTTTGCGTTTATTGTCGCGGATGTCGAGTGTGTGACCTTCGCTGTTAGAAACACCTTTCTTTCCACTTGTTCGCGAAGGGACCGCGTGCGAGAGCCGGACGATCCGGTTTATCACGGACGAGATTTCGGAACGCGAGGTGATTTCCAGCGGATAATAACTGGCCGGACCTAACTGGCTAAACGGTGACTCGTCTGGTTTCAGGCGTACCAGAAGGCTGTAAGAAGTAACCGGGGCGATCTGAGAGTGGCCCTTGCTGAATCTTGCAAGCAGTTGGCGTCTCAAACGGGTCCCAGGGTCGTCCAGCACACGACCAAGTCGAACAAGGTAATCGACACTGAGAAAACCTTGGAAAAGAAGGAGCTTAAGGCCGATGGATTGATCGTTACCGAGAGGAAACGAACGGTTGAGCATGAGGAGGTTTGTTTCTTCAAATATTCTCTAGTTCTTAGCTATCGTGTCTTTCTCTGTCATCTTGAATGGTTTTATAATTGAAGAGTACGATCCAAGAACACCCATCCAGCTACATTCGAGCTACATTCTCCATTTCTTACAGGAGTTTTAACATTCACTGCATTATCAATCAATTCCATGCTACTGAAATCTTCCTGTTGTTCCTCGGTTTTTTACAAAAGTTTGTCCATCGTCAGTTACAATAATTGAATTATATAATGTAGTATCGAGGAAAAATGCTGACGTGCCGGGAAATCTCGATGGGCCATATACCCGTGGCCCTTTAGGACATTGGGTAATTAAAAAGGTGCATTTGATCATGTTGGATCGATAGCTGTAAAACACACGTACGTTGCAGTAATACCGAAAACTATGGTATAAAAAGGACGTCTTGGTGAAGAGAGCGTTCAGTCAGTAGTTCAGTAGTCGGTATTAGCCAATAGTCGTAGTTGGAGTTAGGACCGAGTTGCGACTAGTTACAGTTGCGGGTTAATCGTAACTCACGAGTCGTTGCGAGTTGTTAGTTGTAAGTTGCGAGTTGAGTTGCGAACCATCAACTTAGTTGTCTTTAGTTGTATCTCATTGCTACATCAAGTTCTAATTAAACAGTTATAGTTCTCTGTTTTCAATCGCAATAAATAAATCTATATAATGAACGAAGGTCACTCAAATCCCCGATTTCTATATATAATTATACAATAATTATAGTTCATATTGGTGTTAACCGTAGATTAAAGATGACGAGGTTCCCGATGACGGAAGCGACGTAAACGGTGACGACGCGTCGGAGAAGAAAAAGGAAAGCTCGCATAGGTTCGTTAAAAAGAGGGACGAGGACGTGGTCGATTATATCTCAGGTGGCGAGAGGGTCGCCCGTGAAATGCGCTACGTCGCAGAGACAACCGAGGGAGAACGAATCGGAGATTGGACATCATCACCTACAGCCATGCGAACTACTCGTTTCCATAAACACTCTGGTACTTGTTTTCATTTTTAGTTTTATATACGCTTACATGAAAAGTAGCCTTTGGAAAATTTTCTGCTTTATTTGACTATTGTTAAAGTGCGCTAATATACCGCGAGAGTCGGCCCACTAATCATCTTGAGACGGACTTTTCTTTCGAAAATGAACTTGTTTACAAAGAACAGAAGTTCAACAATTATCGTTACAGGCTTTCCCGGAGAGAGCTTTCCAACACGGAAGGATGTTTTAACGAAAAAGCCACTGGACTTTGAAGAGGAAGATGAAGCGAGAAAGTTTGAAACGTCTAAATGGTTGGAGAGCCATTTTGGTAGCGAGTCGCGTTCTTCTCATGGATCCATCGATGCTGATGACTCTCCTCTTCCAACTAACGCGAATACCAGCTACATTAACATCACTATGAAGTCTTGCGCTCCTAAGGAACGGGATTATCAGAATGTGAACTCCAATCGACATCAACGACGCAGTACTGGTCGTGATTCAACGTCGCCTTCGGGTTATTTTCACGGGATAAGCGAATGGTCCGAGAGATACCAAGGGAAAGGTATTACAGGATTAAAATATATCTCTTCGGGGAATCGTTTACTATTTTCTGATATTTTATACAATTTACAACGTTACTAAACGTTTATGTGTATTATCTAGAGAGACAAAGTCAAGCAAGAACAAGTTCTCCGCAATACGTCGAAACGGTTCATACAAACGGATATGCTCACGATCACTCAAGGAACCAAGGTGAATCGACGTACTCAAAAACTTACGAATCTGTTCTTCGTCGCGAGCATCAAGAATCGTTTGATCGACCACGTACTCCACCATCTCCGCCTGTTCGACGAAGATCGAAAGAACAGGTGTGTATCTTTTACATCTTACGTGTCTGTGTGTCGATTTCACCATTGCAATATATTATGAGGATATTGTTAATTTTAGTGGATAACGAGATCCGAAGAAAGGACCAGTCTAAACGACTCGATACCAGGTCGTACTACCAGTCCAGTTCACGTCGTACAAAGGACCTGGGAAAGTCGCAATCGAAATGCCCAAGAGCAAGCAGTCGAGCGAGACAATAGGAAGAAATCAACGTCGAGATCTCGATCAACGTCACCCATGCCGGAGTTGAATTTGCGCGACAGTAAAAAATCAACTGAATTTTCGACTTCGACTCCTGCTCGTCCCGCGAAAAGTAAGTATTAAAGGCATTTAAAATTAACGTTCTTCTCTAAGACGATGATATTTATATATGTTTGAAATGTTCAAGGTTCAGGACATTCGAAATATAAGATCGGCGAGTCTTTCAGGAAACTAGTAGGCAAATTGCGTTCTGCTAGCAGTGAAAGGAAGAATAAACGGTGTAATAGCAGCTCTATTTCTCAATTGACTCAGACCGACGACAGTGGGCCGACCTACATGCAGTACAATGTGATCGACAAAAACATTCCTCTGGTAAACGAAAGGGATGTGGAGGAAAAACCTCCTGAAAGACCACCTAGGAACCACGCTACCATGAACAATAATTCCAACAAGATCTCGAAGACGGCGAAAACGAGCGCCCAAGTTGTTCAAGAACAATGGCAACGAAGCGAATCAACGCCACCATTGCACAGGTATTACCTCGGAGAGGATCCCTTCGGAGGAAGCATCTACGGCCGCGAAAAAGGATACCGAGACGCGAGAAGATCTGGGAAACCACGCGGTAGAGCTATCGCTGAAACCGAGTACAGGTAACTAAACCAAGTTATAAGAAGGAAAGAATATCAAACTGCTAATCGTTGCATATATGGGTTAGCTATGTCTGCAAGTTAATCGTTAAAAGTAAGAGCAGCGGTATCGTATTGCCTGACTGCGAAAGAAAGGCGTATTCGTATGAGCGTCGAAAGACGTTTCAGTAAGCTGATACAGATTTACGTAATCGAATCCGTAGAACGGTGTGCTTCATTGCTTGTTCAATTACGTATGTATATAGAATAGATGTATAAGTACGCGTTTCGCGACGAAACGTCGATCGCTTCGGATGCTGGGTGAAGGATGCATGAAAGGGAGCATGTCTCTATGCCGCTATGTAGTTTCGTATGGGCTCGTCAGCCATCTCGGACAACGATTCCTCCACAGTCAATTGTCGAATCGACGCGTTTCAGCGTCGCATCCAGTTCACTTGGCAGGTTTAGCAAGTCAACCAGTCGGCTAGTCAACGATCACGAGCGAGAAGAACATTTTAGGAGCACTCAAACCTTGCCGAGGAACCTGCATGCCGGAGGACAATACGTACGGTCGCAGACCCTAGCAAGACGTCAGCAACCGCTTTCTAATGCTATCAAATTGGGAACGTCACACGCCATCGTTCCGTCATCGGCGAACCAGTCGCGTCAGTACGGAAGCATGATCAATATCTCCATCAAGAACGCGGTCACGTCGCCAAAGGTGGCGGTACCGACCAACGTTCAACCGCCGGCCAAGCCGGAACGAAGTTACAGATCGTCGTTGTCACGTAGCAAGAGCTTCAACGTGGAAGCTGACAGAAATGGCACTGACACGGCGCCCCCCAAAATACCGTACACGTCCAACTTGCAATTGAACAGATTGGACGAGACGCCTCCGTTGAAGAGTCCCGGCATTTTGGCCAGTATCAGTCGTAGCAACAGGGATTTGTTGAAAAGCAGCAGACACGAGTATTGAATAATTCATTTCATTAAGCCGACTTAAGCTGTTCAATTAGAGACTTTTTAATAATTTTGTAATGAACTGCTTTTTTTTTTTTTAATATAATTGAAGTGGAATCTATTATGCGAATAGTAGTTATTATATATGATAGTTTAAGATTTTTTTTTGTATAGTGTAAAGTGTAGTGTAGTGATATTAATATCGTCTATGTATATCGTGAGAGATAGGCACGTTTTGTATGAAACAATGAGAGCGTGTTTCGTTCTAATATTATCGGACAGCTTCTTATTACAACACAGTTCGTGCGAGACTTATTTAATTTTTTCACTTACGCATTCAATGACAATCCAAGATTACATATCAGGTTGATAGAGGAGAATGAGATAGCGATAGCGATTCGTGTTTAAGAATATGTGATTGAATGTTACGTTCAGTTTCGGGATATTTTATTACTATATTATATTAATACAAGGTGAAATTACAATTATCCAGATTTGTTGCATTTATAGCATTTATTTCCACAATCATCAAATGAAATGTATTAGATAGTACATACAGATTTCTTCCGTACAATGTGAAAAGTTTTTAATAAATCACACGATATAGACGTTAAGTAAATAATATCTACATATCAATATCATGATTAATCCATTCTTAACGACTTTGCAACAAAAATCGGATGATTTCGGTAAAATTAGATTTTTTAAATATTCATATTTATTTCGATTTTTTCGTCTTATTTGTGCCATTATGTCGATATAGTTTTCGCTGCTTTTTAACAGCAAGTATTAAAAGAATAGCATTTACCACATAAAGACTAACACAAACTACACAAATATTGCTTAATTTGTACAAAATGTAAGCCAGATAAAGCGTACCAAGGTTCGCACAGATGCCTAATGTTACGACAAGGGCTGATGTAACATACCTATTTGATATACCTAAAAAATTTATTAAAATGTTATTAGAAAACGAAAAACGATATTGTGTTCGCCCAGGGAAATAACATTACTGCAATGGGTGGAAATTTATTGAATCCAAAATATGATACGTACTTAGTATTGCGACCAAAAGATAAAATGTTAATCCATATATAGAATTTGGCGCATATAAAAGAGATGTTTCTGGAATTATTCCAAAACCTTTCCCATATCTGTAATAAGATCAATTAGTTATTAAGCTATATACAGCTCTTGAAAAATGGATGATAATTCACCGAGTATTTTTAAGTTGAAAAATATAGATAAAAAGATATTTATGTTTCTTACAAAATTATCTTCATCGCGCATCGTAAGAGAGTTAATTCAAAATACGATATGAACGCATGCGCAAGAATAAAGAAGGCTGATTTCTATGTAGAACACTGTTCTATAAATAATCATATAAAAACAATGTAAAGTGCATGCATTTACAGTTATAAAATATATCGATTTATCAAGTACCAAAAGTTTGAAGTTAAATAACGTATTGGATAACATATTTTTCGTTTATTTATAATCTTAAAAAATAGTTGCATCAATTAGAACATGAATCACATTGTGGACAAGTTTACTAGATTTTTTTCGTGCACAAAATTGCACGAGTTTTATATCAACAAAATAGTATAATGCATGTTTTAAAACTAAACAACCTATACTTACTCGGAGGAAAACGCTTTGGTGCAACTAACATGCTCGCTAATATCACACACTGCTTCGTACAAATCATCCTCTTCCTTTGCTAATTCCACGTAATATGCATAGTAAGAAACAGCAAAACCTACGATACATGTTGTGATAATTCCAGCGTTTAATTTTCGTATAGATTTCTTAACTGTAGTCATGATTCAATTATATGAATAACGAGTAAATTTGAATTATATTTGAATACACTATTTTTAAGGAAAATTGACTGATCGAGTTATTTATTCACACTTGAAAATTTTTTAAGCACTACGAATAGAAATTAATGTTCTTCGTGGAAGGGAATAATACAAATGCGACGATCGATAATCATACAACTGTGAAACGAAGTGTAATATGGAACGTTGATTGGCGATGATTCTCTTCAGTATACTGAATGCCGAATGAAATTTCTTTCCCTCCCACCACAAAATTGTCCTTATTAGATAAAAGCAACAATCTGGTCCATATCAAGTCATCCAAAACATCGAATTATCATATTTATACAAATGAATATGTAATTATATTGGACCTTTTAGTAAAGTTAAGATTGCTTTTGGTTAAAAATAACAAAATTTAGATTAATTGGAATATTTTATTTTTTAAGATTTGTACAATCCTTACAAGACTTTAAATTCATTTTTTTTTTTTTTAAAGAGATACTGACAGCTTATAACTTGCAGAATGAACGAATATTTCTGACCTATAACTCGTTTGTTTCATTCCTTTACATGACGTATCTCATACATAGTTTTTAAGACTTATTAGCGTAATTGTCACTAATCCTTATGAATTAAATTTTTTACTTAAAAAAATGCTTCTTACACCCAGATTTCATAAATAAGTGGTAACAAAAAAAATAGCGTGACAATATGTAAAATCCTTTCGCTGTAGGATAGTATTTATAGTAGTATTTATCTATGTCTTAATTAGCACTGTCTACAGAGTACATAAGAACATATAGGAATTTTGTCACAAGAAAAAAATGCACATAACTGTAAATTAGCTACATCATTAGTTACTTATAAAAAAGATAAGAAACGTAGATTATATTGCTATAGATATATGATAACCTCTTTATGCAGTCGGAATATTTGAATTTAATGAGACTTAATATAGTGTTTTACTCCTGTGGAGCCATCGCTCTCGCTTGAGCCCTTACACGTTTTTCATACTCCAAGCGATTTTGACTGTAATAAAAAAGAAAGTATTTCACGTTTCCTACAATAACTTCACATACACACGAGTCTTAGTTATATAAAATAAATATAATACCAATATATTGTATATGCTTCTGCTTGAGCTGGATCTTTGACATTTGGTTCATTTAATAAATCTTGTATACCAAGGAGAATTTGTTTAATTGTAATAGCAGGCCTCCAATCTTTTTCTTCGTCCAGGAGTGACAAACATACTGTTCCCGAAGGGTACACATTTGGGTGAAATAAAGGAGGTTCAAATTTACACTTCGGTGGACTAGAGGGATAATCATCCTTAAAGATCATACGTAATTTATACAATCCACCCTCCCACGGTGTCTGCGAAATTGAGTGTTCAAATAATATCGTGAAGATGAATGTTAACCCTAATACTATGCGTTATAACTTACAGATTTTTTCCCTGGTATTGCACATTCCCAATTCATCAAATTAAGTGTGCCATCTTGATTTTTAACAGGTCGTGCTACAAATCCCTACACAAAAGATAAATTATGTCTTAATACACATTACACACAAAAATATTGACGTTTACTCATACACACACACACACACATATATATGTACTATATACGTCCAGGATAACGCACGCGTTTCTGTATGAAAGGTTAGGATTTTTAACTGTTGAACTATTTCACCGAAAATGATTTTCAACCTCAATAACAAACAGTTATCTATGGTCAAATTATATTATAAACAGAGATATTCATTTATTAACGCGATTATGTTTAAACGAATAATTCAAGGCTTAGACAGTCCAGAAGCAACCAACATACACACTAATGATTGGAGTTGTAGGAAATAATATATCAAAAGGATATCTTACAAAAGGATGATCTTTCCTCCATGCTTTTCGCTCTTCGGCGAGCCTAGCAATCGCAATGCCTGACATTAATCTGCAACAAGTTTACGTTATATTAGCGTAACGTATTTCGGCGCGAAATATAATCGAGATATGGTGCGCGAACGCGAACTGTGACATTACCACGATGCTTATCGATAGCAATCCACAACTTTGAATTCTGGGCACTTTCTGCGCCGAAATTTCATCAAACACTTAGTTACACAAGGGTGAAAGCGATTCTATTAGGGTGCGTGTTCAGAAAACCTATGGATTTGTAACCGTCCTTAGTGTTGTACAGATCTCAATGTGAATTCTTTTTCACAACGACAGCATCTGTTACACGGGGACCTCTGTTGGTAAAAGAGGGCACGTGCTTGGACAAGTCCTGCAGAGCTAAACCAATCAAAGTACATAAAAATTTGTCCAATTCGTTGATTGGCTGATTAATTTTAATTATATATATGCGTTTTTAATAATTATTAATAAAAAATTCTCACTAACTCGTAAATATTAAATAATATATTTATTTTTAGAATATCTTTGCATCTCTTAATATCATTTATAGAAAACAATATCTTTAAAGTCGAACATTGTAAATTGTTCAAATTGTTTAATCGTATCTTTAAAAAAAAAATATTAAAGATAAAGACATTAAGTATATACATACTTGCAAGAAAAAATGTATGTCCTTATCATAATAATCGAGATTATATATATGATTAAATTAGTGTACTTTATTTTCAAGTCATTTGTTCTTCACTTTATGCTCTCTTATTCTGTTTCATCAAACATTTTACGTTTCATCTTTTATCTTAATTAAAAAGCAAACCGTTACATGCATATACATATACAAATTGAATCAATAAAATGGCACGAATATACAGATAATTATTGGGTTGTTACATTATCTTGCTGTATATAGCAATTAAGTTATAAATATCGAAAAATATTATTAATAATCCTTTAGAATGAAATATCTTTCCAATGTACATTAACGTAATACATCTTGTATTTATACGGATATGAAATAACGATATTAATAAAACATACTCTGTTTATCAACCTTATCTCCGTACTAAATAGAATTATTGAATTTCAATAATTTCGTCATGTTTATATACCGTTCCGTATCGTCTCTGCTTATACTTATATAACATACATGCTTTCATATCATACATGGTTCAAAATAAAATAATTACGAAACTCGACTCAAATTCTACTTGTATTACTAGGATCGCATACTGTTATTAGAGGTCATAAGTAAGATACGATTTTATAGTTAAACTGAATTTTCCCTCAAAAGTTACTTCTTGTATTGGGATAACATAAGAGGAACAGAGGTCTTTCAACGCTAGATGGCGCCTCTGTAAGTGTGATAAATTGGTTATCAAATTTCGTTCTTTGTATTGGGATAACATAGGTAGAAGAGAGGTTCTGGATTATAAATAGCCCCGGTGAATTTTGTATTAAATTCTATTCTTTATGATAGGACAATATAATCTAAAAACAAGCTGCTTAATATCAAATATTATTCGTACCGAGGCGTTAAATTTGCGATGGAAAAAAACAAAAATAAGGAGAATTCTATCCTGAATATTAGAATAATATGACGATGAAAGTATCTCACCAATTTACCCGCCTATTTCAAACAGACCGTGCTCCACTGATAAAGCGTTAAAAGGTTTTACGCTAACCAGATAAAGGTGGTTAATTTTTTTCCTTTTACTCGAATCTAGCTTTTTCTAAAGGAAACACGACGAATACGATAAAAATTGTAACATAAGTCGTGAACATGACGTTATACCAAAAATCTAATAGTGCTAATATACGTTATAATTAGAATACATTATAGTTACAGGATTTGCAGAAAATTTTTACATAATTCGATATCTAAGTATTATGAAATCCAACTAATATTTTCGCTTCTTAACATACATAAATAGCTATAATATTCGAGTAAACGATTGCAGATCATTGTTTTTTCCATCCTAAAAGATCTAATTATCACAATGATGCATTGGCGCACTATGTAAATCGAATGTCTGCGTCTGCGCTCGAATCTTGCAATATGTTCTCTTGTGGTTAAACCCTCGCATCATCTTAGTTATTCATCCGACAGAAGAGGATCAGCTTCGATTCTCTCATTAACATCACCAGGCCACAGTCGACACTTGTGCACCATTCGAATATGGTTCTTTATTTCCTGTGTACATTTACGATTAACGAATCGATGAAAAATTCTTGATAAAATATAACGTTCTTATTAAATTCTGACAAAACATTCCATTTTCCTTAAGAGCAAGGTCTGTTTAAATAATCATTTAAAATGTGGAAAACCTTAAGTTACGTATCTTTGTAAGTAAACACTTTACATCTTCATAGCTTTCTATTATTATCAAGCTATCCGTTAAATAATCTGTTACGCGATTTTTAGTCCACCTATATTAAATTTCAGTTTTCAAAGTAGCGCGATCGCGATCTTTATTGCAATTATATTTTCTCTTTCATAATCAAATGGCTGCTCGCACAAAATTCAAAATTGCTCGAGCAAACGTTGTATCGGCGGTTAGACAAACGCGGATACCGCTGCAGGCAGGAAGAAGGCCAATTTTCTGTTGCGCGTCCGCGAAATCTTTCGGAACTCGATTTAAAGCGTAAAAACTATCACTCGTGCTGATCGATCGTCTCAAAATGTTCGAACCGAGAAGAAATTGAAACAACGGCGACTAGATAAGTAACGGAGGATCATTACTATTTGCGTCTGTTAAATTATGGCGCATACGTGCTTCCGTGTTTGAAGAGGAATTAAGCTGCGAAAGATTAGATAATGTTCTGCCACTATTTCAATATGATATTCGAAACTTACACGAGCGAAAAATGATAGAGCCGACAGATGCAGCCGATTATCGAATTCATTTTGTAAAACATCGTTATTCTACTACGTATAACAATTACTGATCAACGCGTGATCGAAATAGGATAACGTTCTTCTCGACGAATCCGCAACTCTCGTTGGCGAACACGAACGAAGAAAATTGCGATCTGCGTCAAACAAAGTCGAACACCAGCACCGAATGCAATTTTAAGGAACAAGATCGCCGTTTAGTTTGTTTTCATGGTCTCGAGGATAAATGGAAGAACGGGTGATTATCACCATTGCTTCGTTACTTACTAATGAGTATTTAAATAACTGTGGCACGGAGAGAAAAGCATTTAAGTACGACTGTTTAGAGATGAGAACGTGCGAACGCTGGTGCTTTGCTATTGGCCCCTGACGACCTTCGATCCTCAGAATGTTCTACGGGGATTTTCTTCTTTGAAAAAGCTAACAATCAGAGAGGGAAGCTTGACTAAATTCGTATCATCTTTCCCAAACGAGTCTCGATCTATCGAGGTTCGGGTGTTTTTCTGTTTCGTAGTATTTAATCGAATATTCCTTTTGTCGTTACAAACGTTATATTTTCCTACAGGTATTGGAAATAACTGGGACTAAATTAAAGAAAGTTCCAGAAAATATGTTTGACAATCTTTCGAACTTAAAGACCCTGGATTTTCGAAATAATAGCTTTGCAGAGATCGATATTGAAACCTTCAACATCTCCTCGTTACGTCACATTTATCTTTCTGGTAAAAAAAAAAAAAAAGAAAATGATACATTAATGAAATTTTTTATGGATTTAATTTATAAAGACAATTTATTTGCAAAGGCAATCCTTTGAAATGTACGGAGGATATGAAGTGGATTCTAAATAGAGAAAAGAACTCATTGGGCCGAAAAATCGCTGATAAAGAACATTTACGTTGCACGGTTCCTTATGAAGGCAGGTCACTGATTCCAATTGTGGAAATTATCATTGTAATTAATTTTATATTACAGTTTATTCGCAAGGAGCAACGTCAATCTATGTAAACCTTTCGAACTTAATAAATTTACTATTGCAGACGTTAAAAGAGGAATGTACAAAGACTGTGTGCGAGTGTGAATTAGTATACGTATTTGGTAACGGAGGGAAGCATATTCAGAAGCAATTGACAGCTTTTGTTTCGGTGAACTGTAGTCATCGTGGATTAACTGAGATGCCAAGTTTCTTACCTGCCAACACCACCACTCTTCATTTATCTGGAAACAAAGTTGCAACATTCTAAATACTATTCTTTCAGATGTTTAATATCAAAAGCTTGTTAATAAGTAAAGAAGCATTCGGACGATCAATATTATTTGTCAATATTATTGTTGGTATTTATATGTGCTCAACATTGTATCGATGATCCTTTATGTACGATAATCTTGACAATCTTAAATATCGACAACGATATTGGCAATAATATTGATCGGCTGAATGCTTCTTAAAAAGTAGAATTGAAATTGTAGATACAAGATTTGAGGCCACTCACAACGAATCCTGTGTATAAAGGAGTAGTGGACTTATATCTGAACGATAACGTGATCGAGTCGATCGTTCAATTGGAGGGATCTAGTTGGATGGATCATTTTCGATTGCTCAGTCTTCGTGGAAACAAATTAACAGATGTTTGTATTATATTCTCATCGATCGAAGACGCGTTACTGAAACAAAAATATCAGAGGATTTGCATTTGTTTAGAACCGATAAATTTAATACAATATAAATAATTAAGCTTTCCTCCTATTATTTCAGCTGCCTACGTATGCCCTAGAAAACGTGTTACTACACAATAGAAACGCAGTAAGTTTATATTTTGGAAAAAATCCATGGAGATGCGACTGCCTTTTTACACCAGGTTTCCAGGTAAAACTTGAATCGTCATAGTATATTTATACAACGTAAAGAAATCGGAAATTTTCAAGGAAATGCCAAGTTCCAAGAACTTTGAACACATTGAAGTTTAATTCATTTGCAGGAGCTCCTCATTAAGTATACGGATTTAATAAAAGACATTAATGATGTCAGATGTTCGCCTACCAACGGGGATGACATTTCTGATAGAATTGTACGTTATTTGATCATTTTTTTATCATGTTTTTCGTTGAAGCATATTGAAACATTTAACTTAAACGATTCATGTTTCTTTTTCAAAGATAAGAGACCTGAGGCGCACTGAAATTTGCGTTTCCTCGGACGAAGATTCTATAATTCATCCCTTGGACATTCTAAATATTATCCTAGCATTTCTCATACTTTTAATCATCGGAAAACTGCTGTACGACTACTGGTCTTTCAAGAAAACTGGCAAACTGCCTTGGATTGTTACTAGGATACCATAAATGAATAATTATCCACGTAAGAAATACGACTTCAAAGATATTCCAAGATTTTTCTCGGATATTATACGAGATTGTACAAATTATATTGTAGTATAGTGGCAAACCGTTGGGGAAACGTCGATGAACTATAGGTAGAAAACGATACAAGTGCTGATTGGCCGGAAAGGAAATCTCATTAGGGAAATCTTGATGGGCCATATGCTCGTCGTCTTTTGGGATATTGGGTACTTAAAAAGATATATATGACAATCTTGAGTCAACAGCTGTAAAATTAAGCTGTAAAATACATTTGTAAGAACGTGTACGTTGTGGTATACCGAAAACTCTGGTATAGAAAGGACGTCTTGGTGGAGAGAGTGGGCAGTAGTCAATAGTCGTAGTTGGAGTTATATATTTATATACTACTCATTAGTTGTGAGTTATGAGTTGTAAGAGTTTAATTGTCTTTGGTTGTATCTAGAATTAAATAGTTATAGTTCCCTGTTTCGATCACGATAAATAAATCTATATAATAAATAAAGATCGCTATAATCCTGATCTCTATAATGTACATAGATTATTACAAGACTAAGGAAGCTTACCTTCAACTCTGCTTTCTGATCCTCACAGTATCGATGATACAACTCGTCAGCGGCTGCCTTTTTGGCTACACACTCTCTCACACCACGGCCTGTATTTATTTAAAAAAAGATAAACAAGAAACAGGAGAAAGAAGAAACGAATTGAAAAAAAGTTGTTATCTAGATTTCTAGATTAAACCTTCGCTGGTATAGCCTAACGCAGAGCAAGTAGCGACATAAGTCAAACCCTGATAAGTTTTCATTTTCTCCACACAGTACTTTGGAACTGGAACTCCTTCTTTAAGACAAAGTTGATACAACTTTCTTTGAGCTGTTTCTCTCAGACCGTCCATGCCTAGATTAATTATTTCCAACAGTCTGCAGATAACATTTAACTTATCATTACGATCGTCTAACATTAACAAGTAAAAGGTCAACGGTTGTGAATTAGATTTGTACGTACTCTTCCTGTGTAAGATCCACGAGAGTACCGAGCTTTTCGTCCTTCATCTCCTGATTCGCAATCATTTGTAAAATTTTCGTGGCTAAGTCGTTCTTCGTTGATTCCTCGGTTAAACCTCTGGATGTTGCTGTTAATTCATATAAGATGCTTTGAATGGACTCGACATTGAAATTTTTACGGTACGATATTTATTAACTGTGAATATTAATTATATTGTCGTTATCTAATTCGTAAAAAAAAAAAAAATGATTTGCTCCATTTAAGAAAAATAGTGTTCGCGGCGAAAGCACAGCCAAACGTGTAACGTTACATGAAGGAATTTTTCAAGTTTAACGCATCGAATGAATTCGTTAAATATTTACGTAAGGTATTACCAGCAAATCCAGCGAGATTTCCACGTATTACATAGACGTTCGATTTGTGACGATGTGGACAGTCGGTTGTGTATTCATAATCGACTGGTATTTTGCAACGTTTCGCATATGCCTCTAAAATGCTTAATGGCGTTCTATGACTAACGATTTTCGATGAACTGTCGTCACCACTGCCCTTTAATTGATTTTAAATTGTCCAATAAATCGTGTAAAATATTGTATAATATATTGTACATATTGAAAAAACAAAGACAATTATCTTTTACTTGAATCGAAACATTTATCGTATCGTCATTATTGACGATAAATGGTTGACTCGCGGTTCGATGGACCCCAATTTCCATAACGGAATCACCGACGTCAGCACATGTTTCTTGGCGGTGCAGTGTAATACAAGAATCCTCGTGTTCTATAAAACGTTTGATCTTTGAAATCTAATTATATCATAGAATTGTTTATTTAAAACTAAATCGGAAATAAAATTACTCTTTATACTGTGGCTTTCCATTTTAATCTCTTCGAAATTGGCTCGTTTTTCGAACATGTTAATTGTTTTTTTCACAGATTGTACCTCGGCTGGAAGAAAAGTTAACTTAGCGGTACAAGAGAACGGTTTTATAACGATTATTTTATAACGATTATTTTATAACGATTATTAATACCAGCGCTAGCAATTAATACTAACGATTATTAATATCTTTTCGTATAGCATTATCTGCTATTTTGCTCCACTCCTCTAAACTACACGCCTCTTTTATCGGTTTAGTGGTATCTATATAAAAATAATGATCTTTAGTGAATTAAATAATTTTCTGAAAAGATAATGTATAATATAAATCCATCGTATAGATGCTGAGATATGTTTTCTAGTCAAGCAATTGAATTATTATAAAACTTTTATTTATTTTATAGATATATAAGAGATATGTTAATTATTAGACTGCAGAGTATAGTATTTCTTATAACGTTTAGCAAATAAGATAATTAATTCTATGTAGATTTCATTTCTCAAACTACGTTCATAAAGATATGAATTTCGATAAATATCTACAGTTTAATAATCATCGATTCGAATAATAATGATCAAAGACTGGAACTAAAACGTCCAACACAATTTGCATAATTCATTTCGTCTTATAGTCCTTTTTTCAGAAAGACCTTCGATTATTACAGAGCATCATTTTAATCTTATCAATAAATAAAGCTATGCAAACTTGTTTCAACGTTAAGTGAAGCAGATTCATCGTTTGAAAACTTCTGCGCAGTAAAACGGTCCATCATCAGCGAGTCACTACATTGATTTCCTATATCTTGTTCTTTAGTAACCAAATTTTGAGTTTCGCCAATTAAATTCATTTCTGCTTCGTCGATACTGCTTTCTGAAACTTGTATCTCAGCAGCGTTCTTACTTACTGCATCGCTTTCTTCTACAGTCTATGGTACGTGTATATTTAATCGTAAAGATCAATTTATAATATTGGCTTTCTGATACCTACGTCATTTTCAGTGATTATCGATCCCCTGGCGGAAAACATTACAGTTGAGTCTTCTGAATCTTGTGTAAAGAAAGAGGTAGATGTTTCTATAGAATCATAAAGTGAGACATCTTTTTTAATACTAGAACTTACGGATAATTAAAAAAAAAAATGAATGAAATCTTATATAAATAATCGCCATCTACCAATTTCACGACAAGGTGCTCGTAATTGCCGAAGAAGATCTTCGGCTCGATCGATAACCATCTCCATTTCGCATAAAAGTGGTGCCGCATTTGGAAATCTTTCGGTTATCATGTTCCAGACGAACTCGGCATCTTCTGTACCTTGCAATGATTTTGGTAATTCATTTTTTTGACATGTGGAATCTCGGTGTTCAGACATTCGACAACATGAACTTGATTGTATCTTATTTATAAGATATTAAGGTTTGGTCCGATTGCCAGGCTGGCAACAAAATCGTATAGTGTGAAAAGGAAGGTGTCTTGATTTCATTGACAGATTGACAGGATGTTGGACAAGAGACGGTAATATTTATAGCAACACTGAGTTGGCTTTGATACTTTTTATATCGGTCTAGTGAGTTTCGCTTTAATAGTAGTTTAAATTATATAAACACATAATATAAATAGAAAGTGCAATCTAAAGAATAAAAAGTGATGAATATAATAAATCTCATCTTTACAAATACAACAAAAGCTCATATTTGCGATTGATTACGATTTTAAGAAGTTAAATCTAAAATTTCTAAATTTCATTTCCAAGTTTAGGTAATATTTATGTAGATCAATAATTAGTATAATATCGTATTACCTATTTCATTTATTTCATGTCATTATATAGTCATTGTATTATTATCACGTAATTTTTATCATTGAACTTTTATTGTTTTATTCTTAGTTATCTTCGTTAACTGTTTTAGTGCTGATCGAAAGAATTGCATCTAAGCGAAAAATACCGAACCAATTTGATGTAATTTAGCAAGGTTTGAGAAAACAATCGTTAAAAAAATGCTTACAAAATTCAAAAAGGATCATATTACGAAATAAAGGGAGAATAAATTAACGTCAATCGTATTTCAATATTTATTGAAAATCATACTAATACTTATTCAAGTTCATTAGAAAAAACGGAGAAATCAATTTTCTTTTATAAACAGTATTTTAAAATAAGAAGAATCATCGTTTGGTCATAATTTGATGTAGAACACGTAGTATAAAACATAAATATTTCATTCTCAACTATATGTAACAAAATTTCTAAAATCAGAAATGTACAAATAACAGAAAACTAAATGATAATCCCATGATGCGCAAAAGGCGCCAGATTTACTTGCTTCAAAACAAGCGATTCATGTAGTTAATACAACATCACTGAAATAACATTCTAATATTATTATAAACTATCCGACTATTGAAAATGTGTAATATTTACTTATTGTTATTAACGCAAATAATTTACTTAGCATCGATGATTACTAATGTATACGCAGCGTGATCCTTTATTGCACAGATTACAAATTGTGCGTGATCTTCGCACGGGCTCCTAAAAGATTTTATTCCGCCCTGTCTATGCAAAATTATTTTATGCATAATTTATTTTATTTTATACATAAAGAAATATTCTGTTCTAAACAGTGTTATCTAAAACTTGTGATTACGATGATCTCAAGCAAATCTTTCGTGTCGAATTCTTATGTGTATTATGACACAGCGTATACATAGTCTCGGTATCAACCGTCGCGGAATACAACAAAAAGTTCAACTCAAACAATTTTTTCAATTTATGGAACATCTTACATCGGACTTCTGCAGAGAAATTCAACCATTTATAACGTCCCATAAATTTATTTTGAGATAAAGTTCTCTCGCGATATGATTAGTAAGGCGCCATCGCGTACGCAACAATATATCGTTCAGCACTAAAAGGTTTAATTGTATCTGCCTAATAAATTATATCTTGTCATATAAGACTGATTAATATCCACCGTAAACCTCGAAATAGTCCAATCACTCTTAACTTTAAAACACTGACACCGACTTATACTATGTAATCTGCAGAAACACAAAATATTAAAAGCTCTTAAAAAAAAATGACCGAAACAATAAGTAGTGGAAAAAAACAAGTTTAGCGTGAAATTTTATTGATAATAAGATACCTCTTACCACTAATTTTAATACACATCACATTTGTTGTCTTGTGTAGTAATGTGATCGTTAGGAATATATACAAAAAGCCATTAAAGGGAATTCCTTGATACACGGCATTACATCAAAAAATGTGTAGAATCCGTTTAAGGTACATACGAAGAAATCTTATTTTTCTAAATGCGTGTGGTGTTTCTTCAAAGATGGACAAGTGTACAGTTAAAATTATGTGTAACCAATGTACAGTTTGGTTCAATTAAGTAAATCATGTACAATTATTTAGTTATACTTAAGCCGATTGTTAATTATAATTAGTTTCTTTTTGTGTCGCTGTTCCACCATTTTACAAGATTTCAGAAATTTTACTTATCTTTAAAACCAACATATAAGTCAATTACAAGTAATTATGTCATCAAACAAATCGACGTTTCTTAAAAAAACAAAGTCATGAAAAATTGGCTTCTTGGATGCATTTAATAGTAGACAAAAAAAGAAAACAAAAAGAGGAAAAAATTCCTCCTCCCAGATTTTTTTCTTTCACCATAATTAGTCCCTCCTGCTTTTCTTGTTTCACATTTTCTTTAATCAGCTTTCTGTTTATTACTTTCTGGTGATTTGTCGCCATTCATTGGAGATCGAGAACGGCTACGGCTTTTGCTATGTTTACTGCCCGACCGAGATCGTGATCTGTCGCCTCTTGATCTTTCGCGACTAGATCTATCTCTGGAAGAAGAGCTAGATTAAAGAAATGACGGTAGATTTGCTTTTCTTGCGCTAATTATATCAATTGAACTCACTTTGAGGGAGACTTGGCTTTGGATTTGGACTGCGACCTGGACTTTGACCTCTCAGCCTTGGACCTAGAACGAGATCTGGATTTGGACTTTGACTTAGATTTCGACTTTGAGCGGTCTCTTGATCTGCAAAATTATAGTTCAAATGAAGAGGATGCAGGGAAATATAATTAAGAGTATAAAAAACTATTCTTTTCTTTCGTGTAAACATGAAAAATGCCGTAAGAGGTTTTTAAAAAAAATCAGCCCAAACACAATGCCAAAGAATGAAAGTGAAATACATGTGAAATGTAGAAGATATTTACATAACATTCGATTATTGATAATTGCGCAAGAAATAAAGCAAATAAATAAATTTTACATCACAAAATTAAAAGTGACATAACACAAATACTGAAGGGAGTCAAATACTCACTTGGATTTAGATCGGGTCCGGCTACGTTCGGGAGATTTAGATTTGGACTTTGATTTTGATTTAGTATGTGCTCTTGATTTGGAACGGCTGCTGCGACGACTACGACTGCGAGAACTGCGACGACTCCTGATACAATTAATATATATCATTGCAATATGTTTAAAATGTACTACACACAAAATTGAACTAGTTACTTCAATAACTGTCATCATATCAGTTGCAATTGTTCTAAGTTATTCTAGATGAATGTTCTTGTACTATGCGCGAGAACTGGACATATCTAACATATGATCAAACATTAAAAAATGTAAAATAATTTGAAAATTTAACCATGAAGTATGCAGTAAACTTCAAAGTAATTAAAATTAAAATTTAGTATGCTACAGGTATGGTTAGTATTAAAGTAAAAAATGATGGAGACATTGCCGCCCCCCGACAGTACCTTGATCGGGATCGAGAACGACGATAATACCTTGAGCGGGAGCGGGATCGGCGACGAGATCTAGATCGTGACCGCGATCTTGATCTCGAGCTAGAGGATCTTGAGCGACGACCACGTCTCTTATCTTCAATAAGTCTGATCCTACGTCCATTTAGTTCTGTATCATCCAATTTATCGATGGCGTTCTTCAAGTCAGAATATGTTGCAAACTCTACAACCCTGCAACATTAAATTATGCCATTAATCAAACTATATCAATATAATGAACTAATTGCAAATAAAAATGTAACTTACCCTTCGTTCCTGCGCTGTTTGTGTGCATCTGCATATGTCACTTCACCAGCCTGTCTCATATAATCCTTCAAATCCTGAGCATCACACAAGAAGACGAATTAGTATATTACAATGATAAAGAAACGTGTCTTACATTAAATTATAATGAGGTACGGTTAATATTCACGTATGAATAAGACTAAGTTTTGTGTTCCTATACTAAAGATTACGCATTAGTTAAAATGTGTCCTGTGCACTTTTGTCCACTATACTTCTCCTATCACGTATTAAATATAGCAATCCTCCTTGTCCTGAAGTATATACCAAAAACTCTATCCTTATTGAAAAAACCATGTTATATCTCTTGTCTGTCCATAATCTTCAGTGTGGAGAATATATGTTGAAAGCATGTGCTCGAATTTAGTATCTGCGGTTGATGCAACCTTTCTTTTTATGCAATTCAATCTTTAAAACAAGTATAGTCATTTGTTTTATAGAAAACCTCCACCCTGCAGAAAAATACATACCGTATCTTTCAATAATTAAAGAAAATACTATTTTTTTTATTCAAACGAATACACCATCGAATATATAATTTCTGCAGAGCAGCTCACAATAAAGCTCCACCAAAACTATGCTGCATACAAAGAAGTTACTAAAAAGTCAATTTTTCTACCATTTATTTAAATCGGAAAGAAATTGTAAACCATCGGTTCGATCAAAAACTATATGGATCGTTGAAAAGATGGAACTGCATAAGGCAGAGAGAAGACAGTTGCCTGTGAAATCAAACAGTGAACAATGAAAGATGAGTATGGTACAGAATATGTTGGAAAAAATATTCGGTTTCTTTTAGAATGCCTTTCACATTACAAAACCTGTATTTCAAAGATGACAAAAATAAATGTAATTCGGGTATACAGAATGAGGAACATATACTTTATATTTTTTATCACACCATAACTAGAAAATGGAATTCGAAAAATCCCAAGAAATGGGACCGATGCTGAAAGTAAGAACATTTCCCACTTATTTTTCTTTAAAAATAATCAACGTAGAGGAGAAATCATTTATTTGCTATCATATTCATCGAGGAGGATCTCCCTTTTGGAAAATGTATATTCCTCTTGATGTAATATCCTTTTCCTATTATGTCTTCTATGATTTAATGATGTGAGTGGGTGGTTCTTATCTGTTCTTCATGATTCATCATCCATAACAAGGAAAAAATCTCTGTTTGGTATCCACTGTATACGTTCATGGTTGAGACTGTTTCTTGTATTTGTGGGAACCAGGTACGGCTTAATGTCGTGGGCTCTCTCTCTTTCTCTCTCTCTCTCTCTCTCTCTCTCTTGTTAAGTGCGTGCGTGTAGGTAAGTCTTGTCTTTCAATCTTGATGTTTCTCCGGAATCATGCATAACTGGTCAGTTTTTTCAAAACAAATCCTTATCCGATGCGTTCAAAAATCCTAAATATAGTTCTTGTATCATGTGTGCATGATAAAGCATAACAATAGGAATCATGTCGATACATCAAATTGTTTTCTTTTAATGGATAATCTGCAACGATGCTTGATGACTGAAATGTCTCCTTTGTATGTTTTATACACAAACCCAAAAGAGAGAAGAAAACTGAATTTTACGAAAAGAAAGAAATTGCCTTGCATAAAGAAAAGTTGTTTTTTGTTCTCATTCAAAAGACACGTAAAAAGCGTCCGTTTCATGAAAAACGTAAACGCTGAGTTATTTAAAAATTATGATTTATAATGACCAACGAATATATACACAAAGTACAGAAAAACAAACCAACTACTACATATATCGTTATTAAACAAACGGATGCCTAATTTCGAGCACACTTAATATATATATATTTATATATATATGATATATATCATAGAAATAATTTGTTAAGCTGACTTCCTATTTCCGGCATTGGTTTTTTTTATTGCGTGTGCACGGCTCCAAGCTCGCTGAACATTCTCAGTAGAGATCTATATTGATATAGAGGATGTGTATATATATATATACACGCACATATATATAACACCTGAACTATGGTGCACAGTTAACAGATATACAATATATATCTTAAAAAGATATCAATAAATAAGAGAACAAGTTACAAAAGTGTGTAAGTGTATATAAGATATATAATAGATATAATGTATATATCTAAAGAGTACACTCGGTTAAGGTGACGCATTTACCTTGGGCCCAGGCACCACCTTGCTTACGGACAGAGAGAAAGGCCAGACACAACGGCGCTTGGTTGGGTCGAACGGATCTGTGTGGCGTAGTCGCGGATGGTTCGGGTTTCGGCCCGTGTATGCCCTCATGGGTGGCCGCTGCCTGACTTACTAGATGGCTAGGTTGGTGACGTACCAGTAGCAGTAACAGTCGTGGTGTAGTAACAAATGTGATAGTGATAGTAGTAGTAGTAGTAGTAGTAGTGATAGTGGTAGTAGCAGTAACAGTAGTGGTAGTAGTTATATTGTGGGGTGTTCATTATGAATGGTAATATAAAGGGTCAATAATAAAGTTGAGTAATAAGATGTCAAGAGTATAAATATGTAACGCAGAAGGATCAAAGAACGGTGATGATGATGATGATGATGATGATGATGATGAAATGATATTTCATAAAGGATATAACAGAGAGAGTATGTGGTAACAACGGTAATGATGGTAGGGAAGTATGGAAATATATTGAGAGTAAAATAGTGGTGATTGTTGTTGCAACACATCCAGGCAAAGATACAGGTCAGAGTCATTGATGATCGTAGAAGGCAGACGACGTTTTTCTCTCCCAGCGATCACGATGAGAAGATCGCAGATACGTAAGAACCTATCTCATCACTGGGTTTCACCACGTATCACTGCGCAAGTAGTAGAAGGTGGTAGGTGGTAGGTGTACCCAGTGCCACGCGGCTATCTCTCTCACCCGGGACACCTCAGAAACCAACCTGGTGCCACTTGACCTTAAGGCGGGCCCATCGCGTGCATCGTCATCTTTATCATCGCACATCATCAGTCTATTGGCCCTACCGGTCGCCCCTCCTCGGCGAAGAGGACATGGCTCTTCGGAAAGAACATCAATTTTATTGTTTTTCTCAACTGTTGGCCGAACGTAAATGAAATAATAAATTGAAAAAGGAACGTCGAAGAATTGATTGAGCGAGAGAAATTCATAGATAAGTATACTTTTTTTCATCAAAAGACAACCAATCATCCGAAAAGTACGATTAGAGGATATATATATTTACATATATATGCAATGTATATTGATCAAGTAAGACTTGGTCCACATGCACACAAAGGAGTTCTATTTCTGTCTCTTTTTTTTAATTCGTTGGCATGGATATTTAGAGTTTTGTGTACACAGATGTATACGTATATACATCTCTTTTTTAAAGATCAGAGATTTCTAAAAATGGAGTGCGTCCTGGTATTTCCCACATAGTTCGCATTTCCCATTGTTTTCCCAAGATTGCCCTTCTCGATTGGTCTATCTCGTGTCTTCCTCTCCACTGTTCATTTGCTCGACGTCTTCAAAACGTACACACCTCTTCTTCCAAATAGTACGCACAAAGTAGCACGATCCGATTTCTCAGTGTCATTTTTACATTTACTCAAGAATCAATGTACAACACACGTTATACATGATATTCAAGTGATTCACATGCCTGTTCTTTTAAATATCAGGGAGGTCGTATTTTCCATATTCATCCCTCTATGTTTCTGCACCTTTCATCTGGTACTTTCTTTTTTTTCCGTACATTTTCGCTTCTGCTCATCACCGAGCGAAAGTAATTAGGATAAAAAATTTTGTTTCGGAAATATGCCATAGACTTACTTGATCAAAATGTACATCTTTTTTTGTAAACTCGGATTAGAGTTTCAGATATGCACGAACGAACTTAAAAATGACGAAAGAAAAATCGAATAAAAACATTAATGCTAAAAATGCCGCGCGTGTAAGTTTGGTTCAACTCGGGAAAAACACGAAATGCGGAACGATCGAACGCTAGCGAGAAAATATATAGGGATCGGTTACCCGCGCATATTTTCGATAGAATATTCGCATATCGTAATCATTCTGGAAACCTCGAGTAGCAATCAAACTCACGAAAAAGTTATCGGACGTATAGTAGATGCGAAGCCAAGGGTACAGATATTACTTACCTGCCAGCTAACGCGACTCGAAAGATTCTCCACAGTGAGCCGGTATTCGGTGCGTGTTGGTGGTCCATATCTAAAAAGGGAAAAGTACGGATATTATCTACTTTGTATTATTTCAATAGAAGCAGGTTTGTCTTGGACCTGACTTTATACGTAACAATAGCGAAACTCTAAGAATGGAAACGTAAAACTTGAGTTGTAATATTCAATATTGTAATTATTTAGAAGAATAAATTATAAGATGTATCGTTAGAGCGTAACATTGGATGTATGTACCTGGGCAATGATTGCTTGTAGCTAGATGCAGTCCTCGTGTTTCTGTTCACACTATCTCTGCAAAAAGGGATGTCATGTGAACAGAAATAACGGATTGTTGGTTAAACCTTCAGCAAATAACTACAGATCTGCACTCATTGCTCAGGCACACAATCAATCACCTGTTCCAATCGAATCAAATCTACTCAAAATGCAGCAATAGCGTACCTGTCGTGCCGCATATCGTCTCGGCTGTAACAAACACAATACCACACATCTATTAGTCGCCAATTACATCGATCCACCTCTCTCATCTACCAGTAATAAACATAATGTCTGGGAGGGTATTCACTAGGCATTATAATATACTATTATGTGTTAGATTTCTCAGCTAGTGAGAGTTTTTTTAAGACTTCCATTAATTCGACGTACTCGGGAGAGCAGTCAAATCCAAGACAACCAATTCAAACTAATTAGAATTCGCCGGTGCCTAGACGAACTTTCATCGTATGCAAATTGGCAAGCTTTACAACATTCACTCGTTCTCTATCATTCTCTTTCACTCTCTCTTTCATACTCTCTCTCTCTTTCTATTTTAGAGCTTATCATATCCAAGGTTACGTTCTTCCCTGTACGGGCGATATGTAAAATCATTTTTCATTACATACAATCAAATTGAATGTACATTCAAAGAGAACATTTTCTTTTGTTTTATTCAAATATCAAAAAAAGTATTGAAGTTAACCCGAAAAAATTTATTCAAGATTTTGCATATCTCAATTTAATTGCCTGCAGGGGAGGAGGGGATAATGATCGCTCTGATAAAATAAAAAAAAGGATAGCGTGTCTTACGCAGATCGCCTCGAGTCCCCATAACCACCACGGGAGTCACCATAGCGCCACTGGTCACTACCCCTAGGTGTCCCCCTGGCCCTCTCTACAGTAATTCTGTAACAAGACACATTGGATATGCTTACTTGTCTCTCCAGGAGCGTGAGCGTCCGTAGCCACGGTCGCCTCGCCTCCCTGAAACACCCCGTGCTATCTCCACCGCCACTCTGAAACACACCCAACAAAACCCCGCCTAAGTCCTCGACTAATTCTTACTCTAAAGCTGCTTCCTTCCCTCCATCCTTCTTTCCATTTTCTTTTCCATTCCTCAGCCTGCTCTCGAAATCCGTTCAAATATCATCCGCCTCGTTCTTTATCTACAAAGTCCAGCCATTGAGGCGCTGTCCCCTCATCATCGTATTTGTCTCTTCATCCCCTCTCTAATTTTTCTAGTTGCTGTCCACTTATAATTCGCAACTTATTCATTAATCTAAGTTTTACATTCGTATAAAATTTCTCAAGGCTTTCTCATAATTAACTGGGATCACTTTGTATTTATTCTTTCCCTTACACCTCTTTTTGTTTCGTTCTTTTATAATTTCAAAAAATTAGACGAAAAATTTGTTTACGATCACCAGAGAATTATGAAAACGCATTATTGACTACGAAAAATACATATTTATATTTTTCTCGCGTTTTGTTAAACAATTTTTATCAAAGAAGCAATATACATTACGTAAAATTCTGAGGCATTCGTTATAAAGTATATCAATATAGTCTCTTTAACACATATATCGGGGAATTGATGGAAGTAGTTCAAAATGGCGGCAAGTCATATCGGCTATTTAAGTAAGATGCACTTTTATTGCAGAAACAAACCCAATCAATAATTTGGAGGACAGACGCCGTTTTGTTAAACTTAAAGATAATAACAAAAAAAAATATTTTTATATATGTTGCAATTATACAGAAGCAACAGCAGATTATTATATCAATATAAGATAGAATTCAAAATAATTTAAAAAACATTAAAAATATCTAAAAACTTGAACATAAACAAAAGAAAAAAGACTTTAAAAGCGCAATTACTTACAATTTTCAATTTACAAATGCTTTATTCCCAAAAATATCAACTTTTTGTACGTACAAAGATATTTAATAATCAAATTTTTCCCTTATAGCCAAGAATTCTACATTGCCTCTAATCGCAAATAACTAGAAAACTTCTAGAATGAAACATATTATCCAATAATGCATAAAAGGTTATTAAAGTAAAATAAATATCAATGCTATTGCTTCTCATGTATAATCCTACCCATTTTACGTAACATTAACAAAGTTATTTTCATCTTCAAATCTTTCGAAAAATGCTTAAATAATATATGTCCATTATATCAAAGTTTTTAATGTTATAATTAAACAGGTTAATGTTACATTTTTAGTATATGTTTGGAATATAATAATAAATAAATGATAAAGGAGTTTATCAATAATTGAAAAAATTGCAATATAAAAAAGGAATGAACTTTTGTAATTTCCAATAATCATAATATTTTGCAAACTGCGATTGAAAATTACAAGTTTTAATACATAAATGTGAATGTATAAAATAAAACTTAATAGTGAACAAACTAATCATGCAAAACATGCTACCTACGCCATTCTTCATACTTGTAATAAGTTTCTATGTATAAAATATATATAATGAATATGTAATATATATTACCTTTCTCCTAGAAGCTCCTTTCCATTGAGCTCATAGACTGCATCATCTGCATCCCTATAGTCATCAAATTCCTGTAAACAAAATAGATTTATTATAAATCACAATAAGAGGGAAACTTGTCAGTTCCAATTTTTACATGCAGTATTATATGTATTATTCATGTTATTCAGTACACCTTATTAATTCATGAAGTAGAGCTAGTGTGTAAACACATACACATATGTGTGTGTATGTGTGTGTATATATATATATATATGAACCTGTAGTCATTAATATTCAGGAATATACCGCCAGTGCATACTAACAAAGTGGAGTAATAATTTATACAAGATTCAATTAATAATTTAAATAATTTTGATTTAGTAATGCAAAATGTTTAAGGAATTGTTTAATTTTGTAATTTTATGGCCTTTAATTTTTAATTGGTATTTGGTCATAACAGTAAATAGCAATTAAATATTTGATATAAGTAGCACGATTCCCCTTTGATAATACGTAACTTACAAACATTTTGTAGATTAATCGATGAAAACCAGCACACAGTTCCATTAAGCAGCCACAGTACCAATGTGTTCAGGGCTCAAGGTAGGTCAGATCAACTCACGAGTTCAAGTTATTTTTTAAATAAAACACTTTACCTTCTACACATGTTGGTCACAAATAAAATAATAAAATAATTTATAATTTTTCTATGAAGCAACAAAAAAGTGTAGAAACAGTTTCTGCACTCTCTATTAGTAAATAACAAGACCAAATTGAGTAGAGTAAAGTGTTAGGTATGTGTATAAAATTTGATTCAGGTACTTACAACAAAGCCGTAACCGTTCTTGATGAGGACATCACGGAATCGACCGTAGCCTCTGAAAAATCTCTCAAGGTCTCTTTCCCTGGTGCCGTATGGAAGCCCACCGACATAGACCCTTGTCCCTACCATACTGTAAAAAAACAATTGAACCACATTAGACTTACCACAAAGGCAAATCCATTCTTCATAGCGACCTCCTTGATTCTACCATATTTCCGGAAGAACTTCTCAAGGTCGCGCTCTCTCACCCGGTATGTTAATCCGCCAACGAATACTCGGGTGCTCATTCTTAAAGGAAAATATAAAAACACCATACATAACAGGCTACTTTAAGAACCTGTCATTTAATCACATGACAACATAAGAACTGTTACGTTAATTTCCAATATTCTGGCTGAGAATGGCAATGCAACTTAATAAAATTGATATTGGTGGCTTTACTTTGTACTTCTGTCGAAACTTTGAAAATTTATGTCAAAGAAAGCTTTACCAGTTAAATTTGTGCCTATTAAACTGACGGCAATAGGTCACAAGTGCAATATAGAGGTGCTATTGTAATACAAAACTATGAAATTTGCTTTCAAACCTAACATTCCATGTAGTCGTTAAATATAGTACTTCAGCATACATTCTTTTGTAACAATCACACGGAGTCGTTTTTAGTTGCAGAAATAAAAGTTATATTTATTAACAAAACATGTAAAACTTCACACATATATTAAGTTAATATACAAATAAAAATTCATTAATAAATGAAGCACAAATTATACTCATGTTTATATATAACTTGAGTATAAATATAATTCACATTGAGTTACATGCTATAAAAACTATATACAAACATGTAACAAATATATAATTTGAAGCCATATGATTTACTGCATGTTAACATAAAAAAAGACAATTCTGAGAAGCATTAATATCTATAGTTGCATTATCTAATGAATTTTTAAGAACACTAAGTGATATATATAACAATCCAAAAATAACAACTTACTGAATATTAAGTTTATTATTTATTTTCAAGCAAAAAAAATAATAAGACTGAATAATTACAACTATATTAAGCACATCTCATGCACTTGTGGATAACATAAAACATTCTTTGTCTATAACTAAATAAAAAGTGTTTTAATAATTTGCACATTGAGATAAAATATGATTTAATATTGCTACGGTATTCATTTTAATGCTTACTCAGCCAAAAAGTTTACGCAAGTATTAAAAAAATATGAACATTAGCCGTGTTCGGTATTTACAATTAATTATTTTGAATAGGAGAAACAATGCAAAACGCAAAATTTTACGTACCGAACTCGTCTGATGTTGTAAACAAACGATTAAGAATGGCAAATATGTAAAACAATTTTCGATTTGTGAAACTTAATTTTCAATATGCTGTACAAACATTTACCATCTGAGCATTGACTTTTGAGCTGCGGTATAAACTTATAATGTATACTCATTCGTGGTGTTAAAAAGATAGCTTTCTACTTTTATTGCGAGATTTTGATTGTACTTTATGATAACGTGTCAATATGTACGTATAATACATACAGTGGTTCACAGAAGTATTCGAATGCTTACATATTACATATTAAAGTATTAGGTTGTCCCGAAAGTTTCTTTCTCTTTGTAAGAAAATACTAGACGCACAATCTCTTTTCGTTTTATACTATTTTATTTAATCATGTACGATTCATTTTGTTCTATTTCTATTATTATGATCATACATGATTCGAGAAAAATAATATAAAACAGAGAATGTGGTGCATCCATTACAAGACAAAAGAAACTTTAGGAGTTAGTAGAAAAGGAACAACCTAATATTTCTTTAGTGAAGTCAGTGGGATGCTTTTTTTCTCTGTTTTAACAAATTAGTTTAGTACACCTCATTTTATTAATTGAAATTTGTAAGTGTAAGCATTCGAATATTTTCGTGAGCCACTGTATGTACTAATACATGATACACGCGTCGAATTTTCCCTCCTTCACCTACCACAATTTCTTTATAAGATTAAAAGAGCTCTACAATTCTTTTCCTTTTGTCCAAATTTTAACTTGCTTTTTGATTCATGTTTAAGTAAATAAAGTAAATGTGACTTAATCTAAAATGTGTAATATATATTTCAAACTCCAGCGACAAACCATGTTTTTAGTGGGCACTCGTTTCATAAAATGGCGGTCGTGTGATTGCTTATCGTCCTCCTTTTCTGCTACGTAATTTACACGATTATATGCGGATAAAAACGTGATAACTGTATTTATAAAAACATGTTACGATTATATAGTTATATCCATTGCGAAACATTATTTTTTTAGTTGTGGAAACCTCTCGAAAATTATCAGTATGATATGCGAATTAACGATAACGCTAAGATGAAATTTATGGAACAATATATATAATATCTAGACTATATATATAATAGCTATCCAAGGCAAACGATTAATTACGACGTGCGCGCATATCCATTGTAATTAATTCTAGAAGGTCTTGTGGGCGAGTATCCATATGACGTAGCATTCGGAGAGCTTCTGCCACGTCATTAACATACAATTTAAAATTAAACAAAGAATACAAGAAATGAATTTTTTTTTTACTTATGAGAAATGCAATTGGAAAATTTGTATTATCGATGAATTATCGTTAAACCATGATGTGATATGTCGAGGGTACTTATCATGAAACGCGGTCGTTCCATCCATAAAACAAAGTATTTGAAAACAAATCACTTTTTTAATACATATTTAATATCATAAGAAAATATATGTTTACAAACTTACCTGAATATACGCAAAAATACGTTGCTTTGTTTGCTGAAATCTTGTGCTTTAACGATACGACACCACTCAAATTACTACAAGAAGTAATGGTCGGCGTCTGAAGTACAATGGCTCGCTGCAATAACGGAAACAGAACGGGGCTCACACAGTGATGAGCAAAGGCGCTAGCTTGCCAAGCCTCGACGACAGACGCCTAGTAGCAGAAATTCAGTATAATTTTAAATAAGTTTTACGAATTCTAAGCAATAATATAAAATTATTATCTATCAATAAGATAATAATTTTACTTTTAATGTATAACATGAAATTATATTTCTTAATATGTTTTACTATAATTCACTATCCCTACCCTGACAAAAAATTTATTTATAGATAAGATACGCATTTACTACGTTTAAGACAATAATGTTTATATTTATTGATTGTATCCCATTTTTACTTACTATCGTAATATATGTATAACTGATAATAATTTTTATTAGATTGGCAGGCCGATATAAATGCGTCCTAAATACAATTTGCATTCGGGGCAGTATACGCAGCGATATAGAGCGCGATATTCAAACGACCACATTAGATGACAACAATGTCTAAATATGTAACGTTATTTTTGAAGCAAGTTTGTATATTTTAATGCAGAATATTATGAAAAAATGCTTATTTTCTTTGATATAATTCAAATATTATAAAATCAAATACAAATGAAATTTTATTTTATCATAAAATTAAATTACAGTTGTTTATCGTTATAATTTCATTTAGGTCGATAGTATACAATAAAAGAAATTTTTGACAGCAAATTTCATTAAGACATTGAAATAACATGTATGAAATATCATGAGATACAATATGTATGATATAAAATTTAAATAAATAATAAAATTATAAGGTCGCGGCAATAAACGTTGGTAAAGCTATGGACAGAGCTATGGTTCTCCTATACGTTGGTTAAGCTGGCGCCACCTACTGAAAACAAAAATGGTGGCCAACAATATGCCCTATCCCTGCCCTGGTTTTATGGCACGCCAAATGTCTGCGTTCTCTAGGCTTCTTTCTACTATGTATTTCCCTCCGTCTGATACACCCAATTTCGATGTGAACAAAGGGAATCATTTCCTCGCGGTCGACCCTATCTTACGTGCTAAATAAGTGGGGCTACTTCTAACCAAACCGAAGGTGATCCAAAACTATCGAATAATTTCGCGAAATTATAACCGCACCAGCTCGATTCATCGTGTCATTCACCTTATATAATGTAATTGGTTACACACAATTCCATACGGCGGTTACATGCCTTTAACATGTATTGCCCGTTACAGGAAACACAAAATAAACAATCTAGCATTGTGGCAATGCAGTAAGCAGCAAAATCCTATATGCTTTACTAATACAAAACGCAAGATAGATGTTTTTATTTTGCTACATGCTGCGTACAAATTACGTAAAAAAAATTTCCTGTCGTCCATGTAACATGTATCACCAAAATCATTTAATATGTTTTATGAAATGTCAAATAACCACAGGGTCATATTAGGTTCGTACTCTTATGGATAAAATATTTGTTTCCTTGACAACGGGTTCACCAATACTACTATTTCAAATGAATTTCATTGAGTGATCCATTAAATGAAGTTTGCAACTTTGAATAGTTTTTTTTTTGCTATTATATCTATTAAATATGATATGTTATAAGAGATGCGATAAAGATTGATTCTGTTATATTAATAAAAGACTTCAATATCTATTATTGACGATATGCTTTCATTATTGTAGGTTGTTGAATTTTATACAAACTGGTAATGACAGATAGAGCAAATACAATGAGGTTGGAAGCAGAAATGGCTGCTCCTTTGCATCTGCAAAGATTGGAGCGTAGTCTTAATGTACAGCCCTTTTTAAGGCAAATTAATGAATTGTTCCAAGATCCTACTAGGTAGCTTCTTTTTTATATTTTATGAAGTAAGAATTATAAGGAATCTTATAAAAAATTGTTACTTTATTGATTTTCACAGTGAGGATGACAAATCTATATCATCAGAATCTTCTGAAGGATCTGATAATTATCTTGATAATGTTCTGATTCGAAAAGAAGGTCTGTAGATTTTTCTAGTATTTTATAAATGGTCATTCTATACTTTGTACAATAATTTGGTAACTGTTAATTTTACAGAGGAAAGAATTAATAAACTGAGGCTATATAACATGTCAAGTGTGGGAGAGGAACGTCGTTGGTTACAAGATATTCTATTAAGTGACTCATCCGATAGCTCAGCTTCAGGATCTGATACAGATAGCCCTATTACGGAAGAAGATTTTCAAGAAATGTTAAAGTTTCACATACTTAGAAAAAAATATCAAGCACGTTTTTACCAAAAACCAGAGGTGAAACTAAAGCTTAAATTAAGATTAGTAAAATATACATATAGAATTGTTAATAATATGAAATTTTTGTTTAGAATATTCAATACCAATATTATAGTGCTGGATTATTATCCAATTACGATAGATTTCTAGAACATCAAAAATTAATAGTTGGAAATAAAAAGAAAAAAGAAAAGAAGCCAGAAAAGAAAGTTATGAAAATAAAAAAGGAAAAATTACCTCGCCATAGATCTTTGGAAGATTATCCTGTATGTAGAATAAAAATTGATACAATGTATTTCAGAAATAAAATGCTGTTATAAATATTTTAGGAAGGCGATTATCCAGATGATGAATGGGATCGTACAATTCCTAGAGAAGAAGAATTAGACGAAGCTGAATTGGAAGCAATAATGCGCCATCAACCACGCCAGCGTGGCAGAAAAAAGCATAACAATAAAAGTCCAGAAGTAATGGCAATGAGAAGAAGAAAGATTTGGGTAATGATGTCCAAAAAAGAACTGGGGAAAGTACAAAGAGCAAAAACCAATAATCATAAGGAAATATTAATTAGTTGTAAAAAAGTAGCACAGCATTGTATGAAATATTGGAGGCAAAAAGCTATGCAAGTGTGTATTACTATATTCATTGTTATTTGTTTTTATGCAAAGTCATTTTTTTAAGCATTAAACAATTTATTTTTTACATTTTACAGTCTCAAAAGAATATGAAAGAAACTATATGGAGAGCTAAACGCCTTACACGAGAAATGCAATCTTACTGGAAACGTTATGATCGAGTCGAACGTGAAACCAGAAGAAGATTAGAGAAGGAAGCTGAAGAACAACGAAAAATGGATGTAGAGCTTATTGAGGTGATTGACACTGGTTATATTTACATAGTATATTTTACTTATAATGCAAAACATAAATACACTTTATTTATCTTTTTTCACAATTTAGGCGAAACGACAACAAAGGAAATTAAATTTCCTTATTACACAAACTGAACTTTATGCACATTTTATGTCTCGAAAATTAGGGAAAGCTTCTGCTGAAGAGCAACTGCGGATTTTAAATCAATTAGACGAAGAAAAAAATCCAAGACTTGTTGGAATTGATGATTATGATAGGTAAATTTGTTATTCCTTTTATATATACTGGTAAACAAAGATATGTTATATATTAGTATGACTTAATGTATGTACAAACAGTGAAGCTATGAAACAGAAAGCAAAAAAGAATGCTACAGAAGCATTTGACAATGAAAAAGCTCGGGCAAAACAGTTCGATACAGCAACCGCATCTCAGGAACTACGACTTAGCGATACACCCGAAAATTTAGAACATCCACAACCTTCGATTTTTAAAGGAAACCTTAAAGGTTATCAACTGAAAGGAATGAATTGGTTAGCTAATTTGTATGATCAGGTTGGTGCACATATTAAATTCTTGCAATATATAATGTAATATCAGAAATGTATATATTTATGTAAATATTCTTGATTATTTTCATTAGGGTATTAGTGGAATTTTGGCAGATGAAATGGGTTTAGGGAAGACTGTACAATCCATAGCATTTTTGTGTCATGTCGCTGAAAAATATTGTAAGTTACTTAATAAATACTTGAATTTGTATACTTCCAAAACACCTAAAACTGTTTATTATAATGTAATGGACTTTACTTTTTGGTAGCTGTATGGGGACCATTTTTAATCATATCACCGGCTTCAACATTGCATAATTGGCAACAAGAAATGGCACGATTTGTCCCAATGTTTAAAGTAGTTCCTTATTGGGGCAATCCACAAGAACGTAAAATACTAAGACAGTTTTGGGATACTAAAGATCTACACACGAAAGAAGCTTCATTTCATGTAGTGATAACAAGTTATCAATTAGTTATTACCGATTACAAGTACTTTAACAGAATAAAATGGCAATATATGATCCTAGATGAAGCACAAGCTATAAAGAGTACCAGCAGGTTGGTGTTCGCTCAGATATTAATTCATATTTTATAGGGACGATATTATAATATCTATCTTACAGTATGAGATGGAAATTATTGCTTGGATTCAGCTGCCGCAATAGATTGTTACTTAGTGGTACACCTATTCAAAACAGCATGGCAGAATTATGGGCTTTGTTACATTTTATAATGCCCACTTTATTTGATTCTCATGATGAATTTAACGAATGGTTTTCTAAAGATATCGAGAGTCACGCGGAAAATAAAACAGGAATTGATGAGAGTAATATATTTTTGTTGTATATTTCTTATTTAATGATATATTAAAATAATATTTCACAAATCTAATACTTTTTTCTTATATCTAGAGCATTTATCAAGATTACATATGATTTTGAAGCCTTTTATGTTGCGTAGAATAAAGAAAGATGTAGAAAATGAATTATCTGATAAAATTGAAGTGATGGTATATTGTCCTCTTACTACTCGTCAAAAATTACTTTATTCAGGTAAGAACGTAATGTTTTTACATATTAGGAGTTCACGTTTTTTTTTATAGTATTAAAAAATCATAATGTATTTTTTGGACAGCATTGAAAAAGAAGATTAGGATAGAAGATCTCTTACACTATACAGTGGGTGGTGGTGACACTGCATCCAATGATAAAAATTTCACATCAAATCTTATGAATCTAGTCATGCAATTCCGAAAGGTAATAGTCGATATATTTAAAATTTAATACATTCTTGATGTTATCCACATGCTATATCAATACCTATTTCATTAATTTTAGGTTTGCAATCATCCAGAACTCTTTGAGCGTAGAGATGCAAAATCTCCATTCTTCATGCACACTGAATGTTATGAAATGCCTGCATTATTATATACAGAAGGATTGAGGCATCTCTCGTTACCATCTAAAGATTACTTGTTGTATAATAAGCTATTTATATTTGCTACTGAATATATACATCGGACTCTTCATGATGGCAATGAAAGCTTTTCTCAAAATTCTTTTTCTTTTAGTAGATTTATAAATTTGTCCCCAATGGAAATGAATAAAGTGTTTATCGTTGGTATTATATTTAGGTACGTTACTTTTTATGTTAAATGCAGAGTGATTAAAAGGAAGGATTCATCACGTCTAAAGTAGATGATACTCTCCAAATGATGAAAAAGAGTCCGAACAAATTTGGATCGAAAAATTATTTTTAAAGTTACAAACAATTTTTTGTTTCTGTTAAAGCGGATGACTTTCTTATAGTGTACTCTTCAATAATCAATGACATAGACGAAATACGTCGGAAAATACAAAATGCCAGTGAAATAACTAGAACATAGCCAGGATTTTTTGAAAGAGTACGCAATTCTCTGGTAGGAAAATGTCGAGCGTTTGTGGAAATGAAAAAAGAATATGTTAAAAAATATTCTGTAACCAGGAAAAAAAGAAATAATAATGGCAACCCTTTGTTCCTATATGATATAGCAGTCCTTGAAATGAAAATGTCGCTTTTAACCGAAATAAGAAATTGTTTATAACTTTTAAAATAAATTTTTGACCCATATTTATTAGGACATTTTTCCATCATTTGACCGGTATTATCTACCCTAAAAGTAATGAATCTTTTCTTTTATCACCTTGTATATAGTATACTACATTTTACAATATTTATTTTATCATTTACGCTTAGATTGTGTTTTGCAACTATAATGGAGAGGAGAATAAAAATGATACGTTACTGGGAGGATTGGAATGCTGACAAGAGAACGGAGATACCTATGAACCATATGTTCCTTTTATCTAGAAAAATCGACTCATCAACAAATACATTGCAGGATTTAATATTCACAAGAAAGATCATCGAAGGAGAACCTGTATATACACATACAACTCATGTTATTCATTCAATGCCCGAGACAGTCGCTCATCGAATTTTACGTAGCAGTAAAAAAGTTGCTAATCAATTAATGAAGGTCTAAAATTAACATTATTCCTTCTTTCTTATATTTATTTGATGGGTTAAACTAATTATGGTATATATATATTTCTTGCAGAGAATGCTCCCCTCTACCAAAGCTGAACAAGAAGATTCAAAAGTGACTTTGTTACCGGAGCATCCCCATTTTCCTAGGCCGCCAATAATGCGACATTGTCAACAGACCACCATTCCATCATTTATTTGCGATACTTTTCTTAAGGTTTTTAAATTGATACAATAGATCAATTCAAAATCAAAGTAATGGAAGATCTGATATAATGAATGAATATTAATTTCAGGTACAAGCTAGTCCTCGAAAACTATACGTTAGTAATAGCTCCGCAGCATGCGCATGGAGAAGACACGAAGAATGCGGTGGGAAGTTTGGTCAACGACTTCTTTGGCTTGGTTGTGAACGGGCTTTTTCTATTACAGCGTCACAAGAGAACTCGAGCTTTCGTATAACACATATGACATCAACATTTTCTATAGAACCGCATGGTGGAATTTCTGCATGTACTCCTATAAACGGATGGTCAAATATTATAGTACCAGGTAAGAATTTTTCTTGATTTGTATTAGATTTTTCATTCACATTTTAATTTTTCTTATTTATTATTATTATTATTCTTTTATTTTTATTATTCTCATTATTCTTTTTATTTTTCATATTGTTATAGATAAGCAAACTTTAGTAACAGATGCTGGAAAACTTTCCGTTTTGGACAGTCTTCTACGTCGTCTTAAAGAACAAGGCCATCGAGTTCTTATTTACTCTCAGATGACAAAAATGATCGATTTGTTAGAGGTATTTTTATTTAATCTGGATCTTCAAAGAAATAGCGATTACAATATTTTATATCGTGTCTTCATTATAGGAGTACATGTATCATAGGAAACATACTTTTATGAGATTAGACGGTTCTTCTAAAATCTCAGATCGACGAGATATGGTTGCAGACTTTCAAAAAAGGTAACTGTTATATTTCTTTCTTAATTTTTGGATAATTATTAGATCAGATTATTAGATTATTTTGTGGAAATTCGTAAATATTTCGCATGTAATTTTGTGCCGGTTAAAAATTGTAATATCTATTGATCGAAGTGAGCGTCGTCTATTAATTTAATGAGAATATATCATTAATAAATCGAATGAATTTTTTCCTAGTGCTGCCTAAAATATATATCAACTATGTATCATGTTGCATGTCTAAAGGGCTGTCTCTTAGCATATCGTTCCTTCGTTCACTCGCGCATAACTAACACGCGAATTAATTGGCGAATCGGTCCTGTCTCGTAGACAGCTGCAGCTTTGGCTTGCCCGCCATGAATGCCATTTTAGCCATATCATTATCTGTTAACATATTCTATTTCAAACCTGAGTTCAATGTCAAAAAAGCAAAGAAAGAAAAACGTAATATCCTTTCGCCTATGTTTCCAATTATCAAAATTACAATCGGATCATGGAAATCTTGAAAGCGATAAAATATATTCAGCTTATATATTTCATACTGGAAATCCTCTAAGTGCACCATCAGCACCCGGAATTAATTTACATGCAAAACGTGTCGTACTCGACTGTTCGATCTACATGGACTGTTTCGTGTTTCAGGGCGGACATATTCGTCTTTCTACTGAGTACTCGAGCCGGAGGCCTGGGAATAAACCTCACTGCAGCAGACACGGTTAGTAATCTTATCCTATGCTTTATCGGTTCGTACCTTGTACGTATTCACTTTACGATTTCACAAAGTCGGGCGTTCGCTTTTGTTTTTTCTTCCGACGCCCAGGACAAATAGCATGAAACTCAGAGAACAATTGTAATTTATCGAAAACGAAGGAGCATAGCGTGAGAAATCATGATTCTATTTTTTATCAAGATAACGTTTAATCACGATATGTATTGGCTTTCGCTATTCAACTTTGCCATCATCGATTTAACAAGGCTGATATCCTACCTAATCTAATGTCGTTTTGCATGATACATAAAAACACTTTAAAAAATTACAAATATACATGATAGATAAAGATTCATAGGAAATTCTTAGATCATATACAAAAATATATCATTACGATTTTCTGACAGAATGATTGAATAAATTGGTCTTTAAGAATGCAAGAACGTATTCATCGATGAGACAGTCTATTGTAATTTTAATTACAGCTTAATTTTACTCGCATAAGTTTCTCCTCTGTCCAAAGGAACTGTGACGGTAGATCTCATATCTTGATTACAAATAAAGCGATACCGCGGATTAATGGTAGAATTGATAAGAATCTTTAGTCAGGGTCGTTCTCCTGCATTGCCGAAACTGCATTCTGTTACGTACGAAAGTGCACGAACATAGACTGCAGGCATTCATTTAGTGAAGCCTACGATTTGCATATGCCCTCGTTCGAATATCGAGTGGAAAGAGAAGTGTCCCTATTTAGAGCGTTACGTATGATGCATAAATATGATCTGAATTTCAATCGTTAATTTTTGTATTAAAAAATGGTACTTTTTTACCACGAAAGCATAGTTTTACACGTTTTTTCATGAATGATGTTTTAACTGCAATAGAAATAAATCTTATTTCACAGGTGATCTTTTACGATAGCGACTGGAATCCTACGGTGGATCAGCAAGCTATGGATCGGGCCCATAGACTGGGTCAAACGAAACAGGTTACAGTATATCGATTAATTTGCAAGGGAACTATCGAGGAAAGGATACTACAACGTGCTCGAGAAAAGAGCGAGGTACACTTGACTGAAAATTGAAAATTTAAATCAGAATCATTTTCGCAAGGTTAAATCTTTCAACAGTAAAAGAAATGTAATTTTAAAATTTTTGCAGATACAACGTATGGTAATTAGTGGAGGAAATTTCAAGCCAGACACACTGAAGCCCAAGGAAGTCGTCTCTCTTTTATTGGACGACGAGGAAATCGAAGCCAAATGTGAATATTTTTATCTAACTTTTATTTGAGCGTTGATTGATTTATCAGCGATTTTTTTACAATTTAATTTATCACACTATTACAACATTTTTACAATTATTGAAGTGGAACGTGTAGCCAAGGATATTATAAAACGAGTAACTCTATAATCTTGCTGAATGAAAGTTTGAATGCAAATAAAGAACACTATACTGCATTTTTGCTTGCTGAAGCGCGATTCAGTTGTATTCTCGTGCCGGGACGCAAGCTGGCACACAATAAGATAGAGAGAAAGGGAAAGAGAGAAGATAGGGGAAGGAAAGAGCATGGATGCAATTACATTATGCTCGTTAGGTTATGCTAATGCCCTAATAACGAATAATAATAAGAAAAGAAGTAACGAACGTCCCTGTATATAAGCCTGTCCGTATATTTCAGACAGCCAACGGAGCGAGGAGAGAAAGCAGCACGCGGAGGATACCCGACTTGAGTCGAACTTATACCACAAGGAGAGAGACCGGAAGAGGAAGTTAACCGCGCTTCCGGTCAAGGTAAACTTGGCGCCCTTAGTGCCGCTATTTTCTTTTTCATCCTCAATTTTTCCCATTATTAATGGAATGTTTCTAATCTTTCCCTAATTTATATCTTTTTTTATTTTTTTTCTTCCGATTTTTTATCAGGGTGATATAAAGAAGCCTTGTCTATCTGATACAAACGGCGACAAGATTGGCGACATTGTTCAAGCTAATTCCAATGAAAGCACTCTAGTCAGTGGTGGTATTCCATCATATCAGATTAATAATCATCAACAGATCCTCGATAACGTAGACGACTATAGCGTACCAACCAGCCCTGTTAAATCAGAGGTATGTGTAAATCAATGTATTCAAGAATTGACGAAGCGTTAGATCTGTTAAAAACGATGATATAATAGAATTAACAAATCCGAAATACTTCGATATGTTCAGGACGAGACGAGCAACGATGGCCTGGTTGTCGATGTGGATGGTCCAGTGGGAGTATCTTCTGGCGACAGTCGACAATCTCGAGCGGGTCAGTTTGGAGATCCTGGAAAAGTCAGCCGTCTCGATCACCACATGTCTTTCAGCAGCGGAAGTAGCGTTCGGATGAGGCCTACGATTCGTGGTACTAGCAAGAGAGGAAGACCTCGTGGTTCTCGTAGAGGAGGACCCGTTGGCGGAAAGGGTCGAGGTCTCCTCCTGCTTCATCCACCGTCCAAAGGTCTTGGAAGCAGTCCTCAATCACCGGCATCTTTATCACCAACCAGCAGTGGTACAGCTAACGATCAAGCTCTACAACATGGCAAGTACTCAGTTTGTTGGATCTGTCGCTTAAAAAGTAGAAGCATTCATTATCGTCGATGGTGGATAGCATCATAGGCTATTAAAAGATCAAAGTGCTTTAATGGCTGTACGATAATTCGTACCAAGGATTTTTCGCAAGAACGTACAGAAATATAGATTATAGATCATTTAATCCAGTTGAATGAGTAGATTCATCGCCGATACGTTGAATCGTATAATGTCTTTTAATGAATATTTAAGCATGCACTTTGCACGTAACGCATTCGGTTCATTAATGTAAAATATACGTTGCTCCGACTCCGTTACCACGAATAACGAAGATTATCAACGAGATTGACAATTATCTAATATCCCTATTTGTACACTGCAGAATGCGTAATACGTCCCCGGGCAGAGAATTTTGTATGAACACAGTTAGATTTCAAGCGGTCCAACGACATTCACCTTTGAAACTCGAGCCTCGAAATCGCTGAGAAACGCATGCTGACTCCGGTAGAGTATTGGACGATACGGCTAAGAGGATTAAGCAAGAAGTTTCGGGGGCCGACTCGAAATGTCCCCCTTGCCTGATCCAAATGACTTTCCGTGACGCACCCTCAAATCGATACACCGTTAATCCCGACTGACTCTTTCATAGATCCAGAGACCCCCTTTGCTTCTATTGCACCGCTTGGTTCAGTTCTCATGGGATTTTGGTCTCGGTGCAAAAAGAAAACACCCCTGGGCACCGCGGATGTCCCTTGACTGACGTGAAATCCACCGAAATTCCCTCGCGGTTACATGTGCGCGCAAGTGTTGCGACGAACAGTTGGCGCTCTTCCTAAGGGTACGCGATTTACCCTTGGAGATATCCACCCTCTTTGTGACTCACTCTCTCGCCCGCAATTTTCATACACTCGAGTACTATGTAGCGTCTTCTGGGACGGGGATATCTTGGTTTTTTTGTTAGTTGGTCAGCGGTCATGTTTTGTTTTGCAAGAATGATGCGTGGCTTGAATCGACGAGGACGATGGATTTGGATGGACTTGGGACTCTTTATTCTGGTTTTGTCTTCTCTTTTGTTGTTATTACGTTACATATGTACATATACGTGATGATTATTGACGAGTGAGTGTGCTCGAGAAGACTGAAATTTCTACATATTTAAATATAACATTCAGATATATTCTTTGTTGTAAGTAGCCGTTGCAAATTTTTCACCGAAGATAACCGAATGAAATTTCTGTACGTTTACATATTTCCAGTTCTCACGGATCGAATTGATACAAGCGACTTTCTATAAAGCCCGTTTGAATTATTTTTATTAACTATCAATTCTAAGCTGTTTGAAGTTATTCCAAGCTATCGAAACTGTTTGTGTCGAGCTACTTGAAATTATATTTCAAACATTATTTTGAACGTCGACCATTTGGAAGATCAATTCTGTACCGCGGTGCTATCGTTGCATAACGCATTGTGTCGTGCGAGATGCAAGTTTCGAACGACGAAGAAGCAAAGGAAAGAAAGTTCCACGAGAAAGTAAGATAGAGAGAGATAGAAGCGAAGGAGAAAAAGAGGAGTGAGAAGAGGGCCTGACGAAAGCGAGCCGCACTTAGGTGGCCCTCACGCAACGACACGTGGACCGAAATTTACGCGGGCAACGTACACGCCACCTTCATGCACGCGCGCTCGCTCGTACGCTATTTCGTGCTATATATACGGAAAGGAAAGGGGTCGTTCCCTCTCTCACTTGTCGTCGACTGGAAGGCGAGCGGACAATAGCAGGTGCGGAGCGAACGCGACAGCTGCGATCGATGATGTTCTTCTTAGGTTTTTGGAACTCGCTCGCACCCCTCTCCGTCTTTTCTACCTTCCCCTTTCGACTATCACTTCGTTACTCTGCCCCCTTTCTTTTGCCTCGTTTGTTTCTCTCCTCTGTTCATTTTGCTTACGTTCCTTTCTCTCCACAGTTTCCGTGGATTATTACTTACATCGATGATTTTTTTTTTTTTTTAATATTAAATAGCTGTATAAGTTGTGCCAGCTAAAGCGTATCTTCTACAAATTCAATTCACAATGTCCATCTACATGTACGGATATTTGTAAAAATCGTATATCCTTTATAAAAATCTTTGGATTTGGCACCGAGGAAAGAATCTATTCCTATTATTTTGTGTAATATCCCCTTTATCCCGCGTGCGACGAAACAATGCCTCGTTAGTCTGATATATGATTAGTCTCAATATATATGATATGTCTCCATAGTCTGTCTCGTTGGTATTGATCATTTCTGTCGATATTAATCTGTTAACTCTAATTGCTGATTATGAGTTTCGACGCACTGGTTAGTTGACTTTATCTTGCAATCAGTAATTTAAAATGCACGACGAGCGACGACACTGCTTATGCAACGACTATAAGTGAATTTTCTGATTTGTTTTGACTCTAACGAAAATACATTATCTTCCATCCTTTGGTATCGTGAAACGATAGAGGATTCCATTGGCGAATAAGAGCAAGACCCGTGGGTCGATGCATCCATGAAAGCAAGCGATATAACGCGCTCTCTTCTCCGCGAAACGTTCTCTTCTCTCATCTGCGTTTCTAAAATTCTGTTCGCGCGATACTTGTCGAAAAGACCTATTCTGTGTAACGTATCTAGAAATGCAACGAAATCACAAACGGTCTCCACTGAATCTCGTTCCATCTTCGTTTCCACGGAGCCGATCAAATATCGTTATTTAAATGACAAATATCCAAGTATCGGCGTGTTCGCCGTTTGAGTAATCGTTTGCATAATTTTTCGTGGCGAGTAGGTAGTCCTGCTTCCACCGAGAATAGCGGTCTAAGAGGGTTGGTTGGATTTTGTGGATTCGTGCCGTACCTCACCGTACCGTACCGTACCGTGTCATCTTGTTCGTCCGCATTGCTTTCATCATATTTCCGTGTCATGTAACGGAAAGTAATTCCAACCAGTTCGAGTGGTCGAGACAACCTCTGTAGCTATGAGCTTCCTACTTCCGCGATGATTCAACTACCTAGCATCGAGTCCAATTGTTCTTTCTTTCTGAAATGTGATCAGACGTATTGTAGAATGTAATTGCTGTTGAACCTCTCGGTAGCGAGTTTCTATCAGACTTTTAGACAAATTGATTTTATGCCAATTATCGATAAAAGGCAACCCTGCTAAAAATAAATACGTTTAACATTTAACTAGTTAATAATTTATTGTTGTTCGTCGTACGACAAGAATTTGGAAAGCGCAACGTTCAAATACCTCTACACGGTAGTGTATCGTGCTTCGAAGGATCATTTCGAAATGTCCCGATAATCCAGTCCTTTTAGACTCACCGAAAACTCCTCTCTCTTCCTCTCTCTCTCTGTCTTTCAGGGACATCAAGACACCTTCCCTTAGCTGAGAGGCCATTCGTCGGCATTACGATAACGAGAATCTGACGATTCATTATCCTCATTGGCCAGGAACGACGGTCGTTTAGCCGGAGGGTAGCGGCAAAACTATTTCACTGTCTTCTGCTTTAGAATGCAATAATTTTCTCCGGTTCCAGGGTGCTCGAGGCGAGAGAGCATCTCGAGACACCGCGAAAGAAGCCGCGCCATGGCAAAGGACGAAAAGGGGCAGGGAATGAGAGTTTGGCTGTGTGCTGTACGGCTGAGATACGGCAGGATAATGCGGGAAGATAGGACGGGGCAAGGATATTGCCAGCCGGACGGTCGACATTCCGCGGATCCTCGCGTTCCATTCGTCCTTCCAGCTACCTCGAAACTTCTCGAGAACCCTCCTCTTCGTACGCGTACACCAAACTCTATCTCCCGCCTCGGATCTCACCCACGCGTGCTTTTCGCGAGAATCGCGGGACCCTCGATGGGCGAAAATATTTTAACCGACCCCTCGGTGTTCTTTCTTCCCTCCAGATTTCGCTCTAAGTTGAACATTAAAGCAATTAGGATACGGCTCTTTCTTCGTTTTCCTCTGTTTCTCTCTCTCTCTCTCTCTCTCTTTTTAGGTTTTCGTCGAACTATCGTGTTTTGTGAACGCCGAGCTAGGATTCGCTAAAACATTATCCATTTGCTTGGTAGAATTTTATTTCATTCGTTATTTGTTAATCTTATTCCGGATATTAAATCAGTTAGGGTCCTATTGGTATATACGTTGATTTTAAGCACCCATTGGTATACTAATTCTTTCGCGTTGAACGTTCCTCCTGATCCAAAATTGCTATTTATCGCTATCGGTGATCGATAAACGAACTTCTTCGCAAGGCTCAGTCTTGAAAGCGTTGAGCATTCCTTGTAGACGAAGCAAACGTTGTTCAATTACAACGTAGTCGAGTAGTGTTTTGTTTGATAAAAGATGAAAACTTGCCGTGACATTTGGAAATGGTATCGCGTACATAATTCTTCTTATACGCTACTGAAGGCGGCAAAGACACGAATTTCACGATATCGTAAACGACTGTTTCTCTTCAATCACGACGAACATCCTGCACATTTGTACGAAAACGTTCAACGCCCTTACTTTCCTTTTACCATTTCCCCCTTGCCGTTTCCTTTGAAAGTGGTTCAACGCTCTGCAAACTGCCATCGCGTCAGCAGCACCAAGTACACCTCCAGGACACTCTCTGTCATCCGAAGGAAGTGGCGTACGCGTTCAAGGATCTCCATGCAGAGGCGCTGCTTGGAAATCTCGTTAGAATCGAGCGCACGGAAAACTAGAAAAGCGCGCCTGTTGTAACGAGAAAACGAGTGCCTCGTGCTTTTCCCACCCTCTTCGATCTTTTGTTGCCGAGTGGCCACTTCAACGTCCTCTCTTTCGCCGAGGTGGCTGAAGAGCGTCTCCTGAAAGGATCGAAAACGTGCCAAGGAATGTCGACGACTCGAACGAACGCGGAGCGTGTGTGCGAATGGGAAAAAGGGAAAAAGAATAGGCGAAAGGAAAGGAAGGAAGGAAGGAAAAAAGGAAAAAGAGAGAGAGAGAGAGAGAGAGAGAGAGATAGAAGGAAGAAAGGGAAAGAAGGATGGAAAGAAAGAAAAGAGGGGAGAGAAAGGCTAGTTGGAAAGAGATAGGAAACGTCCTCCTGTACATCCTTGCTCGGCTACTGACCTCCGACCCTGTCACTCACCCTCCTCCTCCGCTAGCCAGAATTTTTCTCTCTCGCTATCTCATTAAATTCTTCTTCCCTCTCCTGGCCCCGCGTGCTCGTCCTCGTGGCCGGCTCCTGCGCTTACCATCAGTCGAATAGATACCGTGGCACGATCCTCGAGTTTGTCTTCGTACGATGCCGCGGTGTACCGGTGAATAACCGATTAACTGGTCAGACCACTCCACGCTAAATGGAGGGCCCCGTTCGTAGCCTGCATCTGCCATTATAATCGTGAAAAGTTGCAGGAGCCCGCGTGGTCTTCGCGTCCTCTTTCCCGCGAAATTCGTACCTCTCAGGCATCTCGTTTGTTATCTCCAGACCTATCGTCTCCATCGTGCGCCGAGCACGCCGATTTTCTCCGGATGATGCTCGCGCCAACAAACTCCCGATCGATTCTCTACGGCGCATTGGGAATACGTTCCTTGCGTACGATAACCTTTGATCGATTCGACGTGTGGTCTCTGACGAGATAGCAGTTTTGGAAATGCCGGGCTCTTCGTATATTTAAAAGATTCGACGTCGGCAATCTCCTTCGACCTCTTCTGGATCTTCTTCCTTTCATCTGTATTCAGTTACCGAGTGTTGCTTGGTCCAGAAATGTTGTTCGTAGCGGCTCTAGCCGATAAACGTCACAGGGTGGATAAATATGGTTTGCATTTAACGACGAGTTACTTAATTTACAAAGGCTGGTAGGATAGAATAAAATAGACGTCGTTGATTAAATGGTCGTCGTACGCGCGCAAGAACTGAAAACCTCGGAATGCTTCTATAGTTATGAGACGCAGTGTATGGAAACGAATAATGTAAACAGTGAAATTGCAAAGACGATCATTTTATGTTATAGGGGTACAAGGAACATCCGGTCCAACAGAAGGCGATGGTCCCAGTTCGGTAGGTCCATTGGGACCAGTGGGAACATTGGGTCCTCTTCCGGGCAGAGGAACTGCACCAACGATTCGACGAGGTCCAGGAAGACCTCGATTAAGACCAACGGGTCCTGGTCATCAAGGATATCGTACCGCCGGTCATCATCACGGCCGAAAGGTGCAGCGGCCACTGCCGGTTCCTCTTAGATCCCAACAGACGATCGCCAGTGTGAATCAACAGAAATCCTCGGCACAACGAGCCTCGGGATCTGGTGCATCCATTTCCTCTTCGTCGATGAACACCAGCACGTCGTTTTCTCCGACGACAGGAGAATCTAGACCGTTCGGATTCTACACGCAACAACAACAACAACAACCACGGGGATCGTCCTAGCTTCCGAAGGGAGAGTTCCTCAGAGTGATTCTCGAAAGAGATTCCTGAACTGTCTGCGAACTCGACAATTTTCGCGAAGCGTTGGCTAAAAAGCAACTGAATCGCGTTCGTCTGAAATGTTTGCAGGACGAGAGACCTTTTCGTTGCTAATTACCGAGTAACATTTTAATTAATTTAAACGAAAGGAAAGACGATACGTTGGATCCGAACGAACTTTGAACTTTTATAAAGAAACCTCGAGGATTCAATCGTTTCTATGCTATTTTTAAGTGAGCGTTACTTATTTAAACATAGAGAGAACCGTACGTTTTTCGGCGGATCGATTTGGATTTTGTCGAATGGTTAGATGGATTTTTAGAAGAAGCTTCAAGACCATCGTGTTCGGCGACAAGTAACGAGGACGCAGTCATCGTTCTCTTGTTGCTTCTTTCTTTTACACAAAAGTATATATGTACCAAGTATATATCTATATAGTTTCATTTTGTAAAGAATTCTGGACTTGATTTACAGCGATAGACTTTACTCGCGAGAATCCTACGCTCAAATAGTGCAATGGAAATCTTTTAAAGAAGGACATCTAGTGTATGTTCACACCGACATTCTCTGCTGGCGAATGAGATTCGCCTACGTTAGTGAAGTTAGAACCAATTAGTTGGCACACAGTGAACAACACGGAAGTGATTCCAGTCACACGGATCTTTCCGTCTTCGACAAAAGAATTTTTATCACGTGATTTCGATAATTCGACGTTTGAGCATCGTATCGAAAAGATGTTTCAGAACCGAAGTCGATTAATTAAGAAATAATAAAGGAATTTTATCGATCACAACCTTCCTGTATTTTAAGCGATTTCGAGAAGTGCTGATATAAAATTCTCGAGCCGTGTGTAAAGTATGTATAAAATTAAAGTAACTTGTTCATATTTAAATAAATCATTAAGGTACAATTAACAATCTCGTGCGTATCTTCTTAAGAGAAAGAGAGAAAAAAAAAAGAATCGACGAACGAAGTAAATAAAAGTTAGTCTTGAAATTTTCGAACACGCGCGCTATCCTTTAGACAATTTGTACAAATTAATCGTGCCACTCGTTATTAGGTACTTAATAATGCAAGTTTGGGCTGGCTCGATCGGAAGCAAGTGACAAGAAGATTCAACGAACAACTAAAGCGAAGGGAAAACAGCAGCCGAAAAGAGAAGGAACAAAAATGGAAAAAAAAAAGAAAAAGAGTAAGAAAGTACTTTAAGAAGTACGATTAGACAAAAGTCGACCGATTCAAGACACGGTTATTACCGGAAGACTTGCCAAGAAAGTTCTTTGCACTTTGTCGAAAACGGGAGACGAAGAAACGTGAAAACGAACAAAGCGTCGAAGCACCACCGTGGAATAGCTTTTAGATTTTATTTTATGATTAGTTGATTCTCGTGTATAGAATCGTTCGATCCACATCCACAAAAGTATCGAAATATAGCCAGAAATTTGAAACGAATAAAAATACGAGGATGTTGGTTGAGCGATCGATGAAGGAAAGGTGTATATCGTCATATATTTTCTTTTTCTTTCGATGATCGACAAAACGATTGTTCGACGAAGCGAAGGCTGAAAAGAAAAAGAAAACGTTCTTCATCGCGGTCCTCGTTCTTTCACTTTTTTCTCTTGACTCTCTTCTTCTCGCTCTTTCTCTCTCTATCTCTGTCTGCCTGTCTCTTTTTTCTCTGTCTGTCTCGCTCTTTCTTGTTCTCCATTCCTCTCAACGTATTACAACTTGTCGAACGCAGTAGCATTATTCCGTCATTAGACTCGATTAGACGATATTTTTTATGCGTATTATGGACCGTCATTAAGTCGATTCGATTTGTAAAAGAATGGTATTTATATTAGCAATAAACGATACAAATGGCCACTAATCGTCGTAGTTTGTTTTATACCGAAGCTTTCCCCATTTTGCGCGCACGTTTTCGTCTCTTATTTATTAATTATTATCATCATCGTCGATACGTTATACGATGGACAATAAATAAAAGAGTTCCTGATAATTAGGCAAACCTTGGAAAAAAATCTGTACTTTAATCGTACTTGAACAATCCCGTTTGTATTTTAAAATAACTTCAAATCGAGAATCGACCATTTTCGACGCGGCTTCGCTCGCCGGTTGAAAATAGAAAGGAAACATAGTTTCTAAACCGATGAAAAGAACGAAGAAGAAAGGGTCTTTCTCAGGAATGGGATTTCTGTGTTGTTGCCTTTATTTTCCACGGTACATTCCTCGAGTCGTGACGTGCGCGTTACGAGTGTCCGGTTACTGGTTTTTGTGGCGATACAACAAAGTGAACGAGGTAAATGAAGTAAATGGATGAACGGTGAATAATGGATGAACCGATGCTAGTGTCACCGACGTACGGACGACGAGCGTTACTCGCTTCTTGCTTTTAGCGCGTACCCAACTCTGCGTCAACATCGTGAAATGCCGTTTAAATTCAGCTTATCATCGATCGAACCATCGTCGGTAATTCGAAAAGGTAATATTTAAAGCGAATATTTTTTGTTGCCGTTGGAAGAGAATTTTTATCGACTGTTGATAGCAATAAATAGCAACGTTGGCTGAAAAAAACGTAATATACGCCAGGAACGTGCAGTGTGACAAGATAAAGTATACTGGTGATCAGTATAGTATCGTAAGAGAGCCGCGAATATATGATTAGCGTTTAACTTTTCAAAGAGCAAACGTTTAAACCCGATCTTAGTCGGTTTGTTTCTCTGTGGCTGGAATTTACGAACACCGCTGACCTATCGTTGACAGTAGAAGATGTCGAGAGAAAGTCAGACAGGCGGGTATTTTAAGTGTTCCAGACCGATTCGATGGATCGTGATAAAGAGGAGCAGAAAATTATCATAGATAGGTCCTTACATGGTTACGAATCGAAGTTGCAGACAAGGGGTCAGACTGTACAGCGCAAATTGCCATACGATTTCTGCTATTCTGCCGCTTTCTACGCTTATTTACGTGCGTCGAGAAAATAGCACGCGATACGGGCAAACCCATAATTCAGTTACCACGGAATTATCAGTTCCGTCCCCTTTCGTCGATCCTCTTAAATCATACTCCCTAATCGGACGTTAATAATAAAGGGAAACGAGCCGGTTTGATAGTGATTTAAAGAGCCAGTTGCAATTCTTTTACTGGCTCTTTACACTGCCACGAAGCAACTCAGACGCACTGTCATTCACAAGTGTGCCAATTCTACGTAAACATTTCTCCCTTGCAATTTTCATTTTGTCTAAATATTCCAAGCGATAAAATAAGATGAAACATACCGAAGGATGATCGATCGGAAAGTCCATGCGTTTTCTACGACATTGCATTGTATCGTTTTCGTAAGAACCGTTTTATTCAGTCAACGATATAGTTTCCATTAGTCTGCGCGTATTAGCGTCTTCCGTTATTCCACGACTCTATTAATACCCATTAATACCTAATTGCTAGAATTTTTGTGGCTTGCACATTGCAGGAACGTCCTTCGTAATTCAAAATTCGGTTCCTCGTAAGTTTCGAAGTTTTTGCCATCCAGATAATGTTTCAGCAACCTGAACGATCGATAGCCAGACGATGGCCAGTCGCTGGAGTACGGTTACCTCATGATTTCTGTTTATAAGTCTTGTTTGGAATGCTGCTTGCGATCGTCGACGACAAATTGCTGAATTAACGTGGTCTGGTTTAGTTGGAAAATTACGTAGCTCTTCAAAAACGCACCACTCCTCCACCTATTAAATATTCATCCTATAACAATATCCATAGCTGTTTATCCTTCGTCTAAATATCCCCGCGATCGTCACGAATACTGCATAGTGAATTCACCCACTGCGCAAAGGTGCTCGTGAAATTCGAAATTCTGAAGCGAAACGAAAAGGCCTATCGATCGTTGATTCGCACGTAATTACGCGAAAGAACCAAGGAATTCTTTGAAAATGAGATTCCTGTATAATCAAAGACGGCAGAACACAACAGACGCACGGCTGAAACTCGAGGGCGGTGATCATCGACGCGAAGCAAGCAGCTGCTTGCTGTAGTCGCGTCATCATCTGTGTGATTGCCTTCGGTGGCGATCATTCTCGCTGGTTCGATACTCGAGGAACCAACGGTTGAAATGGGCCAACGCGTTTCGGTTCCCGATCATACACCGCCCCTCCCCCCCGTACCGCTCGATTTACGCCCCAACCACTTGGTCACTCCACGATTATTACGTTTCCGTTTTCACGCCCCCTCGTTTTCGATTCTGTAAAGGCCGGTCGACTGTCGATGAAATGAAAGCCTCTGTAAGCGACGAATTACCGTCACACCTGGTAGAGTAAACGATTGCTTCCATCCGTGATTCGTCGAATTTAAATGCATCTTCTTCCATTGTTCTTCGCTTACATATCTTCTATCGTTTGTTGTTTGATTCGAGCACGAGCATTTAAATTAGCCTTTGGACGCTGGATATCGTTCGAGCGATCTGAAATTTACGTATATTACGTCTTCTTTAGGAAACTTTCCTCTCCTTTGTTCCTTACGCGTCTCCTGCTTTTTTTTTTTTTTTTAGTTAACTGAATTACATAAGCGTTTCACGCTCGATATCGCGTATACCTGCGAATACCACGCGTAGAAGGAAGTAAGTGTCGATCGATATATCTCTCAAAGAATCGTTCAAATCCTGCAAAATACAGCGCTGTAAATCAATGAAATTTCTATGAAAACTTGTCGGCCTCTTTGATCGCTCTTACAGAATCATTATGTAGTATTAAAGTGCTAGAAATAGTCGACAGAAGTCATAAATGTTCGATGATGAAAAACGCAAATTCGCAGAGAATGACGAATATAAATCCGAGATACATTCGATACCAGCATCTCTACTCGAAGACGTATTAATGCATGGACTATTAACGATCGTAAATGAAAAATACACACGTACAATTAAGGTGCCCGCATGCGTTATGCAGACTGCGAATTCTTGAAGGTCGCGGGAACGCTTCCAGCAGAAAGAAGAAAATCGACGGACTTTACGTTTCGAAAAACAACTGCGAATTATATTCCACGTTGCGCGGTCAATGTTATGTGTCGCGCCGAAAGTGCGTCACCGCTGTAGAGATCGCTAGAAAGGAGACTCTCTCACGTTGCACGGTGGATTAATTCCACAGAGATTCTAAAGCAGTAAACTACGATTATTTCGCAATTACAGCGACGAATAGAATTCGATGAATTTTAGCCTGCGTTGTTTCATCTTCGAGCATCTTTAAGGTGTTGAAAAACGAAGCTGAACCAAGTGGAAAAGAGTCGAATAAGAATCAGCGTTGCATATTCCTGAAACCAAGAAAGAAGCTCGATGCATTGCGATTCAGCGAACGAAGCAAACGCGACAAAACTCGGCGAATACGAAATTCCAGCTGTGTATCGCACGAAGCACCGAATTATCCGCAAGAGTGCCTTTTCTCTCTCGAAATCGAAAAAGGAAAGGGAAGACAATCGACTTACCGAAAGTCTAGCATCGAATCGGTCATCGCGTCAAACTGATTCGAACAGCAGCCGGTGTTTAATTTTCCAATCGGTCAGCCAAGAGGAAAGTCTGGGCAGAAAAGGAGCGAGAGACGAATGGAAGGATCGACGAACCGGACCCGATCAATTTTATGTCCACCGGATCGATCGATTGTCCGACAGTGGTACAAGAGAGAAAGAAGAACCAACGAGAGGACCGAGATCTTGCGATGCACCTGCTCTTAGCTGTACACCTCCAGTCCACACCTTCCATTCTCGCGTGCAATGCATCTTTTCTTCATCCTTCTCCCATCTTTTCGCATCTTTTCTCTCTCCTCTTCGTTCCTTCCTGTCCTCTGGCCCCTGTGTTTTCTCCCGCATCTCGCACAGACCAATCTTACATTTCGTATATCGCGAGCGAATGTGCGACAGCCGATGTTAATTCTCGGTTAAAGATTTCATGGTCGAGCGTAGCTCACGGATGGACTATCTAGGAGGTTCGATGGCTCTTTAAGACATTTCCAGCAATTAAGGTGTCGATAAATTTATCGGCCGGGTTATTTTCGGATAACGACGCGATGTGGATTCGGTGGCCAGGTGCTTCGCGATCCGCGTGGGTCTACTTCTCGGGCAAGCAAAAGCCTGTTCGCTGTACTTTGAGATGGCGGAATTGGCTCGACGGTTTTCCGAACGATAGAGTTTCTTTGGTATACAAACCGAGTTTTATTGCTTTTTAGAAGTACGCAGAAGGTGTTAGTAATATGAGATATCCGTGTTCTTTATCGATGTGGAAAATCTCGGAATAAGGATTTGCTTGGAAAGGATAATAGGAAAATCGTTGATTAAATGGATCTTCTGTAAAATGATAACTTTCAATGCTGTTTCAATGTTTACTGCACGACTAAATGCTTCCTTCCTAGTGGATCGTTCACGAACCAGAGTCCAGTTGATCGATTGAAAGTCAAATTGGACAACCGAACTCCTGATTTTAAAGGGAGACGTTATAAAGAAGTAATAAAAAAAAGAAAAAAAAAAACGTTCTACATTTTTCAATCACCGAATATTCTAGCGTTTAAGGTAAGAGAAAAATGTGTGTCAAACGCGGCGAGGAATAGAAAGCACTAAAACACGTACGGGACAATGTAACGATCCTGTAAATTAAAAGCGTGACGAATAGAAACCGGTTCATTAATATGTATGGCTGTAACTGCGGTATTTTAATAATTCCTACGATAGTAAAACGCGAGCCGAGCAACGGTGAAACGGTTCCTTCGTGGCAAAAATGACGCGATTCTCACGGACCTTGCGCCACCGTGTTTGCCGGATGATGCTATTTATACGTTATTTCGTTAGATACAAAAAATGGACCAGGAAGAAAAATCCTTTTTATTATATACGACCGGGCACTTTTAAACAGTGGCATATATGGAAGAGATTGGACGTCCAAACGACAAATTAATGTCTCATCCTGCGGTTGAATGAGCAAGAGTCAAGAGAAATATCAATTATCGTAGTACGACAATCATAAACTTGATCGATTTTCCGTTTCATGAAGGCAGCAATTAGTCATACAACGCTTGACGACACTCTTTCAAATTCCACGAACTGTCTGATTGGTTATTTAACCAGCGGAGGTGCAATCGATTCACGATCTCCTCGAGGACACGTTGCAACCACGACTGACAGGTGTTGCATTCGGTGGCGAATAATTCTCTTCGTTTCTCGAAGGTTACCGGCTAAATATTTCTGAATTTCCGGTCTTCCAACTAACGAACAGTTCGCTCTCCTGGTACAGATTAATTCCAACGTTGCTCCTCGATCGAGTCGGAACTTTTTTTCAACGTTAATTGCCTGTCCATTCAATGGACGAGTTACAAGTTTAACGCGCTTTTGAACGACGTCTTTCTTGCCTGTTCAAAACGATCTATCGAGCGGGACTGATAGACTGCGAATATTTATGCAAATTCTTATTTAAGATCACAGTTATTAAAAAAATAGAACCTGAACAGCGATTTCTTCCTTCTTATTCCTAAATATCGTAGTATCGTAGTTTGGGTATTTTATACGAAGACTTGGGAATCTGAAACCGATTATCCGAAAAATATTCCATATTCTATAAAAATTGTAAATGATCGAACATGCTCTTTAAAAGTTGGGTACTTTATTAGATGTATGAATTGATTTGCTGACTCTTTTATTTAATCATCTTCATTTTCAATTTTAACATTCCCCGATCTTAGAAACATTCTGAATAAGAGCGATCTGCGTTCGCGTAACTTCGCAAGACTTGCAATCTGTTACTTGGATAATGGACGAAGAATATCGCAACGCGAACGAAAAATTCTAATTTTGTTTAAAAATGTACCAAATTAATTCACCTATTGAGTAATATTAGAGTTGCTCCTTTTCACTGAAATTAAACATTTTATTCCAAAGGATTATGCGGCTAGATCGTCTTGTAGAGATTGAGAGTAAGATCGTCGTGTAAAAGTCAAGAATTTTGATATCGTTGAAACAATCGGAGAGACGAACGACAGATTTACGAGTTAGGCGAGTACACGCACTTCGAAAAGTCGCGTTTTTGTGAACAGGCAGGAAGCTATCCTCTGGAATCAACAGGTGAATCGTCTCGTAACAGAAATATCGCCCCGGTCGCCGTGTCTAACTAAAATTCAGCCAATTACAGAGACAACGATCGTCGGTGAGTGATTAAATTTTGACTGTTGAATGTTGACTTTTGAATATTGGCACGCTTCAGCCCCATTCGATGGGTTGGATAAAAAAATAGAAAAAACGTATTATAATGTAATTTGTAAGATCAGTTTCGTTTAAAAAAGTATATTCTCTCCTAGTTTCTGAAATATGAGAACGAGTATTGTTGATAAGATGTGTCTGAGAAAAAAAATAAAGAAGAAACAATATTTTGTTTTTTTCAAATTATCCTATAACAGTCTCTTTCTTTCGTTTGCTTTCTTCAGTCACGATCGAATGGATATTAAAAAAAGTGTGCAGATTGTTGCTTTCAGTCTTTAGTCAGCACACAGCAGCCTAACTACGCAAGGTATCACGACGAACTGGTAAAAAATCAATCAAGAAGTAGCTGTAACGTCCAACCACTTTCTTACAGTCCCAACCGAGTAATATAGCTTTCAGCATTCAACAACCAAACTGAGTCATCCTCCTTAAATTACTGCGTTTAAAAACTATAATTCCGTATATATGCTGATATTGTACAATTAACGCGACTTTTACAAAACGTTACAAGATATATATTTCGAGTTCTATTTATCACCGAATACTGATCTCAATTAGATAAAGATAGTCTCACTAAATATTGTCACACTGCGTAACAATTTATCGCTAATGGCAAGTGCGTGTCTCTGACAGATATCTTTCATCTTCTACATATATTTACGAATATATATTACGAAATTTTATCGATATAATTGCGATGGTCGTGTCAGCGTTACAGCGTTAATGACACTTCAAAAGGTTTCGTTTAATGCATATAATAACATTTTTGTACATAACATTTGTATACGACACAATTTTTGTTCTATCTCTCGTTGTATCTTTCCCACCGACTATAATAGCTCTAGTTCGGACTAAGGGCTGCGCAACGATAGTAGATATCCCTGTGACTCTAAAAAAAAAGAAAAAAAGAGACGAGAATCGCCGTTGGTTCCAACGTATGGCAACCGTCCAGATACCGGCCAGTTACGAAAACTCGGCTCCGTTCGGTCGCATTAGAATTCAAGGCGCAATTATCGGTCGGCTAATTATAATTAGGGTGGCGATACAGCGGTGGATATTGTGTCCATGCCGGTGTTGATCGCATCAAAAGTCGGTGAGCCGTTGTGTGCGATGGTTCCCCCGCGCTTTTTCGCTTGGCAATTACGTTCTGTTGTCTGCTGTGGCGAGCCACACTGACGAATCGAAGCTTTTATTTCGGCGTGCGGACGGAGGAAAAGAAAACAAAAAAATAAAAAAAAAGGAGTCGAAAAGATGGGGTGAAGCCACGAAATTAGCGGAGTGAAACGGTATACCTAACCGCCCTATGGTCATGTTCAACGCGATGATCCAGCGAGACACCGATTCGAGGAAGGAAGTCGTACCGTGATGCCGGCCTTCGTTGCGTTTAGAACACGGCTTCGCCCCGATATTTGCATATGTATCGTTCGACTCGTTCCTCTTTTACGTTCGACCGTAACGCGAACACGTGAAACGCGGGTTTTTGTTCTTTGACGGACTTTCGAACGGCTGGAACTTCGAACGATCTCATAGCAAAATCCAATAGCATAGGGTTTTCTCATTTTTAATATTATTTCCTAAATAACACGACCTAAAGTACAGGATGTTTTCTCCTTCCTTCGTTGGTATACTAAGGTTTGATTACTGTGCGGAAAGTTGAAGGATGAAGTTTAAGAAAACCGAAATTTAGGTGACCCAAATAATCCTATCGTAATACTAATAGAAGAAGTCGAGAGAAGCAGAACATAAGTAATAAGGCCGATGATACTATCTGGCGAATAAACAATGTCCCAAAAGGGAAGAAAGGAAGGAACTAAAGTAGCGAGAAACAAAAGAGGATTATCGTTCCCCAATTATATTTAATCATTCGGTAATTATAGGGCTACCGTTATCGCGTGAGATTATTGATATGCCAGATGCGAGATTTTAACGCGGCCAATTAGCGTCGAAGAAGCGGAAAGCATATCGTTCGATACGAGGCCTGACCGTGGCGATATCATCGTGTGATTGCTGTATCGTGACTCGCATGACAAAACTGAATATTCACTACAAATTTGCTTATCTTGCATTATTATGAAATTCGTTCTCTTCGTTGTAATAAATCTTCCATCGCTATTCATCCAGCTACGTACGTGAACAAGGATCTATCCAATTAACACGTGACAATTTTTTTCTCTTTAGTTTCTTAATTCTTATATAGATGTTTTCCGAAATACAAATTAATTTGATAACGCAATTATTAAATAGAAACGCTATAGTCTGTCAAACAGCATGAAATGGCACGAATATCGACAAGAATCACTGCAGATACAACTGAGAAAGCGATCCACATCTTTGACCAATAATGTATAAGTATACACCATGGTTCCCGTACTAACCTAACCTCAACCTAACCCCGTACTAAAGAATTTAGCAATTTATTAATAAGATGTCGAGTTGAGATTAACGGGATGAAAAGTATAAAGTTTGTTCTTCGAGCCATCGTCAGTGGTTAGCTATAGGGTTTTTACAGCGGAGTTGATCCGTTTTCCTAGACATCTATATAGCCAGCTAGGTAGAATACAGTTACGCGTTCGTAGCACAGAACAGGTTTAACGTGGTTATGTTTGACGGAAAGCTTTCGTGGACTCGTTGTCTCTGCACGGGGACAATTAACGATGTCGTTAAGTCGTAAGACTCGTCTACGATCATGGAATAAATACTTTACTGCGTAGATTTCGCGGCGAATGAAGCGAGAGAGAAAGAGAGAAAAATGAGACGCGAGGAAGAGGGAGAGAAATAGGAGGCAGTCTTTGCGTGCGGGTCAATTAACGGCATCGTTAAGCGGCGTGACTTGCTCGTAATCGAGAGAAGGATTTCACCGAAAGAAATGGAACGACGTATACGCTCTTCTTATTGTGAATTATTTAATAAGTACAAGCTGTAAGATCAACTCGGCCCAACGATCAGTGGAGTTCACTTTCTAGTGAGATTCGTAAGAGATTTCTAACAGACGTCGTAATAAGACGTTCTCCATTGTTTCTCTTCGTTTTATTTCTTCTTTCTCCCTGGTTACGTGGCGGTAGTAGCGGGTAATAAATTTGAATGGATGATAGCTTCTACTCGAGTTCATCAGATGATACCTTGTCTCTTTGATACACTTTCGATGGTACACTTTCGCTTTCCGTCTCTGCACGTCGTGCCTCAGCTGCTTGTACAGGTGCGTGTTAGGCTGTTAGAATAGAGATTGGAGAACAGAGGATGGAGAAATTAACCTCCATTAAGAGTTAATTAAAGAAGGTAGTTGCTCCTTTAAGACCAAGATCCAATATGTGATATCCAATATTGTATATCACATAGGGCAATTAAGGTAAGTGGACCACCGAGAAAGATGAAACTGATATGTAAGTGTGTACTTTTTGAGCTATTTGTAAAACACATAACATGTCAGTGTTAATTTGTTACAGTGATCATAATCGAGCGTGTCTATGCTCCTTACATGATATTTCTATTTCGATAGAAATCATATGTTAATTTCTGGTAAGAATAATTCTTTACACGATCATAAGTAAAGTGAAACTATCTTTATGAATGCAACTAAATGTTTCATTTTCTAAATACCGTGCGTTGTTCTTTCTTTCTAAATCAAGAAGGAAACGAAAAGGGAACGAAAGAGAAGAGGATGATGTAAAAACGGAGGGAAGGTTGGCCCGGATAGAATGACCTTGGAAGAAGGTTCCTCGAGCGAGGAGCGCCGAAGGGCCTTCCACGGAGAGCAGCAACGAGGCAGAGGAGAAACTGGGTAGCGAGACGGTGTAGATACGCGTAAGGAAGCGTAACGCCTACGTAGAGCCGAGCCTCTGACTCGCGACTTCCGGTCAAGCGGCAGGAAGCACGCTCAGTGCGTCGCCGCCATCGACGTCGACTTTGCGTCCTTAGACCTATCCACGAGCTACGAAATATTTATTTAGTCTCTTTACGATTTGATCGAAACGTTCGAATTTGTCACTCTCTCGTTCCACCTCTCAATACCAATGTAAAGAGAAATTCCCATTTTCTATTATGTCACGAGTGACTCGCGAAAAATTCCAAAATATGATGAAATTTTCATTCCATCGCGAGATCATGTGGCGAGATAAAGAGTATCGTGGAGTTATGTGGCTTAATTAATACAGCGCAGACATAAGGCGGCAACGCTGAATTTTTAAGGAGCGGATGAATTTTTCTGTAACCGTAATCTAGCCCTTGGAATGTTATTATTATTTACGGAATTCTTGAAGCAGGTCAGACCAGAGACTATATTTTGTAACTTCAAATAACAATCCTCGAACAATAAAAGAAATTTTATTTCGTTGAACGAGTTGTCTTTCTATTTAGTTAGTGATTAATGTTTCAATGATTTTGTAATTCTTCTGAGCATTTCATACCGATTTATATATTTGGGGTGTATGTTACACAAACGTTTTCAAATTTCGTTCTTACTACAACGAGGCACGCCTGTCATAATCGTATTGCTAGATACGAAAACTAACCTAAAAATACATATAGAAGTTACGAGATTTCCAGGAATTAATCAGAAAGAAATTAAAAAATGGAAAATAGAGGGCACAAGAGAAGATACATGGACTGTCGAAGTTCGTATTTTGAGCCAATTCTTATTCATCAGGCGTAACATATTACGAGTGTTGGCAAAGTATAGTATAAGGCTTGAGTATATCACTTTTATGAATCAACGTGATCTTTGGGGAGGAAGATGATGTCAGAAAATGAAAAATGATTTGAACCGATCGATGTCCGAGTTCCTCTTGATTTTCCACTTTGATGGCGGCTCGTTAACGTTAACCGGTTACTTTACTACGGACATGAATATAGAACGCAGGGGAATGCCACGAAGGTGGCTTCAACCGTACATCCGGACGATATAAATGAGAAATTGAATTTCCTTGGTAGGCGCTATTAAAGTTCATCCAGCTTCGATGTTGTCTTAACCCATGATTGGAATCGTTATTTGACACGCGATATCTTTTTTGTCCTTCTCATTAAACGACGAATCTTATTCATAAAATTCATTAACCACTTGAGGAATGCTGACACACTGAGTTCCATTCACACACTATTAGGTGTATTGTGCTACGTACACTGCTGCTACCAAGCATGAATGCTACCAAAATATTTGAATTAATAACAAACTAATGATTAAAAGCAACGTTTGCTTATAATCGTATAACATTATACGTCTAAGCTTATAATTCAATGTTTTCTAAATGTTCAAGAGGCTGACAAAAACAGGTACTTAATCCTTAAAATCAAATAAGGCACAATTTTGAAATTAGTCGACAGTATAGTAGAATTTTTAAATTGTCTTTTTTTTGCAAAATATGGGAATGCCATTTATCATGATCTTTCCGTGCGTTCTTCAAATACAGTGGAACATTTTATCCTTTTCTGGCTTCAACAAATTCGTCCCTGAAGAAATTATATAACTATGAATTCCTAAATTTTAATTAACTTGAAATTTACTTGTGTAAGAGTCCAGTAATTAGAAATGGCAAAAAGTCTCGTTTCTCCAACGAATACATTGTTACGGTAGAAACTTCGTTCCAATAAATAAAAGAAGAGACCTGATTTCTCTAATGAAGATTCACGGGTGAATTAAAATAGAACTCGGGGAAATCTGATAATCCTGATCGTAATGGATAAACTTTTTGAAGCGTTGCGCATTGCGCCGAAGTTTTCAATCGTAGATCGATCTAGATTAAGAAGTAGGAAGAGGAAGATGAAAATGGGTCGTCTGGTTCAAAGGGAAACTTTCTCTAGCCTTTAATACCCATGAAACTTGGTCGGGAAAAGAGTAAGAACGAGTAGTGTGATAAGAGAAAGAATAATTCCTTGTTCGTACGACTTTGTGGCTCGGAAAGGAATTATCTTTCGGTCCGTGCACTCGGCAGGAAACCTAATTTCAGTCTTCCTGTCATGGGAATGTGCGCACCCTGTATCGCGTTTTATAAGAACACGACTGGCTTTGGCGTCGTTTTCGTTCGATTCCAGTCAGAGATCATAACTGTTATAACTCAAACTAGGAAAGTTATAGTATAAGAATTTATTCATTGATTTCTGCATTTAGATAAGGATTGGCTTTTCTTCAATGAACTTTTCCATAAAACTGTTAGAAATAAGTGTTACTGTTGGTCTTTGATCAAAGTCGACCTCGTTTCGTCGTTGGAAAACGACGATTGCATTACTGTGAAAAAATTTAGCAGATTAAAAATGGCTGAATGAAAAGGAACGGTTACAAGAATGGAAGAAAAAAAAAACGTAAACGCTAGTTGTGTAGGATCTATATTGTTCGAGACAATTGTGGGAGTTAGTCTGGTGTCGCAGACGAAAGAAGTAGTGTGAACTCAGTGCAATATGTATGTCTTATCTTGCATTCAAAACGGTGCAGGAAAGATTAGATCGGTCACAAATTTTCAGTGCTTGTCTTTCGGTGTCACAACACACTTACTGTCACATTCTTTTTGTAAAAAATTTCGTCTGCCTTTTGTAAGTTTGAATTTCACATGAGTTTGGGCTCTTAACCGAGATTATCAAAAGGGAACAGTTGTCATTGTAAGGTGCGTTTCTACAGGGTGTTTCAAAATAACAATCGCAATTAACTCACTCATTAAGAATAAGAATTATAGTTGCAACGTCAAAATAAAGAACACGACACGCCTAGGTTTACTCGTGTAAAGCAGGACAACGAGTACGAGCAAGGTAAAAAGCTAAATTAGTTAAAGATATCGATACAATTGAAAAGAGCGTGGAAATAAAGCAATCAAATTCATTGTTGACCAGTAAGATAGTCGGAAGATACGAATTTGTAAGAACAATTCCGCGAATCAAGAAGATAAGAATCGAGTTAATGATGTGGTTTAATGACTTTCCCTTGGCTCGGCTGCATGTGCACAATTCACATCACGAAGTCTCCCGGTGCTTTCGACTGCCCGTTTTCGGGCAACGACTCGAATGATTTTATCGTTGCATCCTCCTTCTTCTCCTTCCTGCTTCCTGGGCGTGCAAGCACCGGTCGTTTCGAGATCGTCCAGTTAACCTTATACTTCGTTACGGGAATTAACGATTCACGGTCGAATCCGTCGTACGAACTCTCCAGAGGTTTATTTCGCCGAAAGCTGGCCCTCTTGTTGGCTTTGTAATATTGGCACCGCTGTTACTCATATGCATCGATACTACCTTTTATTCTACTGGATTGTTCGAAAAGTTCCTAGCGAAATTTACGAGAAATGTCACAAGAACTAGAGATAAATACTATTAACAGTGTAACATCGCTAAAAGCATTACAAGAAATTTTTGTATAAAAAGCACTTTAAAGTTTTCAATAACGAGCACTTTTAACGTTGCATCCTCGGTAATTGCAATTGTCTAGTACCGTCGTTAATACCATTGATCCAATAATTATCAATATCAGTGATAGGTGGCAGCAATATCGATAATGCAGTTGCCTTCGATTTTAAAGACTTGCGTTTAACAAAGCAGCATGTTGTTGAACGAGGATGAATAAATGAGTCAATGGAACATTGTTCGAGCGATCGAGCCGGAAACGAGAAGGATGTCTAGAGAGTTGGACGAAGTGGTGTTCGATGTCGTGCGACAGGCGGGTCGCGGCCGGAAAAGCGCGAAAATAGGAAGAGGAAGCGAGCAAAGAAAGAAAGAAAAGAAAGGCGGAGAAGTGGAAGTGGCGCGTGGCACTGCCGAATAAGTATCGGATGCCGCCAGATGTTGCGGTGAAGCCAGCTGCTGCACCTCCGCCACTCTGCCCTCTTTTGCTTTTCCTCGCGGTTTTTCGAGAGAGCCGAGCAGGTACACATACTGACCGATGCAACGTTGGTATTTGATGTTCACTGGTGGTACTCCGCGTATCAATTATTTTTCCCATTTGTCACTTGCGAAATTTTGTTGAAGCAACGTCAATTAAACACCTTCTTGCAACATTGCACTCGCGCCATTGTACCTGTTTTGATTGACAATTCAAATGTGACGGATATCCAAAGATTTCGTTTCGCGTAACTTTTATTAAAATTTGAGACGTTTTATGTCTTCCAAGTGCGCTGTAGTATTAGTTTCTTCATTCTTGTATAGGATAAAGGTAGTTTTAATGATAGGTTTACTTCAAACTGTGCTCGCTGTGATAGAGGTAATCACGACAGGTTAGGCTGAATTGAATAACTGCGACAAACATAATTAGATTGCGTGATGATGCTAACAAGGTTTGTTACGAAAGTTCTTGGAGGTTCATGTCGAGGAGGAATACCGCAGAAATGCAAACTGTTTAAACGAACGGAAATTATAGATGTAGGAATCGTAATAGAGTTTTCTTTCCCTCATTTTACCTAGCGCTTCTCTCCTATTTTCTTCTTGAAATTTGAGAATGCTTATGAAAAACATCATATATGAAATAATCTCAATTATAATTAAAGGTTTTTTATGAAACACTTGTGAGCATTTTGAATTCGTGAATGGAAAGCTATACTGTTACACATAACATCCCTATGCCTCGGGTGTTGCGTCGCGTCGGTAATAAAAATGTTAATTACAAATGTTTTATAATAAGCGTAGAAAACTTATTCGTGCTGTTTTTATCGAAGATACATAGCATTTTAATAATTGGAAAATAAAAAAGCCGTAATTTCTTAAGAGGAAAACCATTTCTGACAAGATTAATGTAATTATGAAACTTACATGTTTCCCATGCAGCTTGTTTATTATACCTTAAAACAGTTGATTCTCACATCCAGAAATTGTTGCCACGTTTAATCTTTAAGCGAAGACGTAGAAATCGCGCGATAAGTATCGTAGCATTTTCCTTTGCCCACCAAATTAAACTGACGTAAAGCGAAGTTGCACTCATTATTTATTTACTTACTACCTTATTATTATAAATCCACAGTAAAATTTCTTCTAGAACTTGTTCCAGATAAAAATAATGTTTTATTAACAAATAGTTTTATAGTTATCCGGGACATGCTCAATATGCATATAATTAATGGACCTTGAAGTTATGTTATATATAATCGTCGATATATTTACGGAGCTTTTATAATTTCAATCGTGATTTTTTTTAGACTTACAAACACTATGAAAATTCATGCGTTTCGTTAAATGAATGGAAAACTATGGAAAACAACTATCGCTATTCAATTTTATCATAATTCCATCTATCACACGCGGCGCGTTGCACTGTACATACTTGCTAAATAGGTGCACACGCTTGCTTTACGTAGGTTGTACTTAATTTCCGCGACAGATACGAATTGAAATCTTTAATTTACACAATCTTGAAAATAAATCGCATGTAGTGCATTTTTGCGTACATGAACATAATTATATATCATTTACTACGAATGGGTTTGGCTAAATTTACAATATGAAAAATTTGAATGCGATTCTGTAACATCTATAGTATTTTAGATATGTACATAGTATCATATTTAGCAGTCACGTTGAAATTTGAATAGACACAATTATAACCTTACTAAAAGTTATAAAACTGTATTTCTAATGGAATAAATTATATGAAAATAAAAACTGAATAAACTATATTTAGTCTAGACGATCTAAAATGCATATTCCAGCTTTCTATATTGTGTAATATTAGCGCAGTAAGCGATTCTAAAACCGCTCAATTCTGCCATGATGAAATAGTTTATAAAAATATGATACAAGAAAAAACGTTGCATTCCTCATATGTATTGTGAAAGAATAAACATAAGACAATTACGAATGTCCGCTTTATTGTAGCATAATGACTTTCAAAAATCACATAATGATATTCTATTATACGTAACTATTTAGCTATGATTATAGACAACATCATTGCCGTTTGACCTATTTGTAATTTCATAATTCAAATATATCTTATAAAATACGAGCAATCGTCCATATATTTTTAAGCGTTGTACATCGATCCTCCGTTGGAAGCCTCCGGAAACTTTTCTTTTTCGTAATTCCTTTCAACTTGAACCATCCATATTTACGTATATATGCGTGAAATCAGAATGAAATCAGAATAACGAATCCGTAAGCATTACCGGCATCCCTTCCACTCTGCTATCGTAGAACTGGCGTGAAAACCGAAAAGGGACAAGGAGGAAAAGAAAAAGGAGGACCCTTCAAGCGAGGAGAACGAGATGGGAAGGAAGTGGCGGAGGGGGTCGAAAGCGAATATCCTTCCTGCCGAGGCAGCAAACAGGCAGCTGCTCGGATTTGAGCACGTGCTACCACCGTGCTGCCACGATGAACCTCGTCTTAGATAGCCGAGGTTGGTAGGTTGCTTGGTAGATATGTAGGTAGGTGTTATACACCGGCCCTGTGTGACTGAATACGATCCAGGTATCCGGCATGAGCCGAGTATTTTCGTGCGTGTTCCGGTGATCTTTGCACGTGCTACGTTTTATTTCTTTTCCTATTCAAATTCATCGTGAACCTTCCTGGCCTGTCATTCTTCCAGCAACAATCGAGCTACAGTTGAAGATGCTTTTTTCTCTGCTTTCCGAGATGACAATGATCCCTTCGACGGTTTAATTCTCAATACTTGACGAATTCAAATTTCTGTCTGCAGATGCTTTTTAACAGATGTTGTCACGCACTGAAATTTAACATTTAATTTAACATGGTCAAATTTTGAAAAAAATTAGCTTGCATCGAATTCTTCCAATACAGTTATATAGAATCGTTTTTATTAGAATGAGCCATCTGGATTTTGTAAGAAATTAGATGCCAATCGTATATTTTGCTTTTCCTCAAATTGAAAAATTTGAAAAAGTAAAGTCGATCAATTTATCTTCCGAATTATTTGATTTGGTTAGGAAAGAGTCGAAGTGAGTGGATAGCACGTGCTACGATTCCGTTTTGCTCGCATGGAAAACCGACCGACAAAGGTTGGTAGGTTGCTGGGTTGATCGGAAGAAGGTGTTATGCACCGACTCTTTGAATAGGAGGTGTATACAAGCACTAGGTATCGCCAGGAAGGGGTACGATCGTGCATGCATGCGTGTCTCCCTTCGCGGCATGAACTCTATACAAGTTTTCCTTTTCGGGCTGTTAATTCCCTCTCAAGGTGGTCTCTGATTTTGCAATTTTATACCACTGTGAGTTTTATGTGCCTTCTTTCCTTTACGCGACATCGGTAGAAGCATTGTAATTAACAAACGATTAACCCAAGTAACGAAAAGTGGGGTTAGGTATTGGGGTTAGGTTGACATTAGGCTGTAACCTTAAATTTTGTTCACTACTAATATCGACTAACCTTTTTGCACGGGGTTAAGAGAAGTAGCAAAATAATTTAGCTACCGATTTCTTAGGTGATTAGCAGATAGTAGGCTTAATGAATAAAATAATTTCTCGTGTGTCGGTTCGATAATTAAATCTTCAGCGAATCGAAGATGTCCTTATCTGATCATGCATCCGCACGCCTGGCGTTATTAATTTAGTAGAAATCCGCAGGTGCTTCTACAGAAACTTGGTTGACGGCCAATCGTGTATCGGTAGCGGGCATGCACGTGATCAGGTTCGCGTTCAGAAAACCATCAACAGAATTTTATCGAGTTTAAAAAGTTTTAATTGCAAATGATCAATGAAATCTGCATTGGTAATTAAGAAACATGGACTTTTCCAAATAATTAACAAATTTCGATATCAATTACAAAATAAATATAATATCCGATTCCGGATATTAGTGTAGATTCGCTTAAGTTAAAGATCCGAATGAAACGCGACAAGTAGAGGATTTATTAAAATCATTGGTTGATCGATTATCGCGCAAGGCAGTATTGTTCGTTGTGTATCAATTGATTTCACTTTGATCGACTATTGTTGATCAATTTCGTTTACAAAACAACGTTCATGAAAACGATTAATGGAAGATTGTTTTAAAGGTAACCTGTAGACGAGCTCGCGACTCATTATTTAGAATATTGCAAACGATATTTATTGGTCGATCTTCTGGTATCTGATAATCATGCGACACCTGTTACGACACAACACTTACTTAATTGGAGGCTACGAACAGCTGCCCACACGACGAACCAATCACGGCTGTTTGCCTGAAATTCTTCTTTACCCGCGACATCCCTAGCGAGCACCTGTTCCAATTCGGAATACACCGACCGAGGATCCTTGACCAGGATTTCGCACGAAAGGAAAGTTCGCACTGATTGTCGGATTCCGATTTGTTCGATCGACAGGCCGTGATTTCGCCTCACTGTGACGCAACCGGCCAATTAATTAAAACACGTGGCCACGGAATTGTATATACGTATTATACACACTACCAGTCAAAAGTTTGGAATTTGGAATCACTACGTGTTTCGTAGAACTCAAGCAAGAGTTCAACATTGAACTTCTGTTATCTTAGAGAAGTCTCTTGTTAAATTATTATTAATGCCAGCAGCGTTAATTGGTGGTAAAATTCGTTATTAAGCAGATAATTGAATATACGTATATCTGGGAAAGTGAAACTTTTGGACGGCGAAGTATATCGACCATCGTTTATTTCAATTACAAATGTTTAATATATCGTAAATTGTCGTTGCGTTAAATAAATTACGGTCGGTACTAATTATTCAATTAGTAGAGAACAAAACAAGATTTTTATCAAAGATAAGCAAATGTCCGAATACTTTTGAGCGGTAGTGTACGTTCGTGGAAATCCCCGAATAAAGTTACAGATATAGAAGCGAAATCTGGCGACAAAACTTTCCGAACAAGCGAATGCAAACAAGCGATTGCATTTAGCTGCTACTTAAGTTCTACACGCTTACGATGGATATCTTATTTCAACATTTCACGAATTCCTTATCGCGAGTTTATACGCACATTTTGCAGCTGCCATAGCTGAAGCTGGAAATTTATCCGACTGATGGGAGCGTATCGTGCTCAAATATTCGAGGAGGCTGCAGCTAGTTTCTTAAGTCCTTTGCCACTTTACAACGACACTACGTAACTAACGATGCTGCACGCATAGCAGCAGCTGTTGGCCCGTGTCCACAGGAGGACCACGCTCGAATTCTACACCATCCACGGTATCATACTCAAATATGTATTCCGACCGTATATACCGCTATGGCAGAATTTCTTGATGTTACCTCACCATACTTAATGACGCGTAAGAGGCCTGCGTATTACACCTGTCAGGCCACCTTTACCAAAAATTGCTCAAATTCTGTGCCTTGCGATGGGACACGTTCGAGGACCAAAACCAGCTGGCGCTACCGCGTGTTTACGCGATTTTGTAATATTTGATCAACCAAATTGTCTCGAGAAAATTGTCACATTGGGAAGCAATTACCGATCTCGTGAATCTCGACCATCGAATCGATGGCAATATATATTGGTAACTAAACGCACCTTTGATTGGAGAGCGATTAATGAAAATAAGAAGGTTTTATATGGAGACTATACACACACACACACACACACACACACACACACACACACACACACACACATATGTATCACTATATATATACTATATATATATATATATAGTATATATAGAGAGAGAGAAAGAGAGAGAGAGAGAGAGATATGTAGAGAAAGAATAAAAGATTATGCATGGGGATCATATGGGAAAACCAGGATGTCAATTTCGGTTGATTTTCCGATCTCTGCTAAAAAGATGCATTTCAATATGAAATAGTTGAAGAAATTAGGGCAACAAAAAAAAACGGTACACGTTATGTTAACATTATCGAGCGGAGGATCATCAGAATGACTGCTCCGGTAACACGAGTCTTTGGTATTCGAGTAATTTCTGGCTCGTACGTGTGCATAAACACACGACTGGTTGATTCACAAAACAGGTGCCAATTCCCGTTCAAAGAATAGCACGAACGAAAGAGGAGGAGACCAGCTGATGGCAATCTGACGCAGCTTCAAATCGAGCAAACGCTTGTCGCGGAAATTCCAGGCGAAGATCGTTTCGCGAACAATTACGAAACGCGAGCTTCTTACGTGCCAAAAGTTTAGCCTCCGTGAAATTCAACCACCGAGTCGAGAAAAAGGTCGGTCATAAGCCAGCGGCAGATGGTTCTTGCTCTCTGGCTTCACGGATGCTGCGTCTGGCTAGATGCATCGTTGCACAGACGCTTATGGTTTTAATTGTCTGGCTTTAAAAGCGGATCTCGATTTATATGGCCCTGTTTTATCAGCTTCTCTGCCTTTGGTAATTTAAAAAATACCGAAGAGAATCCGAAAGCTAAAAACTAACCGTCAAATATCTACTAGAGATTGAAGAGCAAATGGTGGAACACGGACATATTCATCCCTAAATTCACGGATAAGCAATTCCATTCCATCCTTATCGACGAAAGAAAGCCAAACCCCAAGAGTCTTGTACTTGACTTTTACGAAGTCTCTAAGTTTCGATAAATTGTAATTTGCATTTTTCCAAATTCAGAGCCGCTTCGAAGATCATCCAACTAAGAGCAACATAAGGTCTCCGTAAAAAGCGGCAGTCTATAATTGCTTTCGTATTCGTAGTCGACAGAAGGTGAAGCGAATGCGCGCGTCGAATGCTGGCTCCTTGAATCAGGTAAGGATTTCTATGCTGCGAATAAACTAAGCCGCGTCTCGTCGTTCATCTACCAAACACAGATGTCGACGCAGCTTTTTTCCTTTCCTTCTCCCTTTTCATTTTTTCAATCGAGCAGAAAAGAAAAATCACCTCTGCTGGCAGACGAAGGAAAGCGGAGACGTGATCCAGCTTAGCCTGATCCGGTTCAATATGGTCGGCGGAACATTGGCCGCGGATCGGTGGCGGCAAAGAAGCGTGGCACGTGCCACGGTACAAAGAAAAACACGTCCCGTCGAACGCAGCATCCGCAAGGTCGGTGCCATCTGTTGCTACTCACGGCCTGGAAACTGAGCCCGCTGGCCCACTTTGAACGAATTCTTTTCCGGTATTTTATCGGCGAACCTTCTGCGCCGCTCGCGTGCCAACCTCCATCCAGCTCGTGTGTATGTACTTACATGGTTTAACGTTACCAGCGTCGTCGGGCATCCCAAAAATGCCGCGGGATGCGACGCATCATCGTGAGACATTCAAATTCCAACAGCTGTTGGCTACGTCGATTGCGACACGTCGTTGCGATTACATGGAAGAACTACGCGAGGAAAACACTAAAACGTCCGAAAATATCTGCTGTTCACGTTAATAACAGATAAAGCCAAGACACTTCTCCTACGGTTAAAGATATGTAATTTTCACTGATCCTCCATTTAATGGATATCTCAATATACTCTGTATGCATATATATATATATCCATTAAATGGAGGATCAGTCAGAATTATATATATATATATATATATATATATATATATATATATATATATATATATATATATATATATATCGTACCATTTATTTATTTTACTATTATTTATCACAGTTGATCAACATGGAATCGCTTTACACGATCGTATTAAAAAAGAAACGCACTTGCGTTAATGCATTAAAAATGGACGCGTCGTTCAAGATCTCCAGTTTCTTCGCGGCTAGTCAGCAACCTATCGTTTTCTCCATTGATAACGAGATTCATTCAGCGAAACTTGGCGGGAAACGCGAGACGTTCGACGTTGGTTCCGTGTAAATTCGAGTAAACGACCGCGACTGTAAAATTAGACGGGGGAATAACGCGGAATCGATCGATCTCAATTCGAGGGACTCCTGCCTGACTACAATAACCCGATGATAACGATCCCCTGGTGTCGGATTTGTCGAAGTTTTCGATTACTCCGATCGATATCTCGTCCTTGCGGTTTTCTACCATTACGGACATTCGAAATTGACGACCACCTTGCGCTCGAGGATCGTAACTGGCGCGCACAGTGCAATGTGTTTCTTTTTTAATGGTTTTTATTTAGCTTACTTTTCTGTTTAACTGTTTGTCTTGGTGAAATTTTTTAAGCGAAATTTTACCCACTTCTCGACCGGATAGAAAGCGGAAATTTGGAACACATACTCGTTTCCGATGTCAGTGCAGTATAGTTTCAGAAAAATTAACAATTTAGTCGCTGGAAATAATCGCGTGGTTAGCTGAGGTGAAATCTGAGAAGATTTTTTAATCGCACGATTGGATTCGATGTGTATTATCGGATGGTAGTCGAAGACTTAAAAGTAAAAAGTAAAATACATAAAGCTAAAAAATTGAAAAAATATGGCCTTCCTTTAAAAATGCGCCCAAAAGAAGAAAATAATTTTCTTATTCAGCTATCGTTAATTAATTGAATGTAATAATAATACACAGAGAAACTTCTATATGTTCGGTACACGAAGTAATCGTATAATAGGGCGTCACTCGATTGTTGAATTCATATTATTAAAAATAAAAACCTGGCTGGCGCATATTAATTTGACTGCAAAGTTTTCACAATCTTAACGCTTTCCAAGGCTATCTACTGGATTAAATAAATCTCGGATTTATGATTTGAGTCGAATATTCTTTCATTTCTCTCGTAATGCCAAGGGAATTTAGAAATTTCTTCAATCAAAAAGTTCATTCAAAAGAACAGAACAGAACGAGGGATACATCGCAAGGTTAATGCAACGAGTCCGCCGCGTTTTTATTTTTAGCAATATGGGTTATACCTTGTTATATGATTCCGGAATATTATTACTACATTCAGTTATTAGTGAGACCCGATTAAGAAAATTATTTTCTTCCCTTTGGCTCATTTTTAAATAAAATAAATTCTTTCCCTAATTTCTGAAATTGATACGTTTCGTTCAATTTTCCGTAACGATAAAATTATATGATCTTACGAGAGCAAGATCTTACTTCGTCGTTCAAGAATTTTGGATCATTTTCATGTTCGATATTCACCTATTCCGTTCTTTATTCCGTTCTGTAAAGAAGGGAAACTTCTCTGAAACTCTGCTAAGGGATATTCCACGGTACCACGTGCCAATCGTTAAGAAAATTGATAGATGAAAACCTCCTGCTTAGGCCCCTCTCCTCAAGAACCACCGTCTGACAACCACCTTTTCCAAGCAAAATATCAACGCAGCGATTGTCCCGCTACTCGTCATCCCTCTTTCCCTCAGCCGCATCCATAAGGTCCCATACAGCATCTGTGAAAACTGAAAGGGAACCGCCTTCGCGGGGGAAAGACGGCTACATCGAAAAGTAGCGATGAGAAAAGCAAAGGAGAACAAACGAAAGGAAAACAGAGCGGTGGGAGAAGTTAGACGCGTGGTCGTGAAGTAGGTGGTAGGTGAAAAAAGGCATAGGAACTCGGGCTGACTGACTGGTTGTTAGAAGATGGCCTGTTGCCTGCGAGTCGGTGGTTCTCTTGTACTCCTGGGAAGTAGCGGCAGATGTTTCGACTCGGTTGGCGCGTGCCCGCTGCCACTTGGCTGCGAAGAAGACGCTACCATCTGCCCCTTCTTCGTTTTCCCCTTCGACCTCACCCTCCTTCTTCTTCACCTTGTTCTCTTTCCTCCTCTGCGATCCGTCGTGTTTGCATATATGCAACCACGTGGCTGCACTGATACAGAAAATACACGCAATATCTATCTTCGAACCAGATATCGATATCGATTTGCCTTTTTTCTACTGTCTACTGAGATAACAGATTCCGCAGAAGGCGGCGTGACTTATCTGTCGCCCTTAAAGCAGGCACGCGCTCCGAAGCTTGCTTTGGAAAAGAATCTCCGAGGGGGTGAATGAGCGCTTTGATGAAGGGGAAGGTAGGTTTAAATGGGTATTCCAGTGGCGTTGATATTGTGGAAAGAGGAAAGACGAGGGAATAGGGTGCATTCGTTTTTTCACGATCTTAGAGGTTAGGAAGTAGCGAGGGACGACGATAAGAAGAAATTGGTGTTTTTCGGGGTGGAGGGTTTGTAAGTTCTTGAAAGGGACAAATAAAAGCTTGAATATATCAAGTTGTGCGTGAAAAATGTCAAAGATCATTGTACAGAATATACGAAGCTGTAATAACTTTTGTCATGTTACGAAAGATGTCCGTAATCTAACCTATAATTTTATTAAGCGTCTTTGTCCAAACGTTTCGTATAAAATTATTCGTGCTGACATGTACTTTACACATTTTCCCTGTAGCATATGGCAGATGTAAGCTATGGACGAGAAATCTTCGACGACAAATACTCTTTATTTAGCAAAATTTCGACCTGTGATCCTTCTTAATGTCCGACACACCGGTTCTCCTTCCACGATTTTTCTTTCTCAACCATCCATTTTTCCTCCTTCGCAGATGCAGCTTTTCCATTATGTTCGTCGGGCTCGTGCCACCAGTCACTTCCCCCCGCGTCGACTTTCGATTCTCGATCTTCGCAGATGCGCACGTGCTCGGTACCACCTCCCCGGTTTTCTCTTCCTTCTCGATGATCCTTTGTATCTTGCGACAAGGAAATCCGTCGCGATCTTAAGCTCGTCATGCACGACGTGGCCCCATTGTAAGCCAGTACAATGATCGAGGGGGGATCGTGGGCCATCTAGAATTTGAAAGTCTCGAGTGGGAGTTCAAGCGTAAGGTACATTTCTTGTTAAACTGGTATATATGTATATTGTACGAGAAACAGCTTTATGTCGGTGACGCGTGCCTATTTTTATTTATGAAAAATGGTTCGATTTAAGACATTTGAAAGAAAAAAAAAAAGAAGAAATAACGATATAATATTATATCTAATATATATATAATATAATATATAATATAATATATATAATATATATAATATAATATATAATATAATATAATATAATTTATATGATATTTTTTAAATATTTTTAATAATAATATTTTTAATATAATTATAATATAATATTTTGACGAAGAATGACAAAAAATATATTCTTTTGAGAAAAATTAATTATCCTTCTCTTTCTTTGTGAAGTTCGCAATGGACGATATAAATATGGAGACATTCTGCGATGAATCCCGAGCATTTTTGCCTGTCAGAAACTCGTACAGAAAGGAAAGGGAAAGGTGAAAAAAGACGGGGGTCTTCCTGGTCGCGGCTCGATCGTGCCAGATGTAGAGTGAAGGTAAGGAGGAACTCGGATTTCCGATCGAGGTTCCTCCTCCTTTAATATGGACTCCCTATTCCACCTTGATTGCCCCGAAAGATTTTATTACCCTTATGAAATCGAGCTACCGCAAATCGCGGCCTCGAATCTTCCCCTATGCTAAAGGATTCCGAGAACAGTAACTTACTAAATTACGTTGTTACCAGACGTTAAAATATACGAACGAAACTATTGTATAGTATTACGTGTCTATTAAATTTCGATCGAAATTATACGCCTATTACCGTATCATCTGCTCTACTTTGGTTCGATTATTTACGACCAAAGAGGTCGGAGAATGGACGAATGAAAGTTTAAGATGGAAATTGTGTATATACGAAAGTATCTGAAGGCTTACAGACATTTTTTACGAATATATTACAGATGTCGTACGAATCGTTTCATAATTTCACGTGTATTGGTAAAACTCGAGACGAAAACGAAAACGTACGTAGGAGCTATAATCCGCTCGTGCTCATCGTATACCTATACTTTATAAAGATTACCAACGTACCTGAGATCTCCATTACTCGTTATTAAGTTAACTAAACTCGTTAAACCAACTAAACCAACGTAACCAATTAATCTATCTACGTGACATTTGTTTTTAAATAACGAAAGATAATTTAAGGAATTAACCAGAGAATCCACAAACTTTTGTAAAATCGCTATTCATGATCGCCGAGAGCACAAAAGCTCATATTCTGATGCCTGGTGCGACGAAATCGGCCGAGAAAGGTGTCCGGGGGATCGTAGGGACGCTAATCTGCAGTTGTAACCGCTAAGTTGCAGAGCGAATCTTTCCCTGCTCGTCTTCGTTCCAACCTTCCTCTCCCTTTTCGCTAGTGCACACTGCATCTGGCACAGCACCGGCAGTCCAAATATGCTTTTGTCGCGAATACCTATCCTACTGTACGTAAATGCTCCATACCTGCCAACGGAGCCGGTTGCATTGTATAACATTCGTCTGCTCCGCCTGTGAGGACGTCCTCGCGTACTGGATGTAGGGCAGAATTAAAAATGTCAAGTTACGCGAACGTTAATTGAGCGTGGCTATTAAACGAGGAAAAGAAGATTTTGCGTGTTAATGTGGCTGATACGAGTTGGGATTCGTAGGAGGAATTTAATAAGAATGTGATAATATCGTAGCAGTCGTTGAAATTCAAGATTAAAAATAAAAGACACGAAGAATCCTTAAACTCGATATAAAAATCCAGCCTTGAGTAATAATGACAGGAATCAAAGGAAGAGGTATTCGACTTGGGATAGGACGTGGACGCGAATAGTGGTTGCCTGAAAGTTAGATGCAAAGTTCTCAGTTATACGTATATAATCGACAAAACGTTCGGTTGATCGTAAATCGACGGGACAGAATGTTGATTACCGTTTAAATTATGCAGCCGTGGATCTTCTGCAGGTAGAGTTGTTGATAGAATGCCCCTAACGAGTGGTCATTAAGTGCTATCTTTAAAACATCTATGACTGCGGATTGCTTCATCATTGGATATAATCTTAATCAACCACAGTCCCATTCCCACCACGTTGTATTTTTCTGGCGAGGGAAGAATAGGGGCGTCTCTCCGTTAACGGTCTTCGACGCCAATAAATTACCCTTGCGCGTCGCGCATCGACCTTCACCATTCGTGCAATATATAATTCGTGAAATATAAAAACGTCCAAACAACCATGGTTTTCACACGAGAATGATCGCCATTGAATCACCGTATTGCGATATACGAAGAAACCTTTATCAATAACCGAACAACGCATAATTTCTCAAGAATCGTTCAAGAGGGAGGAAGAACGAGAATCGGTTAAAAATCATTCTGTCGAATGTGTTCGAATAATCTGATACGTGCTATCGAACAAAAATAAGAAATGGCATTGTCTCGTTGCTCTGAATAAAGACAAACATGGACAGACGTTATCTATGTTGCGAAGCCTCGACCTTGTCAAGATAGCCCTGTAGATATTATTTCATTTATGAGTTTATAAAATTCGTAACCGATCAAACGCTTAGAAATCGTTGACAAATCGAGTTCTCGATCGAGCCGCAGGAAGTGTGCAGGAGTTTGCATCTGCTTCGGAGCTAAAACCAGGTTGTCGCGACAGCCTGAAACAGACCAATAAGGATCTCTTTCCGTATCATCGATGGAGGTGGATTACAAGGTGAATGGAGGCAGAAAAACACTGGGTCTCCGTGGAAGGCCGAGGTTCTGCCAGTTTTGGAAAATGTTCTCGATTCGTTAGAACCAAGCCTGTCGCTTTAACGAGGCCAATAACGGTGCCGGCAGGTGCCACGTGCCCAGCACCACTGTCGCTGTCTATCATCGTTCTTGCTTTCTTGCTCTCGGGCGATATTTTGAATGAAATCACCAATATACTCTCGTAGTCTGATCCGTATACGTATCGCAACGCTGTGTACCACGATTATGCCAATGGAGCGCAGCGAAACGAAGAAACGATGCTAATTAAATGTCTGTACCTGCGCGAGCCAGCGAATTAATTTATCAGTGACGTTTTATATTTTACGTGCGGCGGAGATGGCCACTCAATAAGGATTTGCCGGCCACTTTCGTTCAACTGGATCGCTCGTGCTGTTTCCTGGTCCGCTGGTTTAATGGATCAGTGCGGCTCCAAGTTTCCTTTAATTTATATCATGGCAAGATTGAAGAAGAAGAAATTCAAATGAACGAACGCTAAGAGGGCAATGTAACGGAACAGTGGAATAAGTTAGAAAGACGAGAATCTTGAGGGTATCTAGAGTGTAGGAACGTGATATTAGATAAAGAATGATCTTAACTCCGTAACACTACAATACAGTCATGCACAGCGTCGTACGCAATTAACGCTTTTCTAGGTAGCGTCGATGCACGAAACGTACTGCAAATGTATGCGTTTGTAAATGTTTGTAAATCGATGGTGGAAATGAATAAAAGTAGAGTTTAAGCGATTGAAACGCGTAATTTTGCCAACGTAACGTCTTAAAATGTTAAACAATAAGATTCTCAGTTTCCTTATTCGTGTACTATTTCTTATTTCTCTACCAAGTCCGATTTGTTCTTCGTCCGATAGTTAGACAAATCTTTTTTTTTTTTTTTCGCCAAACCATACAAAAATGGAGAGACCCTTTTTTCCTCCGTTCCCTTTTTGCTTTTGTACCTTTTTTGCATCTCGCTATTTTTTCACACCGGTACGTGCGGTAATAGAGAGTTTTTTCTATCATTTCCTTTGCAGTCCGAGGAAACCCTCGCCGAAGACACCCCTGGCAGCTGTTCACCCTCGGCACGGAAGTGATCCTCGGCTATCGGCTTCTCTAGCGCTGAAAAACGGCAAGGGAGGCCAATGAAAGTGGTCAGAAAAAATTGATTTCTCGTCGACCGATGAAAATCCGGCCGTGCAACGTTTTCTCGTAGTCTTAAACCGATTAACAGCTCGCCAAATCAATGGCAGGATTCGTTCCGCGCGCTGCATTCCATTTTTATCGCCTGACTTCCTAAACCCATGGATCAACGTCGGATTACCGCGAATCTTCCATTCTCTGGCACACGTAGGTCAGGAAGTTTTTGAACGAAGGTTTCATTGGCGCTTTTGTTTCTCCTGATTCGGGATTTTCCACCTTGCAGGCGAATCGCAATTTCTTCTCGAATGATCTTGAACCGTTCGTAGCGGGAATCAACCGTCTCGTTTCAAGGTGACGCGTACATTCTGTTCGCAGCTCCGAGGAAGATAATTTATAAACAGAAAATGAGACTTTTATCTCTGAGGGAACTAGCTTTTGATCGCAGGAACGATAATTCCGCGTTTTAACGCGAACGCGAGCCTGAACGTGTCAAAAAATACGAAAGGTAAAGCTACAGAAGCGTGTAAAAAAGGTAGAAGGTTGCGGCGTTGAAGGAAGATGCGGAATGAGACCGGAAAAGAAATAACGATGCCCAGGAGCGCGTCGCTCCATCAGTCAAATTCGATCACACGATACATATGTCCAGTCACCTGTCACGCGAAACGCGTACGAAGCGTGTATTTTAACGCAAATGATGATAATCGGCGTAGCGAGAGCTAATTTTTCCAAGCGTGTCGCGAAGAAGTGACAGGCGTTTTTAACAACGGACCATCCACGTTCCAGGGGACGAGACGTTTTGCGCTATTACGTACATTGTTGTGAACTGGATCCTCGAGCAAACGATAATTACAATTTAATAATACGTCAATTTCCACCTAATTACAGGTTGACTGATCGGCCGCAGGTGAACGCTCGTACGAATTCTCGTTTCTCGTGTGAATTCCTCCTTGTAGATACATAACACGCTTATTAAAGTGAAAACTATTGATTACAGAGCGAGAGACGTCTTAAACGGTAGAACAAACGAATCATTCTCGAACGAAAATTCTGATGGCGAACGAAACGACGATCAGTTGATTCAGGATTCATTGATTTAGTTGACGACATCGATGCTGTCGACATATCGTACGTGCGAGATTGATTTCAATCGAAGCTTTTCTTAACGAAGGCACGTACGAGTTAGAAGCTCGCTCGTGGCAAAGTGGTGGATACGCAAGTAACGAATTTTGCAAATTTTTTTATAATATATGACTAAGAACGAAGACAAGGAAAGCTAATGGGAAAATTATTTCTTTATCGAGAATCTTCTTTTACTTCCTTTTCCACGGACATAGAAATATAAATTCTGAGCGAACTTTTATCGGAAATTTCTATCGATATCGGTTCACGATGAACAAAGTTAAGCGTTGAATTCGCGAATATCGCACCGTTTCGTTCGAGAAATTCCCGATATCGTGCTTATTTGCGATTTGTCACAGTTCATTCGTCACTTTTGAAAAAAACTGCGGATCGTTGTTGCATGTCGGTGTTACAGCTGTCACGCGAGAAACATCGAACGAAATTGGACAAAATACAGTCTGTTTAACATTATCATTACTAACCCGTTCATTAAAGAGGCCGACGAATTATTCGCTAATAATCGTTCTTCCGGGGTTTCATCGTCCATCATTATTGAAACTTACAATGTACACTGTACTGTGCAGTGTAGTGATTGATTACAGTGGCCATCAAGACTTAACATCAAGCCACATTAGCGTTTCACGTTACATTTTCTTTCGAATATTCCATGTAATAAAGCGATTACGATTTATGACCAAAAAACTGAAAATGTTAATTCGTCAGGTTCAGCGCAGGTTCCTTTGCTTTTTCCGACGCGGTAAATACCATTTAGTATCGGCTACATCGGTATTATCTATTAATCTGTCGATGAATCAAATTTTGACGCATTCTATGTAACTATGATTTAATATAATAGACTTAGCGCAACGATTTGGTATCACAGCCAGTCTCGTGTCTATAAGACCAGCCAAGAACTTTCTATTTCGATATGTCGTATTATAATAGGGCGTTAAAAAAAGCGAAAGATATTTAAAAGCTGTGGTTCGTATATAGTTTTTCTATCACTTTTATTAGAAGAAAAGTTACGCGAAGAGAGTGATTCAAGAACGAACGAATGATAACTTGTTGTCTCCTGACGTAGGCATTGCTCGTCAATTTTTCTCTTTTTTTTTATTCGCCTATCTGGTACTTTGATAGAAATCGCTAATATTATGATATCACTTTAACGTAATATAAATAATTAAAATAACATGATATAACATCACTACAACATCGATAATCAATTACTTTATTCGATGACAAACTTTAATCTTTAAGGTACAAAATTATTTGAACGTAAAAGACCAATCATGCCGAGTTATTCTCAAAGACCTAAATTGCCAGAATAACGCAGGATGGCAGTAACGCGGAAAGTGATCTTCTTTGATTTTTTATTGACCGTAAGTTTCCTTGAGTGGGCGATTTCTTACCATAATTATACAGAAAATAACGGAGAAGAGGCTATCTTGGCAGCTTACAAGAACGAGAAAGTGCGAGTCAAATGAAGCGGCCAAGTTAGATGAAGATCAGTAGCAGCACACATATATATAATACATATACATGAAACATGGACTGGCAAGATCGAGTACCGACGAAAATTCGCCACTGCATAATCAACCTCCGTTGGTAAAGTGAAAGGCGGACATTATTTGGTAATAAACAAGACGTAGTAACACGATAATTGAGCGAATAATGCCACAGTGCTGCGTTTCTTTTGCGTGTCCTTACTATTTTCTGGCAAATAACCTCGACCAAGAAATTAATCAGTCAATTGAGAATCATAGAGGTGTACGTTTATTTCTCATGAAAACACTCTTCTTCTAATATAACATAATTTAATATAATATTATTGTTATACAGTATTTGATAGCTTTATAAATCTTGAAAAGATGAATGTTGTACGCGTTTATCATTATAACGTATCACGAAACTAAAATGATACTTCTTGCACTTAAAGTACGCGAGCAAATTCAAATTCTTAAAATCGTGACCTACACCGCTACAAATAATTTTCGATCGGTCGATTACGAAAATCCAAGGGACTTAACATTGTTACCGGTTTATGAATACCATCTTTTGTGTCTTTCCCATTGTTCGCGTACATAAACATCCCTAAAAACCTTTCACGATCTTTTCATACGCGATCCTGCTTCCCTATAGGATGTCCCTTGCGTAGATCGCCTTCCTTACGCAAACGATCCGGTGAAATTTTGCAACGGTCGTACAGCGAATAGGACTGGGTGAATTGAAGCGAGCTAGAGAGTGGAAGGTATACGCAGGTGTCGATAGAACGATGTGACCTAGAGAAAGGAACAAACGACTTTAGCTTGATCGTGAATTATGATATTGGGGAGAGAAAAGTGGCAAAAGTCCTGGAATCATGGATTATGGGGTTTAGGAAGGATCGGTGTTGTTTGGATTAAGAATGTCGGAAGAACGGTCCTTAAATTGCGGAGGATGCATATGCATATGCATTTGCGGAAAATTTAACGCGGGAAAATATATAAAATATCAAAAAGTAGCACTCGACGAACTATTTAGCGGATAGAACGAATGTCTGACACGAGAAATTTCCTGATGCTAGAAGAGACGATCGAGTCTGAAATGATGCAAAGGACGCATTAAAATTCGAGAGAAAGGGGAAGTTGAGAAAGACAAAAATTTACGGAAAGGTAATACGGATTTTGCAATCCTACTACGCTGGAGTGCGAGAAAATGCAATTGTCCAACGTAAAAATACCATAACCTCTAATAATCGCGAGAAGACACATGGTCAGTCTAAAAATACCAACGACCACGTGACATATGTATATACTTCTCAATTTTTCCTCGTGGAGCAATGTGCTGTTTGAAAAACGTCCCATGTCGTGACCCAAAGTTTATCCTAAACGCAAATCGATTCGAAACAGCGCTCCTTCTGCTCTTCGAGTTAGAAACGACCGTTGCGCTGTCAGCGACGATGACGAAGAAGAAGAAGATCAGGAGAGGACAAGAGGTACGAATCCGGGCAGTGATTCAAAAGATTCTCCGTACCTTTAGGGTGTCTTGCAGCTGTTCCTCGCCCTCTACCTCCCTGACTTTCGCTACCGTTCGTTCCACCATCTTCTTTCTTATCTGCGAGTCGTGCAGAAGCACCAAATTTCCTCGATCTAAGTACTCGATCAAGCTTCTATAGTAACAAAGATGTCACGGGGCGAAGTGTCGAGAGAACGCACCCATTCGTATCCTTTCATGCATTTGTCGTTCTGGAAACTGATATCGAGATACATTTTCCAAATTTTAGGCAGAGACATTACTTTGATCCTTTTTTGATCGAGGGATGTTACTTATGACCTTTTGCGTTGGTAGGATTTTTTAGAAGAGGTAGGTTCTCGTGTGGCAGAAGATGGGAGACTCTGCAAAAGAAAGACGCGATTAGATTGAGAGTTGTACGCTTGGAAAACAAAACGGAGGAGGGTGGAACGTAATAAGACAAATTGAGTTCCAAAAGAAGATAAACTATTATGAAAACTCACGAGTCGAAGAGTAGAATTTATAGAATTCAGTTTAAAGGACATCGATAAATCAGGAAGCAGACAAGGATCCTATACCCTGTAGAATCATAAATTACAATTGGAAGAAATAAGTGGAAACTCGTCTCTAAAAAGCAATAGAATTCGACAAAGATTCGCAAGTGACAAAATTTTGCACCCCAAAATGAAGCTTCGGATTTCGATAAAATTTGTTTGGAAAAATGTATAATTGTGAGATTGAATAAAGGAGTAGCGTGTGAAAGAGCAATCGGTGGAGAAGCAAGAGGATGGTGAAGGCCTTCTGTTGGCCCAGAAGGTCTTGCTGGGTGGAAAGCTCGCCGACAGAAAGGAGTCAGTCGTGAAGCGGAGTAAACGAAAGGCAATGAAAGAAACGAGTCGACCGGCTGGCAAACTCTTCGATTACTGTCTCGATCGAAGCCAGCAATCTGTCGTCTTTACGCCCTCCTCGATCCTTCGGGAATTTTTGTCGAATCCTTTGCCAAATCTCTCCACCACGTTCCGACCATTTCTTCCTCCTCCTCCCTATCCCTTCCAGCTTCCTATTGCGTAACCCTTAGAAGGGAAGATCGTAGATATGGGCTGTTTTCTGGACGGAACGTCTTGGAAGGAATATAAATGTATTTTTATTCGTAAGAACGTATTTCAAACAATCTATTCCGAATATCAAGAGAAGCAGTATTACTTAAATATTCTGTCTAACCTCAACCTAACCTCGATCTAAGAAAGCAATAAAATAATTTGTAAGATTTACGGTCAACGTTATCAATTAAAGATTAATAATTCCCAACCTCCGCTTCGTATCCTGAATTGTGTAACTCCAACCTAACCTCAATCTAAGAAAGCAATAAAATAATTTGTAAGATTTACGGACAACGATATCAATCAAAAATCAATAATTTCCAATCCCCGCTTCGTATCCTGAATTGTTGCTTTCGACTTTTATAGTTAGTTGCCTTCGTTTCGGAAAGAAACTATCCGATATTATTTATATCCGATATAATTGTAGACCTATCATCAGCCATGATGAACAGATAAAATAGAAAGAACTTATTTTTAAACAACGCACGTTCATGGTGAGTGACAAATATCCTTTTCAAGCTCGACAAATTTCCTTCACCCTTTTCTCGCGTATCGACCACTCCTCCTTGGAAGCGCAGGATGCGGCGAACGATGAAACTGGAGAAGCGAGAAAAAAAAAGAAAAAAGGAAAAGAAGGAAAAATAGGGACGAAGAAACTTCAGAAATCTCACGTCATGCCAGAAGTAGAGGAGGGTTGAACAACCCTATACGGACCTTCTTTATTAAACTCCAGAGACTTATTCTCAGTGCCAGACGGCATGCTGTAAAAAAGGGGAATAGATCCTGGCAACCCTTTCCCCAGGAAGACGCCAGTCCTCGCATAGTTTACGACCTTTCCACTTTCGTTTTCCTGCTCCTATATCCGTCTGGCGGGCTTGCAGCACGGGAACGCTTCCAAGGAATCCGTGAATCGATTGAACTCTCGGAATTGCTCGCTAAATGGATTGAAATCGTTGACCTTGCTGGGCGAGGCTTCTCAAAGGCAACGCCTAAAGATTATATGGTTTTTACGTACATGAAAACGCAATCAAAAGGCAAGTTTCCATTTTAAGTTCATTTTGGAGTGATTGTAGAAATTTCTTTCATGTTTTTCACGTTTTTTGTTTTTTATATCTTTAATTGTCAATATTTTTAGTACTCTCAATTTGTCAGTTTTGATCTTTTATTTACGGTACTTCGATATTGCGATACCGTTAAAATATTTTTGATTTTCCATTTTGAATGTTCCGATATTTTAATATTTCTCATATTTCTCTAGTTTCGCAGATGATATTTCACGATTCGAAAATCATGCAAGGCATCTGCATGGTCTTCCGGTAGGATAATGAAAGGTGAAAGGAAATCCGCAAGTAAGTTTACAGAATCTGTTTGCAGAATTTTCCTACCACCGACTATTGTTCAAACATACGCAACATCGAAGCTGATTCGAGGTTTTCCACGAGCATCAGTTTTCAGGATACCTGTGGAAAAGGTTCGCAGTCCTCAATTTGCCTTCAACCACAAATAATTCTTCCCTTTTTTCTTTCCGGCGTACCTATCTTATTTCAATCACTACTAATCGACGTTTCGTGAAAATCACAGAGGAAAAAAAAACGACGATACTTCGTGTGTCGCGTTCATTATTAAAACAAAGTCAATTTATTTCCGCAAACTCATATTTCTATCGATATAATTAAGAAAATAAGATTTAAATATAAAATAGCCATTAAATACAAAATAACCAGCTAAACATTATAACAGGCGTTACACTCGAGACATTCTTGCATACTATTTGTATTCTATACATTTTTGCACCCCCAAGTTCACAAATCTCATTCAAAGTCACAGGTCTCATAAAATCATCGATCAAGAAGGAAGCTACGGAAAAAGCAGCTCCCACCCACTGCTTTAGAACATTAACAAGTACATTTCGCCATCGTCCTGCCGACTCATCCGACTAAACCGCGCCCCAGGTTCGTCGATAATCTCGAGAGATTATTTCCGGGGCCAGGAGAATAGAGGAGGCTGTGTCGCAGAAAAAGCCTGTATGTGTTCCAGATACGACGTAAGAAGTTCGTACCACCCGAAATGATAGCACATGCAGAGAGAAAGAGGGCCTTCTCTCGTAGCATCTGTTGCATCGTGCTTCGACACCACCACCACCACCACCACCACCACCATTGGCCTTACCACCAGAAGGCACCATCACTACCACCGGCCCTGACGACCACCAGGTGCTACCCACCTTCCGTGTCTCCCCATCGTCGTCTTCGAAAAAACCTTCTTCGTACTCCCCTCCGTAGCCCCCTCGCCATTATTCCCCGAGATTTCTACCATCTGCGTTCTCTGCGCCACCCTTCGCCCCATCTCTGTTCGATATTCGTGAGTTCACGGCGTGGTTCACCGTCTTGTTCGTTCGAACGTCTTCGAAGACTTCTGGCAACCACCTTCTGCCGAGTACGAGGCTAATTGTGATTGCAGTCCGGGATGATTCCTTGCCGGGAGCTGGATGGGGTGGTAACGCTACAGCAACTGCTGATGGATGCTGTCTGGAGATCATGCGAAGGGAGAGTAGGCGAGGGTGGATTTGCTTGACGCGGAAATAACGGTAATAATCGTAGAAGATATACATCGTCGGCTATAAGCGAAGGTCACGGGAGAGAAAGAAGCACATTTTCGTTAATTTTTACTTGGACGACATTGTATGACTGGAAAAAGGAATGTTTTAACGTGAAGTAGCTAAAAGTAGAAAAAGGACCTGTTAGAACCAACGAGATAGCTGCCAAAGGCGAAGCCAAAAGTGCAACTGTCAGGATAAACGATATTTCGACGTTTCTAATCCACGTTGATCAATTATATCGGTAATAACATTGAAAAAAGGAAGAAAGTCTCTATATTAAACATTTGATTTCTAAAAAGCAAGAGTCTAATCGGCGTATTTATCATTCCTTAAATCCATGCCATTGTCCCTCAGCAAATTTTTGTTTCTCCTTACAGAAACGAGTCGACGAGAGGAAACTCGGCATTTTCTTGCTTTCAACTGCTACCACCAACCGCTTGCTTCACTTTGTCCGACTTTTCGTAGCTTTCTTCGCGAAAAGTCGAAAGAGAGAGGGAGAGAAAGAAAGAAAGAGAGCTTTTAATGGGACTGGCTGTTGTGTCGCGGGAAGAAAAGCTGACAGAGGGAGAGCAGAGTCACAAAAAGGGAAGAAAAAAGCAGAAATACCCTGCATTCTTCGTACGGCAGGTACAGGTATGTGGCCTATTGTGATTTCATCCCCGCATGAAACCAATGTATGCAGATTCCCCTTCCTTCGCAAAACGCCGACTTTACACCATGGCACACCTGATGAACGTATTCTTCCATGGACACGCAATGTTTTGAGAACTTCATCGAGAAATATCGATCCTACCGTCCGTGTTCTGTCTTTCTGTCCACCGACCTGGGCTAGATGCCACGTTTTGTCGTTTTAGGGCTGTAACATTCTACGTAGTCTATGCATTTTTATTTCGTTACGCCAATGACGATGAAATATATTCTATGTTGACTTTACAGGTACGTACGATGTATATTTGGAACTGTCGAAATATTTCCAAACGGTATTTCATGCACGCAAATAATGTAGTACAGTAGTTGTATAGCGTAGCATTGCCCAAGGATAAAATCACACTATGTACTTTTTCGCTCTTTCTAACGTTCCTCTTCAATTCTGTTTAATTCATCTTTTATACCTTTTTCTCTCAAGCACGAACGAATCAAGTGATTTTAACGATTTACTTTATTTGCAGGTAATTTGCACCGTGTAAATTGAAACGTCAAGTATGGAATTTAGGTACAAGTAACGACCAGTGCAGTAATTATTGTCTTCAATGTAAATATCACGTTCGAGTAGCTCGAGGCGGTTAATGCTACATTACGACGCATAGTGATATACTTAAGCATTACTACACGGCAGCCGCTAACCGTGCCGTGCATACGAATTATTCTACAGCCGTAATTGCCAGGCATAGAATCATTGGAAACAGTCCATTGGTAATGATTGCCATCGTTAATCGTCCTCCGTGTCTAGTTTATTTATCCAACGATAACATAATCGATCGCAGTTAGTAGATATGTAATTACCTTGGTCTTGGCCCCGTTTCAGCGCAATTACGTTGCGTGATACCTGTCGACTGAGGGAACAGGTTGCTGCGTCCCGGAATTCGAAGCCATATGGGTTCCATATTGAAACTTAATTTCGCTGCGATTTTTTAACTTTTACAGGTATTTCAATCTCGCTTTTATCCCGATGCGTGAAAAGATCTGTTTGATGTTTGAAGAAAAACTTTAGCGCGTATCACGCCTACTAATAACCATATGTTTCTATTCTTCTAACGTTTTAAGAGAAGCAATACCTATCGCAATGACGATCTTTTTATATTCTCTTAACGCTAAAAAAGGAATAATACTTTATATTTAAAAAATATTAGTAATATTTTTTATATCGTTTATATATATATAGTCGATTCTTTTATATCGTTTTAACGTTTTAAAACAAGCTTTCGTACTTTACGATTCTACTATCTTTCCATCGCTCTACATTCCATCTGTATTCCACCGCAAAATAAAAACTCTGAATTCATCAACTGCCCGCCACCCTTTGCAATATCACTTGTAACATACAATTGGAAACATCACTTGCAACATACATGACGCAAACACAACACAAACTCTGTTATCATCTCGTGCAACCGACAGAATATAGAAAGTATACAAACAAAGAATGGAGGCAATTTCATGTGGCAAACAATATCCACCCCTGAGTGAAACGGTGTTCGCCGAAACGCGCGAAGCTTAAGCTCTCTTGTTATGTCTGCGTGAGTCGAAGCTAAAAAGTTTCTGCTTTCACAGCTGCCGCTCCGCTGCCATGTGCCGTACGAAAGTTGTTTATACTTTCGCGCCGGCAAATACACGTATTATCACGACGCGCAAAGCCGCCTACACACGCTGAAACATATTGCGATCCATGTATCGACTTTGAGCTTTCACGATGCAAACTGCAATATGCGTAGATTACTCTCACTATCGATAGCGATCTGCATCGACGCAGGAATTAGTATTGCTACCTTAATTAGCGTGTAAATCTGCTTTCTACCGACGCAGGATACCAATTACTATGATGATGATCGATGTAGATTTGTAGAACGAGCGTAATATGACAACCTAAAGAGAACTCGATGATTCTCGACATTATCGTTGTTAGTTTAAATCAGCAGCAATAACATACTGCGCACGCCCAGCCTATGAGTGAGATCAGAAAAAGAAGAAATTCTGTTCTATCGTTGATTCGAGCACTATGTCCGAACCTTTGGATTCTATTCTTTTCGTTACACAATTTTCCATTACGCAATTATTTTCATAAATTAAAAAGTGTACAGGTCTAGAACCTTAAGTGTACCATGTTATACGGCTTGGAACTGACATTCGCGTTTCACGAGACCTTTGAATCGATACGTGCACCGTAACGTGTTGCAGAATGTGCAATAACCACTTTTAGAGAAGCAACGCCGATGAACAGAATCGAGGGAACCCGAGCGCGAGACAAATTTCGTAACAGTAGCTTGTATCGCTCAGTTTGCGCAGGTGATGCAACCGTGCTTGCTGGCCATCCAACGCAGATATCGTGCAGTAAAACGAACAGATCGTGCCTATGTGCCGGGGCCATAGCGTATGCCGTCGTGTTTATCGATCTCACATATTGTATCGTGCCGATCGTACGTTTGACACGCACAACGATTGTTTGCATAAGCTGATTATCGCTGTCGAGGAATTGGAGGACAATTTTTAATGGTTTTTATTTGGCTTACTGTCCTGTCTGTCCGTCTGTCTGGATGGAATTTTCTAAGCGGAATGTCATCCACTTTTCTTTAACACATCTTCAAACTATTTTTCTTGTTTTCTTAATTTGCATATTCTTTCATTTTAGACGAGCAATGCCCAACATTTATCGCGCTATTGATATTGAAATACTAATTGTTTCGATATTTTATACAACTTTTTTTGCGAATAATTCTTACACAGTCTAATAGACTCAATGTCAAGAGAATGAAGGGAGAGCCAAAGGGTTGAATAGCGACGATTTATAGGTCGTTCGGCAAAGTTGAAAGTATCCACGGACTATAGACACAAGCGAAACGACGAACGAGGAGGAGCTGCTCAGGCGAAACTCTCCGTGGCTAATTAATCGCGAAGCGCGAAATGCCTTCGTTGCGAGCATCGAGAAATCGATCGCGGTTGTTCACCGTCCCTGCTTTCTACGATGCTGTTTAGAATTTAGAAGGAGCTCGAACTGCGCGACGAACTTTCATTTCCACGATGCGAATTAATCTTCGGTGCTGGAGAATTACGCGACTAGGTAGATTTAGAGAACGACGAAAAATGTAAAAGGCACAGCAATACGGTAATAAATTTTAATCTCCATTAATTTCGCGCAATTTCGTTAAACGATATATTAGGTAAGCGAAGATAATTTTGCAGTTTATATAATCTTTTCATGATCTACAGTTTTCACGAATTGTACGTCTCTGGGTTGCGTATAAAACCGTATGAAAACCGTGTAAAAGATATCGAAGTGAGGCACGAAGAAGGAAATCGCGAGCAGTATTGGAAATTTAAGAGTGCAAGAGTGTACAGAATCTTTGTCTTGGTTCTATTATTTTTAGTTCCGCTCGTAATATAAATTTGTCTAATAATTATTTCCTACCGGATACATTTGTGAAAACCGCGTACGTTCGACATTATATACAGAGCTATAATTCAAACGCCATCAACAAATGAATAATAGTTCTTTACATATAATTAACGATTAATTAGTTTTTACCGATTGATAATCCTTGCCCAATAATAATTCTTAATTGTTCCTTGAACAATCTTACACTTTCTACCGTAGAAACTATAGTCAACAGACGCATAATTCAGCGTGGCTAATGAATTTTACGGACTTTCGTCACTGCATCTCACAGACTTCTCGATTCTTGGCTCGCGAGATGCTTTACCATAACCAGCCAAGACTGCTCGAAATTAATCAATTACGTACTAAAACAGCTTTTCCGCAACGTTACATCTAACTCTGGTATACGTATACCGTTCGTATGCTTCACTTCTCTCCCTTCATGCTCCAATTCGTACGTTCGTCCGTTCGTTCCGTGGATAACAGAAGTTACCGGAATTTAATAGTCCGTTGATTCGAACAAACGACCACCACTGGTCACTGTGAAAATATTTCAAAAAAAAAGAAAAAAAGAATTTATATCTCTACACTCCGCCCATGTTGTGTACACACGATGAAAAATTGGGGCAAATTGTTCGTTTGACTTACACAATTGACTCGCGTACAGTATGTTAACTCGTAATTGGTGTGGTTACGATTTTGCCACACAGACGATACGATGGGATCCACAGTGGTTGCGCGAAAAATAAAAACAAAGATACCTGCTCACGCTGTTATTTTCGATAAAGCGCTTCCTTCCAGGTTCTACGTTTTATTCTCATAGTACCACGTTGTTGCGATCGCGCGAAAGTAAATCGAGTTGACCTTCTTTATAATAGTTCTTGTTCCGCCTTATTTTCGATTTTACGCGATGCTGGTGAGAAAACCGAGGAAGACGAAAAAATGTAAAATAAGGAAAGGAACGCGTTGAGATCCGCGAGTCAATAGCCGCGGTCAATTTATCGCAATCTAATTACGATAACCTGGCCGCGCTATTTTTAATTAGCGCCGCTTTCGCGATAGCGATCGTTACACTTTCGCTTGTATCCAAAATTCCGATCGAACCCGGTGAACAGCCAATCTAAACACCGCGAATCTCATAGATTCTTGAGAAATCGCAACGCTTTAATGAAAAAGAAAAAAAAAGCAGGAATTATATCAGATCTCTTGCACAATTGAACTATATCATATTATTAGATAATAAAATTCTCTGTGGTAAGTGTTCAAATAGTTTTGTATGTCAGCGTATACGAGACTTGGCCATTATGCCAGTTGTTTTGAATAAATATTCATCTAAGACGATTGTGTGAATAAATGCATGTCGGTGAACAGTAACAGAGTGTTTTCTACGTATAACTACGAATAATAACTACGGAATAATTCGAATAATACTGTATACCGATAACAGTACAATTTTTACTATTAATTTACCAAGAAACAATAAACTTTCTAATCTGGCATTTGAAAAACGTTCATTGTAAAAGCCAATGCTACAACAACTGAAAGAAAGAAAGCTTGAAAATATATCCCACGTTCAGTAACTCGATCATCCTCGATGTAACAGATAAATATTTATACGTAATGTATAAATATTTATCATGTATTTTGTATTTATAATGTAATTATATATATATATATATATATATATATATATATATATAATGTATAATTATTCCTTATTTTTATTCGTTATCTGTTGTTCGAATACAATTTTGCCCAACATTGTTGTACACTTTGATTGTTTTCCAATCGCTCGGTTTCTTTTCAAAAACGTATCCAAGGACGAAGCAGCGTCAGCTGTACGCGCCACAGTGCAAAAGTTCTACTAGAGGCCAGAAGAGATAAAAAAAAGGACAAGAAAGAAAGAAAAGGGAAGAAGAAAGATGACGAAGGAGAAAGAGAGAGAGAGAGAAAGGAAGAAAGTGGAGAAAGAGAAAGAAGGAAGGGAAATGTGTAGGCTGTATAGATCGCAGCTTCAAGCTGCACCGACACCAGAAACGTCCCACGGTTTTCGAGGTTCAGCAGGGTTAAAAGGAATTACATTATCGTGAAGCGTTTGGGCGTGGGAGACCTAAGCCCCTCTCGAGTATTCGGTTGTGATGCACCCATTGCACCCGCGACCTACCTTCTGCACTTCCTCTATAACCTGCCTCGTTTCTTAACGCGCCACGATCCTTTATCTTTTCATCCAACCCCGAAAGAGACTACCCTCGTACACGGTGCAGAAGCGTTTCAGATAATCGTATGAAAGCTTGTATATACGACGTATATGAGAGATTAGGGTGAATCGTCATGTTCCAATCTGATCTTCGTTTTAAGAAACGAAAAAGTTCTCCGTCAGTCGGCTCGTTAAGTGGCTCAGTCTGTATTATAATGTCTGTATCATTCGAACAATCATAATTATCAGTACGGCATGTTGGAAACTTTCGAAGAAACGCGAGCTTTACATAAATTAATAGACATTTAATAGAAATTATCGCTGACTTTATAAATGACGTTATATGAAGCACACTTACTGCTACTCAAATTTTATACCGAACTATATGCGAACGAATAATTTTCGTACAAAAATCCTCTCTACGTTATAAAATCGCAAAATTATTATAAAAGTAATTTCCAAGGTTTTATGATCCTTAATTAAAATTGCACGCGCATCTCAATATCCATGACCATATATCGAATCAGATCCAAGATACACACGCTGCACGTGTTAACGTCAGCTTAATTAAACTGTCCGCATGATTAATATCGTACGCTCAAACTTTGATTTCGATATCATAATTAAAACATTGAAAAGATGCATTGTAAAGGACGACAAATTATATTGATATAACAGATACTGTAATTAAAAGGACCAAAGTTGAAGACAAATTATATTAATAAGGAAGATATTCGCATTTTCATCGTGCCTTTTTGGGAAAGTATTATATAAATCGAACATAATCTCCATCTTACATAGTCTGCGCCTTCCAAGTTCCACTGTTTCGCAGCCATCAGCGTCCAGAGGGAGACAGATGAACTGGACCACTGGCAGGTAGCCGGTGTATGCGGTGCAGCAGGTGAGCAGTAGGTCAACTTTGCTCACATGTACATATATTTATATGCGTAGCCGATGCTCGATACTAGAAAGTTCTTTGTTTCGATCGAGAAACATCGTTTGGTCCTCCACGCGTGTTATCAACGACACCCTGTATTTGTACTTGCAAAAGAGTTTTGTGTACTTTCTTTAAGCAAGCAACGATAACGCAGACGAGACTGTGTCAAGGTCGCTCAAGGTCGTTCAAGGTGACACAAGATTTGTACATTTCTCAATAATCGTCAGTAATAAAAGAAATATCGCGTTACATTCTCTTTTTCAAGTTTTCTTCTTTTTTTTTTAGAATTCAATGACTATTTTAAATTATTGGAATTTTTAAGCGGCAGTGTACCAATCGCGAGCAATTACTCGACAATCACCAGCAATTTGCTTGTCTCGAAGCCTCGTCAGGACCTCGGAAAATTGCGAGGAACTCGACGCAAGTTGATCAAAGAGAACTGATCGACTGGTCGAAATGATTTGAGTTTTCGGGTACAGCCGGTACAGGCACACTCACACAGAGTTAGGAGTCAGGTAGTAAGGTGGGTAGGTGGTGGGTAGGTAGGTGCATACGCGTAGCGTGGGAAGGTCCGGCAGCTGAGCGCAGAAGGGCCCCAAAAAGCGGCTGCAGCTTCTTCTTCTTGCCTGTTGCTGCCGCTGCCTTCTGCCTCGGTTCTTCCTTGCCCGTGGGACCTGCCCACTTCTTCTTCTTCTTCTGGATATACGACCCCTCGGCCCGACTATTCAGATGCCCGTGAACGCGACTTTTCCGCTTTCCTCTCCTCTTCCTTCTACACCATGGCTCTTAATTCTCAGCTGCACTACCAGTGCTACTCATCGAACTGTGTGTGCGAGCTGACGCGAGATGATCGATTCTCCGAGAAACGTACAACGTTCTTTTCAGGATAGTAGCTTTAGAAATTTTTTCTCTCTTTTTTTGGCAAGGAAAAATATGTTTCGCGCGTGGTATATTTTTAATGTTTGTAGCGAAGGAAAGCAGAATAGTTTCATTTTAATAAGAGCGGTTCGGTTAATTGATCGTGGACAGTAAGACAATTCCTTAGAATTGAAACTTCAGCTGCAGTCCGAGTTTTTCAAATTTGAAGGTAATCCGTTGACGGAAAAATTTGGTTTCGTAGTGGAAAACGGTAATTACGCGCAGAATGCAAACCTTTTTACGTTCGAAGAAAGTTGCTCGCGCTTAAAATACCATTTCGTATATTACGAAGCATATTACGTAATCGCGTAAATCTTCTCCAACTTATTTTCTCCACAGTAAGAACGATATTCGAACTATAAACTAGCCGTAATTTACATACTACTCCTTCAACGTGCCACGAAACAGGACGTCGAATATCTGGCCTTTTCTTCGACGATAGAACAGCGGGACATGGGAAGGTAGTTTCCACGGTGATTCCCAATCGCGGATGCGAGACGTCGCAACGACAAGGACAACGACAACCACGACAACATCCTGTCCCTTGAATTGAAAGGACGGCCATTCGGTGAAGGTCTCATTATTAATTGTTCGAGTTCCTGCTCAAACACTGGAGATTAAATCCGGGAGGAACTAATCCAGCACGTAGTGCCTCTTTATTCTGTCTGTCCCACGTACAGGCTCTCACACACGCGTTTCTATACATGTTTCTTGCGCCACGGGTCTGGTAAGATAGATCCAGCTCTTGTGTATCGTAAATACACGTATAAACGCCTGTCCTCTGTGTGTCTTCGTGAGGGTAAATACACGCCAGAGCCACGCAACGTGTCTTCTTGAATGAAATTTCAACCCTTGAATCGTGTTCTCTACCTGGAATATTTTTTTTTATTTCGTTCTTGCTTTTTTTGTTTCGTTTAGGTTCATTGTAAAACACCGCGAGAATGTTAATCGAGGGTAATGAAGGGTAAAATTTAATAGTAGGCTGTATCGTAGCCTGCTTTTTTCTATTGTATTTTTACATATAATGTTCATTAGAAATATGACATAGGTTGGTTTTTTTGTATCTTTCTAGAAAGCAGGTGAAAAATTATGGACTTATATTTCTTACATAAATGTATGTAAATAGTTTACTATTAATAAACTATAAATAGTTTTAAAGATTCCATAATTTGTATTCCCTGATATCTGCTGTAAGAGTTCCATTCTAAATGCGTAAAATATCCCAATTAAATGCGCCATGACACTCGATAGGTGAAACATATCGCTATTTACGTCTCCCATCGCTTCCATCTTCAATTATGTTCATAAAAATACGAATCTGGATAAACATCCGTAGCCTGCTAATAACCTCCTGTCCATGAAATCTCCAATTTCCCGAAATCGTTTCGTTTCAAAACAATCTCACCGCCACCCCTTCGGAGGACATCGTACGAACAAGTGACGCGTATAAGAAAGAAAAAGACAGTGCCATTGAAAAGCGTCGGCCTGAATGAAACCATGAGAAGCCGACTAAAAGAACACGAGCATTCATAACATCCGGCGCGGAGGATCGTTCGAAACAGTAGTCGGCCATGCTAAAATGCTCGTATCCCTGTTGTTCCGGGCTTCGTGGTGGACCCACGGAAATGGCGTACGAACGTCGAAAAACCAGAATAAATCCAGTTTTAAAATACAGCGGTGTTTACGTAGAGCACGAAGATGGTGGAGAGCTGCGAGTGCTTGGTCCTGAATTCGAATGCGGGACAGGAAGCGCCAGCCTCCCTCGTTCTCAGCTCGTATGTATATACAGGAACGACCTTCCTCCCCACTATCCTTCGTCCTCACTCCGCAGAGTCCCTATCTTCGTCTCCTTTGCTCTATGGGTCTCGCTCCAGGACCGAAAAAGGCGCGCAACAAACACAATAAAAAGTGCTTCCTTCCGTTGCGTCTGTGGATGGATCCTGCATCTGGCTCGCGAAGTCGCCGATTTACTCTCATCGTCTCTCGATATTCAGCCTTTCTCCTCTTTCATTCGCTGCTTCGACGTAACTTCAATTTTCTTTCCATGCTCCGGTTTCTCCCTCCTTGTTTTATCGAAGTCACCTCTTTGAAATCGCGCAAAGAGTGAAAACGAATACGAGCGACCACATAGTTGAAAATACATGTACGAACATTGTTCGAATTAAAAAGAAATCGTTCAAGTCGTTCGAGCGAAACGCACCGCTGTAATACGTTACGATGCAACAAGTATGCAACGTACGTGTGTACGTATACGAGAAACTGATCGTCCTGAACATTCTCCACCCTCTTGCACGATAATTTACCAATTAGTGATATCATTGTGAATTAACAAGTTACAGTTCGCAGGTTACAGGTAATTTCTCACAAATTCACGATTTTACAATTTTGCGACAATTCGTAAGATTTGCTTGCAACGTTTCGTTCGCTTTATTGACTGACCTATCGGTGTTACATAAGAGAACTTGTCAATACGTACTAATAACTTGTGCCTTGTAACTTGTGAAATTTCGGAAATTTAGTCATCAATATACCAGTACCTGTATCGGCAATAGTCAATGGTTCTAAATTATGCAAAAATAACATTCTTCTGACCGCCGCAATAGCTTCTGGCGCGCGAAGATCTGCAGTCTGTCTGCTGAATCTCTCTTGTTCCGATTGCTCCTTCTCTGTAGCCTTATCTAAGTGGATGGCCCGGCCAGCATCCGAGGAGCAAACCTACGATCTGGTCCAATCTGCGGATCGGAGTATTTTAGGTAGGCAGAACCCGCGGGGATTGATCGTCAGATGGGTGGCCGATTCCACGCCCACGAACGGCCGGGAGGCGTTTAGGGTGGAAGATAGGATAGTTTGATATCCGGAGCCTTGATTTGCCCCAGCCGCGGCGCCCTGGCAGCGCCGCTTTTATCCCGTGCGAAACCGACGACTTTACCCTTCTTTCGCCATCGACACTATATTATCGATGATATTTAGCACTTTGAAATAGTTTGGTAGTTTAGATTAAATTGAGATCAGGATGATTCAGTTTTGATTAAGACTTTTCGATCGAGACTAGGTGTAGAATATTTTGAGTCTTTCAAGTACGCACGCGCGCACACATGCGAATAGCAAAGAAAGTTTCAACGCTACTGGTGTAATAAATTTCGTCTTCTTTTAGATCTTCCAAGTATCTTGTACGTTCAATGATTACAAAAGAAGCAGTTTTGCTACTCCGTTATAGACTCTTGTATTTATATAGTACCTAATAAGACAATTTGGAACGAAATGAAAATTGTATCCCAGAGAATCTAAATATGTAAAATCCAATGTTCTTAAAATTATTATTTATTAAAATCCAAATGCGATTTCTGTTTCTATTGTACCCGTTCCCAGAAAGATCATTTAGTAGGATTCGGTGCGATATAGCTACATCTATCTAACAAATTCTTCCACTAGGCAAAAATCCACGAAATAAATACACTTCCGTAAGAGGGACGGAAAGAACGAATAGGAAAATGTCATTTTCCATGCTCCGTTGATATATCGTGGCTAGCTTGATTCGCATAATCGCTCGCAGCCGCTTCCCTGCCAGCCCCAGCCGGTAAATAACGCGAAACATAAATATCACGGTAGACTGCGAGTGGCGTCGTGGAAAAAAGAGGCTAGTTGGGCAAAGATTTCGAGAATACAGGGCCGAAAAAACAAAGACAGAATATAGAGAAGAGAAAAATAGAGAGGGAGACAGACAGACAGAGAGGAAGACAGAGAATAGTATGGTGGGAATGATCACGGAAGAAGGGAGAGGAGGAACAAGAGGGACAGAGTGGGCGGAAGTGGCCCGTATAGGGAGGCTGCAACCACCTTGGCTTCCGCTATATTGAGAGCCACCGATACAACACACAACCACCTTGTGTTTTTCATCTTTCTCCCATGGTTGCCTCACACGTGTTGCCGTACAAGATCGAGAGGAGCGTGTATTCCAACTCGGTTCTGCGAACACAGGCCTAAAATAAGTAGTCCTCTCGTCCACCGTGATTCGTTTCCTTCCTTGTTTTCTTTCCCGCATACGCCTCGACTTGCCATTCCTCATTCATCCGATGCTTCCCTTCGTTTCTTCCGCCTTCTGCTACTTCCTCTTTTACCTTTCGTGTCGAGTTTTCAGTTTATTCCTTTTTCATTTCATTTCTTTTTTTTTTTCTTTTATACTTGTTACGATGATTAATTCGATATAGTTAATGGAAGAAAACGAAACGTGTTTAGATTTGACAACGCATTGACTGGTAGGAATTCGCTGTACGTTGCAGGCGAAAGTTTTCGAGTCAGTATGTAGTTTACTATGAAAGGTTCTCTTTCTTCTCTTCCTTGAAGATTTAAAGACTTGAAAACGAAAGATTTGTATCTTTCATACTCTACTATTTTCTTGCATCTCTTTTCATTTCTTACTCCTCCTGTTGGTCGAACGTTAGAGGTTAATCGCACGTTGAATTTGAATTCGATGAATTAACCGAAGAGCCGTGTATACGCGAAGAATAACCAGGTTCTCGATTCTCTATTCCACTTTGTTCGCTGTTTGCAACATCTGTCTTCTCCTTGGACGCTCCTCGACTTCTGTTTCTTCCTTTCTCCTGGAACATCTTGCAGCTATTCAAAGCAGCATTGTGACTTCATCTTCTTCAACCTGGGAACTCTTCTTTCGTGCATGAAGAAATTTTCGAGAAAAATACCGTTACTCGAACTAAGGGGAAGGGATTCGATTTCGTATCGTTTTTCTCAAAATGTCTGGATTCGTGTTATCTAGAAATTGCAAAATTCGACAGAATTAGACTGGAGAAAGATTTTCTCGAAAATTATTTCTCCGACCCACCCACGTCGTTCGGCGCGAGGTGAAATTAATTAAGGGGTGAGCAGAGTTAATTAAAATTCGGGCTGACGAACGGTCAGAGGGTGGATAACAGCAAGGGTCAGTCTGCAGCTGACAAGATAATCGTCGTGAACTACGTCAGTTGGTCAATTTCGCTAAATGGATGAATGCACCCTAATGAAGCGAGAAGACAGATCGCTTCCTCGTCTTATTTATCTTCGTTGCTTAAATATCACCGCTCCATCAGTTTCACACTAGAAAATTGTTCGCCTGTCTTCGGCCTGTGACATCAATTAATTTTTTGTAATTCCAAGAGGAAAGCAGACTGACTTCCTACTGTCTCTAATAATATCCACTTACAGTAAGTTACAAAGTTATTAGCATAGACCAATGAAAAAAAAAAACAATAGCGATCCAAGTAAATAATTATACAAATATACTACTATATATAACTGTTAAAGAAGTTGTTCAATTTTGTAATTATCGGCATTCTTTATTGTATTTGGTTCTTTATTGCTTCGAATCAACTTCGACCATAATGACACCACGAGGTGTATTAAAACACACAGAGTATCGACGTTAACGATACATCGATTTCACGGTGATCGTCGTTTCCAAGATTATGATTCATTACTAATTAGCGATTCAACGAGTGCTACTCGTGTCTTAACCACCACCATTCGGCGTGAATTAATCGCCTGGCGATTTCGATTTGATAACGATTAATAAGTCCGCGATTACGACCTCTAATTAATTAGTAATTTATCGAACCTATTTTATAACGGTAGCTAGCTACTTATAGTTACCAATTAGCCATCGAATAGTTCGATATGAAAAGTCACACGATAGGAATACGAGAAACAACTCATACATGTAGGTACTTACAATGGGAGATGGAAGAGGTAAAAGGGCCATTTACCTCGAAACCACGGTACTTTGGGAAAGTCGATGGTGGTCATACCTAATGACACTCGTGACAGCGTACACGACGTCCAACGACACGTACTGCATCTTTACCTTAAGCTTTTTTCGCTTCAACTTTGCATACTAACATCGAGGAGATATATACATATATTTAGAATTTTACATATATATATATTTTTTTTTTTATTTTACAAGCTTACGAATTATCGATACAAACAAATTTTGTTTAATAATAATCGGAACAAACCTTTGGACATGTAATAAAAGTATTTTTATCACATTTATTGTTGAAATAATTCTTTCTAAATTACGTATATCCTAATTCTCAACGTCTCACATCGGGCAGTTTAGAATTATATATAGATATATATATATATATAAATATATATATATATATATAATTCGCGCAGTGTTTTGGCCATCGTAAGCAAACCTAACGTTCCAAGAAACAAAGAGATAAAAAAAACTGACCGTTCGAAATTCGGTGTTCCAAGAACCGCAATAAATCTGTGGAAATATTGACACAACTACTGATGGTAGCACCATCCTTGCACAAAGTTGCAAAAATCCCAAGAATGCAAAATTATTCCCAGAGAGTCTAAACAGAGATCTTGGAAACCAGCAACGCCCATTTCGCGATTTCATATTAATTCGTCGTATCGTGGTTACCAGGTGATTCGCCGGAGGAGCCACAGGAACGATAAATCACGGTTGGTCGACGTGGTTGCGTTTCTCGAGCGGCTTACGCGTACGTACGCGGTGCCATTAGCGCGATGAATTCGCGTCACGTAGGAGCCGCGTGTGGGAAAACGTGGAACAATACGCGCGCTTACGGCTATGACGAACCCGTATGCATTGTTATGGTAAAAACGGCGTGGCTCCCTTGTCGCTTTAATCACCGGCAGCTCACCGACGCGCGATCGACGTGGTACGCGCGCCGCCGCAACCTTTCTCTCTCGGTTCCGTGATTTTTGAAATTATCCCGACGATACACCTGCCCCTCCATATCAGCTTCCCCTTCCTCCTCTGCTCTCCTTTTTCGTTGTTCGTATTCTTCTTCGATGCGCCGCTACGCCAATCGTTCGGTGCGGTAAGCAAGGCTCGATGATTCGATCGATTCGATCGTTGGAATTTGGGTAAATAAGATTTTGAAAATAGAATTTAAGATAAAAGTCGAAATGAGAGTAGAGGCTGTATAAAATGTTGGTCGTTGCTTAAATTACGTAGATTTTTCTAGTTTGAAATAGAAACGACGAAGCGTCGCTTCAACGATTCCGTATACGAGAAGAAGAAAGTTCAAAGACACGAACATAGCTCACCGAATCTTGTCTCTTGACCGAATAAAAGGAAGCATTGTGACACAGGCAGTGACCGCTTCACGGCTGGTCCTCTTGAGGAATAATGGTGGAATAATGGTGGAGCCGTTCGTTCAAAAATCCACGTGTTACAGCGATTCGTGATGGCTATTTTTCTTCCGTCGTCGTGGCTTCCGTGGCGTACACACCGATGTAGGTAGGTAAATGGAAATCACCGCAGCGTTTTGTTCACCGTGCGACCAAATTCACCGGTTCCCCCAAAAATGTCCAACCTGTGTTTCGTGGCTCTCCTGGAATGTGACTGTGTTGTCGAGTATCTCTCGAATACATTTCGAATTCGGTATTTTTCGAATAAAAGTCTCGAACGATCGCGACATGGAAGAGATTCGAGGTGAATTCTTGAAAGATTCGAGCGAACGATAAAACGTTACCAACGGTGGACGTCTTATTTTAAGACTTAACTGTTAACTTTTATTTCTCCGTAGCCTTTGTAAGATGAAAAACATCGTTTCTCGTAATATTCGAACATTGAACGATATTAATACATCGAAGGATATTAATATATTTGTCTTAACAATTACAACGATGATATAACGAAGAGGATAAAAGGTAGGAGAAAGAAATTGAGAAACAAAAACGAGATATACGAGTAAAATAACTCGAGACAAGACAGGGTGCATGCAAGGATACTGCTTCCAGCTGTACCGCAAAATTCTTCTGGCCGTTTTTTTCCTCTAAAGAGCCATGCACATTCTCCGGAGTTGGTGGAGAGAATCCACATCTTCGAGGCATCTTTTCAACCCGTTACACGCCGGATCGCCTCCCTTCTGTGCGGTCACTCTATAGAGGCCTATTAATTTCCAATGATCTTCTGGGGTAACCAGCTGCTTTTCGACTAAAAAGAAAGAGAAGAGAAAGAAGAGGAGAATAAAAAATATCCTCTCGAAGGTCGAGTATCGATGCTCCTTCGTATCCCCACTCCTCTCTTTGTCGTTCATCATGAGGTACGTTTCGTTTGAAGTACACAACCAGCAGACTACCTCGGTTTCTTCCCTCCGTCTCTGTTTAAACTCTCTCTCTCTCTTTCTCTCTGTTTCGTTTTACCAATGCCATACCCCTGTCTCGTTTTCCCCAGTTGCCTCATCCTAACGAAAAGAAAAGCGAGGAGAACAGATGCTGCTTCTCTTCGGTACAAACCGATTCTTCCACGACCGTTTCCCCCGCAGGTAACGCGCAGTCAGATGCAAATCGCCGCTTTTCCTGCGCTGCGCTCCTCTCGAGTGGCCAGAAGCATTGTTGTTTTTTTTCCTTCTCCTCTCTTCTTCCCACTCCTGGACTACCTCCTATTTTTTTTAATTATCGTTCGTCCATTATAATTATAATTCTGTAAGTTTCGCATGGTGCAGTTTAGAGTTTAATGAGTGGACGATACTGTATACTTTCAAAGAGGGAAGCTATAAAAACGTAGAAACTATCTTTTGTTTTAGCAGGTAGCGGTTTCGAAGAGTCTTTACGCTACTGACTGCAAGTTGAATGAGTATGAGAGCTGGACTCACCGTGCACTCTTCTTTTACCGTGATAATTGGACACCGTATGGTGTCTGGTGAAATGATGATGGTGAAATTAGAGGTTCCCTCTCGAGCGCTGAAAAGTGGTTAAAAATTAAATCTGTCTGGTACGAACTTATCTATATTTAGTATATTTTAAAGGGGTAATTTTGCGCTGAAGAATACTCGCACAGTGGTCAATTTACGCGAAGTATCATGGGATAATAATGGTGATTTATTTACTGGCCGGCATGATAACGATGAAGTTAATAACAATCATGCGAGAGTCGAATCGCTGCTCGAAAAGGTAGATAAATAGAAATCAATGCAAGCGTTAAATAAAGAGATTGGTGAAGATTTTTAATTGTTTCGACGAGACGTCTTAATAATAAATAATTAATGAAATCTTCTGTAAAATCTCTCTAAAGACAATACGTATGCAAATTCATGCCTTCGTTTGCAATTCAACTAAAGGAATGGAATCTGGACAAAGAGTCGCGTTGCGCGTTGCCTATTACGAATACTCGTACATTTCCATATTTTTGCGCATTTTGCACGTTACGAGTATTCTTGCAAATACAAATATGCCACAAGCGCCTGAACAATCGCAGTTCGATCATCGTCGATTAATTACCCAACCGTCGATCCGCAAAAAACAAATCTATCGGGTCAATAGAACCATTGAACCGGCCGAGCCAGCACGAAGGTGCGTGTGTTTAACGCGCAAGTTATTTGTTTAGGAAGCTGGCCCGACCCTGAACAAGAAATCAGGCCGCGTGCGTAAGCAGGAAGAGCCGCGAGAGGAAGGAAGGAAGCAAGGTAAGGAAGAAAGGAAGGAAAGGAATGGAGCGGAAGGAAGAAGGAAAGAAAGAAGGTCCGCTCGAACTCGCGACGGGAGAAACAGCAGCTGCAACACCCGATACGTATCGTGTTGGGTCCGGGGCGTGGTGGGGAATATGCCCGGCAGGGTCACTCGGGAAAGATTATTATCATTTGTATCGGTCGGTTCGTGCGTCTCCGTGGATGGTCGGACGCGTTCGGGCGCGTGGCACGCGTGCCGTATCCCCACCACTCGGCCAACTCAGCAGAACAGGCCCAACCCGACTGTTCCTCGGGCCCCGGCCGTGTGTATACTCTGCTAGGGTGTCTTGGATATTACGCTTGACCCCGCGACGCCAGTGATCGTAAAACTGGGACATTGCGGGCTCGAAATGAGCGCGGAACGCCGTGGCTCCGGACATGCTCCATTTTATATCCGCTACCGGTGAACGTCATCGTTATCACGCTATTTTTCGATCCGCTGCTAACGGATGGAAACGATTATTGCTAGGTGGAATTGGGACGAATTGCGGACAGTTACCGCTGTATATGTAAATACAAATTTTTAATAAGATTAACTAAGCACATTTAGAATTGTGGAGTTAAGGAGAATTTTACAATGAAAATGTTTTAGTTGCAGGAAGTTCGTGGATTAAGTAACGGGATTTTCGTGTCGATAATTATAAAATGATTCTAGGAAGACTATGCAAAGCTAGGAAACATTCCGTGGCAAGTAATAGCGTTTGTTCGGAGTGGATCCACAGGCAGAGCAGCAGCTGTAAAAAGAATTTAATTCGGACATCGTGACTAAACTGGCCGGACGAAGCTTTCTAATGTAGTCGAAGAACGCGCGACTGTTTCTGTCCGCCAGGGCTTCTGAAACTGGCCCCTCTTAAGGTAGCAATCGACCCTCGATAAATCTCCGCCAATCGGCTGGAAACGTCACACTGGCATTAAGGGGATTCTACGGAGGATTACGCGTCATTACGTGAATCACACTGATCCAGCAGAACACCTAATAAACGAGTCCAACGACTCCTCCTAAGTACGATCACGTATTTCGTGTCACGAAACGTTTCTGGCTTTGTATACATAATTTCATCGTCCCTGATAATTGACATGGACCAGAATAATCCAGGGGGGAGTCACTTCGCGAAAATGGAAATGGAAATCGGAGGACCCTTTTAAACTGGTACAATCATCGCTCGAGTATACAGATATAGAAAGAAAAAATGTTGAAAGCGAGGAAAGGATTCGTTGAAACTCAAATAACGACCGATGATAGGGCGTCATTTGGGTATACGAATACAATTTTTCTTTCCCAGATGAAACATAGAAAAGGTGGGAACAAATTTATAGAATAAAAGGTTCCTGAAAACTGAAGTGACGACAAGACCATGAAATGCGAAGAATCAAGATAGCGAAGCAAACAAACGGAAGGATTAAGAGGAGTGCTTGCGAGGTAAACAAACCACTTCGGAACCACTTTCTGGTCTGTGAGAAATTCAAAGAGCCCTGCAAACAGAAAACCACCCCAACATCACCCCCTTGTGTCATAAAACGCTGTTGTTACACCGACTGGAAGTTGCAATCTCATTGGATCTACCTGTTTCATTGTAAAGCCTCCTTAACAAAGCCTGCTATTATACAATAAATGAGGAAATTGCATATAAAATTGCGTACACATAAAAACTCTTTATCAATCTTTCAAAGACGAGATTACGATACGTCTTTCTCGTTTTCACTCTTCCAGTTCGAAAATATCTTCCTCCGTATATAACCCTCGCACGATCCTAATTAAGTATTCATGCAAGTACGAACGTATATGAATGCTGATAGCAGAAACGCTCGAACGTCGGCCAATGTATCGAAGATAAGAATTATTTAGGATAACACGAGACCCGCATTTCCGTGGTCGGGACAGAGATAAGTTGGAATTAAGTCGCCCGTTTTTCCCTTGATCGATCTATGTAACAGACCGGGGCCAACGATCGAATAAGGAGACAATCGAGCAGCGTTGAATTAACATAATCGGTGTGTCTACGATCGTTCGCGTGTGTCGCTTAAGAGATCGATTAATTTGTGCTTCACCTGCTGGCAACCAATGTGGGGGCGAATGTCGCCACTCACTGGCGAAGCACACGATGAAATTTAAACCTGAGCATACCGAGCACGCATATATCGCACACGTACACACGTTAATTAATCGAATTATCGTCGTGCGTCCACCATATTGCACATTCCTGCATTTTTTCGTCAAGTTATTCGTTCTCGAAAAAGGAACATTGAACCGTGTGCACGCAAGTGAAACACGATCTTCGTTCTGGACGAAACGCACTTAAAAACCTTATGATACCATCAGACAGCAACGCGCGCTTATAGCGAAACTTTTTAAAAGCTAGGGTTCAGATTCAAAGATAAAACGAAATATTTATACAAATATGGATTGATAAGATCGTTACGATGGCGTCACAGCAGAGAATTTTCACACAATCAACGTTATTGTAATGGCATCGATGAAGTACAAAAAGTCAAGATACTTAAAGGTCAGATCTAAATCAATTTAAAAGCGCTACTTCTTTCTTTCGGATGCACACACAAAATGTCGAGAACCTCCCACTCATATCCAAACCTATTTGTAACATACTTATTCCTATCTCTAGCCCTTCTCCAACCCCTTCGATGATTTAGAATCGTCCCTCGCCCCATCTTTCTCATCCGCTCCTTTTTACCTTCCTTTCCACGCGGCAGATGCTGCAATCAAACAGAAATTAAGTTCTCCAAAGGAGAGCCGGAATAAACAAGCAGATGGACGACATTGAAACGAAAAGGTGGAAAAAGAAGCAAGGAAGCTTGGAGTGGGGTAGAATTAAGGAAATCACCGGTTACTTGCGTCGGTTAGGTATAACCCATCGGATCGATCGATCGATCTGCAGGATTAACGAACCGATAAAGTGTTAGGACTGCGTAAATGGCTGGTCTCGGTGAAGAACCGTAGAGAATGACCGCAAACTACCAATCATAGCGTGCAAGATCCCGTACACACGCTTACCTCTAATGGTACACACATGTACCTATTACTAGACCACGTCGTGTAGTATACCTTAAGCGTCAGCAGTTCATTGAGTCCGGCCTAAGTACGCATACCAGTGCAACGGGCGCATGTGCCGATGCGTCACGGTCTTTCTCTTTCTTTCTCTATCTTTCGGCCTTTGCCCGTTCCCTTTCCTGTACGTGCATACATGAAACGGTCTTCTATATGGCAGCACGTATGAATGAAAGAGCGGCGAACGAAGAAAGGAACGAAGGGAGTCGCGTGACGGATTCACGTGTTCCGCGCCTATCGACCGAACCGCCACGTTGAGACCTGTGAGTCGTAGGAATTCGACGCGTGTTTTTCAGGTGACAATTGCGTGACACAGTTGGAAAATTACTCAGAGGTTAAGGAGTTACTATTACCATACTATTATGGTAATGTAATTCGTTTACATTTCGAAATATTATAAATTGTCACCTCCGAAATAGACACATTTCTAGACACATAATAATAGCGGGGGAAAAGACACGAAATGGTTAGAAGTTCAAAATGTAACCCGAAACGTAAAATGACGCAAAATGAACATGCCCGAAACATCGTGCGCTATCTGAAAAAGAACCTAGAGGTCTGTCATAGAAATCTAGATAATCTCGATAACATAGATAATAAAGATATCGAGTAGCTGATCAAGATTGATCTGTCGAGATTAATCAGGATGAACCTTTCATGAAAGGTTGTTTATATCGATAGGAATCTCTTCTCTAATTTCTAGATTCATCTTCTTGCCTTAATCTGTTTGTACACAAGCCGTACACAATCTGAAAGAAAGAGAATAGGTTAGGAAAGCAGGAGACAGTGCTCGTATGCTGAGTGTGCTTAGAAAAGGATGGAAAGGGAGTACTACTTGCAGCGTAGTGGCAGAAGCAAGGGCGGAAGTGGTTCCATCTGGCTCCCCCGTTGGTCTGACCTGTTGAACCACCTCGTGACCGGAAGTATACCATACACCTACGGCCTACGGGTACCATGGTCGCCACACGTCCCCGTGGTGTACGCCACGAAAACAACAAAGGCTTCTTTCTACTTCGTGACACGTTATCACTTTTGTTAGCCATGTTTGCCCGATCACGCGGTCATGATTTCGTCCTCCTGTTAACATACATCCTTGTTCCTCCGCTTACGATTCTATAATTGTGAAATAAATTATGTCGTTAATCTACAATTGGTATCATTAGATAGGTGCTAGAGTATATGTCATTTTAGCTCTTACACAGTGTAGCAATGAAGAAACTTTCGAGTACTTGATAGCGTCTATCTTGTAAAATATAAAATATTTACAAAGCGAAATTACCTACCTCAAAATTAAGTATCTAAACTCGAATGTAATATAATTTAAACTATTACGATCATGGATCATTCAAGGATATTTGAGAATTACTAGGACAATTGATAGTCAAACGGACTCTAAAGAGATGAATATGGTAAGATGATAGAGTAAAATGGAAACGGGAATGGACCAGGAGAATTTTACGAGCGGCACAGTTAGTTTTCGAGTTATAACGTTAGATTTACGATTGCACTGTTGCCCATGGCACTTTGCGGAACAGGCTGCGAAAACTAAATGAAGGATCGAAGAGGGGACGAAAAATGCGATTCGCGCCGGGGGAACAATAGGGGGGACGTCGATTCGTGCTCGAGACAGGTCCAGGGTATTATAATCCAAGCACAAAAGCCCGCGACGAGCAGTATGTGCACCGTAATAATCTGTCACCCCGTACACTACACCACATATACTTAATACTTATGCGTCTTGCACAGAGGGCCGATAGAGACGGGGTGGGGTTCACCGCACCCCATCAGGTTTTGCAACGAGTGACGTCACACCGACCCAGGAGACTTTTGCATATTACGCGTCCGCTGAAAGAACCGGGGGAGGGTGACGAAACGAGAAACGTTCAACGAATAGGCTGCCTAACTCTCGATAATTCGCGAGCAAATAGAGTACCAATATCGGGGTGATACGCTTTACTAACGAGGGCCGCGAAACCATTTTTGTACTCGTGTTTTTAAAATAAACACTTTTATTCGTGAAACTTAGAAGGAGATAGGAACATCGATCGATGAAAATACACGCAGTAGAGTGCAACGCGAGAGATGATGTACTCTTGTCTATAAGTCACTTGTTAATTCAGAAGAACAAATGTACTTATCGAACTTAATTACTGTATTTACGTGTATACGAGAATATTTATCACTTTCTATAAATACTGTCGCAACGTTTTCGTCGCCTCCGCCAGATTTCATTATAATTTTACGCGGCAATTTTACTAAAGAACAGCCTCAGATCGCGTCCTGTAAAGTAATTTCCTTCGAGGTAACGATGGTCGAGCGAGGATACGAGGAGAGGAGAGGACCGATACCTCGACATAATCAAATTAGCGAGTAGCGGCCAGTGGATGGCGATGGTGCGTATCGCGACTTAAGTAATCCAGCCTGGGCTCCGGTAACCCGTTCGGTCTGCGAGCGTATCGCGGCGCGTAAGAAGCGTAATATGCTTAAAAAGAAGGGTATGACGTCACGAGGAGGTGGCACGCGGCGCGTGCCGTCGGATGGGGTACGACTGGTACGAGTTATCGTGGCTCGTGGAACAGAGACAAGAGACAAGCTGGGGAGTGTAACCGGTGCAATGTTGGAACGAAGGGAGGTAGAGCAGAAAAGCATACGAAGGAGCCCGAAGAAGGAGTAGGACGAAGACATAACGACATTGGCGAGAGGTGAGGAAGCAGGGCGAGAGAAGGGCGGGGAGGGCGGCGGGAGAGAAGACAGGCGCCCCGAGGAGTCTCTACGACAGACAAGCAGGCAGGCAAGCAGGCAGGCAAGCAAAGCGGGCAAGAAGTCCGCACGAGTGGCTGGGGTGTCGTACAGGGGCTACGGTGGTGGGGGTGGGCGCGTGCAGCCGGCCTGCAGCTGCCTCTTTTACCATCCTCTTCCCCTCGCGGTCCCTCGCCCAAATTCCCCGTACCCCTCTAGAGTTCCTCACGTAGTGCCACGGGCGCAGCCGCTACCCACCACCCCTCTAGTTGGCCAACCCCTCCCGCCGGGGGCCCGGCGGGACCACAATTATAAGTAGGGGTGCTCCTGGCTTACTACCTCCAGTCGAGGGTTGCACGCCGGAGTGTAGACGCGGATACATAGTCCGTCGTTCCAGAACTTAAAGCGCACGCGTGTTTGTTCGAAGGAGAAGAGCGTTTTTAGTTGAGAGAAAGACGGACTATAGTTTACTACGCTTTACCACCTAAGGATATCTTCTGTTCTGTCGTGTCCTAGGAGCGACAAAGATAGAAGATAAAAGGGGGAAAAGAGGCGCGCGCGCAGACACTATATAGTCAACGCGATTCGGCAGAATTCCTATACAGTCATCGTGTATACGAAACGAACCGAGATCGGACTCGCCATCTGTCGATCGCGCGCTGCTAGTGTTTCGTGAGCCGGACGATGGTTATAGTGCTTCCCGAAGCGACCACAGTGTGTCGCTAGTGTTGCCTGTTAGTGGCGCGGAAACACGTACGACGAACCACACACTGAGCTTTTCTAGTGGAAGTTACGACCGTACATATATATCCACACGGTGTACGTACCGAGAGAACGGGAAAAGGATAGGAGTGCATTTAACTGAACACAGAGTGAGATCAAGCTGTACTCGTATACGGACATACGTACGCACACGATCGAAGAGTACTTTCACAAAGGAAAATACGGACTTACTGGCACCGGTACCGCGGGCTAAGGGGCGCATCTCTGGATCCAGTAGTAGCTCAGCTGCGGAGTAGTGCCTTTCGTGCCGGTTCTCTCTATAGTGTGTAACTTCTCCTGCTTTCCCCTTCCCCTTAGATCTACGAAAACTCTTCCCCTCTGTCGGTGTGCGAAGGCAAAAGCACATTGACTCTCCCGTTCGTCTTTGACTCGTCACACACGACGAGGGTATCCTCGCTCCACCTCCACCTTCGCCTCTCCACCACTACCCTTCTCTTCTTCCTCCTACTCTTTCCTCCATCACCACCACCACCATCGCCGACATCACTTCTCCTCTCGTGCTACTCTTGCCGGCGGTCTCCGAGGGAATATTCCTCACGGTTCGTCGACGGCCAGTCAGTGCGCGACTCGTCGTTGTTGCGACGGTTGGCGAGGAGGAGAGTGTAGTATTCGTGCCTTTTCGTGGAAAATTATGCTCGTGGCGGATCGTCGTGCTCCTCGTCGACGTAGTGGCTCGTGCGCCGCGAACGAACGCTCAACACGAGCGTAGTTGTGGAATTTTTAACATCGATCGAAGAGCTGACGGAAATAGAAAAAAAAAAGAATTAATAGAAATCGTCGAGTACACGATCTGTCTATTATATATATACATACGCATAGAGAGGCAAAGAAAGAATCTGGAGAGATATCGAAATCATCAGAAAGAGAGAGGCGTCGCCCGAAGGATCGCAAACTGCCAGTGTGTTTTTCATAGATCCTACGCGCAAGAGTATTTATCCTGTACCCTGTCGGACGAAGCTGTTCTACGACTCTCGGCGTCCCACGGATAATGGAATAAAGTGTGTCACACAGTGTTCAGTGATCGCGCGTGATTTTCTTATAATTCTCGCGGCAACCGTGAATATCTCTTTGCCATCGGATACACATAAATATAAATAAATATATACCAGTATCAATTCTTTTCTGAGTGTATTATACAGTGTGCTACAGACCAGCAGAAGTGACCGCGCGAGTCATTCGCGAGTTACCTTCGTTCCGACTTTATTTTTTTTCCTTTCGCTACATCTTTCCGTGAAATAGAAACCGGTCAAAGTTTTCTCCACCTATCGAAACGAGGATTACCTATATCGACATCTTCACGAAATCGACCAACGAAAAAACGGAAAAAAATAGTGTGTGTTGGAAGGATACAGTAGCTTGTACCTCGTACGGTACAGTGGCTATGCAGCCTCGCGAAATTACGGCGAGGAGGTAACGCCGACGAGCACACCAGAGCACCACGGTCCACACACCTCCGCCGAGGACGCACCGGCGGCGTGTAAACATCGAACGAAACAACCACCAAACATGTGGACCACGATGCTCGTGTGGACGGTCGCCGTCGTGCTTCTGCCAGCACCCCGAGCGGTAAGTTTGATTTTGTTATTTTTTTCTCTCTTCTTCATCGATCTCGTCGTTTACGATCGATTCTATTACTCGAAAATTACAAAGGAAAAAAGGTTTCGGAAATATTCTTTCAAAAGAGAAGAAGTTTATTTAGGCGCGAAGTGTGAAATTGGTCAAAATTTAAATACCGCCTTTTCTTTCTCTTTTTCTGCTTTTCGCATTTGTTCGAGAAAGATGGTCGACGGTTTCGTGGAAATATTTCTGTTTATTTTTAGAGACGTCCGTAGGTTGCTGTATAACGCGTTGCAAAACTTTTTTTTGAACGCACGCCGAAGTGTTTTACAATCGCCTCCTTCCGAAATATCTCGCACCTCCACATTCCGATTCTCGAAACTGCAATTCTGTGGCGTGTCACATATCAATGTAACAAAGTCGAACGATAGTTCGTCTAAAATTTGGATGGAGAAAGATTATCAGGCTACAATAACTTCTACTTCGTCGGCTCTTTTATCGGAGATTGTCTCATGGTCCGTCAATCATTGCTTCGATCGATTTCATAGGAGCGTTGCTTAACGCGTAAACGCCGCGCCACCTTTCTATAAAACTTGCAAAATGACTAAGATCGATCGATAACATATCTAAAACATTAAAACTATCAAAATAGTCAAAATGACTTATCGGTCATTTTTAGTGTTAATGCTTAATTTTTCAAAAAAAAAAAAAAAGAAAAAAAAACAACGACATTAGAGTAACCGAAGTATATAATTTACAATACTCTGTGTACGTATTTTATAGATTTATAACGGTGCACATCTTTTATTATATATTTTTTCACATCCAATTTGACTGCGTCGGTACAGATTCCGCATTCCAGATCGTGTGCGTGGATAGTTCTAATGTTAATGAAATCCAACGATATCGTAAAATATCAACATGCAATGCTCTGGATGAAGGAATAATGTGGTTATATACGAATGAACGAATTATTTTGTCAACGGATCTAATCCGTGTCGCGTGTTGTCAAACGGAACGGAGAGGGAGATATACGTTTGTCAACTCGGAGACACATCGTAAGCGACCTTCGTCGTCGTCGATGAATGGCGCGATGTTTTGGTTCGGAATCCAAGAGACGTTCTCGTCTGTCAAACCGGTCGTAAGCTCTCTGTTGGTATTTATGGTAAAAACGATGACACGCCATCGATGGGTGCGTTCAGAATAGAAGCTCGTCTCTATATATTTACCATCTCATTTTGGTGTTTGTGCGAGCGCACCACTGATACGTTCTCCCGCGTCTAATTAAGTACTTGCGTAAGTGCGATCGCGGCTTATATTTATCCAGTCGACCGCTATATCTGTAAATGTGTATAAGGTTCGATCGAGCTGCAGAATGCTTTCCAATTTTAACTCACCTTCGATCTGTCTTTTCCCTCAATCGTCCTTTTTCTCTTGTGGAAAAATTCGGATTTATAAACTCAACGTAACAACGTATTTATAATATAACTTCACGGTTGCGTGTATAATAGTTTCGTTTCTTTTTCACGCACTAGTCACCACGAGTTCCAAGTGTATTCTTCCTGGGAGAGATGTTTTTTTTTTCACTCGTTGCCTTTCCCTCTTTCTCGCGTAGTTCTTTGCTTGTCCCTCCCTCTAACGTCGTCCATCTTTTTCTTTCTCTGTCGGTCACATTTCCAAACCATCCGTCGAAAGAGGAGAAAACCAGTGGCAACAGAATTCGCCGGCATACAACTCTAAATCTGGATCCACTCTTTTAGAAGTGTCTAGCTTCTGTTCGTCTGCTCTCCTCTCGTCTCGTTCCACGACACTACCCCGTCTCGTCTTACTCTCTTTTCAATAATTTCTTTTCGACCTTCGCCGCGGGCGTACCTTTGAAAATGCGCGAAAGCAATCTATCATCAATTTCAGAACGGTAAAATCGAGAAATATCGAAATACGTGGTACAATGCGACGTGGGATCACGGGTGCTTAAAGGGTGCCTCTAGAAAATTGTTTAGTGACGAAATAACGCCGGTTGTATCCGTAAATAGTCGGTGGCGGCCATTCTCGTTCCGAGAATAGCGTTCCAGCGCGCCAAAAATGAGAATTCCTCATCGAGGATCGTGGCGAACCGCTTGTGTGTACGCGTTACCTCTAACCTGCTGTGTTTTACGATTCGTAATGAGAAACGTTCGCGAGGGAATATGTATTTCTTTCGTTCGATCGCGAAAGCTCGTACCCGTGTATATTTTTTCTCGTTCCGATCTTACAACTCATAAACCGCCTCTTATATTCGCAGTTTACCTCGCGAAAAGCGTGTGGAACGATCGTTTTAACGTAAACGCGATAAAAATGTCAGTCTTTTATGTTTGTTTTTTCACTTGCTGACAAAAGAAAGGTGAAGGAATGTCGGTGTCACCGAGTACGAAATTCGAAGATCGCAACGGGCGTATAATGGACGCGCAGAAGGGATCGTAAAACGATCCTCAGGCTCGATAGTAAGGTTAGTGCGCTCCTCTCGTTCACGCGAGACACGATATATGTATAGTTTTGCTGGGCTATACAATGTCTCGTGGGAAGGCTTTCTCGGTTGTCTGATGACTCTGTGTGTGCACTTGCGCACCTGCGCGCGTATGTATGTGCGTGTGCACATAGCCGTAGGCCATTGTCCACAGTGGTCAAGAACTTTTGCTGTCCGAACGACGACAAAGGACAGGGTAGAACCGGAGAAATATTGACACATCGGCTCTGTTTACACTGGATACTCTGTCGCCGAAGAAAAACCATTCCGCCCAGATTGCTCTCTGATTCACCACCAATCTTAACCTCTACATGTGTTTACGCCTCTCGCTAAAAGTCTTCATAGAGTGACATTGTAGGTTAGCGAACATTTTGTTACAAAGTAGCCATTGGTTCGATTCTTTTCGATCGGTTTAAGCTTATATATATATATATATATATATATATATATATATATATACACACGACGAAATACAGAAATCCTCTAGATATCTCTACTTACATATGCAGTTGTTCCTACTCGACGCGTCGGGAATCGTAACGAATTTCTCGTGACTTTAGTTTAGCACGACGAGGAACAGCGGTCGGTAGCATACGTTAATACGTTTACGACTGCTTTCTGAACGCTCTCTTTTTTTCTCTTTGCATGAAAACGCCCCTCGTGTTCCACGATCGTCGAAGCTCGGCAGCACGCGTGGCGAAATGTCCATCTGCGCCTCTACCCGTCTTCTTTTCCCTCCTTTCTTACCAGCGGTTTCTCGCTCGCGTCTTGTCAAGCGAAAAAAAGTACTTTTTGCTGGGTCACTCGCGCGGATATCTCTGCTCCTCCTGGGAGACGTGCAGCACAGAAGATGAACGTGTGCGCAAAAACGAGCTTACACACGTGCTGCCCCGGCGGCGGGTTCGGTCGTTGGGCACGAGACGACCCCCGACGTGGAGAGTGTTGGCCAAGTTTGTTTGTCGCGTGTTGCGAGCAAGCTCTAAAGATTCCTTGGTTTTCTTGTATATTCTTCTGCCGTTGCTGTCAGTTCGTGGAAACGAGTCAGCGTGGAGCGTATAAATTCGAGTTAAAGTCCGGACCAGATGAAGGACGCGACATCGTTTCAATTTCGTAGCGATAATGTGCAATTTAGTAGATCCATATTTCGAAAGATACGAACAGACAGTGCGAGGCAGACACACGAGGCCACTTCGAGGCGAGCCAATGATTGTTGGTTGTCTGGCAAAATCAGAGATGCCTCGTTTGCTTGTCTCGTGTGACGTTAGAATACGCGAGGCAAAGAACTACGACGAGTAGCGAAGAGCTGCGAGATATATTTGATCTTACCAAAAAACCGCTAATTGTTGGTTCATCACGCGGTAGCCTCGCCGTGAGACAGGAATACATACACTTTGCGAGGCAGCCTCGCGGGTCAACCTCGCACTGTCTGTACAGTTATTTAGAGTTACTAAATCACACAGCGTCCGTACGATGAAATTAGGACGACATTGTGCCGCTTTACTGCATCGAACTAAAGGCGGAATCACGAAATGTTTGCCTTTTGAATCTTTGTAATGTAGTGAGTGGCGTTGGTGTACAGTTCGAATAAATCGGTGTAGCGAGAAGTATTTCGAGATTCATTCGTTGGGATTAAATGACGATTGATACGCAAGTGAAACGCGCGAACTTTTATTAATTTTATTAAACGGAATTTTTATTGAACGAAATCCGATTTGTTTCCAGGTAAACGCCTCCGGGGTGTTCGAGTTGAGACTGAAGTCATTTGTGAACGAGTACGGAAAAGACAGTCTGGGCAAGTGCTGTTCAGGCAGCACTTCCAAGACCGGCGAGTGCTCAGGCGTTTGTAAAACCAGGTTCAGGGTCTGCTTGAAACAATATCAAGTAAAGATCGACACGACGACGCCGTGCACATACGGCGACGTCGTCACACCCGTTTTGGGCGAGAACATCGTTAATCTCAGCCCCAACGTCGCCATGCCAAGCTTCACCAATCCCATCAGGTTTCCATTCGAGTTCACGTGGCCGGTAAGTATCTCAATACACCGCATATACTTTATACGTCAATCTTTTGAAATATTAATCGTAATCTTAGCTCAATCAATAAGATAGATCGGTAAGGCTATGTTACCCTCGGTGGTAAAACGTATTTACTGATAATATGCGCGAAATGCTGCTAAACAATTTACGATTACGCACATTGAAAATATTGTCATCGATAGAATTGTAGAACGGATAAATGAAACATTGGTCGGTATTCTTTGCTCCTCGACGTTTTTGCAACTGGATGGCATTAACATATCGCGTGCGTCGCATAGAACGCGAAAAGTCGTCGGTAATGTAAGCGGAACTGAAAAGTGCGACGCGTAACAAATCGAACAAAAAGTCAATTCATTATGAAAACCATCGGGCACGATCGTGTTTTTCTCACGTTCGTACGAGAATCGTCTATTAGATAAACGTTTCCCGCTCGCTACAAAGACTTCATTTCCAACAACAATCTTCCTCAACGATCGTGATTGTTCGTTTCTTCTTTTTTTCTGCAGACACGTCACGCTAGGTAGAAAAAGGGAAGAGACTATTATAGAGGGTTTTAACGTCAGCGATCAGTGCGTGTTGTGGCGTCTTTCAGATACAGTTAGTCGATTCTATGTTGTAACGTTGCTTCCTCGATCTCTGACGAGGAGAAACGACGCCGGTACGATCGCGGCTCGTAACTCTGATCTTTGCTTAAAAAATGAACGCGCGCGGAAAAATTAAGATCTGTTCGTTGACTGAAACACGAGAAGGGACATGCGTGAGTTCACCGAAGAGTAAAAATCACTCGTTGTATCAGACCGATCTTCGACTCCTATCTTTTCACATTCTGGCTGTATTAGCTGTGGCGCGAATTAAGATAGTAACCAGGTTAACCGATATCTTTATGCCAACTTTCGACACTTACCCAAAAAATGATTAAGAATCTGAAATTTTCAAAATTTTCAGGCATGTTGTCTTTTGTACCACCCTGTACAAAACAGAGGCAACATACAGTTGACATACGTTACACAGTTAGCGACATTATTAGTTGTCTTATCTCTACTTGTTTTCCGACGGTACAATACCGACAGTAGAACCATTCGAAGGGATCGTAAAGGTTGCCATTAGCCACACGTTTTCTGTTCTTCTTCTCCCGCTTCCGTCAGGGTATCGATAAGGGAAAATTGAAAAGTAAATTGGCTGATTAGTTGTCGCTTCAATTACCTCGTTCTTTAAAAGTAGACTGCTTTCCATTCTTGAAACACGAAATAAAACTGCGTAAAAATCTCACGAACATACCGCACCTGCCCATCGCACGCGTAACCGGTCGCCTCGAGTAATTAACCTCGTGGCGAAAAAATGAAACGAACCAAGAGAAAAAGAAGAATTTGTGTAAGCAAAGGAAAAATTACAGCCCCCCTTGTCTTCTTCCTACTTTCTCGCGGTCGCGACGAAAGAAAGGCAGGTCGATCAGCATTAAAAACGAACATTTCGTGGCACGGTGCGCGCGTGCACGCACAGCCGCGCGCCACGGTGCGACGAGGATGACCAAACGAATGGCAGATGGTGCGAGAACCGACAGTGCGAGCAGGATGGACGATGGCACTTGTCTCTCCCTCCTGCTGTTGCTGCTATTACTTGCTTGTTGTTGCTTCAGTAATTCCTGGCATTGGCAGAAACGGTCGATTTTTTGAAACGATAAAATAATCACAGATCAATGATATACAATTTAGATAAAAAAAGCTTAGTAGAAGATTATAACCAATATTTGTTCCACTTGTATTTAATTTGTTAGACGTATTAATTTCAGAGAGAAACAAATTCTGCGGTAACAGAACTGTCACACTTGTTTTCGCGATTACGAAAAACATACAAGTAATTTTAACAAAATTAACGCGGTGAGACAGACATATGATTACATCTTATTTATTTGCAATATACCTCTTTAATTATCGTTCCTGTACAGTATATTTAAGAACGATCTAGAGATCAGTAATTCTAGCGATAATCTTCCATTTCCTTTTGCATTTTTCGTATTATTAGTTATGTATATTTGTCTCGTGCATACAAGGTTTTGATGACACGTAGATACAAGGTGAATCCCAGACCATAAAGTCGCAACATAATGTTATGCTAATACAAATTCCTCGGAAGAAAGTAGAGATTGATGTCTGTTTATTCGATTCTGTAGCAGTATCGCGAAGAAACTAGAATGCCATCAAGTTCAAACACCTTCGTTACATAAAGCGACACGTTGACGAGGCGGTGCATCACAAGCGTATTCGCTCGTTAACGCGTGCCATCGAGTAGCGTGTCTACGCCAATGTTTGCCCACCATCCCTGGTATACATCAGTTCTCTCGTTGCTGTTCGCGTACTTCTGCCTATGAGACGCACTGCAGGGCCACTGGCAGATGGCTAGGCCTTTTGTGCTTCTACACTTCCCTCGTAATCTCTCTTTCGTTCTCTCTCGCACCGTTTATACCCTGTCCTTGTTGTCTTGGAAGCTCTCTCGCGGGCAGAGTTAAATTTACTAACCCATATGGCGCCCCTCGCGCCACCTCTGCGCCAGTTCTCGTTCTCACTTCAAAAATTCGCCCTGCTCCTTCCTTTTCCTCGCTTTTCGTCGTATTTCAAACCGCTTTCTGCATCGTCTTTCACTTTTTTCCTTCACAACAGCCGTGTAGGTATTTATTTATCTTCCAGAATCTTTATACCCCCCCTCCCACTGATTTTCATCCGAAATCTTTCTACCGCGTCGTTTAACCCGCTGCGCTCTGTCTCGATCCTTTCCCCCCACTACTTTCCAACAGTGGTATCGACCGATATTGCAAGCTATAAAGCGGCAAAAGGCTGCCGGTTGTAAGAGACAGGAACTGTTCTTGGCGACGAGGAAGAAAAAAAAAAGTGACGTTCTGAGAAGAGAGGCTGGCCGAAATCCTGTGCGTAGAAGCAACCTTTGAATCGGCACGATAGTCTGTCTCTTCTTATATGTGGCGGCGGACGACGTCAGGGAAAAGGAATAGACGCCGTACGTGTAATCGCTATTTGGAGTGTCGGATTTATTTTCGTTGCGCCGGTGCGTGAGAATGGGTTTCCGTCTGGTAAAAAAAAAAAAAAAAAGAAGAGAAGGACCCTAAGTAACGTCAATCGTGAATCTTATATATCCTATGTAATAATAATCTACGATTGTAGCGATTAGCGATGAAAAATCATATACCGTATAAAGACTAAACATTTCATTCGAAAATAGTTAACACTGTATATGTAGCGAGCGAGAAATCTTCGGAGGTTTAAACGAATCGTACACTTGGACGTAAAGACGAAGCATTTAATGCTATGAAAGTAGTTAACATGGTATCTTCTTCGAGCGGGAAATCCTTCGAAGTTTGAACGCACGGGTGGATCGACGTGCCGGAAACGCGCTAATTACAGGCACTGCCGGGAGTCGCGGTGCGTAGACGCAAAAGCAACAATGTATCATTAATAACAGTTAGCCGAGTGGCGTGGATAGACGAGCTTCTTTCGTTCGAAGACAGAACGAAAAGAGGAGGTGAAATAAATAAGTGTGCCTTTCCTTCGCGATTTTCCACGCCGGATTCATTCGCGAATTCCTTTCTTAATTATCCTCTGTCGGTCGATCACAAGATAAAAGAAAAAGACGAGTAAGTCTCGTGTTACCGAAAGTTGGCCAGGAAATAGCGAGGAAGAGGTTGGTTGCGCAAACGTGTTTGTCTGAGGTACGCGTGTCTACCGTTAATTAAGAGGCTGGAAAAGACAGAAGAGGCACCGAGCTTGATACACGTAATCGTAACCTTCGTCTGGTTGCATCAAGATCGAGAGTCGCTCTCTCCCCGTTTCTTTCTGTCTCCGTCCTTCTCGGGTTAATTGCTTTACGTTACACACTGCGTTGCAAGACTTATTAAAACAGCGCCGGCTCGTGACAGTACAACCACTGTGCGGAATCCTCGAGGAATTCGCTTCATTCCGTGGATTTCTCCACGTACTCGGTCTTCTTTAATATTCACATATATATATTTCGTCTTAATTGTCACGAGTCTCTTAATTCTACAAAGACGCTCTCCTTTCGTTAACGATTTTTTTCATAATATCGACATTGTTACTCCAACGTATTTCATTTCCTATTCTTTCATAGCCTAACTATAGAAGTTAGCGTTTTAGCGGATTTTTATCGATAATTCTTCGTCAACGCGGGTAACGTAATCCTCATTGTCGCCCGTAACCGGACAGAGGACTCGGACAAAGATGATCGGGTCGGTTCAAAGAATCATTAAAAAAATTCCTTTCTTTCCCTTATCCTTCCTGTGTGTCCGCGGTCCACAAAGCAAGCGAGGGCTCTCGCGTATCGTACATACTCGAGGATCGTGGGTACCAACCGGAGGAGGACGTCGAGCACAGAAAGAAAGGGAGAGAAGGACGAATGAAAGGCTCCCGCCGCGCCACCGACAGAGACGGCCAAGGATAGAGAGGAGCATAAAGGTGGCGCACACACACAGGCATAGGTGTATACACGTAAAGCAGCCGCGCGGAAGGTGGGGAAATGACGAAGAGAAGGTGGGGCCGAAAGAGACAGAGAATCGTGGTCCCACGGCCGAAAAGGCTGCGTGATTCGCGTCCCAGACGAAGGAACAAGCGGAGAAGGGCGTCGGATGAATGGCTGACTCGGGTGTACGCCGATACGCGGCATCCACGACGTGAAACGTTTAGCATAAATTACGTCTTAGAGACGGGGAGAGGACGCGACGTGGACTCGGACGCCAGCTGACCGGTACTCTACCCGAGTCAGCTCCACGATGCTCGGATACCGCGGGTTTTTTCTCTTATATCGCTCCGCGAGATAGGTACACCAGAGGGATTCGGTGAAAGTTTCGCAGTTGTGAACGTCGGTGATTTCTCGTGTCAAGTGAGAAACTGTCGATTCATCTTTTATGGTAACGTTGAAGAATATTGATAAAGAAAATAGATAAAGAATATTAATTCTGGAATATTATAGTAGGAAGCCTCTCGCGTTTATTTGAAGAAGTTGGTGCCACTTGTCTGGATCATGCACATAAATATATTCTTTGAATAATTTCTAACGTGGCATTTAGGCTTTTTCATTTAGAAATAAACATTTATTTCCATCGCTACAGTATGCAGTTTTCTAGAATGATGTTCATGGACTTGTACTGTATTCGCAGGATTAATAAAGAATAGTACCTATGTTACAAAGGTATATTTTTGGTAGGAAGGCCGTGTTTATTAAATTCATCAATTTGCAAGCTCGGTCATATGGTAAATGTTTGGCACATTTCTATTTTCCTTCTGATATGACGCAAGACACGATGATAGGGATGACGAGGTTCGACGCCAGCACATCAAACGAAGAAACGACTGTGGTGCAAACTTATTCGCTAGAGCTAGCAAGAGATTTCAAGCTGTAGAGTATCTTTAGAACCACCCGCGATTGACCTCTTTTCTACCTCGTCGCTTCCTTTCTTCCTCCATTTGCACGATGCATACGTAATAAAATCGTTTCGTGTATCTTTCGGACCGATGTGTGTGTGTGTGTGTGTGTGTGTATATATATATATATATATATATATATATAGAGAGAGAGAGAGAGAGAGAGAGAGAGAGAGATATCGATGAACGACAATACTTCAAATCTGAGCGAGAGCCGAATGGCGGAAAAACGCGTGGCAGGTGGCGCCTCGAGGCGGCCATTGTGTTCCGATCGTGGGAAAGTCGGCTGCTAATTAACCGTCAAAATCTAATTAGCAGAATAACTAATTAGAGCGTTACGTCGGCTAACGATTACAAACGCGCTTGAACTTATCTACAAATAGCTTACTAAGAGGCGGAGGCACGGTTACTCGAAGCGTGTCGCGGATGATGATGAAGAAGCGGTCTTTCGCTACTTAGCTGGTTGTCTTTTGCTTCTTTTACTTCTCTTGCGTCTTCGTCTTTCTTACGGCATCAGTGACTTCTTTTAGAAGGATGCTGAAAGAGCTGAACGAGAGAAGCGAGGAAGAGTGCCCTCCGTAATAATGGTAAAATGGCTTTCTGCCCGGGGGCCATCTTTTTTGCCGGTTCGTGCACGCTGTTGGTACCGGAAAGAAAGAGAGAGTGTGTATATGGGCCACAAGCGTTTCTAACTTCACTCTGGTCGCGACTCGGAATAGAGAGATACGTAAACAGGTACCTACATATGTTTCTGCCTCGTCCTGGAGGTACGACACGTGGTCATCGAGCAGGTACACCATCAGCTGATAGACCCGCTGTTAAAGCTTATTAACATGTCCCATGGTACGCGCGAGCCGTTCACGTGGAATCGTTTCATTCCAGCCTACTTTTCTGGCCCATTTCGCTTCTTGTCGGTACATTAGCAGGACTTTTTACCCTTATGCCAAGTTCGCACGACCAGTTATGTACACTTCTGACGCGCCACTGTTCTTTTTTGCTGCTCGTTTTTCTTTTGTTTCTACTCGTTTTTTGTCGCTAGAAGCTCCTCCGATTCGGTTCAGGGTGATCGTAAAAGAAAAAAAATCATGCCTACAGATCGAGCGTTTTTACAGCCACGCTTGTATTTTTTGTCAGGTATCTTTATTTTATCTGTTTATTACTTGGCAGACTCTATCCCGCCTGGGACATTTGTTTCTATACCAGTGTATTTACGAGAATAGATTGTATCTCGATCTCTCAGTTCTAGCTTCTAGCACGTTTCACTTTTTGCTCTTCTCGATGTTTTTCCTCCTCCTCTAGTTCTATATCTTCGTTCATCTCGCGATGGTTTCCATTCGCGAGACGCGCAGAATGCATAATTCTGAACGCGACACCGACAGGGGAATCGAGTTTATGTTTGTGTTTCGATGCAATAAATCCGCGACCGATGCGATTCTATCGACCAGACGCATCGATCGTAGGAAATTCCGCTGAATAATTGAATAGATTGCGCGGGAAATAGAAACTCGGCGAACGGGTAATATCGCCGCGGTCGCTCAGTGAAATATCCATTAACAGAAGAACGCTCGCGCGAGTTAAAGAGGGACTGTGAAAGCGTGACTTTTGTTCGCATTACTCAAAACGAGGAAAGGAACGAATAAAATTATTCGGTTGGTGTAATAATTCAGTGTAACGAGTCGTGATTAAACGCACGCTCGTGTGTTCGCCTCTAGACTGCTTCGACATAGTCAGCGGGGCGAACGGAGACGTATCGTTTCCATTCGTCGATAAAAAAGGACTCGCGGAAATTGTTTCGTACTTTTGTCGACCGGTCAACGTTACGGGCTGCGTAACGCGTTTGAAAAACTTGATATGCACGTCCCAGTGGGTGTGTCAATGTACTTTTCATAGGTCGTGAGCGCCTATAGGAGGCATAGCTTAAAGGCGAAGAGTCGACGGTGGCGTCGTCGCTCGTTATCCTCGGTTTCCTCTTCCTCCTTTCGACGAAGAATGGAGGCCACGAAAATTTCTCCATGCGGAAATGCCACGCTTGTCGAGCGCGAGACCACACGCTCGTCTACGCGCGCGAGACATTAAAGCGTGAATGGTTAAAAATAGAACCGCTAGAACGACCGGCTTTCTGCGATAGCTCGTTCGATGTTTTTTTCTTACACTATGCCCTTTTTTTTATAACAACCCTTAGCTAATCGATGCTTCACCAATTAACCTTTCAACAGGCAAACTCGAGCGAACTTATCATTTGGACATGGCATTTTTATCTTAAAACAGATTTCTCGTCGAAAAGTATGTTAACAGGTAAATATTGGCATTAGAACGTTGAAAACTTCCCTTCGCTTCTCTAGCATTTGCATATTATTATCAGCTATCAAAACCTTTTATGATTATTTAAAGAAGGGAACACGAAGTTAGTTCAACCGGTTGTAAAGATCTAGCTTGTAGCAAGGATAATCGCGCGTTTTCCCAGGAGGCGGCGAAAAGTCGTAGCCGACTTCCGGCTCCCTTTTCCACTATGAATCATGCTGCAACAGCAACAGTCTCAGCCTCGATACCGAATCACCGGTCGCATCTATATGCAATCGTGTACACGTTGAGGCTACCTGTTTCTTCTTTCTCGTTCGCCGCGACCGTTTTCCGTGATGATTAATATACGTGCATATATGTACTTATATGCAGCGCGACGAGATTGCAACGCTTGCGCACACTGCGTGGCGAAACTGTGCGCGCGTACGTACGAAAGAAGGACGGATGACCGAACGAGAGGAGCGCTAGACGAGGTTATTCCATCTGGACGAAGAAATAGAGAAAGAAGCCAGGGGCTAGGTATTAGGAGTAAAAGAAGTGGCTAGATGTAGTCTCGATAGTGCGAAACGAGGAAAGAACGTTTTTTTTTTTCTTTTCGAGCGAATTGAACGGGGAAAGACGAATTACAGAGTAGAAAGAAAGGAGTCGACGTGATGGCGAGTTGTTAGAGCGAGGAAGAACGAGACGAAAGAGGAGCACGAGCAGGAGAGTCGTGTGGAGCGGAGAGAGAGAGGCGAGAGAAGGTGGAGGTATGCTGCGCAGCCGTGGGAACCAACTGCCGCGAGTGAGCGAGCCTCTGTCTTTCTTTCTCTGCCTTAAGCCGGTTTCTTCGCGTTCTCTCTCCTTCACGATCGCCTCGTCCATTCTATCCTCGTTTCTCTGTCTGTCGAACACGGAACGAGCAGAGGCTGTTTCTCTTCCTTTTCATCATTCAGGTTCCTCCTCTGTGTGTGTATATATGTATATACATTCTGATATATGTATAATATATATATATATATATATCCATATAATATAATGTATATATATATGTATATATATATGTGTATATATATATATATCCAGAAAAGGAATATATGACAGTGTCTCTCTTTTGCAGTACCTCTTTTCCTTCCTTTTCCTTTTCTCACTTTCAACCTTACCTTACTGCTTACGGTGCGCTTTTTTGCGTCTATCTTCTTTCTTCCCTCTCGTTCCTTGTTTCTTTTTCAGACAGTGTATGTATGTGTGTATATATATATATATATGAATATATTCATATACGTACTTGTACATATACATCTACGTGTATGATGTACATGTATGTGAAAGTACGCCGTCCCTTTCTTTCTCTTTCTTTTCCTATATCTTTCTTCTCGTTCCCTTTCATTCAAATCTTCGGTCTCTCTCTCTCTCTCCTTCTCTCCTTGTTCCTCTTTTGCTCATCTTTATATCTCGTTCCGCCGTGGCAGAACTGCTAACCGGCCACTGAACACACCCAACACATTGTTCTTAGGATGCCTACGCGAGGCTTTTTCAGGTTTTTGTCGGCTTAATTCCGATCCCCGTAATAAATTAGCGGCCGATCACGGTGGCATTTGTCTCCTCGACAATTTATTTCCTTCTCCCCGCGGCTCCAGCCCCCCTCTCGATTCTCCGCCTCCGCGGTCCGTTCGTCCCATCGTTCCTTCTTTCTGGCCTCCATTGCTCCTCGCTTTCGTCCTTGCCGCGAGAGAAAAGGGCGGTCTGCCTCTTTCAGCTTTCCTTCTCTTTTCAGACATCTACACCTTCCGCTCCATCCTCTCGCCCTTTCCACTTTTTCCCTCCTGTTTTATCCTCATCGTGCTTTTCTTCTCTCTTAACCCCCTCCCCTCTTTTTTTTTCATCGTTCTATCTCTGTTTCTCTGTGAACGAATGCGCCCCATCTCGGAGGTTCAACAGAGGACTGAGGTATACCGCGGAATTCACGCTGGAACTTTCTAACGTGTACACGCATGTGACATACCTGCGGCCCCTCTGCCTTTTCGTTCTTTTCCCGGTGACAAATTGCCTCGTGATTTTACGGGATACGTATCGGGCAGAGAAATCGCCGCGGCCTTTTTTCGTACGTTGCCTGGTATTCCAGGGACTTTTGTCTACGATTTTTTGATTAAAGAGCCGAAAGTGACGAAATTCTAAATATTCATTCTTACGAGATCCCTGTATGTAGCCGTGTATATGAGTTCTGTGGAAACACTGGTCTGTACATATATATAACTCGGTTACGAGTGTAAGCGAGTAAAGTTAGAACGAGTTTCCGAACGAATTATAAACGATATTTCATGAACTGTGTCCGGATCCGTTTCAGTCGATCGATATTAGTCGTTTGTTAGCGAAGGAAAGATGCAAATATCACGCTGTACGAATCTTGGGAAAACATTAAACGGTACGTTTATTTCCCTACAGGTTACCTCGCATCTCTCGATATACCAAATATTCGTGTACTCGATACACAAACGTAGTTCAGTTTCATATTTAATTATCCAATCTGCGTCTATCGCAGGCCATCGAGGCACGATTAATTAGCAACTGCGGCAAGCAGTCCCTCCACAGACGGTGTATCGCGTTTCAAACAACGGTGAGAAGGGTGTACACCCATGCGCACCACGTACAAATCACCCATTCGTCAGGTGCTATCACGAATCATGGAAAAACCGGGTTAAATCGTTCCGTTTAACCTGCGGGGGAAAGAGGATGGGCCCGACAGCGGGAGAGAGAAAGACAGGTGTAGGGACACACGCGAAGCGGATTTCTCACATGAGCGATGCTCGACTCGGCTTACTACGCGTCAGGTCATCGGGGATCTCTGAATAATGAAATTGTTCCCAGTGCTCGCGGCACGTCCGAGTTGCCGGCTCGTTTACGCGAACAGGAACGGCAACGATGATGACAGAGAGGCCGGATATAAACATTTATTATTCACGGTGCGGCAACGACTAACGAGGTCGTGTGTAATACCAGCCGCTCCTCGACCATCTCTCTCTCTCTCTCTCTCTCTTTCTCTCTCTCTTTGTCTCGATAGTCTCTTGTCTCCGCTGTGTCAGGTACACACGCAGGGCGATACAGAACGATGTATGTGGATGTGTACATAGGCGTGCGTGTGACGTTAATAATTAAACGTCGCATTATCACTGCATGTACACGTACGGAGCACCGCGTGTACGGCACGTACTTATTACACAATAATGTGCCGCCGCGCCGCTGGACGAACGACAGCGGCGTGCACACGGTGCGTGTGCGTGAGTGCGTGTGTCGCGGCGGCGTGGGCCGTACGCTCGTCCATAGGGAGTATCGTTGCTGGATTTATGGTCGCGCGAGCGATTCGACGCCTACACCGGCACCTTTCGCGCCTGCATTTCTACGCAGACCTGCGAAATCGTTCGGTTCGCGTTCGCTTCGTTAACCTTTCCTTCTGTTGCTAGATGGCGAGGTTCGAAGTGGAAGCGAACGAAGAAGTTGATATCAAGAGCATATTGTCGAAACGTTGTCACTTTCCTTGCGCAATAATAATTCGGTAAACGATAAGGTATTAAAAATAGCGAATCAAGTTTAAGAAAACAAATCGCTGTATACGTACACTCGCATCGAGTTCTTTATTCTCAGCTCGCCGAACACCGACAATAAACACATTTGATAAGCGATCTTTGCACAAGTGGAAAAATATCGGACGTAATCGGACGTAAGATCGCACGAACGCGAATAACGCAAAGAGCCGAGGAATTTTCCGAGTTAGCAGAACCTTATCGAACTCTCCGATCAACCGAATGGATCAATTACAAGCACTGTTCCGTTAATACGAACGAACGTAACGATCGGGTCGTGCGCGGGAATTAATAGATCGCCGGTTGCGTGTCTGCAGAGACAAACGTAATTTCTGTTACACAATACACGGTCGCGTGTGAGCCCCGTTTTGCATACACGCGCGCACAAGTATATGTCCACTCGTAGCCGTGTATATCCATAATGGATAATGCAAACAAGAGTATAACAGGTTTCCCCGGAACGACGATGACGATGGCGACGAAAGCATTCCATTAAAACGTTCTCTAGCGAGATGTCGATCGATTATTTATTTTCGAGACCAATTAACCATCCCTCGGTAATTCTTGGTCAAACGGAGCGGACGAGCACGTGCCATCGGCGGAGAAACGCTTGTCGCATGATTTATATCCGGTTGGTCGTTATAAAAGTGAACCCTCCCCTGTTCGAACCGCGCTCACCCTCTCGAGCCTTCTTCCTTCACGGTAATTCGAAAAGGTGGAGGGAAAGGGGTTCGTCGACTCGTGTACAGAGAGGGTTGAAGGTACGCGCGGCGTAACACGCTCTGTCGCGCCTCTATCTGTTCGCAACACATGACCTCGGCTCGAGTTCCGCCAGGTTTTTAGGCACGCTTCGCCAAAGGGACACACGCACCCTTCTAATGCGTGGCAGGTGCGCACGTGACGCGATCGGCCGGCCCGCCTCTGCAACGTTTAATTTATTGTTAATTGCGTGACGCGATGGCACGCACAGCTGCCGCGCTTTTTCGCGCCCAAACGTGGACACTTGGTTCAACGTTCCGTGTGCTCTTCGCGTACCTTCCACTTGGCTTGTTTTTCGAATCGAGTCTGTCATAGCGTCGCGTTAAGTGGTTTACGTCGTTGTTCGACACACACACACACACTCTGGACGTTTGCTGATCCCAAGCACGATAATTGCTAGAATTTATCGCAACGGGTTAAGAATGCAAGAAGAACAACGTAGGCTAAGGTAATTGTCGAGGAAATGAAATTCTAATATTGTTCGTTTCGAGGCAATTGTTGATAATCGTGAGTTCTTCGATGTAGGTGTATCGATCTCTACACAAAGCGTGCTTAACTCTCACCAAAAAATACCTCGCATACATAGTACAGTTTACTACAGGTTGGTTTATTAACATAGTACAAGTCTGTCTGATAAAAACGGCCCGTTAAGCATCAATATCATTTCGTAATTAGTCTTCCGTATCCCGACCGTGTTAAGTGTTCAGTGACTTACAACCAGCGGTATAAGTAACTGTATAAGTCGATAGGGGTAGCGGTTAAGATAAGTAATAGGATTAAGCTTGGCGTCTCATCGAAGTTCACCAACCTCCTCTCTGTTCCCAGGGCACATTCTCGCTGATAGTGGAGGCTTATCACGACGCAGACAACACGACACACCACTCACCCGGTAAGTAACCTTTTCTACCCTTCTCTCTCTATCTTTCGTAATTCTCTCTTCCTATTAAGCCTTCCTGAAGACTGTATCTGGTCTCTGTAGCGTTATAGGCCCCGCGTGTGCGCCTTGTATCGGCGGCACGAGTGCGCTCGCACGCGCTTCGAATAAAAAAAAAAGAAAAAAAACGAAGGATGAAGGAGATGAAGAGAGGAAAAAAAAGAGGAGATGAAAGGAGAGGAATGGAGGAAGGAAGGAGCATGATATTTTAAAATTAGTTCTCTCTCTCTCTCTCTCTCTCTCTCTCTATGTATGGCTCTAAATACGGGGAAGGTTTTAGAAGGTTTGGGCATGTGCAGTCCAGCTGGGTCGTGGCCCTCGATACCATGCATCGGGTTCGAACCAGCCGAGAACCCACTTCCGGCCTCTGTGCACGACACTCACCAGAAACGTAACCTCCTTATATACTTCCTCTTCTTCTTTTACAAGACCTCCGACACTCCTTTCGTCCTCTTCTACTTCGTACGGTTTCGATACGTTAAACCTCCGCAGAGATAGGTCACTTCCTGTGCCGCACATTTCCGCGGAAAAATATTGTTGCTTTTTTCTGAATGCTGCGGTTCCCGCTCTCAATTCACCGGTTCTCCTTTCTCCCGTTTTTTCCTTTCCGAGCTCTTGGTCGAAAGTCTCGTGGATTTGACGGATGAGAAACAGTAATACCGGCGGAAGATACAGTTCCCTTGGTTCTGATAATTGGCGACTCGAAAGAAATACACGTATCTGTTAAGAAGCGACTTTATCTTTCGATTTTCTTGCAGTCCGTGAAAAGTACGTTTTAAAACGAAAACGGAGCGTATCCATCCACCACTGTACATCGTTCGTTGCGTCGTCATTGCCTAACGACAAAGTAACGTAAAAAATATATTTCGTTTCAACGGTGTTACGGTCTTCGAATTCCTACGTTTCAACCTCGTTGCTATTTGAACGGGAGAAAGATAACTCGAAGGGCATAACAGACTAACGCGAAGAAATGATTGGCAATTCCCGTAATTCTAGCGAACATCTGCGCTCTCTTTCTCAATTTTCATCCTTTCACCGCAAATCGCAACCGCGTTGCCAACATTCTGTCGATAGTTCCAGCTGTACTCGAGTCTTCCCCCTTCATCACAGTGTCTGTTCTCGACCCATTTTCAGTTATGTTTCCTTGCTCATTACCGCGACGCGTCCACGTGCACAAAGTGGTCGGCGCTCTCTGTTGTGTCATAGCGTACGGAGAACAGGCAGAACGAGGGAAAGAGAAGCGGCCGGAGGCGCTAGTGTTTCCTTCCTGTGTAACCGTAGCACCTAGCTTCCAGCAACGCGCCACGGTAATACGAAACCCTCTGTGAACGAGGATATGGATGTAGTATCCTACGTGTACCCGGGTAACCCGGGATTCTCGTCTATCGAACTCTTCTGTGCTAGCCGATATTTCGCCGATATTTCGCCGAGAAACCACGGAAGTTTCCTATAAAATATATATATTTCTTTTATAGTAGATCGTCTCGCAGCAAATTAGGACGCGAATTAAGCTTTCAGAGAACAAGCTGTTCAATTTTAACTTTCACCGGGTATCGCTAGATCGTAAAGCAATTATATTCCGTTAAGACGAAATACTCTGAATTTGTGTGATCTAAATAACGATTGAGAAACCCAAATTCACGGATAAGATCATTTAAAAGCATTTGTAGAACGAAGGAAGGGGACGTCGATATATATGGTTATATTGTTATAGTTTATAGGATACAGTTTCGTCATAGTATGTCACGCGAAAATATAGAATTCAGAGCTTTACCAGGTATAGGGTATAAAATCTTGCTAACTGTAAAACGTAGAAAGTCGAATCTTGTCAAATATAGAACATAGTTCTCCCTATTTTGTTCCATAAAAGAAATTAAAGTAACTCGGATCGATCGATAGTTAAGTATAAATCTTAGCATAGTACCAACTATCGAGCGAAACGAAAGTGTGTGTCCATTTACATCGCCAAGTATTATACATCTTATCAGTGTTAACAATTATCGGAACGACTCGTCGATCCGGCGATAGCCTAATTTCCTTCAATTTCCGCGGATACGATCGTGGCGAGCACGCTTGAACGCGATAATCGTCGCACGGTTTCGAGACACGACATTCTCTCGTTAAAGCGCGTACTCCGGGAAAACCTGCATGCAAATAGCCGAAAGACGAGGACTGTTTATTGCTTCCGCATCCGGGGAAAGCTCAGTCAGATTGGCGAGATAAAAGCGAATTAAGCGGTCGAACGTGAACCCCGAAATAACGAAATTCAATTACCGTCCTGGCGCGATCCTCGCACTGGATGGAAGCGTAGGTAAAGCAATGTGCTTGGCTACACACACACACGCGCGCACACACGCGTATACAAGAGCCACGCATGAGAGCGTTGCACGGCCACGTATAGCTTCCGGTCTCTGGTTCATTCTAATTGCCAGCCAGACACACAGGACCTCGGGAAAGAAATTAAGCGGTCTCGCTCTTCTTACTACGCTTCAGGCCTTCTTCATCTTTCACGTTTAGAGCGACGCGGCTAGACCAAGGGATACAGGATATTTGCCCGATCCGATGAAAATCGTTTAACGCGTTGAGAATCATAGCAGCGGTGTGCGTAACTTGAAGTTTCGAGAGTACGGATTAACCTAGAATTTTGAATGATTTTTCACACGGTGTTATCGATTATTAAATACAGGATATCGTTTTACCGCCATGATTCATCGCGTGGCATATAATACTTCTGTTATTTGCTCTAACGCGTAATATACTTTGGCAATTCCTGTGTATTGCAAGCCTTCCAATTTCGTTCCGTATCCGTTTTCACGAAATGTCGTTTCGCAGCGTGAACCTCGGCCCCAACTTTTTAATCAAACTTCTCCGCTGTCCTACGTAAAACGGTAATTCCACGGAACAACTTCCTCGATATTATTCTGCTCGTTCATTCTCCTGATTAATACTGCTACTCAAACTGAAACTTTTCCGCGGCATCCTACGAAAAAAAGAAAAGAGGGGAAAAAAGACACAAAAGGAAGAAAAGAAAACCGCGGTTCTACGGAAATATCTTGCCCAAAGTATGATAGTAGCTTCCGCTACTTTTTTAATTAAATTTCTTCCGGTTCTCCGCGAAGCTTCCTAGTCCCACGGAGGCACCACAGCTGCGCAACTTCAGAAAAACTCTCTTCTGATCCCCGTCGAAGCGGCTAATTACGAAGGGAATCGAGCTTGGCTTCCTTTGTTTCAAGCTCGCCCGAGAACGGAATTCCTACCGTTATCCCACAGATGTACCTGCCCGGCGCATCCGCGGCTGAAAAGAGACAAACCGAGACGAAGCAAGAAAGATGGAGCAACAACCACTCTCCCATTAATATAGTACCACGCGCGTTTTGTCCGCTTGGTTCTCGTATGTTTGGACATAGCTTGGGCCCCTTTATCGCCGAAACACACCGCGCGCATTGTGCTTGGAATTTTGTGTGCGCCAGCCGTGTACATCGCCCGCGCCACGCACAATATAATGCCCCCAACGTACTGGTGAAACGAGCCCTTTATTGCTGTTCGCGTTGCTCGGATGCTGCTTCCTTTCTCAGGCCCACACCGTCCTGCGTCTCTCTCCCTGCCTTTCTCTATGTTGCTAACCTCTCGTTTCTCTCCTTCTTTCTCCCTCTTCGCCACACGATGCGTTCGTTTGCCCGTTGCCCATAAGCCGAAGATACACAACGTGGTTGCTGGAGGACCGCACCTGCGCCACGAATTATCGTTGCAATTATTTCTGGTTGCGTTTCCAACAGAAACTTGCTAGGGAAATACGGTTAAATCGAGCAATGGCCTTTCTTCATTGCGACAAACGGCAATTTCTCTTTTCGGAGTCGATTCTCGTTTACGGATGATGTGGTTCGATGATGGCGTGTAGGATTTCGTCGAGATTCGCTCGATCCTCGATTGCGCGATCTTCGAGCCTCCAAGATTTCAGATTCTACCGAGCGAGTCGTATTGTGAAATTTGAAAAGAAGCAACACGCAGTCTCGAATAATAAATAGAATCCATAGGATAGATCGCAGCGGAATGGGAAGAATTAAAGTGCAGCGAAAAGAACGCTTTGAACGAGGAAATCTCCGACTCGAAGGAAACCTCTGCTTTAGAAGACATTTCGTCCATGACATATTGCCATTAGTCCCTTCGTTACGACACTCTAACCAGTTTCTCTATAAAAGTTTTTTCAAGACGTATCGTCTCCGCGTCGTGGAATCGCGTGGTTTTATAATCTCGGAAAGATTAAATCCCCGAAAACGGTGATTTCGGTAACGCGAGTCTCCGTCTCTCCTCTCGTTCGTCGAACGAAAAGGCGTCGGTCGGGCAGCAGCCAGAAGAGAATCGGCCAGAGAGGTCTCGTTTGCGGTAACGCGGTTCGTTAAACGAAACGAGACGCGGCTGGATTTACGACGGTTTTGCGGTGCGGCAATGTGTACAGACTAGCTTGAACGGGAACTCGGCTATAGCGAGCAGAGAGGAGATGGCTTACGTCATCGTCGATTGTCAACCGCTCTCCGTCGCTTTTCCCTTTTGCTCCTGTCGGCACAGGGGACACGCCGTGTGCACGCGGCCGCGTGTGCACTGTGCACGCCGTGCGCGTTCCTCGCGGCGCACCTGCCATTCCACAGCCGAACGATAATGAGCGACCGGAGTAATTGGTCCGCTGTCGCGCGCATGTACCCGCCGTGATAACACAGAACTGGCCTGGCTCGTTCCCGGAACCCCGTAATTCGTCGAATCGACGATGAGATATCGAAAAATCAAGCTGCGTGCATATCTCCTTGCTTCGTCAGTTGGTTACAAAGTTGTATCAAGATGCTTTATCGGTCGGTAATTAATCGCTGATGCGTTTTCTCTCATCTTTCGTACAGTTGTTACGTACATGCCTCTTCTCAAGCTTTTTCTTCTTCGTTTTGTACAGTTTTTATCGCGATAATGTACGCTTGAGACTCCGTTTGTGGCGCTCGTGGTTCGAGCAACGCAAAATTATACGATACTAAATTTTCGTGTTTCGTTGGTTTGCCAAATTCTGCGCTCGTTCGAACAGTTCGACGTAGGATTTACGCGTTGAAGAGTTTCATTCATAAATTCCGTTTAGTCCGGGTTCATAGAGGCGGATGACTTACAAGTTCCGTGCGTGTGGTTGGGCAGGGGCTGCCGATCGAGGGGTGGAAATGGAAACCGACCGCAAGCTCTTGAGTTACATTTTAAAACTACGATTTAAGTCGTCGAGTTTCGCCCAAGCAAGTTTACCTTCGCAAGAAAGTAACAAATAGTAATCCTCCCTTAACTTGGATCATTCGCTTACGTACACTTTGATACCTACTTGATACACGTATCTACACTTTGATCAAATCCATCCTACTCTACAAATCGATCAAAGCTTCGTTCAGCTACGAATGCTAATCCACGTAACCATAACATCTCGGTCATCCGCGTATCTCGATACAAAACCTGTAACTCGCGAGACCACAGTGAAATCGCGATACGGATCGTCAAAGGCCGCAGCAACCGTAGCTCGTCTCAGCTTACAAACCTACGATTTCACACGATTAATTGATCCGCAAAAACGAATAAACATCTCCTGTATAAAGACCCATTCGGCGTACGATTTACTCTTGGCAATATGGTGGGACCAGTGGAACGGTGTCGTTCGAATAGGCCAGCTATCAGCGACACAATGATCCAGGTTACCAGAGTTTTTTCCGCGATAGAGGAGCCACGATGGTTGAGTAATGCATCTGGCTACCTGCCAGCTCGGGGCTATCCTTCGACGACCGCTCGTTTCTGAATGAACAATAGAAAATGTCTGGCTACTCGCGGCGCTGCCGCCGCGTCGTTAATGAATACCTTGAATCGGCCTGGCCTCGAGTTCACCGGGCGTTTTACAGGTGCACACGCAGGCGTGCACGCAGCCGTTCCACACTGGAGGAGAACGACTGCCAAGCGTTTTCTCCCGGAATAACGCGTTCACGTCGAGAAGGAAGTCGCGTTAAGACTGGTCATGAGGGAACGATCGACCTCTCCGCCAGCGTCTTACGTCGATACGTATTTCGATTCGGTTTTATCCTCGCCCTTGGCGCAATTTCACGATTTCTTTGTCTACGCCGAGTCTTTGATCGCCGGCTTCGATTTTCACGAGAACTTTGCGCGTCTTTTACTCCGTTGCTTCGTGAGCTGAAAATTCCTGCGATCTACGGAATCTATTAGGTTGTCCCGAAAGTTTCTTTCGTTTTGCGAGGAAATCAAGGATACACCGCCTTCTCTGTTCTATGTTATTTTTGTCGAATCGCGTATGATCGTAATAATAGAAATAGAGCAAAAAATGGATCGTAGATGATTCGATAAAATAATATAAAACGAGAAAAGATTGTGCGTCTATTATTTCCTTACAAAAGGAAACTTTCGGGACAACCCGATATAACGCAGGATATATATCGTACAGGTTGTCCTCTCTTGAGATCGTCGCTCGATAGTCGATCTTGGAAAGCTCGATAATGGAGATTCGAAAGGGGCTTGAGCAAAGACATTCCCAGCAAAGATCATCTCCCTTATTCGAGCGATACGGAATTATCGCGCAAGAAGTTCAAGAACACGAATAAGACGTTTAAAACTGTTCAAGATATTCTCAAGTACGTATAGTTTCGACATAGAACATCTTTCGCAGCATCGTTATTAAAGCCCTTATCCCGCTACGATTCTCACTGCGCGTTCCGTTGACTCGCATCCGACATTAGTCGCGAACATAAACGATCCGCCTATACGCGAACATGAATAATTCCGTTTTAATGGTACAATGTTTAATGCATGAGCAAAATCCACACGCATAGACACAGGAAACAATAGGGAGTTTCTCGTTAACGAACACCCAGGAAATCAGTTTCTTGATACGATTTTTCAACGTAAACAGACCGCTTAAGAACCGTTCTTTCCCCTTTTTTATATTCCTCCTGTATCTACGCCTGGCCGTTACGAAAAATACCGACGCATCCGAAAAGGAAGCAAATAGAACGTAATGTAGAAAGGCGATAGAAAAGAGGCGGTGGAAAAAGATCGAAGCGTGGTACCGTGCGAATCGATGCCGAAGACGAAGGACGACGAAACGAAGTCGATCGCGCGTACACACGTCCATCTGCGGTGGTGGCGTGCGAACATCGGCGTTTTCAGAACTCGTAACAGCATCACCTGGGAAGATAGGCTTGGTAAACTGCTTCTCCCTCGACTCCCGTTTCGCTGTCGGCGAAACGTAACTTCCCTTCTGGGAAGAGAGGGCCCTGGGTATCCTGTTTAAGTATTGCCGGGCACGCCATCGGCGAATCCTGCGTTTCGTCCTTTTATTTCTACTCTTCTTTTTATCTTCTTTCGCTTTTTTTTTTACGTCTTTGCTCTTTCCTTCGTCGATTCCCTTCTCTGGTTCGATCTGCGTGTTGCGCCGATTATTTATTAATAATCCGAGACACGTGTTTGTTTCGCCAAGGTTCTTTCGTATTTTGCTTGAAAACGATATGTATTTACGTTTGCATCGAGTTCTTCGGTCGCAAGAAATCTCAGTTCTGGTAGTTTCCTTTTTTCTTACTTGCTGTCTCGCCTTTTGTTTTCGTAGAACATTTGGACATTTATAAGAGATTCAAGTGTGCAAATAACAGGCTGCACAGTACACGTGGATTTTGTAGTTTCGGTCAGACTCGATAGCGCGACGAAAGCTTCCCGTTTTCTGGCGGCTTCCGTCGTTTCAAAGAGGAGCCGCGATTCGAAGCCCGCGATCTTCTTACGATCGCGTCTCGTGTTTCATCCTTCGCGAAACAATTGCGTTTTGTCTGTCGAAAACACCTCGAACGCGTCTCAAAAACTATCCTCCCCTCGACTATACCGAAACTCTCTTTTCCCCCAATTTCTACTCGCGAGTTTTCGCTGGCGATTACCGCCGCAAAGTAGAAAAAAAAAAAGACAAAAAAGAAAGCGAAGGCTCTCGAAATTCAACCAAGTTTCAAAAATAGACCCCTGGCGATCGCGAGACTGCCACGGTGAACCGTTCATTAGGTTCATCATGGAGGCCCTCGAGGGAACCTAAACCTAGAACGAAAAGAAAAGAAAGAAAACGATAAAAAAGACCAGGAACACGGAGGCTGACCACTTAACTCTTCCTTACGCTACCGACCACAACGTAACCATACAGCACGGCCGATATATACCAGTCGACCCATTTGCCCGTGCCATGAGTCTCTCACACGAACATCGTAAACTGGTCCAGCCAGGCTTGCTCGGGCCCTGTGTGCATCGTGAGACGCAGCTTTTTCGGTAGGGCACCTGATCGACGGTTGAACGACGGAGAAAGATGGACGAACCCTCCTAATCTGTTGGCCCATTACGATAATACGTTTAGTAGGAAGCCTGAACCGTGTGTGCTCTTCTTCTTCCTTCTTCTACGTTTACTCTGTTGCGAAAACAGGTAGGCAATGGTAGAAGGAGGAGGAAGAAGAAGAAGAAGAAGGGAGAAGGAGAAGTAGAAGAGGTGGAGATATATAGGAAAGGAAGAGGGTAGTAGTTCGTGTGGTGGCGGTGTAGAAGAGAGGGAAGAAGAAAAGAAGAACGCCTCTTTCCCAGAGCCACAACGCGGTGGTATACGCTTACTCTCTTTGTGCCGGATGCGTGCCGCCGGCGGAGTAGCAATAGCGGACGAACGTCCGGTCTGCCCTCTCTCTTTCTCTCTCTATCTCTCTCGCCGGAGGCCGATGCACTTCGATCGCATCATTGGGCGCAGCACCACCACCTAGCTGCTCCTTTGTCTCTCTCTCTCTCTCTTTCTCTCTCTCTGTCTTTCTGCCCTACTCATGGACATGTTTAATTACTTTTCGCGTTTCGTGCCGCCTTCCAGCCGCACTCTCTCCCTCTGCCGTGGACGATTGATCGATCGAGATGGGCCAAGACGATGATGATCGCCAACGATCCATCTTTGAGCACTCTTTCCAGCTTGGTTCGTGCTGATTTATGGAACTCTCAAGCGTCGAATTTGAGACTTATCGTGTATTGATCGCCTTCGTACGATCGGCATCTTTTACGATGGATTGCGATAGATTCGAGTGTGCTTTCGATTTAGTATCGCGTCGATTAGCGAGATTCTGACGCGTGAAACCGTCGCGTTGAAGAATCGTCGTAGTAATTATAGCGGAGAGGTTGGTTAGTTGGGTAGAGTATAGAACGATAGGTGGTATTGTTGGGGATGTTTCTGGGGGGAAACGGTGACACGTGGGACATCGCGGACGTGTCGAAATCAATGGGTGGTAAATTGGAATTGATTTGAGTCGGGGAAACGGAGCAGTTAATTGTATCGTATCAATTGGAGCGAATCTCGTGGTAAATCGAGTTGAATTACAGCGAGGTTAATTGATCTCCTTGGAAAGCAATATCGTCGTGCTCTGAACAAGATTATTGCTTCGTATAAGAAAAGGACTCGGAAAAAGAAGAGAAATTCTTTAAGACAGCTTCGTATGCGATACGAATGACAGACCATATATGCGGTATCGCGATTCAAGCGATAACCCGGCAAAAGAATTTATCGTTTGCCAGTTCTCAGAAATAATCAAGCTAGGAGGAAACGTCGCGGAATTCTAACCAAGGCAATTTTCTTAATTTGCAGAAAAAGTATTGATAACCAGGCTGACGACGCAAAAGTGGTTGGACGTCGGGCCGAATTGGACCGAGGACGAATACAGAAGCGCTCACGCGAAGATGGTGTACGAATACAGGGTGACTTGCGTGGCGCACTATTACGGCAAGGGTTGCGAAAATCTGTGCAGGCCGAGGGACGACAATTTCGGTCATTACAGCTGCAGCCCGTCCGGAGAGCGCGTCTGCCTCTCTGGATGGAAGGGTGACTACTGCAATACACGTAAGTCTACTCTCTTTTTTCTTTTTTCTCCTTCCAGCGCCTATTATCGTACACGTAATATGCGTGCACTCCCACGCTACCCATCGCGACTGCACCGCGCGTGACATCCCTCCTTTTGTAGGAATTCCGTGTATGAAATTACAGAGACGATCCTCTCTGACGTTCTCTTTCTTCTTTTCTCCGTGACTCTCCTCGTCTCTCTGTTCATCCCTTGCCCCGTCCGGCTGTGCGTCTCGCGTCCTGACCGCCGCGTAATTTATACTGTTCACTGGTAATCGGAGAGGCTGTCGAATTTAGGATTTTCTTCCGTGCTTGTTCCGACGACACGCGAAAACGACGAGCAACGTGATTCGCGTAACAGGGTTAAACGATGTGGGAAATTACGCGAGCAGGCAGTCAGGGGAAGAATTTGTAGGATTCCAAGCGTCGTGTCAATGGCAACGAAAGTTGCGATCGTCGTCAGCCTGTAATTGTACCACGTTTTCGATAGTCGCACGAATCAAATTACACGTATCGATCAACGATTACGATCAAACGTCGGATTACGTTATTAAAAGACTGCGTTCGTTCGGAGGATGTACAAATTGGTCAGCCGATAAAAACGAAGGCATGTCGCTTCGCGTTATACAATATTTTCAAATATTTCACTCCCGAAGCGTTTAAACAGCGATGCATCGGAGAAGGTAGAAAGAGCGAAGCATAATTTTCAGAAAACTCGCGTAGAATCCATCCGGAGAGGCTAGTCAGCTCGCCCGCCTCTCGACGCTTATATAACATTCACTCCAGGACGTTAGTCCGCGCCGGCCGGTATATAGCGTTCTCTCTATTCTCGTTCGTAGCACGAAACTCGACAAACTCGACGAGAGTCCACGAAGGAGAGGCCCGGTGCAGTGTCGGTGCAGTGTCGGGTCCGAGCGTGCAGCAGCTTCCCACGCTCGGCTCGCGCGCGCGCACACATACCAGAAAGAGAGAGCCTTCTCTTTCTGCTCTGGCCCCGGTCTGTACCCCGTGCACCTCTCCATGCCTCTCTCTCTTTCTCTCTCTCCTTTTCTCTCCCTCCTCCCCATTCCCTTGTTATATCCGTATCTGCTGTCTATCCATTTCTCTGTGTGTATATACGTGTCTCCTCCTCTCCTTTCTTTCTCTTTTTTCCTCTTTCTCTCTCTCTCTCTCTCTCTCTCTTCATATGTATACGTGCGTGTATGTATATGAGTATATTCTCTGTTCTGGTCGTGTTCGAGTACGTCTTCTGTATCCAGCATCCTCCTCGTCGCTCGTTCTCGCGTACCTGAGCTCTGCTCTCTCGAGCTTCTCAGGATTAATCTGTACGTGTATGTATGTATACGTGTACTTCTCAGTGTCTACATTCCACGTGCACTTCGTGCACGTTCAGGATAATCGTTGATGTGTGGATCGAGACTCCTCCATCGTGTGTGGCTCTTTCAGTCTCTCGCCTCGTGTTGGAGGCTCGTCTCACCCGCATAGATGTGTGGGTGTGCACGCGGATGAGACTCGAACGGGACGACTCGATCGCCACGTAGCTGTCGCTGCGCTTGCCTCTCGATGCTTCTAGTTTACGACGAGCAGGTTACGCGGTGCAGCTGGTGCAAGGACCTTCCAAACCTTCTCGTCTGTTTTGCCTTCGATCGTTTCCATCGTTCTTGCGCTTTCTCTCCTTTGTTTCGCGGCGTTTCTTTCTAGCTTTTTCTCTCGTCTTGTTTCTTTGGTTTGTCGGTCGATGGTTGGAGGAGTGTCGGAAGGATGGATTTGAATGGACTCTGTTTCGCAAGATCAGCGCGCGAGAGAGCTCGCGCGGGAGGCCTTTTTCTCTCCCTCGACGATGGCATCCGAGATCTCGATCTTATTTTGCTTCCTTTGCCAGCGTGCCAAGTCATCGCATTCCCGTCCGCGGCCAACATTCGAGTCAACTCGCTGTCAGGGGAATGGTATTCGCGAATTTCGCCACGATCGCGAGTCTAAACGATCCTCTAAACGATCATCTCGTGATCGATCTAGCCATCAAGACGTTCTTACGTATTTCAAATCCTTTCGATCCTTCAAATCCAACTACAGATAATTTCGTCTCCAAGATCCAAGATCCTCGACGAAGCTTCCACGGTTTTACGGAAATTTCTCCGCTGCGAATTTTTCAATCGAACGGTAACCTCGACTTTGCGATCCCTGAAACTGGCGAACGCTCTGTAAACTATTAAACCGACGCAATCCCGAATCTATTTGCAAAGATTTGTTTGCAGTGTGCTGCACCTAATTGTTCCTATTTTCCCCAAGTGCAAATACGAGCACACGTAAACGCGCGTAAACCAAATCAAAGTATAGAAAATTGCGAATCTTCCGAGTTTCGAACCCTCGAGACACTCGCAGACCTCCGGCGCCCTTCCTTTAATCATCCTGCCTCCGCTTCGATAATCCTCGTGTAACAATCGACGAGAGGAAGAGTCAAAGTCGTCGACTGGGTCTCCGGGTGTGTTCTCGTGGCCGTCGTCGATCGGTCGTTGCACTCGTCGTCGAGCACCGGCGCTCGACAAAGTTTCTCCGCGCATTGATTACTAATAGACTACTTACTCTTCATTTCGTGACATTCCCGGCCATTCGTGGAATCGTCTGTTCGTGCGTTGAGTTTCGCGAAGGAAAGTCAGTCTCTGTCGAGTGCCGTCCCTGTCTCTGATAGACGGCGAAAAACGCCGACGACCACACGGTTGCCTCTCGTTGCGATCGCAGGCCGATCTTTTCTCACGTGTGCGGCCAAGCTCACGCCCACGCCACCGTTTCCAGGATTTTCGCCGCCTTCCTGTTCCTCCTGCACCGCCGCCGCCCCCTCGACGCGATGAGAATGGGCCATTGTTGCGATTTAATGCGAGCTCTGGCCCCGTGGACGCGTGCGAGGTCTGGTGACGGGGAAACGGATCGACCACGATTAATCGCCACGTAATCTATGTGACACTCTTTGCTCGATCGTCTTGTCACGGTTCCAAGTGTTTTTTTCGCCTAAGATTCGCAGTTATCGGCGCGCCACGCTTCCTTCCTTCGTTTATTTTGGCTGCCGTGCCCGACAGATTAATCCAACAAATTGAAGATAAATAGTAGACGCGTGGAAAAATGTAGAAGAGGGAACAAGGGGCTGTTTTGAAATTGAACTTGCCTCGCAAACAAGTCTCGTGAGAACGGTACAAAAAGGAATGGAAGCCGTCGAGGTTCGGTTTCTAGAAATGGCAAGAGAGTACACGCGTGTATCGCGTCCTAGCGGCTGTGTACTCAGCGCGTTTGCTCAGCTGACCCGGTGTGCCGCTTTCTGTAAAAAAATGTCTGCCACCCGTGGACAGAAAAATGTGACGACCCCCCTCCGGGCAATTATCTTTTCGATTTTATCCGTCCATTAATCCCGCTGCGTTCTTTGCCTTGCTTCCCATCCAACAATCTCTCTATCGAATCCTTCTCTTGGAAATCCCTCAAACGTAACTGACATGGAAAAGTTAGAAGCGGAGCGTTTCCGTTTCAACTCCAATCGGTCTCGTAAATTCATCGAGAGACGAAATACATCGGCTTCTAATTCGATTTACCTAGTCCATTAACCTCGCTTAATTCCAGTTTCCCTAAGGTAGAACCCAAAGTAAAGTTCAAACAAGAGCTGACCGATCCATCGGAGGAACAGAAAAACACACTGACATAAACGGTTAATCGTTGGAGACGCGCAAAAGGAGAAGAAAGGCCGGCACACAAAAACCAGTCCCCCGACCATGTTATAACACTGTATATAGCCGATCGTGTTGTAAAAGGGGTTAACGAGGCCAGGGGTAGCGGAAGGATAGGGTGGCTGGCAGCCAGGCGCATTTTCGGGGGTGCCTGGACGTATTACAGGGGTTGTTGCAGAGGCAGCTGCAACACGAGCGGGCGAACTACGCCGAAAGAGGCCGAGTGGGCCCCTGACAGCTGCACAGAGGTCGGTGCTTTAACCAACAGCTGCACCGGCCTCACGTTCACAGTCCGCTTCCATTTCAACCCCTCCCCTGGCCATTGGTCCCCGTCACTCTTGCATTTTTCCATCGTCTTCCTCTACGTTCGTTCTTCTTCTTGTCTCTCTTGCTTATCGAACAGTCCCGATGATGCAGCTCTACTACCTGTGCCAGCATTTCCTGCATTTTCCTTCCATGCTTTCTTCGGCTCTGCGTATAGCTTTCTATAGAGCAATGGCCGTCTGTTTAGTTTAGTGCGTCAGGTAGATTAGGGGGAGAACGTTCGATTGAAACTCATTGTCGCCGTTCCACGAAAGGTCAGGCACGAAACGACGCCGCGCCGCCGGTTTTAACAGTCGGAGACCGGAGAAAAATCGATACGTACGTTGGACACGAGCCGTAAAATTCATTTAGGGGAGCGAAGGTACGGCTACAGGCTCGTGGACGTTTAAAGGGAAGGATATTGGTTTCGAAGAGTTTCACGGTGTCTTTACGTGGAAGCAAAGGTGGAACGCGGTTGTCGTAAAAGTTTTTCACGGAAAGGGTCTGTTGCGTGGCGCAGGTTGCGGTTTCCTCGCGGCTGTTCGATCAGCTGAGGGCCACGAGTCTATTGTCAATGTCCGACGGAACGCTACCTGCGAATCTAGGACGCTTTCAACGATATTTACTCCGTTTCCTGTGCTCTATTTCTTCGGGATACTAGCGTACAGACTATCGGCCACAAATCTTCAAAAACATTTATCCTTCCAGCTCAGTATTGCTTTTATCGTTAAATAGTAGTACATTTCATATAAGTAGAAATAAAATACATGTTATATAAGTATAGTTAAAAGATGAAACTCGTCCCTTACTGTTTGTCGTTTAATTGAAATTTAATCAATACCAAAGGAACTCTACTAAATTCTCTCCGATCAGCTGAGAATGATACGTACTTCCCAAAAGATTACCACACACCAATGCCACAACATCGTCTATCCAAGTTTAAACTCGGCATCAGACGTTGCCGTAATCCCAGGGTTTAATTCAGGAACAGTCGGTTTTCACCAAAGCCGATCCTCCTCTCTCTCCCCCCCCCTCTTTCCAGTCCCGCTTTTGAATTCTTCTTTTTCCAAGGGCCGGTAGAATCTGTGCGATTTGCCCGCTCCTTTCGTCGTCCCGCGGGATCGAGCAACCAAACTCGAGACTCGTCGTTCCTCACGGTTCTCCGCTCTATAAATACCATACGCTCCTTAGCGCGTCGAGACTGGCGAGCTCCATCGAGAGAGCCGCCTTCGTGGGCCGTTGCGCTCGGTGCCAAGGTCACGCGGCCCATCGGCTCTCTCCTGTCCTCTCAGTGGCCCCCACACGCTCTGCCATAGGGTTCACCTTCTCTCCTTTATCCAGACGAACCACCTTCAACCCCTTCATTCAGGAAGACACTAGCCGACCGAGTTGTTCGCAGATCTTTTGTCCAGCTTGTTTTCATCTGGCGATCTCTTAACTTCTATATTCTTTCTGTGAGGTTGGAGAAGGACGTGTCTTTATGAAAGATTGCTCATCTGTGAAATGTTCTTTCGGTGGGGTTAGGTTGGCCTTGTTTTTTCTTTTTCTTTTTTTTCTTTTCGTTCGGTCGATGGACTTATTCTCTTTTCAGCTGACCGATTTTTATAAAGCACTCCAAATAATTAAGGAATTAACTTGTGTTGTATAGTTTCGTAGGAAGCATCCAACTTGAAAATACTTTTGAGATCTGCCCGTTTTCCCGGATCCTGAGCAAGAAAGAGAGAAAGACGTACCTCTATAGCGAGGGTTTTTCATTCGTGAAACATCCTCCTGACGAAAGAACTTTGCTCTTCCCTTCCATTCGACTTTTACAAACGAAAATGTAGTCTCCGTTCGCCTAACTAAACTTCTACCGATTGAGGACTTTCATCCCACCGTGGATTTTTGTTACTTGAACGAAAGATCGTAATTAATGGGAAGAATTACTGAAAATCTTATAATATATATATATATATATATATATATATATATATGTATATGTATATTTTAGTTATATCTTATTTTATTTACGTTCCACTTTATTCCAAGTAGTTCGGCAAGTAATTAGGGAATCGACTGTGTATAATATCTCCAAATATGCCATTTAATGTTGGTATTCGAAAATATCGTTAACAACGAATACCTACTGTACTCCAAATAGTTAAAAAGTCAACTGCGAATAACTTCGAAGCGTATCGTGCAATTTTCGCATTGGGAAAATATCGTCGACCTCGAACTCCCACTTAACGAATTTCAGATGGATTCCGCAACGCGTTTTTGGAGAACGTGTGCCAATGTATAACGTGTACGAAGGATCATTGCGAAATGTATAGATCGGAAGAAGTTGGAACGAAAAGGTTGCTGAAACGTTTCGCGGACGGAAGACACGTGTGCGGGAAGAAAAGTCGATTGGAGACGCGATAGATGGGCAGAGTAGATGGTATCGTGGGTATGGCAGACGCGATTCGCGGTCTATATGCTCGGGAAACGTACGTAACCGAACCGGTGGCTGGCAGCCAACTGAAAGACTTTGGATATATTTGCGGACTGGACAAGCTGCGCGACACGTGACACAATTTCGTTACCCTTGCTGGCGTGTGCTGCTACGTCGACGATCTTTCTCCTCGTACCCTTTCCTGCTCTAATTTACTATCAGAATTTCCTCACCGGTGTGGGGGAAACCAAATTGAACAACATACAGATACGTCGTTAATTAAAGCAGCAACACGTTGTGCACATCACATTTTTCAAGTATTCTCGGGAATACTTTGTTTATTTCGTTTCCATAACTCGCATGAAACGTTGCGAGCGTCAATTTCTAAATGTATTAAAAATTGTCAACTTTTTAGGCCGGTCTTTCAAATTGTAAATTTCAGTTGAGCGTAAATCTCGTTTAAATACATAAAAAAAGAAGAAGAAATAGCTGAACGATTACCATAAGGTGTTAAATGAGGCTCGATGTAACTATCATGCTTCTGAGCGATTTTCTGACATCGCTGTAATTCAGTTTATTTCATCTTCATTTTGGTTTTATTTTCGAGTGGAGCAAAGTGGAAGATTTGTGAAATAATTCTGAAAGGAGGCGGAATTGGTCAATTAGCAGGGCGTTAGAGGTGTTTTCACGATCGAAAGATAAGAATCGTCACACGTGACACAATTTTATCATCCTTGTGGGACGCGACCGTGTGAGCGCGAGCGCACGCGCGCGAGCGAGCACCCGACGACGTATCGTTCACTACTACGTGCAGCTATGCAAGGAATCGTGCGGTCAGACTCCTTTCCTATTCAGGATTCCCAGAAAACGGGAACGATTCGTGGTATATATGACATAAATTTTAATTAGACGATTCCTTCCATCGTATATTCGAGGTGTGAGCGATACCGACTTCGTGTTTATAAATTGGTCCTTTTTGGTCGAGGAAGCAAGTACGAGACATTGAGATACTTGTGCGCATCCGCTAGAAATTTATAACAGATCTACTGCCATCTCGAGGGAAATTTGTGGAGAATCGTTTCTATAGAAATAACCAGCTCTCGCAGCCTTAAAGCTTCAAACTTTCACCTCTAACCTCCGCTCTCCGTCTAAACGTCTAATCTCAAAAACAACCAGTCAAAGAATCGATCCTTCCAAATCCTTTCGTACAACCAAACTGTTTTATCAATTTACTCTCTGAATCAACCAACCTCTCTAACATCCGTTGTTCTACCCCGAAAACGGCAGATCGGTTTTCCATTCGAGTTTCTGAACAATTTAACGATTCGATTAACGGCGACACACAGTGGGTCCTTGCATAGAGTAGCAGAGAGAGAGAGGAGAGTAGCTCGTTGAATTATCGAGTTCTCCTGGTACCCGACTACCTATAGCAGAGGAATGCATCGGGATGCATCGTATGGTACCGCTCGTGCAGTCGTGAGGGACGCGATCGACCTCTTGCGGAGAGTTGCCTTAACCTTTTGGATTTTTTCTTACTCGTTTCAGCCCGCTGCCTGCCCGGATGCGACGAGCAGCACGGACACTGCAGTCGACCCGACGAGTGCATGTGAGTATACGCATACAATCTACCATTTTTCTTTCTCTGTCTTTTCCCTTCATGATAATGTGTACATGTAGCCAACTTAGTCTTCTTCTTCTTCTTCTTCTTCATCGTCGTCGGTCTTCTTCTTCTTCTTCTTCTTCTTCTTCGTGCGCCTTTTCTTTTTCTTTTTCCTTACTGATATTACATTCCTGACTCGATACCTGTACGCGTTGTATCATACTCGTGCCGCATTAATAACGACGCGACGCGACGCCTCGATAAACGAGCTTCCCGCGAAAGTCGATCGTTAATGAGTCTAACGCGATCGATGATCCAGCCGTGTTAATTGCCTCAGCGTGAGAATCTTTTCAGTTCCGTTTTCGAATCCTTTCTCTGATGAATCATCGAAATTCTGCTTACGATCCATCTGTTTACAGTCGAATCTTGTCCCCGAATTTCCGTCTATTAATTATTCATCGCTTGTCGTTTCTAGATTATCGAATCGAATCTTCTCGTTTGCTGAGTTTCTATTTACCAATTGTATCTAATTATATATTATATCCGTCGATTATTTATTAGAGATTAGAGCACCTCTTGGCCAACAATAATCGTTATATCAACGATCACGCGCACTTCTGTATCGTCGCCTTTGAATTTTGACAATCGTTGCAATCTAATATCGTTTCAACATTATCGAAAATATCGAATATCATTTACCTACAAAATATCGGAATTCTCGATTCGTCGTGAATAATTTGAGAAAACTGTTCGCCTTATCCGATCAAGTATTTCCATTAGCATAGCTACCAGTTTCCGCGATTGGGTCGCGCCATTCGATTTTCCCCTCGACTTGGGGATCGGTGCGCGATTAGAATATCATCGGCGGAACTCGTTTCCGGGTGTTGCGATTCCCCTCGTTCCTGTTTCACCAGTAATTTCACAGTCAGAGGCGCGTCGTGCACGATGATCGTCGGGGGTCGAAGAGAACGAACAGGAATTCGAAGTAGCCGGCTTGTTTCCGTCGTAACGAGAGAACGAATCTTGCCAGCAACACGAATTTTTCGCTCTCGAGTCTTTTTCTTTGATTCTCGTCCTCCTTTCTCGCGTTTACGCCACCCTTTACTTTCGTCTATTTCGAAAGTCGCACGATTGTGTCGTTGAACCTTCTAATTCGACTCGACGAGTCGAAAAAAGAATACGCTGACTAAGGGCAGAGATCGATTCGGGAATTTTTGTATTTGTCGAGAATCCTGCTCTATAAATATGCCGCTGGCTCGAGAAACTCTTTATTGTTCTTGTTCGCGCGCGAATTTTTTCTCGGTTGGAAGAGAAGAATACCTTCTCACCCTCGAGTTTGTGAAGTCTTGGACGATTCTAGAGAGACGTAGAACGTGAAATTCGATCGCTGTTTTCCGTATGGAAAAATACGCGACTAGGGTTTGATCTGTCAAGAATCAATCGATTAACACAATCCAATGCGGATAAACGCATTATTTCTTCGTATATCTTCCATTTTAATTCGTTTGACGCGAGCTTTACATTTTTAAAACTCGTTAAAAATTCCGACTGAAATATCAATGAGATCGCTCGATTTAGATCCCGTACGTTATTTATCCAATGAAATATTCACTTTTCTTGTTATCGTAGATCATACCGTAGATAATCGTTGTAAGTTATCGCGAAGCGTCGTTGCCTCACGATCATAGGAACGCGGCTATTTAGCTCTCGAAAATCACGATACTCGAATTTAGAAGGAACGCAGTTAGAGCAGATGAAGATTCCGCGATAATTCCGATCCGTCTCCGCATGGGACTCGAATCTCGGTGCGACGTTAACCCAAGGTTTAGAGTTAACTCGATCATCTAATTACTGTACGAGACTGGGGTTAATTGTCCCGTTAGCCGCAGTCGTCGGTCCCCGTCGTGTTCCCTGAGAGCTCCATCCATGTCTCTCCTCCGCCATTCTCGTCCACTTTCTTTCCCAAGGGTAATTCTCATAAAGCCGTGGAAAAATAATATTTTCGAAAATAGACGGGGCACTCGTCCAGACTGTTCGCTGAGACGCGGCATTTAAAGGTCCCAGACGATGCGGAATTTATGGACGTACCGTAGACGCGTAAATAAACAATATACCGAATCGTCTGTAATAAATTATTCGTCGAGTATCGTGCAAAATACTTTGAGACACGGAGAGTTTCGCTGAAACTTCGCCCTCAGACGCGGAGGATCGGTTTTCATGTCCAAGGAAAACCTGTTGCGAAACGAGCATAGGCTAGGTTCCCGACGATTGTCGATTTTTGAATTCCAGTGCAGTTTCATTGGTTATGGATACCTTAAAGGCGATCGAACCGCATTAATTTTCTCCTAATTATACGAGGCGAGAACCGCGATTCTCATAGAAGCAACATGTCGTAAATGGACTCAAGGATAAGAATATAAAGTCAATGTTACAAGTATGAAGCGAGTACTAGAAAAATGAAATCTAAATGAACGTTAGTTTCACCTTCCAAGTACGCTGATTAATACCTTAACTCGAATATATTATGTATTTATTTCTGGAAATTTAAACGACTCCTAAATGCATAAAAAACATCCGCAGACTGATCATAAGTACGCAAGATATTTGTGGCGCCAAGGTAGTGATGGATGGTGCAAAAATAGCAACGATCAAACGTTGACAAACGTTTCGAGGAAAGGTTTCGAATAAATAGCAACGTATTACGTGGACAAAGGGTAATCTGTTTTCTGGTTGCGTAACCGTATGCGTGGAAATAGTCGATACGATCGCTAAAAGCAGTTGCCATCTCAAGCCTCGTGGGATGTTGGCCCCATTCGTGATACGTGAAAGAATCGCGGCCCTACGGTGTCCCATTGAAATTTCGGAGTCCACGGTCGGAGCCGTACGTGTTATTGTAACTGAATACCGATGAGGATGCATATCGTGCATCATTTTACGATCTTCCCATCCTTATTTCTTTTAAACGTATCTACCTAATCTTATACCTACGTAATATTCGCAATTTCTCCATTTCTTCCTTCGCCGAGTACCGAGATACTTCTAAATATCGGTACTCAAATATACCACTATTTTAAATTACCCTTATCGATAGTCTTGAACATCGGTATTTTCGAATACCGGTATTCCCGCACGCTAATATGCCCAAGTACCGGTATTCGTGCGATTCCCAAACCCCACACTTCTCCTCTTTCACTCCACTGTTCCAGCAATTACTCGATTACCTAAACTCCTCGAGTACCAGTACTCGAAGGTATTCTACCGACTTTCTAGCTTTATTCATTTCGTACATTGTTCTAACTTCAAACACGATAGCGCTACGGATCAAGAATATGATCATTTCTCCGCATGGGTACCGCTGAAAGCAAACTGCGTTTCTTCGCGGTCATTAGAAATCCGTTTCGCGCCCTAGGAAGAAGATTCGTTCGCTAGAGAGGACAGCTCAAAGAATCTCTCATTGGCTAAGCTCACGCGCGTATATATAAACTACCATAAATTTATATATATATATATATATATTATATGTAGTTGCGTGCGTGGGTGTGATTGTGTGTGTGTGTGTGTGTGTGTGTGTGTGTGTGTGTATACGTATATGTATACATGCATATATGTATATATGTACATATAGTGGCACAGTTCGACTCATTTCGTCCTACCTTCTATACTCGGATCGCGGAGCTGCTGCTCGTCTTTCCTTCTTTCTCTCTCGATTACGCCGCTCGATGTATACATGGGATTTAATGGTATAGTCATGCGACGTCGACGGCTTTGGGACTATCTCTGTTGTCTCTGTTTCTCTCTACTTCTCGATGTGTATACACACACACACACACACACATACGTATATACGTACATTATATATATATATATATATAAAATAAATAATATGCATACATATATATAATATATATATATATATATATAAATAATATGCATACATATATAAAAAATATATATATTATATATAATTTATATATATATATATATATATAATAGATATAGGTAGAAAGAGAGAGAGAGAGGCGGATGGGTATTAGTGGGCAGAGCAAGGCGCGCGCACACACAGAGGAGCGTAACCTTTCCTTGACCCGCATACTGAACGGCTGTGCCGAGACTCGAACCGTGGGAACACAACTCGACGACTCGTCTCCCCACTCTCCTTCGAATTCTACCTCCTCTCCTGTCTCTCTTGGCTAAGGTTCTTCCTCCCTTCTCTCGACGGTTCTCTCCTTTTCCTTCTCCCTCCTCAACCTCTTCGTCTCTCTGTCTTCATCTCTCCCTTCCCTCCTGCTCATTCTATTTCTCCTCTTCTCTTTCCGTCTCTTCTTCTTTCTTCCTTCCTTTCTTTCTTTCATTCTTTCTTTCTTCCTATGTTTCTTTCCTCGGTGTGAATTTACCTTAGTGTATGTTTGTATTAGTGTATATATAAATGCGCGAGGAAGGTGTATTTATATGTGCGTATACGTAATATCGTATATATATATATATATGTAGGAACGTCTCTCTTCATTTCTTCCTGTCTCTCTTTAATGCTTGCTCTTGTTCTATCTTTTCACCAAACCTCTTTGTCCTTTCTACCTCGGTATAACCCCCTTGGACGTAATGGCCGACCACCATATCCTCCTCGTTTCCCTCCCTCCTGTGTCGCGGATCCAGCTCCTCTCTATACTACCTTCCTCCTCGTCGCCTTCTTCTTCTTCATCTCCGCGGCCTTTACCCACCTTCGCGTATCCTCTGTCACGGCGAACTGCCTTTCTTTTTCTGTTCGACCGTTCCGCCCGTTTCTTTTCCTCCCTTTGTCCTTTTTCTTCATCGCGTTTTCTCCTTGCTCTCCTTCCTGGAACTTCTTACCCAAAAACCAACGATCGTGTAAATCTTTGGTCACGATATCTACGGGCAGCTTTTTCTTTTAGTTCGGCTCCTGGAACGAAATTCGAAAAGCTACCACAACGACGATGCACATCGTGGGAAGTTCGAATTCGTTTTATCGGACGCGAGAAGTAAACGATGATTTCGTAGCGTCTTATTTTTATCGCATTGCCTGAAATTACGTCCCCGCGAGGATCGATTAGTATTTAACGATCAAAGTAATTAGAGTCTCCTACTCGTCACACCTCCGCTGCTTGCATAAAGTAACTCGTGCGTTCGTACAGAATCACCCGGTATAAAGCTCGGTTACCTGGAAACGGGGATTCCTCCTCGTCCCATCATCTACCTCTTTATTGCGCGTGTCCTCTATCGCGTTTCATCATTTTTCATACAAGTTTAACGAGGTCTTTGACATTCGTGTTCGACCAAGAGTCTCAAGAGGATTCTAATCGTCGTCGCCTGCCGGGGGAAATCGTCGCAACGGTAGCCCGAGAAAGATATCAAAGATAGATCTTCGTGCTTCGTTAGAGATTGTTCTGTTCGTGTAACATTCACAAAAAAACCATGTTCTAATTAATTTAATCTTCACATTGCCCCGTTCTCTAAATAGTTTCTCCTTTTACATCCATAGTTGAGTTAAAAGGAAAGCTTCCGTTGGCCGTTGCGCATAGCCGCGGTTACTTTCTCCCCGTGTTCGTCGAACATTGAAGAAAAGCGGCAAACCGATCAGCAGAGCTAACGAGCAACATCCTCTCTTGTCTCGGTTACAGATGTCACAACGGTTGGAAGGGAGCATACTGCGACCAATGCGTGAGATATCCAGGCTGCCTTCACGGTAGCTGCCAGAAACCCTGGGAGTGCCTCTGCGACGAAGGCTGGGGCGGTCTGTTCTGCAACCAGGACCTCAACTACTGCACGAATCACAAGCCCTGCTTGAACGGCGGCACCTGCTTTAACACCTTTAACGGCCAGGGTTTGTACACCTGCTCGTGCGCGCCAGGCTTCAACGGCACTAACTGCGAGAAGCCTCTTTTGGACTGTGACTCGAACCCCTGTCTCAACGGTGGATCATGCACCATGGAGCCGCCCTACGGCAATTCTAGCCTGACCAAGAGCTCGGTAGACTCGTCCTCCTCGTCCTCGTCGTCGTCGTCGTCTTCGTCGTCGTCCACCAAGCAACATTATCGTTGCACCTGTCCGCCCGGTTGGCGCGGCCGACACTGCGAGATCAGCTCGAGATCCTGTCGAGATTCTCCCTGCCATCACGGAGCCACCTGCGAGGACGATTCTCTTCACGGCTACGTGTGCCGCTGTCCGCCCGGTTACGCTGGCAACGACTGCGAATCCCAGCTCGACCAGTGCTCTCCGAATCCATGCTCGAACGGTGGCACCTGTACAGACCTGGGTAACAGCTTCCGGTGCTCTTGTCCGGCCGGTTTCACCGGCGAACGCTGCGAGACCAACATCGACGACTGCCAAGGCGATCCCTGTCTGAACGGTGGAACCTGCGTGGATCTAGTCAATCAGTTCCGTTGCCAGTGCGTGCCTGGATACGTTGGTCGATTATGTCAGGATAAGGTGGATTATTGTCTGACGAAACCGTGCGCGAATGGTGGTCGGTGCATATCAGGAACGAACGATTATCGGTGCGCGTGTAAACCTGGCTTCACTGGCAAAGACTGTAGCGTCGACGTGGACGAGTGTCGAAGCGCGCCCTGTAGAAACGGTGGCACGTGTCTGAACCGAGTGAACGGGTTCCTCTGCCAATGCCCGGAGGGTTGGCACGGAGACACTTGCTCGGAAGAAGCAGGCAGTGGAACGGCCAATTTGCCGGCTCCTTCCAACACCGCAGCTGCTGTTCCTGCTGTACCACCATCTGGAGCTAGTTACTGGTCGGGAAATCTGTCCAGGCATATCGCGTCCGCGTCCGCGGAACCACGAGACGCTGGCTTGACCACGGAACACGTAGTGGTGATAGCAACCCTATCAACGGCAGTTCCAGCATTCGTTCTAGTAGCTGCAGTCGCGGTGATGTGTATGAAGAGGCGACAGAAGCGGGAACAGGCGAAAGCTGACGAAGAGGCCAGGTTACAGAACGAACGAAACGCTGTTCACAGTAGCATGAGCAAAAGAAGCGGTGGTGTAATGGGTGGAGTCGGCGGTGGAGCCGGAGTTGGTTCTACCGGAGGCACCGGGGTTGGTATCGGTAATGTTGCACTGCTGGGAGGCGGTGGCAGTGGAATGATCAGCGGCGGAGGTGGTGGCAGCGTGTGTACCCTGGGTACCGGGGATGCTCACATGATCAAGAACACATGGACGGCGAACAAGAGCGTGAACAACGTCGCGTCTGCCAGACAGGACGACCTCGACTCGTCGTTTCAAACGGACGTCACGCTGGATAGCTCTTGCTCGGGTTACAAGCCAGAACCGGTGCTGCAGGACGGTCGAACGCGGACAACGAAGCAACTGAACACGGAGGCGGCCGCTCACAGAGCGTCCCACCTCTTCCAAAAGGAGAAGGACTGTCTGGGTCTTGGTCTCGGTATAGGCGTCGGTGTCGGCGTGATCGAGAGTGCCAAGAGGTCGTCGGTGTTCGCCGGTAACGCGACGACGGACAGCTGTTGCGCGGCGGAGGCGGCATTGCTCAAGAGGCCGACGACCATTACGGAAGGGGGCAGTGGTCCACCGGGTAGCGGCGGTGGCGGCGGCGGCGGTGCCGAGACCGGCTGTGGAGTGTACGTTATAGACGATCACTATAGACACGACGCGTCGCTGGCGGCGACGCTCGCGACGGAAGTGTAGTTTCTCTTCCTTTTAATCAAGTGTCCAACTGTTATTCTAATAGTATAGAGAAAAAGAGCCAGGAGAGTCGAACGAGATGACGATGGACTCTTGTATAATTCGTAAACGAACTTTTTTCTTTGTTCCGTAAGAAGCTCCAAAAATAAGCTGTGCATGCCCCCGCGTGCGACTCACACGCGACAAATCAAGAACTCTTGTAAGAACTCTTGTTTTCTCTCTGTGTTTTTCACGTTCGTTTGGCGTTGCACTCTGTTGTACGCGCGCAACCACCAACCGACGCGACAGAGGAACCACGCGTGCGATATCCCTTTGTGCATATACACGTACGCACGAGAGAACCACCACGAATGTTACACAGTCATCAGCGTATGGTGTACCGTGCTTGGCTCTCCGTTATGGGCCAGCGGGTGAACGAGCGCGCGTTTCTTCGCGATTCCTTTGTTCCTCTCCCTCCCGTTGCGCAGGACGTCGCGCGTGAGAACGTTCCACCGGATTTTGCCACGACAACGACGACGGCGATGACGACGACGGCGATGACGACGACGACGACGACGACGACGACGACGACGACGGCGACGGCGACGACGACGACGACGACGACGACGACGACGACGACGACGACGACGACGACGACGGCGACGGCGACGACGACGACGACAGCGACGACGACGACGACGACGAAGACGATGATGATGACGACTATGACGACAACGATGACGACGACGGTGGCTCGCGGTAGCGGTAGCGACGGCTACTATGCTATTGTTGCTGTTACTGCTGTTGCTGTCGTTGTTCTCGATGGCAAGAAAGAATGAAGTTAACTCGCGCGCAGACGTTCCGCCAGATGATCACGCGGGACGATCCTCGTCGACGTTGATGATGACGAGGAGACTGTCCTTTAACAAAAAGAAACGGAAGATGATGAAGAAGAAGACGATGAAGACAAAGAGGAGGAGACTTCAGCGAGAAGAGTTCGACAACAGGGGGACGAAACGAAATATACATATATATATGAAAAAAAAAATATATATATATATATATTATACACGAAATGCTGTGGAGGCGGACGATGCCGAATATCGTCGTCCGACTCGTTCTTAGGTATTAATATTATATATCATGTTCGAAGCGAAACTTTGTACAGAACTAATTTATTATTATTGTTATTTACTATTATTACTATTTGCTATTATTATTATTATTAATATTATTATTCTAATTATTATTATTAATATTATTCTATCGTATCCCATTATCATTGTTCCGATAGTTCTCCATTACTTTTTCTATTTTTCTCTCTCTCTCTCATACACACACACACACACACGACACACGACACACGACACACGAACACTCTCTCACACACACACAATCTCTCTTTTCTCTGTTCTTTTTTGAATCGCGTGACTGAAGACTTTTCCCTCTCTCCTTCATGGCTAACGAGAGACGCGTTCGCGAGAATACTTACTTTTGCGTGTACACAATTGCGCGTGTATTGTGTATGTACGCGGTTCTACGTGTGTTTCTTATATGTGTTCGCGACCGATAGCGACATAGCGTGCATGCATCGAGAGTATGTCTGTTTGGTACGTGTGTGCGCCCATGTGTATCTGTCTTCTTTCGTATATGTAGTATGTATATATATGTAAATATACATGTATATGTATGTGCGTCCATCTGTTCGCTTGCGAGCAAACTGTGAGAGAGTACGAAGCAGAGTAACGACCAGAGAGAGGAGAGCGTTTGTATGTACCGTGCGTATATAGTTACGAGCGAGAAAGTTTACGACGAATCAGAATTCAAACGATGTTGCCCCTTCGTGAGATTTTTTTATTTTTTGTCTCCGATTTCTTTCCTCTCTTTCTTTTTTTTTTTTTTAGACTTTCGGATAACGCTTTTTTTTTCGACGATCGACCGATATCGGTTCCTCTATTTCTTTTGTCATTTTCTCATTTCGTAAGAAAAGATTGTATTTCTTCTGGGGCGGTGCGCGTGGATCTTGAAACGAGGCTTTCGAGGGTACAGCTTCGGGATCGCAGAGTCCTTGGTAATCGCGTAAAATAGCAGGAAACACTGGAGCAAACTCATCGTCCGGCAATCTGGGATATCCCGTTTTTCGCGGCAAGCCTGGCTTGCCGGATGATCGAGCGCTGAAATTTATGAATTAGCCATTTTAACATTGAACAATCGAACTTCGATTGCCCTTCGGGGCAGAAACGCGCGTTACCCGATCCGGAAGTCGTGACGATTCCATGAACGGAGCCCTCCACTTGCCTCGTCCGACCGACGAGCACCGTCCCCGATCGTGGAATGTGACTAAAATCAAAATTCACGCACGAAACCAGCCATATGACCGAATAGCAAACTTTCGAACCGTGTTTTTTGTATTAAAAAGAGGAAACTTTACAAGAAAAAAAAAAAAAATAAAAAAAAAGAAAAAAGAATAAAGAAGGGAAGAGGAAAGCTTATGGAGAAAATTCGCTATCGGAGAATGTTTGAAAAAGTTAATTTCTATAAATTGAATAAAGTAATTTAGATGATATTGGAATCGTTAAACCGAACTTTAGACGATGCTTAAGGAATCTGGTAACTTTCTAGGGACATTCGACCATCGGCTTTCCTTCGCCCAACTTTCAAAACCTTTTCGTATCTGCGTGCGCCTCCGATGATGTGGCACATCATACAGCGGTGAAATATTACTCGCGATATGTATAAATACAAATAAATAAAATGAATAAATAAATGAATATATAAATATATAGATAGAAGAAGAAATATATAGAAAGTATATATATATATAAAAGTATATATATGTAAATGAAAAACCGGCGTCGTCGACAACGGCGTGCGGACGGCGGGACGGGTCAAGTTTTCGAGATCGAAGTCTGCGAGCAATCGATAGCAGTTGAGGAAACCTACAAATCGGCTCTTTTCGGATAGGATTCGAATTACTTTTCCGGCTGAAGTTTATACAATTCTTCGTTCCATTCAAATCTTTTGCAAACCTTAATCGAGTAGACGACGAATTAGCTTCTTTATACTTACTTTCGAGAAATTTCTCGCCCACTTCGACCGCGGAAACGCGAACAAATGACGATTATGTGTTGTTATCGCACGGTTGATGATAATTATTTATTTATATGGATGATGAAGCTGCTGAACAAACGATGATGAATATGATGATGAACGATGCTGCTGATATAATGATAATAACTACGATTGACACACTACGACGCTATTTGTCTGATACGATCAATTAACGCCGGTGGTGATAATAATGCTGATAGTGATGATCACGTTAATAATGTAGAAACGTACGATGACGATGTAACGAACAAAGATTCGATGATGTTCCTGTTAATAAATAATAATGATAATTAAATAAACGAAACGAAATAAACTACCACAACACTAAGTCAGGTCACGTATTTCTTTTTCTTTTTTTTTTTTCTTTTTTTTTCGGTCTCGCTCGTGAGCAAGGAGTATAGAATTTAAAAGAAAAAAAGAAATATATATATATATATATATACGTATATAAGGAAATTTAGGAAAAAAGAGAAAAGATAATGGAGAACAAACTAGCGGACGGAGCGCATATTAAAAATTGTATAAAAAACAAAGGAAAGAATAGAGAACACGCAAGATAAGAAAGAAAAAAGATAAATAAAGAAAAACAAGGTGTGCGCGCCGGCACACAGCGTCGACGACGTGGATTCGGATCGATTAAGCGGCGATTAATCGATCGTTCGTTCACCGGTCGACCGTTCACATTCGTCGACCCATAATTAAACGAGAAGCACGTACGTATAAACGATTATATTATATGGAATACAATGTGTAATAAAGCTGTTGTCATTTTTTGTACTTATACTTCTTTCGACTGGATTTTTGATTTTTCGACGATTTTTTTGTCCGCGGCTTCGTGTCGAAATACCGCCTTGCCTCTTCCTTGTCTCCTCGTCCACACTTTTCCTATCAATAATCCTATCTTATCCTTTCCTCGTATCCATAGGTTCCTCACTTTTCGAGTTCTTAGTTTTCGCTCCCTCCACTTGCTTGCTTAAGATAAAAGCAAAACAAAGTATTTTTGTTTTCCTTATTCTTCGTTCGTATGTTTACGAGAGGAAGAGAAGGAATAGGCGTACGCATATAGGCTACACGATGCAAAGAGATTCCTAACTTGTCCGTGATTCTCTGTCAACTGTATACAAAGAAGTTACGTCGTCTATCGCATACACAGAGACGCGCGTACACGGAGATTTATTTGCGGAGATCTATGTATATTTGTGGCAGAAAATTGTACAATCGATCACCATCACGATTTTCCGACTATTATTACTATTTTTATTCTTATTATTAATTATGAATTACCATGTTACGATTATCGTCAACGTGTACATAGAAAAAAAAAATGAATTGTCAACAATTGTCACGATACCACGCGAGTGACAGCGAACGATCAATAACGATTCATTGAAACGATCGAATCCGAGTCCTGCATTTCACCCTCTTACATTCCGATCTGCTATCTATACGTTTTTAAAAATAAAACGCGATATTACCCGAAAGCTGAAACGTAATATTCTTAAATAACGCCCAATATAATACGATACAATAAGAACGCAGTATCGCCAAGTACCAAACGGTATACGCTGAAATATTCAAAGGCCAAGAAATGAAACGCGCAGTTGAATAAATCGCGACACATTGATGGAAAAAATGATCGTCTCCAAGAAATTATACATTAATATACCATATGAACGTATAGGTAGGCAAAAATAACAAGAAGAACTGAACCACGTTCCAAGAGTTACGCAATGCACGTTGAATCCTTAAAGGACGATCGCGAGCTCGCTATTTCCGCGGAGGGCCCCGCTTAAGAAGGCAAGACACGGATGCATCGCGACAAAGTAGCCGCGAACGTGGCCCCGCTTGTGGGAAGATCGCGAAGAAACAGCCGGGAGAAAGGGAGAGCGAGAAGGAGAGAAAACGAGAAAGAAAGGTCCGGCTCGATGGAGGAAGTCGCATCTTCTCGGAATGACATCAGATTACTCTGATAAGGGGACAACGATTTTATGTAACCCCGATCGAGCATCGTCTCTGTACATATATACGGTTTCCATTAGAATTCAGGGAATCACGACGATCGTTCTGCTGCTGGAATAAATGGATTCGACAGCAACCGTCAACCTTGTGGCCGTTTCTATGGGAAAGTGATAAGCGTATGGACGCATGATTTGAATTCTAGAAACCGACCGAGGATTAGCGCGTTTCAACGCGTTAGAATCCGTTCCCTTTTTCCCTATTTTGTTATCGTTTATTTTCATCTACTGCGCTTACTTTTTACCTTCTATCTACCTTTGCGCCTAGTTTCTTATTCGTCGTCGTAAAAGCGTCGACCTGTATGGCAGGATACCTTGGTGAAATTAGCGTCACAGACACTTTATACAGCTTTGGCACTTTTAGTCTTTATAATATCGCGACTTTCGGCCGCTGGATAACACCAAACGGCGAGTAGCGATTTTTCAAACGATTCTAACGAACGTAGGAATTATAATAAACTCTCCTCTCCTCTCCTTCTTTCCTCTTCGTTCAGATGCCTACAATAATAATACAGATTCACACACAGTGCATAAGTAATCGAATCCGATGTTATCGCCGAATGCTAATTGCCGTTTTCTTATTGATTCGTTCCGGCACCGATGCATGGGAGTACAAATACCTGCATATTCATCAAACGATGATCAATATTTATGATCGCGTTATTAAATTTTACCTCCTCGCTATTATTATCTCTTATAATAAATATTGATTTCAACGAGGTAGCAGAGGCAGACATAACGAGCACCCTGCCGCCATTTGAAAAGGAAATAATGACGATAACATATATATATATATGAAGGGAATGTTCGAAAGTGCCTACACAATGGCGATGTTAGAAAATCTCGGTGAACTCGAATTTCTAGTACTCGAATCTATCGAATATTGGAACGTCCTCGCCGTTCGTTTTATAGAAGACGTCGACGAGAACAGGGACCGCGATTCCACGGAACACGGTCTCAGAAGATATTATACACGGTATACGATATAAGCAGAAGCCGGGGAACCTCGTGAAAGTCGTCGAAGTAACATCGTGGCCAAGCTACCCACGACTCATCGTGTCGTTATATACGCGCCGGTTATTACCTGCAGCTTTGCCGCTGCAAACCCATTACGACTGCCGTGGCATTCTTCGTGTCTATGCGCCTGCCTCCTCTCCCCACTCGCAACACCGACAGCCCATCTTATTCTTTTCCACCTTTCCCCCATAGTTAATTAACATTTTTGCCCGTGCATTTTTCGCCGCTACATCTTTTTATCGAAGCGTTTTCCGGTCATGCGTTCGCGCAATTGATGTTATTAGGAATCGAGAAATATTTGCGTACGCGTACGCGCATAAACTGCGCACCAACATATTGGTTATCGTAGGAAAGTTATTATACGAAGATCGCACGAGAGAAATACGGCAAGCCCGTTTCTCTGAATTCTCTCAGTTTCGTGTCAATCGCTGCGTACAAAATATTATATAAAATACTTTTATATAATTTTCTCCTTATCGTTTCATAAGTAATACATAACTCACGGCCGCTCGTACATGTCGCTCGACCGTACACGAAAAAATTTCGTACGGCGGCAAACCATCGAATACCTTGCTCAGCCATCGCGTGTACGCGAAGGTCAAAAACTAAGAAAGCCAACAGCCAAGTTCTAGTCATTTGCGATCGCTGGTGTACTTCGTCGATGCTCCGTGGGATCTCGTTCGAAGGTTACGTCCAGGTGATCGATCGTTCGATCGAGGTTCGCCGATTTCTTGTTTAGAATCGAGGTTATAAAAAGAACGGGCTATCGATTCAGTTGCCTGTCATCGTCTTAACGTATACGATTCGATCGGCGTAACGTTGACAGAAAATATCCTTTGAGATTTGTAACCGATCACCGATCGATTCTCGATTTGGAACGCGATAGACAAGCTCGAGCTACGAAACACCGCGTGGAACAAGTTCCAACAAGTTTTCACCGTTCTATACGCGATGGAATATCTGGTTGAATCTAGGAAAGCCAACGGGGCGAAAGCGTTGAATAGTCGGAAGGGAATCGTCGGCCCGACCAAATCTGTCGCAATCGATCAGAGATAGGATTGAACGTAGCCGGCCGCGATTCCATTGCGCTCCAACGATCCCGAAATTTCCTCGTCGACGCGACGGTTCGACGTCGAGTTTCACCCCAGGAAATTTGGCGCCTCCGTTCGTCTTCTTCGCGATCATCGGAACCGACGAACTGACAAATTGTTCTCGTTCGTCGAATCTTCTCGATCAAAAAGAACTTTGCTCTTCGTAAGCATTCTATCGAGCAACGATGGAACCGAATTACGAATCGTACGAATTTTAACAACCGATCTGAAGCTGACTAATTCGCGCGACAAAGCGTGTACGAACCGTCCGAAATTCACATTGACACGCTGCGTAAACTGGAAAATACAGAAACACGATAATGTCACGAACGTTGTTTTCTAAATTTACCTTGCCATTTACGTGTTTATTAGGATTATGTATTCTAGTAGGTGGTTGGTTTTCTTGCGAATCGAATGTTAATCGACTCGTGAAGTTGTAGATGCTCTAATTGCAGTAAATGGTCTAAAAGCAAAAAGTCTATCTCTAATTAAATCTTCCCCGACGCTTGCTATGAATTTTCCGAATAATCTGATAAAAGAATTTTAATTGATATCGAGTATAATAAAGTGATAAATAAAAGGAGATAATACAACGAGTAAACTTTATTACACAGAGTAAGGCGGAAATCGTAGTACAACCGGGCACGGGCTGCTTCTACAGGAAAAAGATAAGAAAAATGTTTGGTGTAACGTTTTCTCTGTAAAGTTTGAAAATTTGTCAAGTATACTATAACTTGGCCAAGTACCGGCTACCTACCAGTAAACAATCAACTCGAGGTTACTATGCATGCGAAAGTAGGTAAAAAACGACGAATAATATTTTCTCGTTTAAGGCCTCGTTTCTATGAAAATAAAATTTGTTCGCGTTTAATTACGAGATGGCTTGATCAGCACGCGTTGTACGTTTTCGAGTTTATTTCTCTGGAGAAACGGAGCCTCTTACGAAAACATGTTATTCCATATTCGTGATTTATTTTTACGTGCAGTTTAAATGTCCGTCGATCGTTTGCTCTCGTTCGATCCGGAGTCAACCAGATTCGAGCTATTTACTTGTGAAATTTCCAATCTCGATTTTCTCGAAAACGAAGCCTCGGACGACAAACTGTTAATCCAAACCTATCTCTCGTTTCTTCGCGTAAAAGCCTTGTCCTACGTTGTACCACGATTTCCGTCTTATCCTGTATACTTATATAACGTCAGCTAAACTTCTTTAAAACACCGCTTTCAGAACGTACAAAGACAAACGTATCGGATTAAAGACACTTCTTACGCCATTGTATTACACGTAACCTAGAAATATGGAAGCGTTAAACAGAAATACAACTAGTCGCGATTAGATAATGTTTGTACGTTTTAATCGATAGGAGGTAACTGCATTAGCACGAAATATAATAATATACAGCAGCTTCCTTCGACGGATATTTACAAGAAAATAAAAAAGAAAAAAGACAGTTTAAAAACTGAATCCAACAATTTCCCCGCAGATGTACCTACGATTTATACGAGGAGACGCGTGGAATTGCATGCAGCTAAAGGATATACATTTGCAAGCATACGTCCACGTATACACGCGCGTATTCCTCGACGTCGTCTTTCGAGAGACTTTCACTTGCCCTCCGGTTCGGTGTATCGGCGTGCAGAGTTTACAGCCACGTGAGACGGCGTTAAGGATCTTCTTCCTCTTCCCCCACTATTCTTTTTCAGAGCTTGATCCGCTTCTTCCTCGAGGTAGGTATCGTCGTGAATCGAGCTCATATACCAATCGCGACATGGTTCGTCGCTTTTTCACGTATACTCCATAAAGATTTCCTCCGTGTTGAATAGACTCGTTCTTTTTTCGGTAACGCGTTCGCTAATTGACGACGCGGTATATAGCTAGTGGCGCTTAGGGGCAACGTCAACTGGGAATCTTTAATTTATTGTTCCTGAATTATCACTTACGTAGACGTTCTTGTCCTCGTGCAACGACGCAAACTAATTTATATTTTGCTGCGAGTTACCAACTTTGAACGAACGCGATATAGTACGAGCTGAGATCTTACGCGATATTTTCCTCGCCTACGGTCCACTAATTTTCATTCCGTCTCGGTCCTGTCTTAACAGGTAAAAGAACCGTTAATGTTTGAAAAAAAAAGAACGCTTTAATAAAAAATCCTAGGAAGAACTCGTCAACCGAAGAAACTTTAGAAGCCTAGAGAAACCCGGACGAACACTGAATGACCCAAAGTAGCAGCAAGGTTAAATGTTGGTTCAGCGTCGTACTACCGTTAAATTTGGATTATAAGTAATAACGGTAGAAAGGAGACGCTGAATCTTTGTACGTATTGGGCTAAATCGGACGAAGCGCGCGTAGATCTCGCTGAACGCGCCAAAAACACCAGCGACCGCTTCCGGCCGGTTCCAGGTTCCCTTTCCAGGTGCACCGCGACGTTGCACCTCGGTGCACCGGGTCAAACGAGAGCATTCTGTGAGGAAAGGGGACAGCTCTCGCGAGGGGGATGCGCGGAGAGGCGGTTCCGGCAAAAAAATTAATTGGGCGGATGTAATCCGATCGATTCCCACGATTCGACTATGCGCCGCCTTTATACGCGACGTACGTACGAATCGATCCGGTCCATTATCGTCGATAACCGGTGCACCGACCGCTATATATATGCTTCTGTCGGTTCTTTTCAGAAACGGCCGATTACTACTTTTCGATGGTCGACGGACATCCGCGCCTCACGGGATTTTGTTTCGTACACGCTGGAATTAGGGAGCGGTTACGGGTTACAGACACTATCATCCTCTTTCCTCTCATTTCTTTTTTCGTTGATAATGATTATAATAACGACGTGCAAGTTGGTACTCGCCCTTTCTCTCTCTTTCTCGCTCTGTCTCTTTCTCTTGTTTTCTGTAGAACATATAAGCTTGTACCATTTTCGAAATCTTGTTCGCCTTAATTAACCGAAGAGGGTGCAGCGGCTCGCGAAAGTATTTGAAACAGTTTTTGCGGATATATCGTGTACGTGGTTAACAACGAGTTAAAAAATTCGAAAGCTTTATCAGCGAGGTCATGATTAAAACGATAAGTTTCTTAGACTGTTGGGTGGATTTTCGTGGTTCGTTTCGGGCCATTTGTTCGCAGAAGAGCGGAAATTCGCTCGAGTTTGTCCAATAGAAGCTTAATGCTCCGTTGATATTGCAGCCCGCCTATACGCGTAAATCGTCTATCGCTTTCCCATTTCTAAGCCGTCGATGCGGGCATCGATTCGACCCTAATAACCGGAATAATTTCAGCCACCTCGTGAAAGCGATCGTTTAACGTCCCCGTTTACCGGCTGAATCTTTTTTTCTTTCTTTTTCGTTCGTTCAAGCTCTTCTTACCAATCAAGTGCCAGCTGGACTAATGCGTGCCGTTTACATCATGCGAGGAAAGTAAACATCATTATGCACGCGTTGTTCGTTAATTGATACAATTCGTTGGAGTATCACACACGGTAGATATGTAATTAGAGAGGCGCTTGTCCCGCGAATTTCTTTGTCGCGCAATAAAGACTGATCCGCCGGCACGTCTCGCCAGGAATACTCACGTGGCGCCAATACGAACTTCGCGAGCTTAATTATAGTCACTCGATTAGAATGCACCGGCAGGAGAACCGTGGTCGTTCGAGGTACAAGTGCAACGGTGCACCTTTCCTTTTGTGTTCGTGCCTCTCGCCTCGGTTCCCTCCGGGCGATTTCTCGTCTTTTTTTCTCGCGAACTGTGCCTCGACGACTACGTTCACGCGACAAAAATCGTATTCGAATCAGCGCGAAAGGAAATAGGGCGTCTTTGTAGAGAAAATCGACTTCTAGCACGAATCGTTCCATTCAACAGATTTTCCTGTCAATAAATCTTCGCGCGTATTACATCGCCTGTTACACTGAACTCGTCGGTTAAGATACGCCATTTGCCATTTCGAAACACAGAAGGAAGAAGCTTTATTCCCTTTCTATGTCGTATTGTTCTGCGTTTAATTAAAAATATTTAGTCATTACGTCGCAACAGTTTACGCAACAATGTAACGTTACGTACTTGAAATACTTAACTTTGAATATTTCCACACATTTTGAAAAATCAGCGCTAAGGGAATTCCCAAATATCTCGCTCGCGTGATATATTTGTAAAAAGTTTCTACGTGTGTCGGAATGCTTTCGCGAGCCACATACAGTACACGTCCATGGGCTTTTCACAAAAGTTCCCCAACGGCGCGGCATGGCGGGCCCAGTTCCGGCAACATAACGATCCTTCGATAGTTCGGACGATCCTATTCTCCGCTCACTCCGCTCTATTCCGCTCGATTCTTTCTGACATTTGGAGCTCCCCCGGTTTATACACACCTTCGCACGCAGGTATGCAGAGGTATGCCTCCTCCTACACCTTCTCCGCGAGCTGCATGCCCTCCCCTTTCGTGTCGTACGTTTAAGTGATCGAACCTTAACGGTCTACCGGCGCCGCGGCCGGTTTTACCTAGATTCTAAGCGTACGTACAAGTACGCTTCGAACAGCGCCGAGAGAGAACGGTGGCCAAAGAACCGATAGAGAGGAGAAGAGGATACTACCGGCAAGGGTCAACTCTCCGGGACCTCCGACGCGCGTTCTTTTCGCCGGCAGGATGTGCGCGCACGCGGTTGATATCCTTTGACCTTACCGGTACTTAAACGCGAGGATTTCGATTCGATTTTGTCGCGCGTTTTCGCGCCTCTTCGTGGCTTTTTTTTTTTGTCATTCGTTTCGTTTCTCAGGTTCTCCGTTGCCTCTTTGTTTTTACGTAAATACGTACAGTTGGCAAGTAATTTATTCGCTTCCGAATTATCGCAGATGTGTGAAACACGCTTCGAGCGAAACTTTTCAATTTAATTCTTACCTCTGATCTTGTATCGCGCAAAGTTTTATTAAATTAATCGATAGAAACGAGTTGCGTTTCTCGAAGAACTTTCTGAATCTACCGCGTGGCGCGTTTCTATTTCTTGTATCTCGAGCCTTCTCAATTAGTTCATATCTCTTTCGTTTCACATTTTCCTACCTTTAGCAATCGTATTTCAAGTGGAATAAAAATCGATTCGGTTCGACGACCCCATTGACAGATACTTTCATTCCATCCTGCAGAAATGTAAAATATTACAAACATTCTTATTTTGTTATATCGATATAATATCATGCAATTGGAAATATTCTAAATATCATAATATTATAAAATAATATTATAAAATAAATAATATTATAAAATAATATTAATGCAACGTTGTAAAATTAGAAATGTTATAACAGATCAAAGGTAGGTTGATTTTACTTGGCCAAGCTAATTGATGAAAATTGCAAATCTTACGGCCGAGCGTAATGGGTCGACGTTGGCAGTGCGACGGTGTCTTGATGTATAATTTAGATTGTTTTTAGCATTCAGTTTTTATGTGCTACGAACACTGTCATGGAGATTACTGTAGGAGGTCAAGTATAGCGGATGCTCGAGTATTTTTCACGGAGGGGATGCGTGTACGCGGGGCATGCAGGTGATATCCTTTGACCTTACCGGTACTGAACAGGCTCTAATGCGGGCTCGAGTTTGGCCGACTGTGGATGGATTTTAACGCGCTATACCTGCGCGTTTAAAACCGTTGCTTTCAGTTCTAAACACGCGGTTGACGAGGCGCACTCATTGGATCCGTTTAAACTTTGCAATACTAATTTTTTATTTTTCACGAAAGACGATTAAATTCGTCGTTTCGAATTACACGGCGAAACAACTGGTCACGGCGCTAGCTCAAAGACATTGCCATCGACGTGTTTAAAATTGAACTTCCATAAGACTAAGCGACTCGTGAAATCAATGATCCTTGAACTAGTAGCGTCGTTATCGTAGCAAATCAGTTACCAACAGGATAAGAACAACGTTCCAATAAATCGAGCCTCGACCAGGGAACAAGTGTTCTTATCTTAAACACACACATCGCTTGCCACCTGAGGGGAACCATCTACTTTCTCATTACATACATACACCGATAAACAATCATTTTAAACAGACCGCCATCTAAGATTTTATCGCGGACTTCTCGTCCAACGCATTTCAAATTCAATTTACTCTGAAAACGAAACAAAATAACGTGCACGAAAGTGCGAATGAACGTATTAATCGCGAGATCGAAACAGTTTTCCATTCGATCCGACGTTTTCAATGCCAAGAGTTACGAAAATTTAATCGTCCCGCGAATTTATTGCGAAAAGAAGCACGAACCAGAGGGCAGGCAAGGAAAGAATCCTGGACGTAGACGATGAAACGATGCAAAGGGATACGATGCAGCAAGGTACGGCACGGTACGGCACGGTACGTTCACCAATGACCGAGTGGCACGGATCTTCTTCCATCCTTTCCTCTCTTCTCTCATCTCCGCGTCGTGCAAACACTCTGTACCCACAAGCGTACCGCTTTCTGTACATGTGCCTGTACATATGTGTAGAAGAGTGTACGACCATGTGTACTTAGAACCACCGCGAACCTATTCCCCTTCGAATGCAAGGCTTGAATATTTCCAGCGGCACTCTTTGCCGGTATTAATAGTCCTTACTTTGAACGTGATATCAGACTTCTTACCGATGAACGATTTTCACAAGCTAGCCAGCAGTCATCGACGTTTTTAATTTCATGCTGTTCGATGGAACTCGACGTTCAATTAACTTCGACTTTCCCTTTGACGACGCAGTGCGTTATTAATCCTTCGAAAGATTAAATAAATAATCCGAAGGAACAATTCCATCGAACGAATGGAATGTAACGATTCGCTGTCGCTATATACAGATCCAACAGCGACGATCGTCACAATGGTAAAATCATGGCAGATCAAAGGTATGCAAATTTGTAGGAATCTTCGAGCAACGATTTATTGTTTTTCTTCTAGGAAAAGAAAGGTCAGAATGTTAATGACGATCGAACGAAGAATTGGAAAATGTTAAGCTAGTGACGCGTATGCTTCACGAGCGTCGGTCGAAGATTGAAATTTCCTCGGATCGGAAATCAACGAGAGGAAAATTAAGTGAAAATTGAAGAGACGCAAGGAAAGTATCGACGTAGCGATACAGCGTTGATAACAAAAAAGAAACGTAATAAATAGCTGGGATGGGAAGGATGCAAACAAGTTGAATCGATGTTGGCTTCGCGGGGAGTCAGCCGCGGAAATCAAACGGAATTCCACTTGCATTGCGTTACGCTGCATTCTCCGCGATCGGAGGCTCCTTGTACTTTCTAATTACGCGTTGGTTTCTCATTCGTCGTGAAGGTGCCTCGTAACGGACGAGACGCGGCGCGATAACACGGGCCGATGATTTTTTCGTAACAACCCGACCGATTATTTCGGAACGTGAATTTCTCCTCGTGAATTTTTTTCCATCGATCCAGACCACAACGTAACCTAGCAAACACAGTCACGCTCGCTTCCTACTGGGAAGAGTGAATCACTGGATTAATCGTATCAACCGACGATATACTAATTTGTCGCTCGATAACTGGTGAATCAGGCATCTATTACGTTTAACGTGTAGTAATTGCAGACACGGATTAGATCGTTTAGAAAAATCCAAGTTCACGTATCCCACGCTTCGTGAAAGATTTACAAACAACTCGATACGTACGTGGCCGTTGCTTCTTAACCCTATCGCGGCCCTCGAATTCTTCAAATACTCCAATCTCGTTCTTGTATCAACAAGCAAAAAAGACCTGTAATATTTTAGGAAAACTTGAATATAAAACGAAAACAGAAATTCCTATCTATCGACGATGACTCTTTCGTGTCTCACGAATTGAAAGTACAAGTACGAATGAAATTAACTTGAATTTGGTATTGTTTACCGCTATATGTCTCTTTATTATTATCGTCAGTAATAATAAAGTTCGAAATTTATTCGCAATATAACGAATGGAAATTAATAGTTAGTAAGAAGGAAAATTCGTACTTTGAAATAAAATATTGACAATTCCACTCGGCGTATTGCAAATAAAATCCAGCGGACTAATCTTCGCGTTCCATCAATTAACAGTCAGTCAAATAATCCCATTCACGCGCCTTCCTAAAGCGAATCGTCAGTAGCGGACCATTACAGGGTATGGGAAGTGGTTTCGCCTTTTCCTTCGCCAATAACGTGCAACGAAAAATCTGCTACAGCCATTGTGGCATAACGCTTGCAAACCGCTTTTACAAGTGAAATTGCGGAGGACAAGAGGTGGCGGCTGGTTGTGTTCGAGGCATAGAGAATCGCCGGCGATGAAGGCAGGAATTACGACGCGCGGCGGCGCGTTGCACACGTTCGCCCACCTTGAAAACAGAGAAGAAAGAAAGAACACCGACGCATCACGTGCATTCATCGGCTCCTACGAATTAATCCTATTATAGCGGAAAGCCTCACCTTCGTCTGCCACATCATCATCGGCGTCGCCGTCATCTGACATCGTCATCGTATTCCATCGTCGATCCCACACCGCGTGCGAAGGCGAGCCTTTTACGTAATGGACCGGAGGTTCCGTTTGTTTATGTAATCAGATCCCGCAGAAACTCGCCGAGAACGGTTCGACAATTTTGCAACGAATTCACCATTCATTTCCCGTGCTTTCTGCGCCTCGACATTTAAGAGAATATTGTGCTAAGCGCGTTTGATATGGATGGATCATCCGTTTTGGAAGAGAACTCTATTTCGCGTTCGAATTACGACGGATATCTTTAAAATTCCTGAACGGAGAATGTCAGTTTTTAATAATACCGTGGCGAGATAGCGCATCTTATCGAAGACGTTTGCAATTGTACGTAGACCTGTAGATTTTCGTCCTGATGCTTAACTAAAGCGTGTATTTAAGGAATTATTCGCGTGAAAATATGCAAAATGTCGAAGGTACGTTGGCTTCGTTCGCGAGAATATTTTTCTTCTTGTTTCTTCTTCTTCGCTCGTCACGCGTTGACTAATTGGTAACTTTCTGATTGATTATCGATCAGCAATCGAAGGAAGAAATCAAGATGATAGAAATATCGAATACGTGTCTCTTTGTATCCGAGATTACTCGCCGGCACGGTATTTCATTTCTGGTCTACGGTACTCGTGTCCTCGTAAATATCAATTGCAGCATTGGCAAATCGCGCTTACCATAAGGAGAACGCATCCAGTCGATGGTCGAGCGGGTTACAATCACCGTGCAGCGAGTAAAAAAAAATGATATGAGCGCCACGTGTAACTGCGCGATTACGGCTCATGGGATTTCCTCGGGAGATTCGATCTTCTCTCGCCTTCGATCAATTCCAGGGACAATCGATAGTTTTCTTAATCGTGTTGCACCGCCATCGAATATCTATTTTACGCCGCTTGTTCAGCCGCGGTCGCCGATGCGTAAACACGCGTCCTTCGACGTTAATAACTACCATAATGATATCACGGTTGCAAAAATGCCACAGAGAATTGCGTGGCATCGTTTTCTGGAATTTTACACTCATCGAAAATCCAACGCTCTTATCCCAGTCCCATGGATTTTTCTGCCTGCGAAGAACGCGCTAATTAATGAATCGCCGACGGTGCTGCACCGTTTAAAAGAATGCGATGGGAATGCACGGGGTGATCGAGGATCATAAACGAGGTCAGAAGATTGTAATTATTTATATATTGATCCTTTCTGTTTCTCTTCGGTTCGCAAACCTGGCCTTAGTACACCGTGTCCCGTTTGATTTAATCTTTATGGTATCGTAATTTTCAATCGTCCCATGGATTTTCGTTTTCTCGCCAGTACGCGTACCTTCGTACTTCTCACCTTCGACTCACTCTCAATATATACGCTCTCGTCCATAAGTGGCCGGAAACTTGCTTATTTTTGACCAGATGATTGTGCTAGAATGTATAACAGATACGGCCTTTTCGATTCACTTTATCGTTTATCCATAAGCTAGAATTAAGCCGAATGCAGATACACGCGATTTTATACCATGAAACGACCCGTACGATGAAACGAAGTTGGAATCGACGTGGAACGTTGAAATTACATAACGTCAAAGGTATTACAGATCGCAACAATCATCTTGCCCAAAGTAGGAAAACGTCCGGTGAATTATAGATAGGGTTGTAAATATCCTGTTGTCCTTTATCATTTAACGATTATCGCACATCGATTGTCATCGATAATATTGAAACGCCCTGTGTACCTAGATATTCATTTTACGGGAAATATTCGAGTCTCTTCGCTCTTCCTTGCCAATGATCGTGTTGGAAAAAACAGCCTTAGGTTCCCATTTCGAGCGCGTCGGATGCAAAGAGTACAAAGTGTGAATAGTGAAAAGCGTTGTCGAAAGCGTCGTGTGTGTTCCCTGCAGCGTGCGATTGTTTCGTATTTCTGGTCACGAGTGCAGCCGCGGGAGGAGACAAAAGAAAAATGAAAATGAGGGAAACGAAAGGAGCAAGTGGAACAGGACGATTCTCGACGGACGAGCAACAAAAGAACTGATATATGTAGACAAGAAGATAAGAAGGAGGAATAATAAAAAGAAATAGAGAGGCGGAGAGAATCTAATGCCGCTGGTGTACATGTGTACATACGTAGAAGAGAGGAACACGACAGGACAGAAAAACAAAGAGCAAAAAAACAAGCTGGATATACGGATACAGTAAACGACGGATACAAATTCTCTACAGAGAAAAGCATCCTCGTTTTTCAGTAAGACCGAAAAAGAATTACCGCGTTTCGTGTCTCCGGGCTTGTTGTTGAAGCGATTAATTTATAGCATAATCGTTGCATGTACTACTACGCGTATACGAATTATTGATAGCGATCATTTCACTGTTCTGTTATTCGCTATCAAGATACACGTCGTTTTCGAAGATTAATTTCCGATCGCAAGGGGTTAATGTATCCTAACCGTCACAATGGCACATAAACGTCACACCAAACGATCGGTAAGAGGCCGGCGAACCGGCAGAATTGCCAGGAACAAAGTAATCCGGAGGTTGTCTACTCAAAACAGAAGAATTCACCTGACTGACTTCGTGACCCTAAGCCCAGGCACAGAGAGAGCAGACCCGGATTTCCCATTAGGCTAATCATCAGGCCGCGGGCGCACGATCGTACAGCGTATACCTAATCTTCGTGAATGTACCGATTAAGGCAAAATTGCCATGTTTTTTGCTCCCGAAACGAGTCCTCGCTGGCGTTTCGTGACGAGTTCAAATCTACTTTTTGATAAACAGATGGCATTCGTTTAGATTCGATAATTTTTCGTCTGTAAAACGTATCTGGACAAACCTAATCGCGAGTTCTAACAATACGTGAATTTACACTGGTAGTGATTATCTATCGAAATAAATAACGTCTACGATCGAATGCCTAGAATGCCTATGATTCTCCTAATTTTTCTCAATTTTAAGAATTCGTATTCAAGACGAAACGTATACGTATATCGTCCTTACTTAATACATTCAAAATATTTAGCAACAGGCTATCGTGATGCAAAAAGGCTGGCAGGAACAGTCGGATCAGGAACAAAGACAGGTAACGACTTCTAATATAATAATAGCTGATGCGTGCGCTGGCCCACGGCTATCTTTTTTATACCATTCGGTCCATCCTCGCTCTGAATTTAAACGCCGGAAGCAGGAGCAACGCGCTGGAACCTTAATAGCTCGTCGGAAGAACAGTCGAAAGCTTCGACGAATCTTCGACGTCGTAGGTCAAGATTCTAATAAATCACGGCAAGTAATCCCGAATATTTCACCACTTTACGATTCGTTCGCGTTGAAATGGAGAAAGCCAGTGGCAAAGTCCGCTTATGGTGAATTCTTTACTTTATGGTCAATTCTTCCGGGCGATAGTCTCTCTCTCTCTCTCTCTCTCTCTGCATACCATCACTGGCATCTTGACTGGAAACAATGTAACGATATAACGTACAATAAACGTTCCTGACGCAAAAACGATGATAAATCAGAATTTTCCATACATTGATAACAAAGCCAGAATAGAGGAAGCAATCCCGAACGAAACTCCGAAGCTTAGTTCAAACAACACCGTGGTTATCCTTAAGACCATTTGAAAATAAAAGAACCGCTTCCATAGGTACATAGCCCATTGACATCGGGGAATCTCGCATTTCCGCGTGTCTCCTCCTCCTGCTCCCACCGTCCCCCGTGAGCTAAAGTACCGCTCACGTGACTAGGTTAGGACAAGGATGACGTGGTCATGGGTTAGCCGAAGGTTACTCGAAGCTCGCTCGTCGACTCGTCGGATGCTAGTCGGCTAGCTATTGGCAAATCGCAACTTGGAGGAGCCAGCAGCCGCTTCCTTCGTGCAGCATGTCCGCAAGGAAAAGAATCCGATACCGACTGAGGAAGAGGAGGTGAACAACTTTCACGCGACCACGAGCTTCTTCGTATTGGAATGCATACGTGCCAGTGTTCGGCCTCCCCGAGGGAGAACGAGTCTCCCTAGCTGTTTTAATTGCAAATTTCTCCTAGCCGCTTGACCAATCCTCCTGCAAATTGTTCAACGGAACTAGCATTAGGGGTGGAACATTATACCATTAAGGGTCTCTACGATCAGCGTGGTGAATTTCTGGCGAGAAGTCGTGTGTTCTCTGAAAACCATTTCCTCAAGGTTATACAATATGATTTTCTTTTGTTCGATCGATTTACGTCTGTCGGCGTCTGATCGTATATCGAGAGTGTGAAAACGAGGTTACGTTAGAAGGATCTCTGTTGCAAAAGCCGGCTCTTGAACGAGACGTAATGAACTTCAATCATGACGCTGCCGTGTTTCCATGAGAGTCAGGCCGCGTAATAAGCTTTGAAAGTAACTAGCAAGGAGGCAAGCGATTCAGTCGCCGATACCGCGCGCGGGGATGCAGAAAACTTTCTGACGCAAGGACACAGCTATGCCTGGAATTTTGCGGCTGTTCGGTGAATTTTTCTAGCGATTTACGTGAAATAACAATCAATATGCTAATGCACGCTTGAAACGTTCTTGTAAATGCTTATTACCTCTCCTTCGTCGGTCATTAATCATGGTATTATCGACGTGTAATATACGGGGAAGATGTCTATTAAAAATACATCTAAATCTTAGACGTTTCCAGACACTTATCGCATTCTATTACTCCTTCGTTCGGCAACAAGCTTGGAATACTCTTGAGCGTTATTGTCGTTGAATTCATTGCCGTTTTTCGACCATCGAACATGGCCGTAACTTCCAAAGACCGATCGACTTAATTATTCGACAGACATTAAGGAGACGGCGCATAATCGTGAGCGTGAAGGTGGCGCAACAGCGGCGAGGGGTTAAGCGTGACGATTATTTGGCGTCGAATCGGATCGACAAGTTCATGGTCACGGCAGCTCCGATGCCACGAGCCCAAGAAAAGAGAAACAGGTACCGAAAACGGTACCGGACACGAACAGCGTGTACGGCAGGTGGATGACGCAAGCGGGATGACTTTACTCGTGGTTATCCCCTCCCGAAAGCGAAGTTTCTTTCTCCCAGAGGGACTTTACAGCTGACATTTCGCATCTTTCTATCTTTCAGGCTCCCTCATTTGCCAGGTTCTGGCATGATGTCGGCTTTCGGTAGACAGGTTATATACACACAGCCGTATACACCTTTATACCATGCAAATTGCTTTGCGCGACGTCCTCCTCTTGATATATTTAAGAATTATCGGCTTCGATCGGCCGTTATTAACAATCCTCCTTTTCATCTTTCAGACCGCGGTACATGGAAACTTCCTTCTGACCAACGTTGCATCATTCAATTTCATTTGCCCGTTGTTTACGAAGCTTGTTTACGTTTGGCAAATTATGCGTGAGCAATTGTCGCAATGTTTCATACTATCGCGATAATATCGTAGCTTAACGATAATCCGATGTTTATTCGTTCGATGGAGCAGTTCCGTTATATAGGGAAGTACGGTAGTAGCCAGTACAACACGAAATTCGTACGACGCCAAACGTATTTCTCTTATATCGCGCTTTTATTTTGTTACAGATATTTCTCTCTTTTTTTTTATATATATATTGTTATGTTTACATGTTTATCGAAAGAATCGAAAGATATTTCTGTCGCCGCTAAGATACACGGCACATTGTGGAAAATGTTCACGTTACAGTAACGACGACATAGTGATCGACCATAATCACGCACCATGTCCCCTTAGAATTTATTGTTTCGTTATCGAGCCGTTCGCGATCCACTTTGATAATTACGTACCGTGTAAAACGATATTAAAGGGATAGCGTTTCACGAACGTAGCAGGTGATAAGTAGGTTGCTACCCCGTAAATTTATGTGAACTTCGTGAGGCACGTTCTTCCTCGTTATTAACTGCACATACGCGCGACCCAGTGTGCCGCGCTTCTGAATGATCCATCTATCGGTCGATCCATGCTCCACAGTTCGATGAAACGATTCGAAATCGGGTCTCGCTCTCGTTTCTTTCGACCGGTGTTCCCGCGGTATCGAATGTTATTGATCGCTTTGCCCAATTATATCGACACAGTTTCTCAACGAGTGAAATACACGTGTACTCTCAATTATATTCCATCTTCCTTGTCATCAAAACCTCTTCGACTCTTTCCTCGTGGCATATTTATTCGACGTCAGTGTGGTGTTTCAAATTATCCTTCGATAAATGAAAAATGACTCGATTAAGTGCCTGGAATCAGCCGATACGCGAGTACGACTAACGTTCTCAGCGTCGTTAGCTCGCTCAGCTTGCGTATTCGCTTCGATCAACGATGCCACCGAGCGCAACAGACGAATCACCGAAACGGACATGGAAAAATCCCGATTATCTCGATGATTACACTCGGCCATTGACTCCGTGTCTCCCGGTAAATATCCTTGCTGATGTTGGCCGTGCGATCGATGAAAGAATTCGACTGCGCGCTTGTCGACGCGATGGTAACACGCGCATTTGCATAACAACAAAACACGCGAAACAAGAAGTACCTCTATATAGGGGACAAATTTTACGCCACCTTTCTTCCTGGTTTTCAACGAGTGCAAAAAATACCTGAAATTATTGACGCGAAGATATGTTTTGGGAACGACTCGTCATTCGCTAATACTATTAAATATCACTACGAGATATTAAGAGTTCCATTGTACCAGCCTGTACAAACATTCATTGTAGACTATTAAATCGACAATGGAATCGTTATCCCTAAACCCATCGCAGGCTAAAAGAAGATAAATCGTACGATTTATTTTGCCGGGGATCGAGCGGCGACGTGCATCGCAGGCTCGCAACTTGAAGCTCGCGTAGGTGCATCATGCGAAGCGCTAAGCACAGATATTTCAATAGCGCAACCAGCAACGTATACCTATACACGATCGTGTTGGCCACAGGCTTCGTTTGCCCCGGCACAGAAACCTTTCTCTCTTTCATCTCGTCGAACGCATCTACGCGGTGCTACGTCGTGCAGTATATGCAACCAAGTGCAGTTAATTGATGCACCGTCGCGTAATGACGTGGTTAAATGATCGACGAGGTGCACAGCACAGTCACACGATAACCAAACTGACGCCACGGTTTCGTACGAAATGCTCGCTTTCTCTCGCTTAGTTAGCGTTTGTTTTTTTCTATACAATTCTAACAATATGTCGGGCGTTAATGGGCTCATTTTTCTACAGAGTAGCTGACGAAAGTAGTGGAACACAGTAGAGAAACATTTTACCAACGTATCATGTTGTACGAACGTCGTTCTATAACGTATAATGAAAATACACGGATATATAATTTTACATTCGCGACAGTTGTGTCTCATTAGAGCGCTGAAATTTCAAAATGTTTTATACATATCACACGCATACGACGTATAGGTAGAGATTTTTCATAGTATGTGCTCAAATATTTTCACGAGCCACTCTGTACGTGACATCTGCAGAGTTTAGATAAATAAGCCAAGATATGGTTAGAAATGCGTGAAATTTGTTTCACCTGACAAATACAATGGTTATTGTAATTTGCCCGGAGCAATATTTGAAAAGTTATGAAAAATAGAGAAAACAGGATTGTCTGAAGGATTTGTCGCTTTCTGCTGGTCCGTGCGAGTAGATGTAGATACGCGTGAAAACATATACTCATTGTTGGAGCATGTTCGTACGCCACGACCCAGTAAAACTAATAAATCCGCGAATACGCTTAATTAATGCGCCGCGACGGAAGAACGCGGCTAAATGATCAACGACGCGCGGAATTAATGACGTTAATGAGACAGCTCCAGCTATATAATCTAATTTTATGGAGCCGTTTGGTACGTGTCAAGGTGCCTCTCATTTTTCTACTACGTTCTTCGTTAGGAATTCCCTTTAATTAAGCCTTAATTTCTAACGCGTTTACTTGCAATCAGCGGCCGATGTAACCGCCAAGTTCTCACGATTAAATAATCCTGAAATATTTAGAAACTCGGACCGCATTCGAATTAGCCGAGCGCGCTTTTAATTTCAGCCAAGTGGCCGCTACGTTTGCTCTAAGCTTTGACAGTGCCACGCATCACGCCCCCTGATAATCATGTTCCAAAAGGAGGAGACAGGCGACACGCTGAAGACAGGGAAACGTCCACGGTGAAAGTCCCTTTTTTGTACAATGAAACAAAGAAACAAGGCAATAATGGGCGAAATATCACGGCGTTCATCGCACCATATGATTCTGATCTGCATCTGCCCGGTTGTTACGCCTAAATTACGCATTGCCGGAGAAATGTTACGCGCCGTGGCAACGTAATGTCGTTATTCCGAGATAGCGACTCTTCGCAGCATGAACATGACCGATAAAGTAATTAAATGGCTGCCTGTTCTAGATGACACGATGTTAAATCTTGAAACATCCGGATATGCTAGCCACGTGATAATTGAAATCTGTAATGAAAATTGTTAGATCTTGTAAGAGAAGGCTGGCTATCTGGGATGAAAATTCGTTATTATTATTGGTAATCGTCGCGAATGATATTGCACGACAATAATTAATAATAATAATAACAATTGGATAATTATGATCGTAAGAGTAACGATAAAAAAATGGCTAGTTTCGATAACGATAAAATATTCAACTCCGCTTTTTTGTTTTTCTTAATTTAAAGGAGCGTACCGAAACGATTTTTCAGCCAAACCTAACCTAACAAAAGCGGAAGAAAATAAATACCTAGGATAACAATGGAGGTACGAGGTGTTCTTGCGTGTCGAGGTGATCGTTCTGATAAAGTTTTCACATCGTCTTAGAAATCGTGCGTTTTCAATCAGCTGTACACAGCCTTGGCCGTATTCTGATTTCAGTAGTCGCTGAAAAGAACAGAGAGATATGTACGTGTAATCGAACGTAACGCGTGGATTCGTGCGATTAAGAGGATGCGCGAGCTAACGCGTCTGCTCGACGCGCCAGAAGAGAAAGGATTTTACTTGATAAAAGGAGCGGACCGCAAAAGGAGGCTGGCTGCCGCCTTATTGCCAGCCACCGCTCTCACGGTCGGTAAAAACGGCCCGCTCTTGTTCCACAATACGATGAATAATTGATTTGTAGTTTCACTCTCTCGTGGGTTATGTAACGATAAGGGAGCATAATTTAATTACTTATGGATAATCGATGTGTAACGAGATCCGTGACGTTCGAATCGTTTCGCCGGAAGATAAGCAACGAGCTAACTGTCATTCATCCGTGAGATTTTCTTCTCTACAATTGGCTTTCTTTCGTCTCGATTAATCGGATATGTGCTTTCTTCTTTGACTGGACAGTTTCAACTGGTCGTCCCTTAAAACAGAAAAGTTGATTGCGTTTGAGAAACTTCACGATCAAATATTCGCCTTGTTCTTGGAAAAATTGTGTTCGTAAAATTGAAAATTTGTATAAATTCGTATTGCCGTGTGTACGCGTTAATTCGTATTGTAAATCGCAGTGTATACTGTGTGGAAGAAGAAATTACGCCGCGACGGTAATTCTTTAGTCACGAGTACTTGACACAATAACGTGACGGAAATCGTCATACCGGTAACAAAACGTGTCGTGCTTTACGCCTTTTAAACCGGCCCACGGCCTCGTCACTTTTTTCTCTCCCCTTTTTAATAGGAGCTACTTTTCAGAAAAACGCGGGAAAACGTGCCACCGGCGAGATAGCGTCTATTTTATCGTTGCGAAATTCCAATGACCATGAAGAACTAAGGAAACAATAACACTGCTCGATTTAACACTGCATAAAAATGGCCGTCGTACGACATTGGGAATATTTCGTTACGTATAACCTAAAAACTTTCTAATCTTGCGTACTTTATTGTTCGAGGTTAGAACGCAGCAAGTTTATGCGGATTGCATCGTATCGAAATTCCTCGTGGGTGGTTGAAATCGATGCACGCTCCGAATATCTGTCGTGCACGATAGAAAAGAAAAGAAATACGCGTTTAATAACCGTGACGAGCGATATAACCGTATTCGACTTTTCCGCACGAAAGCAAGCTTATGGAAACCATTTGCCAACGGAAATATGTTTTCGTTGTGGTCAGCCTCGGACGATCCTTTTATGCCGGCTTATACAACCTACGAAAATTTATAATTCGCTAAAATATAATTAAATTAAACCGATATACCAGAATAATATAGAGATGCTAGAATGAAATAGTCGAACGCTGCCATTGAATATACATCGTAAACGAAATACTTGTCCCGATGGAAATCTCTCTAATTCATCGTTTACCCGTACGTGGCCATTTAGAGTTGGGAGTTTACAATCAAATTTTTCGACTGCCAAGTTCGCGGTAGAAAACGACAAGAAGACTTTTCAAATTGTCCACAAAGTACATTAATGGTATTACAGGACAGCGTATACGTAGCCAGGAGTAACGTTATCCCTGAGATACCTGGCTGGCTTTATCGCCACGATGCGTGACGAACGTTCGTTTACGTACGTTCCGTAAGGAGCTTCTCCAAGTCTTTCTCCCTACGTCCACTGTCGGATTGTCCACAAAACCGGGAACTGTGCGAACCGCGTAAAAATATCATCGTATACATCGTACAGTGGTGCCGGTGTCCCTAGAGTTCCTAGTGATTGTCGGTAATTCGCGAACTCGGTGAAATTGCTTTTTGACAGACTGTCAATTACAACGTGTTGTGTCTCGTCATATTTGATGGATCAATGTCATTGAGATTCGTGAGTTTCTGAAGAAGAAACATTATTCCATTATCGATGATTTTTGGATGGCGATCGTGAAATACTTACCGATAGAAATGTATATGTATGTATATACGCACTTATACAAATATGTAGGTATTAGGAAGTTTGAAATTGAGGAGATATAACGTTTCCACGGTTCGGTGTTCCGGATTTGATTAATTATTTGTGAGATCGCCAGATGATTTTCGGGCTACTTATTTCGAAAAAGAAACGACGAATTCCCTGTGTAATAAATTGGACAGAATCCGCACGAAGAAGTTAACAACTCGTACAGGAGCCAACTCGAGCGTGCACCCATGCACGCTTCGTTTCGCTGAAATAATAACGAAGATCTTCGAGGCCCACCACGCCGTCACGGCGTAACCAGGAATTCCGTGCTCCCTTTTCCTCGTATTTTTACCGAAAATTATGAAAATCATGTGCAGATGTTTGCTTCAGTATGCGCTTTCACAAGTAATTTTAATCAATTACAAATTATAGTTGCGACATCTTATTATACATTATATATGTATTGAAGGAACAAACATATTTGTAAAGACGGCATAAAAAACATTTCAGAAAAAGCTGCGTAGAAGTTGAGCGTACTACATGTTGCTTTGGTTTTAACCAGATGTAGAATTGGAGCTGAAACATAACGTAAAATATTCTTTCGATTATTATATAGAAATTATTTAAAATTACCTAAAAACAAATTCATGTAAAATAATGGCAATTAAAAGTTCAACCAGCGTTCCATATCGCGAATATTTAATTTCTGTCGTATATGTATACTGTACCAATTCTTTTAAATATCGCATGCACGTAAAATTTTAAATATGTCGTGTCATTTTTAGAACAATACAGGCCAGTAAAAATTAATTGAAAAATTAATGAAAAATTTTTAAAATGTGATATAACCGTAAAAATTGATATTTTATTATCAATTTTTTATTATCAATGTTTGTTTCTGTTCGAAAAATTAGATATATGGAATTATCATATAGTGTCATGTAATTTGAAGAAATACAAATTTCTAAATTCTAAAATAGCTATGCGTAGAAATTAATGACTTTTGTCGAAAGTCGATAAAGTAGAAATATTATATGTAGTTATTACCAACAAAGCATAACTGTAGATCGTACTGTAGATCGTGACATATCGTTTGTTGGTCTTCCTTCCTATACCTTTCAATGATATATCGTTTCTACTTTATCGACTAAAGTAGAACTAAAGTAGAATTTTTTCAGATGGTACCACTGCGTGATTCCTCTTCGAATGCTTTTCCGAATATGAATATGCGGTATAATTAAGTTTAAGAAATGCAAAGAACCACGTATTTAGAAAAAGAAATATACAGTAATATATTTAAAAATTGTCTCTTTTATAAATCACCGTTTCATGCATTCGGATACAAAATTTATCATTAACCTTTAATTAAGAAAATTGCAGGAGGGAACATTTGCCCTATGTTTGTGCTCTTTACAATTAAGGCACAATTTTTTTCGAAATGCAATATAATTTTAGTGTCCAGCACATTTAAAAATAAAAGTGTGATATTCGTACGTGCAAATATATTTTACAATACTAAGCTGCCAGAATATGACTTTCATTATGCTTAAACTATTCGTATCACAGTCAGGTTATCCAAGAACAACGATTATTCAATATACATATGTTCTCGAAAGATACGAATGTTTTTACATAAATTACCTACGAAGAATATTATCCTATTATCATTAATTACATAAATCCTTTGCATCTCGGTAATTTCATGAGATTGCAAATGTGCAAGCATTCGATAATTATTGATATAAATAGGAAATGCGGTCTACATTTTGAGGCAACGCAAAGTCTTATCAGGTACTTGAAGAGTGAATTGGAAGGAATTTTTCCTGAGATTATTGGTGACTAGGTCACTATCCTCATCCTTGGCATCGATCTCGACGTCCTCCAGGTCGATATTGAAGTCTCGGTCGCCCATTAACGTATTCAGACACATATTTCTTTCCTTTATCCTCGAACGTACTAATAATTCCAGTGTAAACAAATGTTCGTCTTGGGCTTCTGGCAGATAACGATGCATAAACTCTGCTAATCTGTACGCGACATATGGAATGAAATTTCAAGAAAAATATAAATTAACGATTTAAAAACTACAGTCGAATAATGTCATTTATGGAGAAACGAACCGTAAAAGATACTCGACGTTATGTCCATTTGGGCCGGAACATTCAGAAATTTGCTTAGCGATATTCTGAAGTGGCGCTTCACCTAGCCAATGTTTATTCTTACTTGTGGCGATGTAAATAATGACTGGAAAGCTTTTGTTTCCTTCGCGATTATAGAACGTGGCAATCGTAGTCACATATCCCCCCAAAGTACACTCCCGATTTTCCAAGTAAGGCAACGCTGTGGTGTCTTGGACTTGGAAAGCCCGGCCGTAAACAACGCCCTGTGAACAAAAAGAATTCATGTATTGTAGTTTGTCGTAAAACGAAAGTACATAATATAACAAATAATGAAGGTGAAATTATGATATGTACGTTAAACAACTTAATAAAGGATATATTAGGAGTAAGCAATATTTACCTCCTTTTCTTCCACCAACGTCGCCACTCGTCCAGGCTGCAACAAAAATAGGGCAATGAGTAATTAAACAAACAATTGATAAGTCCGACTATAACGAAATAAAGGAAGCGATGAATAATAGTTTTTCTATTTTACGCGGCAATGACGCAAACACAGAAAGCGAACAAAGAAGGAAATCGTGTATTCGCGAAAGATATCACTTACTACAAGTTGTAACTGGTTTTACGTTAATCGACAGGCAAGCGCAACGTGATCTCTCTATTTAAGAGAAATTCTCGTTCGATAAATCTTGTCTATATGCGGAATAGTAAAGGACACGCGATGGACTGTAAGAAGTCGAAAATATCATAATATCAAAATATCATCATCAATAGCTTGTATATATTTATTAAATAATATTATATCAATTAGGGAAATTAGAACGGCAAGCTCATCAGGTGAAACTGTACCCGATTTTCATCAGTCTTAATGGAAGCATCCGTAAGTACTTACTGGAGCGCACTCGCGCCGTTCCTACAAACATTAACCTCTACCGGATATTTGAGACAATTACTTCCTATTAAATGTTTTTTATATTTCAACTTTGATAAGGGAATCGAAAGGACAAGACTAAAAAAAAAAAGAAAAAATTTTTCTTAAAAAATCTTCGTCAAATATTTTGAAAATATTTACATTATACTATTCAGTAATTATCGTAAACACATTCATCGTCGAACGAAATTGCATCTTTGTCATTCGGCGTGGAGGTTCGCCAAGCCTTTGTGAAAGAATTCACGTGTTGAATTCATGAACAAGAAAATTAAAGGTATAAATAGAACATCTGAAAGGAGCATCGTATGAAAAACTCGATCTGTCGGAGAACCTGATTCAAAGTAGAACTGATGCAGGCAGTTCGACGTAAATATTTATTCATAAATGCTGTGTTTATTATAATATTATCTTATAGCGAGTAATAAAATATGTCGAAGCTCTGCGATATACATCAATACGTTTTAAGACCAGATATAGCGTGGTAAATTATTTAAATACAATTATTTTATATCTAAATGCGAACGTTAACGGTGATTTCACCATGTAGAACGATTTTTAAACGTATATGTAGAAAAAGCTTCACAACGTGTTATTAATAAACCGTAAACATCGCTTCTTACGTTACTGAAATGGTGAAACTTCAGGCCGAGATGTGTTTATACTCTTTATAAGACAAAAATAACAGTAAACATTTCCGAAAAACTATAGGCATCTACCGAATTCGCTTCGTTTGGCCATAAACCAAGGAAAGGTAGAAACGTAAATGCATTTATTACAGGCTTACCTTTTCTACCGTACCACGGTGAGTCGTATTTCCTTGCCAAAATCTTCTACTGAACCCCTTGATGTGTCCAACAGCACTTCTTTTGTATTTGAAACCTGGGTACCAGCACAAAGAGCCATATCCAAAGACCCACAGAAAATTCTCATTGTTGTTCCTAGCTTCCATTTTATTCAGGAATTGAAAAGCGCGGAAAAGATCGTAGCCAATCGTACTTTCTTTTCAAACGAGTCGTTTAATTCTATCTTTATCCTCAAGTAAAGCATATCTCTTCGAATTTTGTTTGTATATTTTCCTGCTTCGGTAAATATTTCGATTTTATCTCAAAATAATCTCGTGAAAATATTTCACAATTAGTCTTTAAATCTTTCAGTCCCTGCGTCACTGTATACATCTCAATTTACTATATAACTATTTAAGTGGACATCTGGTCAAATTTTCAGGTACGATTTAACAAGCATTTACATTTCAAGTAATTTCAATATTCCAAGCCTTCACATTCGCATATTTTACTTAACTAACATTATCGCAGGAGTAAAACGAGGAGATAAGAAGAGCATTAGTCGTCCGTTTTTTACTTTATCATTCGTAGTTGCAATGTAAGAATAATTGATTTGACAAGAGCAGCACGTGGCTTCACTGTGCTTTTACCCCGATGACTGGTATGTACTTTAAAGCTCGCTGTTAAGAAACTCACTCCCACTACAACATTCTAATGTTGTACATGCTTCCTCCCACTTTCGCTTAGTGATTTTACAGGATTATTATCCTATTTATCTGGCCAATCATTGTATATCTCTTTTCTTTTTCGTCTTTTACGCGTCGGTTTTTCAATATCAACCGTGCCATTTCTCAATAATAAATACCTAAGTTTTTATCTAATGTATCGTGAATAATTTTAGTTAATTACCTTTATGATTAATTAGTCGGATTTTCGTCGAAATTTTACTTGATCGATACTTTCTTCGAAGGGTTGTATATGAATTGACAGTTTGGTGATTAATCTTTGTGACTCTTGAATACGTAGAAATCTTTGGACTACTTGACTTGATCTTTGCGAATGTTTCATTGGAATTTTCACGGTTTAAATCAACGACAGACATTGACAAATTTGGAAGATCCAAATGCAACGTATACACCGTACGGATGCTTGACCGAGACTGCCGGTCGTCGGGCGTATACTCTTACTAGTCTTACTAGAAGGAGATAGAACTATGCTGACGGAGAGAGGGTATAGGCGACCGCTATTATCGAGAGAGAAGAAGATGTAGCACGAGGAGCGAATAGGAGAAACGGATGAGATGGATGATGAAACACGAGGTGCGGATTGACGTATGACATCGACCATACATGCTTACATATATCCAAATTGTATAGATATTTAAAAGTTATTAGCTACGTCACACGAATTGTAAGTTTTGTGATTAGCTTAGAATTACGTAACTTGAAATTCCAATATTTTATTGTAAACATCATATGGCTTATCTATTAATAGAGAAAAGACGAAGCATTTTATACCGTTATTTGTTGGTCGAGTGTAAGTTAATTTCATTTCGTGAAATAAATATGATATTATCGCCTAATTGTGTGATATATATGTTTAATTACAATATTCGTCTTTTATTCCAAATTTGATTAGTTGTCATTTAATACAAATTTATAGTCTTGTATGACTAAATTGCATAGTAAATTGCATAGTAAAGTTTGCAAATTTAAATAAAATCTATTTTCTGGAAGAAAATCTATTTTCCTTCACATGATAAATGCAAGATTAACTTCTTTTTAAAGATGTCGCTACTGCTATTAGACAGATCTTAAATATTACCAATAATATTCGACAAAAAATCCCTATGATTCTTGTAGCATCCAATTTCCAAATCAGCTGGTGCTTCCGAATTCCGATTGTTGTTGATGGACCTTTGAATTTTTACCTTTCCGAATGAAAGACTGAAATTTTGATTTTATTACTTAGATAAAGTGAAAGATTTTAACCGGACGCACAATTTCTACGTAAGGTAACACGATTATTCTTAAAATTTTATTTACTCTGGCATGTAATGGTATGTAGTTAAATATATTTGTATCCTCTTGAAACGTGACTTGTTTATGTTGCACGCTTTATGAAGTTTTTAGAGTAAATCATGCATACAGATACTCCTCCGTCTTCTCCAGACATGGCTAATCAAGTAGATGACGAGGATATGATATACATAGGAGATGTAGAAGAAGTGATAGATGCATATGATACAAGAGACACTGAAGAAGAGGATGCTATGGAGGAGGATCCTTCGGAAGAGGAAGATGCAATTTGTGTATTTAGTAGTCACGAAATAGGTAAAGAACATTTCTGTTGTTACAGTTAAATTTATATGTTGATGATAGATTGTGATTTTTTATCAAAACATTAGGTTCTGTCTTTTGTGGTTCTTTGAATAAAAATGGGAAACTAGCTACCACAGGTGGAGAAGAAGATAAGGCTTACATTTGGGATACATCATCAGGAGAAATCATTCTGGACTGTACAGGTCACAAGGATAGTATTATCTTTTCAGCATTTAATCACGATGAATCATATTTGGCCACTGGAGATATGAGTGGAATGATACAAGTTTGGAAATTAGCTGATAAAACCAAAGTTTGGGATTACAATATGGGAGATGCCACTGTTAGTTTATTCTCCATAATTAAATGTTATAGCATTATGGATTTCAGTAAACTGAAATATTATTTTCTTTATTACAGTGGATGATGTGGCACACAGTTGCAAATATTTTATTAGCAGGATCTGTTGATGGCGAAATATATATGTGGAAAATACCTGATGGAGATTGTAAAGTTTTCCAGGGATATGGTTGTCGGGCAGAGACTGGTTCAATATTTCCAGATGGTATTCATATCTTTGTATTTCTCATCTTTCGATTGAAGGCATAACTAAACTAAATGTAATATTTTAGGCAAGCGTATAGCAGTAGGTTATGAAGATGGAGTTATTAGAATACTAGATTTAAAAACAAGTTCGGTGTTGTCATCTATATCTTCTGCATTAGGTCATTCTTCTACTATAACCACCATTGATTGTCATTGGGATAACAATTTAGTACTTTCTGCAGCTGTAGATGGTAAAACTATAATCAGCACGTCAAATACAGGGAAGGTAATATATCCAAAAAATACCTCAACGAGCAATTGAAAGTAATATTGTTTAAAAACCTCAGATAGTTTCCATCCTGCAAAATCTTAATAATGTTGAGCACAATAATGTTACGAATAATGATCAAAATGCTGGAAGTAGCGAAGGAAACAGGGATAGCAATTGGGTAGAAACAGCAGCTTTTTGTAAGGATCCTGCATTTCAAGTTGCTGCAACTGGTACAGTTAATGGAGAAATCTTCATCTGGGATATCTCAAAACAGGTACTGCTATTTTCCCCATTTCACTGCAAATTTACCATTTCAGGTCAGTAACATTTTATTATTACTTAGATGCTTAGACAAAAGATAGAGCAAGAAAGTGGTATATCTAAACTTCTATGGAAGGGAAATACGACTCTATTATTTTCGGCGGGACTAGATGGTATTCTGAGGTGTTTTGATGGAAAAAATGGTCAACGTTTACGTTCATTCACTGGACATATGGCAGATATTCTTGACTTATATATATCTGAGTAAGTTGAAGGAACCATAGATATTTACTTTTTCTTATGCCAACCTTTTAATAAAAATATACATAACAATAACACTCTTTTAGAAATGGAGAAAAAGCACTGACTACATCTGATGATTCTACAGCTAGAATCTTTGATATTTCATCTTTATCTTAACAAAATTTATTAGATAGAGAACAATTATAAATCTTTGTTATTATCTAAAAATATATGTACATTTTATGAAAGTTGTTCATATATCGTGTTTAGTTTTCTTTTTTAATTAAAAATAAAGTTTATTTATTTTTATCTGACAGCTTGTGGTACTTTATCCTTATACCAATTACAATCTAAAGTATATTTCCTATCTTGCCAAAAAATATGAGTTGGACCATTTTCTTCTCCTTTTTCAAAGTTAAATAATGGACTAAATTCAATAGCAATTTGTGATCTCACCAGACCAATTCCTCCTGCCTTTTCAGGTGCAGGATGATATACTCTTCCTGATTGAACATCCATATATATTTTATCTGGTTGAAATGGAACCTATAATGTATTTATTATCAAATATTGAAGACTAAACGCATAGTTATTTAATTACTAATAAAATTAAATATACCATTAATAATTCTTCTGCATGAGCATAACCAAAGCAGTCTTCGGTTTTCTTTGTTGCACTATTATATATTTTAAGAACTTTTGTGAAAACTATTGGCAAATCATCGCATCTTACAAAATTTCTCTCTGGACCACAAAGAGAAACATAAGGAAAATGTTCTACATATCTGCCTGTATCATTCTTTTTTAAACGCTTGAAAAAAAAGGCTAAGAACTTTTTATCTAAAATAACATGGCTTCCATGAGATATAAGTCGACATAAATAATAAATTATTCCATTGTTCATGCACACCTTTAAAACATGATGTAAAGTTTCTCATACGTGTATCATCCAGGAACAACTATAGCAAATAAAATACAAATTTAACATTTAAGAGAAAAAACTTTAATATGTTTATTCCTGAACTTCTACACTTTTGAACATAAATTTAATTAAAAATCAAATTGTACCATGCCTTGATGGTCGATGTAATAAAAATATTCACGAACTCGAGGTTCTGGAGATTGTCCTTGCACATACTTTACGCAACACCTTTTAGATGTCTGGGGGTAAATTGATTTAATTTTAATCGCAAGCACTCGTGAACGACCAAATGCAAACATTTTATTCAATATATACATAATTCCAAAATTATAACCTCACTTTTAAATATTTATAGTACACTATGAGTTTTTTTCATTGCGTCACGTACAACCTATCATGTATAATTCATGTCATGATGCGGCATACACTGTAATTAATTACAAACGATACAGCTTTTTTTATTTGAATAATTTATTTGAATAACTTTTCTTTTATTTGAATAATTAGCTCTTCTTCTCGCTCTGACACTTGCCGAGGTTAGGATTCAATTGACCGGAGAACTGGTGACATCTGGTGCGATCGATTGGAACGTAATCTCGATAGAAACAGAACTTCGATATTTTTCAACGTCACGTTAGTTCGCGCTACCCACGGACAGGCAGATTCAAGAAATGAGATACGACGAAGAGGTGGAACGAACGGTTTGTGAAAACGGTCAGAAGTTTCAAGGAAAGGATTGCCTTCAGGACCAGAACGCGGCGAGATGCTGCCGCCCCGTTGAATAATTGTTCCTGCACTGAATAATAACACTAAGTAAAAATGTTACCTACGAATTCGAGCAAAAAAAAATTGTGCATCTGCAAGCTGAAATCTCAAATTGTTGTCGTTGCCAAATAAGTCGTGCACAGCGCAATCCTGTGGTCCCGGAATATGGCTTCGTCCACGAAGAGGTCATGGAAACTCCGTAAGTGATTGTCTCATTCGTAGTTGTATATTCTTTATTTAATACATCGGTCGGTTCAGTGTGCGTCTAACGGATCCCGTTCTGGCGCTCTTTCTTCCCTGAGATAAGTAAACAATTCGTGTTTACAAATGTTTCGTTAAAATCCAATAATTAACTGTTCGGTGCATCTTCCTATTATGGTCATAACCTTTTTTAAACCGAAAATATACTGTCTTTATGATGTCATTGGTAGCTGACATCTTGTTCAGGTCACTTTGAAAGAATGATCTATTTCTCCCTGTACAGAGGATTTTGTTGCCCACTCGTCCAATGTTAATTGCCTGGCATTAGGTCATAAATCTGGACGCGTTTTGGTCACTGGTGGTGATGATAAAAAAGTGAATCTATGGGCAGTTGGAAAGCAGAATTGTATTATGGTACAGCTTTATTTTTTACTTGCAATTGTTTCATTAAAAGGAATATTTTAGTTGAAATACTATAGTTCAATCTTATAGTGTTTAGTTCATTATTTGTATAATCCTGACTTGTTGGTTTACAGAGCCTGAGTGGTCATACTACTCCAATAGAATGTGTAAGATTTGGACAGACAGAAGATCTAGTATGTGCTGGCTCGCAAACGGGGGCATTAAAAATTTGGGACCTAGAACATGCTAAATTAGCCCGTACATTAACTGGGCACAAAGCAGGCATACGTTGTATGGACTTTCATCCTTATGGAGAATTATTAGCATCAGGAAGTTTAGACACTGCTATTAAACTTTGGGATATCCGAAGGAAAGGTTGTATCTTCACTTATAAAGGACACAATAGGATGGTAAATAGTTTAAAATTTAGTCCTGATGGTCAGTGGATTGCTAGTGCAGGAGAAGAAGGAATGGTCAAGGTAAATGTTATACAAATCCTATTTTGAAATAGTGTTAATTAATATAAGTAATCAATGTCTTCTTTTTGAATTAGTTGTGGGATTTAAGGGCTGGTAGACAGTTAAGAGAGTTTTCTGAACACAGAGGTCCAGCAACAACAGTGGAATTTCATCCTCATGAATTCTTACTAGCCAGTGGAAGTGCAGATAGAACAGTTCACTTTTGGGATTTGGAATCATTTCAACTTGTATCTTCTACGGAGCAAAGTCATTCCTCTGCAATCAGGTATTTACCAATTCTGCAGAATATTTATTGCCATTAAAGGTTTCCACTAATTTATAAATATTTTTTCTTTTGGATAGATGTCTCTACTTCAGTCAGGGTGGAGAATGTCTTTTTGCTGGTTGCCATGATGTATTAAAAGTTTATGGTTGGGAACCAGGTAGAACATTAGATTCTGTCCCAACCGGCTGGGGGAAGGTACAGGATATAGCCATCGCTCAAAATCAACTGGTAAGATAGTTGTTAACTGATTTCCTGCATACATAATAATTTATGAATTAAGATTTGTGTTTGTTGGTTACTTAGATTGGTGCAAGTTTTCACACCGCGAACATTGTTTTGTACGTGTGTGACTTAAAGAAAATTGCTCCATTAGGGGGAGTGTCAACATCTGGTTCTCCATTTAGTCATGGGAATTCGTTAAGGAAAAGCTTTTCTAGGGAAAGGCCACCTGGATTAAAAAAACATACGTAAGTTTTGGTAAATAAGTATCATGTATTTTGTTACCTTTTTTTTTATACCTAATGTTCTGTTTATAGACTAGACGTACGGACTATAGAAGAAGCAGACAAGTCTGGAACTGATCCTGAAGATGAAGCAACATATGCAGATATTCCTAATGTTACTGAATATCATGATATATTTCAACCTAACAGGTCATGTAAGTACAATATAAAATTGTAACCATTACTCATTCTTTGTTGCAAGGTCTGTGTCTCACAACATATTCAATTTCTCTTTTTGTTCTAACTCTGAATTACTCACCTACAATCACGAATCTTAAAATATAAACGCATTTAAAATTTGAATGTTCTGCTGTATGGTTTGTGAATGAGCATGCTATGCACGATATGTTTCAGTGTCTCGCACTCCACCTCCAGAACCTGAGGCTTTCCCGGAGCCTCAAGATGTAGGTGAGTTCTGTCTTAAAGCAAAATCTTCTTACCTATTTGCTTCTCTTACTCTAATATTGCATGAATGTCAGTGTATAAATACTTGTATGGTTTACACGAAGAGTTCAATTTTACATCGTTTTGCGTGTTTTATTTTTACAGATCCTACACAGCCACAAATACTACAAAATCTTTCTACCTCAATGTCAAACTTAAATACGGTGGATACAGAAGAAGTTCCACCTATCTCATCACCGTCATCTCCGCCTCCACCCGCACCAACGTTATCGTTAACAAAACCTGTACCAGTTCGTGTTCAACCGATTAAATCATCGCCGCCAGTTCAAAGGAATGCAATTACGAGTACTAGCCAAATAAAAGCAAACCTTCAAGCAAATAACGGTCTTGCTAGAGCATCGAAAAATCTCGCGTCTATACCACCTCTAAGACAAAACATTACACCTCTTCCCGGGAAAAAAAGCGGTCCTACCAATGATATAGGAACGCTCCCCCAACCTTTGGGTCCGCAAAGGTCAAACTCTACGCTGACGCCACGTGTAGCACCAATGGCTGCTGTTCTTCCAGTAATGGATGATGGAAAACTAAAGAATAGAGCACCTAGCCCGGATTCTCCTAAGCATTACTTGAAAAGACAGAGTAGCTGCAGAGACGGAGAACAGGGTTACGAAAGCGATTACCCGGTACAGTAAGTATAGATACTTGAAGCGTAGATATTAGCATATTATACAACAGTGATAATTATTGGAAACGCGTTTAACGTTCTTGCAGAATTAATAATATAAGGCACAGCCCCTCCGACCCTGCGTTAAACAGGCCAAATTCTGCGCAATCTAGGTCTACTTCGCTGAACAGAAACTTTGCTACCTCAACGTCGCTGTCCGCGCGCAACGCTTCCACAACCACGACATTCGTTATAAAGAAAGCGAATAAAGCACAAGTGCCCCCGAATCCTAAGTTAGAGGTTCGTGCGTCTCAAATAAGGCCCAACGTCGAGAACATAGAGAAAGGCGAATTTGTCCCCATAAGTGCCGATAAACCTTACGGCTTGGACGTTGAAACTTTTCTACCAGTGAGTTTTTACTATCTCGTCGATAAGTAAAACAGTATTTTAAACATTAACTTTATAAAATGACATCGTCTTTCCTTTGTTTTTTATAGAATCATTTTGCAAGTTCGACCGGTTTGGGTTTCTCGCAAATGGGAGTTCTTAATGAAATGTCAGAAGCCGAAGTACTCAACAGCATGATGCGTGGTCATGAATCAATGATGGCAGTACTCACAAGTCGTCATCGTTCTTTACAAATTATTTACTCTTTGTGGCACAATAAAGATCTTAAGGTAATTGATCAACTTCCATTGTTGTACGTAAAATAGTAGCTAAAACAAGATTGTAAATTTTCAGGCTGCGGTGGAATCTGCTGTGGCAATGAACGATCTTTCAGTTATTGTGGATCTGTTGGGGATACTGACATTAAAACCGTAAGTAATATGATTTCATGAACAATTGAAGACCGTTATTGACTTCTGATTTCTAACTTATTTTTTATTCTCTTCGACTTTTTATTTACAGGACCATGTGGAACTTGGACCTCTGTAACTCTCTACTTGGTCCGATCGGTGATCTACTGCAAAGTAAATATGAAATGTGAGTAGAAATCTTTCTTTAACACGTCTTTATTTTTTGTTTCGCAACTTTTATTTTATTTTACTTCTCTTTTTAAATGTATCTAATTGCAACTTACGAAAGAATCACTTACTTTTCATATTCCACACTTTTATAAAAAAAACTATTGAGATTTAAAAAAACTTTAAATTCTTGAAGAGATCATTTCTCGTTCTATTATTATTTTTCCTTCTCTTTTTCCTATATTGATTAAAAGTTTCAAACACACATGCCTGTTCACGCGTATCCTCTAACGTTACTTCAATTTCCATCGTGAAACACAACACGGTTGGTGAATTAGAGAAAATCGAGACACCCCTGTGTGGGGTGAGTTCTCGAATGGCGGATGAGAGGGTAAACAGGGTATTTCGAGTGGGGTCGCGTACACTTCACGTAGCACGGCTGCCTGTATGGGAATGGCTAATTCAACGAACAGGGAAATACGAGGCGAGAAGAAGGGTTCACGAAAATTAGCCGAAACAATGGAAGATAGTGGCAGATGCAAATTCGAGCTTCGAATCCTCGGCTGTTGCGGGTATTATTGTTGAATCTTAAAGCTCGAAGGGCCATGCATATGTTGACGCACTCCATGGACAGTTACGGACAGTAAATCCTTTTCTTTCTTGGCACTGACAGCCGATCATGAATATTAATGATGGCGTAGGAAGTTGGATATGGCTGTGACGCATTCTTGAAAAGCATACTTTCGTTCGTAAACGTTATTAATATTTGTGCTTATTCAAAGTATGAAAAATTTATCATCCCAAGTATTAACACGATAATAATTGGATTGTAAATTATTTTTTGACAATAGCTTTAGATAAGAGACGGAAGAATGGCAATAGCTCGTTCGATCGATGCTCAAAACAATGTAATTAACCGGTGGTCAGTTACAAGCTGTTGCTATTGCGCTGTCGTGACGAGAAACGAGCATTTCCTTTCACGTGTGCATTGGTTATCCATTTCTTCCTGCCCATTCTTCCTCTAATTACGCACACAATGCGCATTATAAATTGTACACGCCTATTAACGTCGAGTGGATTGCGCGCCACATATATCTCGTTGATTCGTCTTAATCGTCCTTTAAAAGAAAGAAAATATGAATTTCATTAGGCAATGAATGGAATCATATTTGAATTATTCTAATTTCAATTTTATAGAATCGTTTTGCAATTGGTTTCTGTAAATTTGATCAGAGTAAATCCTTTTAGTTAAATAGATTTAAATAATTACAGAAACTTTCTCATGTTAATTGAACGAGAAACTAATATCACTTCTATAATCCAGTGGTCTAATAATAGCACATCCGTTTAGAATGCGAGTTTACCAGTCCGGAAAATTGCCGTTTCATTCGTTATATACCGCCACTTATTGCGACCATCGTCGTCTCTGCGTTTTGCCTCCATATTTGTCATTGCTATTATTAGAAAGAAAAAAGCAAAAGATAAACGGTAATCGTACAATTTGTCACCAACTCTATCTTTTAATCTTTTATATTTTCTGTCATATTCTTTTATATAATATATCTTAAATCGTAGTTAGAATCTATTTTATCACTGATGAAATACTCTGAACAGAATGGATTAAAGTAGATTTACCATTTTCATTTTGAATCATAGTTAAGATGTATAAAGTTATTGATTACCTTGTCCTTGATTATACAAACGTTTTAAATCCGACAATTGGTTAAAGTCGTGCATTCTATCACCAATGTTACGTCCTAATTAGAATTAATTGGAAGTTACCATTAACGTAATAATATTCTAATCAGACTGAACTAGAAATTACCATTAAAAATACACACACATAAATTACCATTTAATTTTAAACCTCAATTAGGATCTAAAAATTTATCGATTACCATATTTATCATTGATTATGAAAATGTTTGAATCTTAATCGATATCTTACATATTATCACTCGCGTTACATTCTAATCAAAACTAATTAGAAATCACTAATCGTACGTTACCATTTTTAATTTCAAATTTCAATCAGGATATAAAAATTTACCGAGCATGAATGAGTATTTGGAAAGTCGTTAAAGCAAAGAAATGTTACGCGCAGATACATATTTTGTTAACACGCAGGTACAAGTTTCTCGTTCCTTTTGCTTTTTGCCGAGCGTTTATGGTTGTTGGCCACGTCCGCTCAGAAAATAACCGATACCGTAAAAGTGAATTTATTGGTCGCTCAGCAGCTGCCGTTCGCAATTACTCGACGCAACAATCGAGTTCGTGTGTCTTCGTACTCATTTCTCTCTATTACCGTTTTCTGCCTTTGTTTCGCTCCATGATCAACTTGAAACGAAAAGAAGCTAATTATCAAGTCGTGCACGCTTTCATTTATTGTGAAATATATGAGAAAACTGTGATTTTTAGGAATACAAAGTAGCTCTAATGAAAATTTTACGCGCGATAAATACATATCGTGAAACGAGACAATAAAGATCAATCTAGTTTAGTAACGCGTGATCCTTTCATCATCTTAATCGTGTCAGATGATTTTTCCTTTTCAGACTTTTTTTTCTAAAACCTAACACATTAATAAAATTAGTCTTGTGCATAGACCAATCTAATTCTCAAAAAAGTGTGAAAAAATTTATTTGCCAGTATAGATATTAAGATTATTGTATTGTATACAGACTAATGGTAAAAACAAATAAACTCTCCTAAAACAGATATCATTTGTTGAAAATTTTACTTTGAATCTCGAGAGCCGAACTTGTCACGAATTCGCACTGATTATGGTACTTTCGAGTTATGGTTCGACAACTATCGAAAGGGTGAATCCAGCCAGGAAATTGCCAGTTAAATATACACATCTCGGTGTCGTAATGCAGCTCAGTTTGCATATAACTACTCGCCGTTTTCACGGCTCGTTCGTCACGGGCTTTCGTCCTGGTCAAAGGTGGTAGTAGGTTCGTGAGAAAAAAAGGAGCACGTCGAGGAATATTTGATCCGGCGTCACGTGCCACGCGATAAAGGGATCGCCACGCCATCGTCGATACTTCCCCTCAACAAAATCTTTTTTTTACAAAGGTGAAAATTCAATAATCAGAGCTATCGATCTAGAAAAAAGAAGATTTTCACAAATTAACATTTGGAAAATCTTTTCGTACGTAGGTGAAATTAAACGTTAACAGAGGAATCCGTATACACATTACATTATTTCCGTGTCTTTAACGAGCATCAAAATCGTGTTAGTGAGAAATAATTTTATATAATATTATATAACAGTTTTTTATGGAAAAGGTGTTTTTTTTAGAAGATTTTTATGGGAAAAGTGTGTTTTCCCGTGGGCGATCGTGATACAGAATGTTCGTAGAAGGTAGAGAGATGAACGTTGGACGTTATATGGAACATTTATGAGGCGGTGCGCGGATTCGTCTCGCTGATTCGAACGGGAGCTCGCGCAAACCCTTTATCGCTGGTCGAAAGCGAGCGTGTCGAATCGCGGGGCCAAGCCTTTCGTGCCTTTCGTTATTTATTGGCATCGTTATGGGGTAATAACACGTTTTGGAACAAACTAGCCGTGACAAGCACCGGTGGGTGCCAGAATCGGGGCTTTCTCATCCTTTGCTCTTTTGTGAATCTGGCATACTTTTCGAAATCAGCGTCGTAGAGTATTGAGTAATGAATAATTAGTGATTCATAGAATTTGTTTTTCATTTTGAAAGTAAAAGAATTAAAGAAAATCTTAAAGAAGATTTTCAATAAAAAAGACTACAAATAATGCGTCGGTTTTCTCTTTATTACTGTTTCAGGTACATAACAGTGGGATGTTCGGGATTGAGATTAATCCTACGAAATTTCGCATCGGTGATCAAGTCGAACGTGGAAGCTCCGCTTCATACGATCGGCGTGGACGTTTCGCGAGAAGAACGGTCAGTGTATTTTCTTTTATCTTTTAAATCCCAACAAAATCCGATTATCTTTTCCCCATCTCTTAACACTCCCCCCCCCCTCATCTAATTATAAAGAAATAGTATTGCTACTATAAACTGTATAAGCGAAAAAGAATTGGTTTTTTATGCGCAGATACCACAAGTGCCTCTCCTGTTACGAGAAGCTCTCGACGATCAGAGGTATTCTATTGAAGAAACAGACTACACCAGGTAAATTGGGTGCCTTGTTCCGCGAGATGGTCGTATTAATACGAAGTCTCGAGTGACCACGGCTGAGGCACTTGGTGAACTCGACCGCCAGACTCGTCGTTACCTGACAAAAAATCGAGAAAGCTCGAGGAAAGAGAAGCAGATGTACATTGACCACGATGGGGAATCATCAGCGTGCTTTCGAGCTGCTCTATTCAGGGAAGCTTGGCGGATCGGTTCGTCGAGAAACGTTTCTTCCTTCTCTCCTCGGCTCCTTTCGAGTCTTAGCTTCCGATTGGCAGCACGTTCCAGGGGAAACAAACGAGTACCGTGGAACACCTGCGAGATTGACGACACGATGATGTCAAAATAATGCTGTGAAAGAAGAAAAAGAGATTTTCTTCCGTTTTTTTTTTAATAATTAAACAATCGAAACAATCGACGTTGAGACTTAGAGTCAAGTGAATGTTATATTGATCGAATGCTGGCGATGAACTCGATGCACGTTGTCGAGACTGTACACAACGTTTGCCGGCCCTATGTGCACAAGAGTAGTCAGCCTGTTTTAAAGAGAAACTGGTATACCTTGAGTAGAGAAGTTTGAACGAGAAAAATTTCCACTATCGCGAATTGCATGCTGTATTAATTTGTTGATCCGAATTTTAGAAGTTTTTCAGAGTAGAGATCGATGCTTGGAATATAAAGATGTTAAACTGATGATCATTGTAAAATATTATATTATACAGGATGTGGTAGGACGTGCAGTACGGTGAGGCAGGGTGTGATTTTACACGTGAAAATTACTTGCGAGTGAAGAATACAATTTTTTCGTTTAACACTAGAACTACCAAATTGACAGATTACGGATTTATTATAAGATACAATTTCGCTACTAAAATATACAACTGCTTTTGGTAAAATTAATGTTAGCTTTTATCGAGACGGAACAAAATTATATACTTAATTATAATATACATTACAGGTCAATGGTTTTAGTGTTAAAACCTTGTTTTATGAGAAAGTCGACACTGAAATTCTATGAAGTACGCGTGCAATTGATTCTATCGGATTTCGTGTTTATACTAATTAGCAGTATTATGATAAATACTGTTTTAAATACACGTTATTGGATGTTGAAAGTAACGTTATTTTTTGGCACATTCCGAATTACAAAGCTGTCTTGATTTTGTACTACACGGTTTATATGATCAAGTAAAATCCAATGGTTGTTATAAAAAACAAAATAAGGCAAGTTATAACAAAATTATATTCACAGTTGCTATAAGAAACCACTGTGATTGTTCGATCAACGGAAACAGGCTACGAGTAAACTAAACAATTTGACTGAAAGTGAAATACTAAAAAATACATACTAAACTAGATTTTCTCAAAAAACGAGGCTTCAAATGAAAAGATTCTATTCTTCATTTCGGTTCATCTTTACGTGTAAGATCACTCTCTGTCACTTTATACTACGTGCTGTACTCTGTATGATATATTACATTACATATGCATGTATATAAAATTTGATGCACGCGTTGCTTCGCGGACAATACGAATAAGAATAAAGTGACGTCGCGGAGATGAAATTTTTCTCGATGCAATTTCTCACGCGTCCGCGAGAAAACGCGACACTGCGGTATTGTTGACGGCCTTCTTGCCAGTCTTGTGTTGATTTATACAAGCGAGTAACCCCAACTGAATCTATAAAATACACAGACACGCGTGAGATGAGAAAGACGAAGATGTTTAACGACAAGTGAGTTTAATTAAGAAGTATAAAATAGGTAGTAACACTTTTTTCTAGAAGTAACAGAAAGAGATGAAATAACAAATTGTATTTTTGCAAGAGCCATTTGCGTCCGTTCATTAATAAAAAAAAAAAGAAAAAAGAAGGTACTCTAATTGTAGGTATGCTTGAAATCCCTGATATGTCGCACGAATATACGAACGAGGGAAAAAGAATTGTGTCGAAGCTTCTCGTGAGTGAAAGAAGCGCAGAGAGGAAAATTAAAATAATTCCTTTGAAGTTCGATCATTCGATGACGACACGAAAACAAAGTGAAGTGCGATTTAAGGATAGTTATTCGAAAAAGGAGACGAGAATATTTTACCTTATCTTCTCTTTATTATTAGGTTGTAACATATGTTTGTCTCGTTTCCTCTATTTGCAAATTAAGATAAAAACAGGACGAATTTATGTTACAACCCAATATATTTTTCTGTTTATTGTATTCTTTACTCTTGCATACATTATTCTTAGAATTTTACCAGAGGTTTCGAAGCGAGCATAAATTGAAACAAATCGAAAGTCTGAAAAAGAAGGACGAAAAAGTTAAATATGTAGTTACGGAAGAAACACGAAGGTCTCGTTGAACAAACGAATCCAAAGATCGTTTTGAATTTTCTTTGTTCGAGTGCGGGTCGAATCGATCGTTCCACGCGCGCAACGTTTCTTTCACTGTCCCCCATGTTCGATTCTCGTCTCTTTTTCAGTGGTCCCTGTGATGCCAGCTTAACTTGTTCCCTTTATCCGTCTTACTCTTCGTCCGTTCACCAGCGAGTTATCTCAAGTTTCTAAAGACCGCATTACGAGAAATTTCATAGCAGAAGATAAATTAAAATCGTTCGATATTGTTTGAAATGAAATTGAAATGAAAATTGTGTCGACGAAACGAAAGGAAAATGTGAAAGGTAAATGGAAGCGAAAATGAAATTCTTTCGAAACGAAACGAGCTAAGATATTTTATATTATCGCAACCGGAGATTGCAAAAGGCGAAAACACTCGTATCACAGCTTTTACAAACTGCATACAATGATATTTCATAGAAATCGTTATTGAATATGAGGAAGGAGAATGTTTTTTCAGAGATTTTGGATATCAGTTTTTTTTTTGCACGTCGTAGAGGTACTGCAAACCTTTCGACATCGTGTTCCAGTGACAATTTTGGGGATCAGAGAAGCAATCGATCGACGAATGTAACAAAAGAAAAAAAAAATACTACGTAACGTTATTTTTTTAAAATTTAACGAGAGAAGACGTATTTTATCTGGAGGGACGAGCGTTTTGCGTTTAGTTTAAGAATTCCTTCTCGTAGATGTATATAAGCAAGAAAAAGAGAAAACTAACGTTGAGAGGTATTTGTTTTAATCGTTCGATCTCCTCGTATTTTTCGACAATTTAATATCAGTATTTTTTTATCGACGAAATTTTTGAGCGATCCTACCGAGGACCGAATGGTACATCCCGATCATCTTTGTGCGTTCAAAGTTGTCATATACCTTTCCCAAAACGAAAACGGTAATTACTACGTTACGAGAAAATTGGAAGAATTCATTCGGATATGTAACACTTTATAGAAAATGTACGATATCTTTCATACGAATTTTATCAATAACCTGTTTTTATACCATGTGATCAAGTAAATTATCTTTACTGCTGAAACATCGATATTTTTTGTGATCCTGTTGCATATCAGTCTTTGTACACTTTTACACTAACTTTATAAACTTTCGATTTTGCTAGACGAGTTTGATCCAAGATTCAAAGCTTTTTAATTTTCTTGTATTTGTACGATTTTTACAAGAGAGTAGAATAATTTTTTGGAAAAGAACAATCACATATTAAGGAGGAAAAAAGGAATTGAACATGATTTTTAACCGTCGTTTATACTTCTTCGATCCCGTAGAATTCTCGATGGAACAGAGATGGCGAAGGAACGAATTGGAGCGCTCAAAACTCAATCTTTGATACAAAATCTAACGCCGTTTTAACTAAGCGACAAAATAAGAGAAGAGAAACAAAGAATAAGAGTGAACCCAGAGAAAATAGAGAAAACAAAGCACGAGGAGACCAACTCGTCGTCATTTCCGTCCAACCGTATTTTTGTAAGGGAGAGAAAGTGCGAGAGCCACGAGAGGAAGTGTGAGTGTGCGTATTATTCCTTCGGTCATCAACTTCCGGATGCGTTGTTAACACGTTGGCTATGACTGTTGCAACATTTTTATATATTTTTCCAAGGTTTTGCAACTAATCGCCGCATGAGAATTTTTCTTGGAATTCAAACATCGAAAACCTTTTCCATCGAAACTTATTGTTAATCCTTTGCGATCCAAGTTGATAAGACGCTTTTCAATAATCACAAAATTTTATCGAAGAAGCTTAATCTTCCTTACGAAAAGTTAAGCTACAACGTTTAATTCGGTAAAAAGATATAAGAATGGATAAAAGATATCTATATAATAGAATCTTGATTCTAATCTGAGATAATATTGAAAAGGGTTAATCATTGTAATAAATTTCGATCGATCGACATTAATCCATCTATTACAAGGAATGTGAGCTGTCCAATGAAGCGTGAAAGATAGTATTTCGTAGCCAAGGTGTTAACAAGTTCAACAAAGAGTTGACGAAGCGCATCCTCATGCACGAGGAAACAATCGGGTTTCCTCTTGTTCGACCACAATGTACATACATACATACATATACGTAAATCGCCTTCGTTGTTTAAGCCTTTGCACTTCTAACGAACAAATACTACGAGCTGTCTACGCTCAATTAATTGTAACTCGATACACCGAACAGATATCGTAGTAGAGCTTACAATTGTAATTTAGAATTAATCGAACGTAAAGTATATAGATTATAACTTACAAGTGATTCCGATCCTCCACGCGCTGTGAACATACATGCTCATAGCTCGTAGAGATCGTTTTATTATAAGCATTTTCTTATTTTATTTTCTTGTTTTTGTTTTGTATATCATTTTCATCGTGCCAGTTTAATCTTATATAGAAAGACACTGTTTTCTTTTCCTTTTATTTTTTAATTATGAAGATTATCGCTATGCCTATTATAGATATTATGTGGAAGACGAAGAATTTTAATTCATCTTTCGTTCTATTTTTTGTTTTATATTGTTAAGGGACGTTTCATGTTACGAAACGATTTTTATCGACTAATAATTATGATAATAAATTACGATCACGATACTGTAATCGTACGAATGATATACATAATGCAATTATATACAAAATGGGTCGTTGATGAGGACGTATGGTCATAGGATGATGATTAATATCATAAGAAGCTATTAATCGTCTGCTAGAACGTTCTAGTTTTGTACGTTAATGTAAATAACAATAACGATATTTTCTATATATACTAATCGTACTATTTCCTCGTACTATTTGCGATCGCACCAGTGCAAAGGATTAAAGGCCCGTGAAGAACGCGCAGGGACGATGTGTTTAATTATATTATCTTATCTGTTCGGTTTTTCGTATGTCTCGAAAGAACTTGTGGGAGACGGTACTACGTGTAAAAGAAATTTCAAAATTTTACTATATTCGAGTTCTCGTTGGACTGACATCTTTCTTAAAGATTAATAAGGATATGATAATAGCAATAACATATTATGATAATTAATAATCAATAGAAACCTAGATAATTAGATTATGCAATTTCCAATTGGCCTGGATCATTCATATCTGGACTAATAAATTTACTTTACTACTAAGCCTAATTAGTGTTAATGTAGTGTAAGCAATGAATTGGAATAATTTTATAGTAGTACCGTCGTTTATTTCTTTAATGTAATTTTACTTTTAACGCGTGATTGACTCCCTCTGTGAAAATAGAAAATAACGGTGAGTCCAATTTTATTAAAAGCATATATATAAAAAAGTGTTCCACTACGAAACCGATAAACTTTGTCAGCATATTTACAGAGCCATTCTGAATAAAAAATGTTATGTAAATAACGATATATGTAGGATTATTTCAGTCTATTAGTTGTAAGCTTCAACATCTTAAACGTCTTCAACGTTTTTTATATGATAATGACAAAATGAGAAAATATCGTGTCTTGGGTCCAGAAAGAAAAAATATCAAAAACGAGAAAGCGACTCAAATAATCTTACGGTAAAGATGCATAAAGTCGTACAATTTCAAATAAATAATTGATCAATAAGTTAAGTAGCTTCGATACGTCTGATCATTACTTGTGCTTTATATCAATAATACTTTTCCTATATCTAGAAAATGAAGATGAATCGACATTTTTTACTTGGAATAACATTCTGGACACGCTGACAAAATTTATGGTCTGCTCGCGGAATACCCTGTATAATCACTATTTATAGAGTGCTGGAATCAAGATACACAGAGGGATATGATTTTGTAAGATTCTTCAGAGTGAACTCAATCGATTTTTGTAACTCAACGAGCTTGTCTTTCTGACTGTCTAAACATTTATCAATCTTTTCGTTCCCATGCGACGTTCCTCGTTCAACGCGTAAAACTAATCGACCTTAGCGTTTAAGGATCGGCCACAGAACAAACTGAACGTCCGTGTATGGACAGCTGAGAACAAATAATAACTCTACTGAAAATTAAGAAGACTTGCATTTATTGCGTCCTTGCCATTTAATAGAAAATATACCAGGACAATAATTCTACAGGGACGAACAATTTGGAAAATTTACATTTACAAGTTTCCTCTTCGTATAACAGAAAATTATCATAAATTGATATAATATTGTATATGTGATAATATACGAACAACGCAGAATGCATAAAGAGTTTATCCGAGAATTATGCGAGTCGCTTGGGATAGCATTTACACGGTGCGAAACTAAAAAAGTCGAATGTTTGTTGTACGATCGATTAAATCCTCCATGAAACTCATCCATCACCTTCCGTCTAATTTTTTCAGACGACAAAAGAGACACGAGACTTCGGGCGATAAAAAAAGAGGGAAGTATCGTCGCTGATCAAGATTCTTGCATGGAAAAGTCCGTACGACGATCGAGATACCGTGAAACGAAGTGCAAATATTCATAATCCGTGAAATATCACGGCCGTTCTAAAACGGGCTACGCGTGTCGTCTGTTTGCATCTAGATTATGTATTCATGGGATTATAAGAGCACGGAGAGGGGTAAGCGTATCCTACAACCCTTCGTCGATCAGAGGAATCATACCAACGAAAACTATCGCTGCAACGGACTATCATTATATCGAAAACGCGCGTGAAACAATTTTCCATTTACCTCGGATGAAAATAAATCGGGATCATATAGTTTGTATAACGACAAAGTAAGGAAAATTTTCGAGTCATATAATAGGAGTTTACGTTGAAATAAGTGGATTCATTCGACGAGCATTTGCTTAATTGGATATTATGTATAATTAAAATTTCGTTCGAACAAATACAGTTCGAATAATCAGATTCCATGATACTTTCCAGGCTTTTCCTGAAATGGCATCGTTTATTAAGCGAAGACATTAATGAAGATAAAAGTTAACGGAAAATATTTAAAAAGTATATTGATGATATTATTTATAATTAAACGGCTGAATAAAATTGTCGTGCTTCTTCTTGAAATTCGTGTACGAATGTCGCAACGGCGAGTCAGGTGCACTGTCGAGATGGGACGACGAAAACAAGAATTCTCGGATGTGAAAGGAAAGCCGGCCGTTCTTGTTGTGACGGAGATAAGTTAAGCTCTCTTCTTGTCGTCACCTCGAGCGTCGAAAATGCTGTTTTCTCACAAAACGCCGGCAACAATGCCACCAAGGACGACGTGAACGACGTGGACGACAGGCTAGCCCTGCGTAAGCGGATTATCCCTAACCGTAGAAAGCGATACTCAAATACACCTACGCTCAAGAATCGATGATTCGTGTACACACCAGCATTCGCGTCTTTTATTGTCATCGATCTTCAAAGCCGTTCTTCTCGTTTTCTTCTCTTTTTTTTTTTCGTCTCTCATCTCGTCATCGTACACTCTGTAGTGTGTAATCACTATCTGCTAGAGATCTTCTTCAAGGAGAGGAAGCTCATTCAACTCTCTATCTTTTTTTTTTCTCCTTAGTTTCCTTTGTATACACGATGTAGAGTGTGCCGATAGTAAAGATTCATAGTTAGTGGACTTTTCTCAGGAATTGGAAGAACAAGACGCAACAGTGTTACATAGCGTTGATATAGAAATGATTATAATATTAATTTAATAAGAAACACAAACTTTCCGTAGAACATAACTCACATATATCGTTCTATTGCAAAATCGCTCTAACTCTCGTGTTGTTCCATTAGTTTTCAGTTCTTTTAGAAAAAGCTTTCTGGCCGTGCATCGTATAAACAATTTCACTTTCTAAAACAGCAAAAAAGAACAAGTAGGAAGAAGGAAGGTAGCACTACATACAAGCAAAACTAAGTACGGTACTGTACAAAAATCTTACGCCTTATACTGTTACACCTTGGAAACGTGTTTGTAAATTTCTATACTTCGATTTAAAGAGACAACACAGTAGATACGAGCAGAGAGATTCTAATAGAAATGTTAAACACATTGATATGGGCCGATGTTATCTATAATTTTCCTGTTTTAAATGAATATAATAACGGAAAATTATGGAAACTATTCAAAACGACCTATCAAAATGGTGTAGAAATGGAGAACGTGTAATAGCTTAAGTAACAACGTATAACGAATATTTAGTTGCAATTTCCTTGATCTATAATTATCCTTTTCGTCCTGGAGATCGCTCAAAAATAATGCTTCTAAATAAAAAAAAGATCCAGAAGAACGGCAGGCCAGAAACGGGACGAAATATCCTTCGAACGAACTACGACCCAGGGGAAAAAAGCAAAACGATAGAGGGACCATTGTACCGTTCCTGTCTTTTGCAATTTAGACACACGACACGCGTGTTCGCATATACACTCGGATATATATATATATGTTAAATTATAGAGACCCAGTCGAATACTATAGAAATCATTGGCTCGTAAATATATTCGTGCTAGGGGTTGGATGATGGCCATCCGGCGATGGGATTGGCTAATTACGATGCAGAGGGGTAAAACTGACGTCACTGGGCGTGCACAAGCTACGATTGGCCATAGGTAAGGGATGGAAACAGCCACGAGGGGTGAATAGTTCCCCTCTTTCCTCTTAGTTGCTTATACGTGAAATCTACGGGGTGTACGTGAAATTTTCAGTAAGAGGGGACGGTTCGAAGAAGGGAGGATGTACTCGCAATGAAAAGGGAACAAAGGAAAGGAGAGGAAAGGCGGTACTTTCGCATAGTTAATCGATAGCATCTCTTTTTCGAGCTATTGTCTAGGCTCTTACCCTGTCACCAACAGAAACTGAAACCGTATCCGAATTTTCTGCATGTTGCATGGCTTTTTTGAGGGATGTACTTACGTCAAGCTTTAATATAACGAGGAACGTTTAGGAGAAAGCTTCACGAGAAGATGTACGTATGTCGATTGTCCAGCAACATCTGTATCAGCTTATAGAATATACGCGCGCTTATTGTTCTTATATTTAGAGGAACGAAAAAAGAAGAATTGAAGATTCTTTTCTCTAGATTCTATATCTCTGCTTCATACGATTTAAATAACAATGGCGTTATTACATATTTCTCTGGATACGAGAAATGATTGCAATTCTGGGCAGACGTCAGACAGGTTCTCGAAGGAATGTATGAAAAGGACGAAATAGGAAATGGCTAAAGTGGAGTCCTAAAGTGTTGGCCAGGAGTCACGATAATTCAAGGAGGTCACGCACACGCCAGATGGATCCCGTGTTCTCCGTTACTCTATATGCGTGCACGACGCGTGGATTTCGTTGGACCTCTGCACGATATTTGCAGCTGGCAGGCGTACGTAAGAAACGAGCTAGCACGTGCTCCTTTCCACGAGTGTATATATATGTACATCTTAGTAAAGACTTCTAAAATTCACGAATTTAGTCTGAAAGCTGGAAGAAATTCGGTTCTTGCCAGGAGAGAGATAGAGAAGCATTCTTTATGTATACAAAATACTCTATAAAATACTCTAGGAGTAGAATAAGATATTGTATTAATATTAACGCTTTCGCTTTCGAATTCTTTTAGTAAGTTATTAATTAACCAAACGATAAATGTATTTAACAATAGTAGTAGTAGTTTATTCTCCTTGCCTTCTGACTTTGAAAAAGGGCGCTTGCGAATACAATCTTCCTTTAAAAAAAAACACTAAACAAAAACAAAAAATAACGCTAACTTTACGAAACAAAAGGCGAATACATTAATTTAAATAACCTTGGTTGCTTAAAAAAAGAATAAAATAAAAGGAAATTTCTTCTTATCCTCTCTTTTCCTCTTATTTCGTGTTTTGTCATATCCTTCATTCTGATCATTCTCTTGTATTCCCTCAGATGCTCCATCGTTTCTTCCCCTTCTCCGCATAGCCTATAGAAATTTTTCTCTCCCTTTTTCGACTATCTGTTCGCTCTTTCTTGATTTTCGTATCTAAATCTTGCAACCACTGTCTGATTTCTTTAATTTAATTACTTCGCTCACTCTGTCTTCTTTTCTAATTTTCCTATACTTCTTGTTATATTTTCCTGCCACGATTTTTTCATATTGCCCGTGCCTTTTTCCGTCTCTATCTGTGCCAAATCACCCGCAAGTGTCCTTTCCTTTATCCCTCCTGTAGTTAGGTCTTGTCCATGTATTCCTTTCTGTTCATAGTACCTCGTTCTAGATCTCTCGCACTTTGATATTTCCCCCTCTGGTTTCAAATCGATCTCTCTCCAGCATTCTTTAATTATTTTGTTCCTTTCCGTCGTTTTCGTTCGCTCTTCGTACCTTACTGCTCTCCTGCCGGCTCCAGTCCTTATTTTATCCGTTCTTGTACATATTCTTGTACGTATATCCTTGGTCTCTCCCATATACGTGAGGGCATTAAAGTTTAAATCTAACGTCCATTATATACCTGGTTTGTAAACCAGATTTTTGATTGAACTGGTCTTCAGCTTTTGAAACTCTTGCCAGCCCGTTGATTCCGCGATGTAGAGCGTTATACTCTTCACCAGACTTTGGAAGATCTTTATTCCTCTTCCAAAGTTGTTTCTGAATCTCCTCTATCCTAGTTCCCGCGTCTGTTTCATTACTGTCGTCGTCTTCTTAGTTGCGTCCCTTATATTCAACCCTTCATTCTTCTGTAGATGAAATCTAAGATATTTGACGTCAGCTTCAAATGAACAACTTGTTCGTGAAATTCAAAGTTCAGCTCCGCCACCTTTTCATACCGCCATCTCCACTCTTCTTTCTTACCTGGCTCTTTTCCTTTGTTAAACATTAGCACTTTGGATTTTTTTACGATAGATGTATTGATTTTCGGTAAAACTGGTAAAACAAAATCATGAAGGAAGTTTATGTTTTTATTACGTATCTAATACGTACATAATAATAATCGATAAGAAACTATTTTTCTCACAAGGTAAAATTGACTCAGTCCTGAAACTTAACGCACGGTATTAACGATATTTATTTGCATTAAAATGTTACACTAATATTTTAGAATAAAATATAGGACACGAATCATTTCAAACATTCTATATTCCGTTACTTAGAAAGACAAAGAAACAGTGCAGCGTTGTTCCAGTGGTAAAATCGGAATAGTTATCGGCCGCATTCGCGAGTCGGCCGATTGCGTTGAAATAATGTTCCATGACACCACAAATTCGCTCCAGCGATCCAACAAGCCGTCCAGCATCCGCAAAAGGCGAACCGTTATCGTCTGGCCACCGCGTATCGTCGACAGCATTGTCAACCGATGCGCGTGGTCGGTGATCAACGTGACGAGACCTTGCGTGTACCTCTTAGATATAGGATTACGGTATCGATATCGAATTATACGCCGTCTTGAATCGATACCGGTGGAAAAAAACTCACCCGACTTCTCTGCATTTTGAGATGGTGGATAGAACGGGAGACGGAGGATCCTTCTTCGTTTGCACCGGTATAGAATCGACCTTAACCCTGCTGCACTCATCGAATTTTTATGCCTGAATCACACTCACGTCTTAATGAAAAGAAAGACGTTTAATGCTTTAAGAAAATCTTCGACGGAGGAACGGAAGGAACGAAAAGTCCGTCTTTTTTCCCTTAAATTTAAGAAATTTAGGGAACGAGAGAAAAGTACAATTGGGTTGAAAATGCTTCAAAGAACATTGCAGAGTTAAAGCGAATTTTCTTTGATTTAATTACGATAGTGTTCGTTAACACGATCAATTAGAAAATAGAAGGTCGATAAATTAACAAATTGCTATATACTATAAGAGATCTCAAAAAATTTCATTCGCGAATCAATTCGTATTCCACGATTAATCGAAGAATAAATTATTGGATTTGTTCTTGTAAAAATACTACGAGGTAGCAAATATTTCCTCCTAATCGTGTCATTTCAATTCTGTCAATATTACGACAATGCGTAAATACAAGAATTCAATGAAAATAGAAAAGAAAAGAAACAAGGTGAATTGGTAAGTTTCTTTCATGCGGTTTGGCGCTGATGCTCTGTTGCCATTCTCTCGTCGTTGTTCTCGTTGTTGCTCGTCGATGCACGATCACCATGACCAGCGTCCTTCTCCATTCACGAAGACAAAGTAACCATGTAATCGAGCTTCTCCGAGGAAGCTCCTTCCGATCCACTATCTTCTTTTTTTCCACTTTTGTCCCTTCGTCGTCGGTTTCGTTCCTTTTTCCTCCGTACACTCTGTTTCGTTCTACCATCGATAATCACTTGAAAACGAATAAATTGGATGAAACTGCTGGGATTGAAATTTTATGTTATACAAAATTAAAAATTGTATGCCAGTCATTTTGGCTGGTCTGATAGTTCTAATATCAAAGATTCTCAATAGTAAAAGCTGTAAATTACGATAGAGGACTTATTGCGAGGATAATTGCGAGTAGTTTGTCTCACTGAAGTGGCAAAGGGGATGTTGGAAGGATGTTGAAAATTCTACCACTTGAGAAATCGTGACTGCCGAAGCGGCTCGTCGCGTCAAAATAGACATCTGCGTTCTCGATCCTTTGAGGACCTCTTCAGACCTCTTTGAAAACCTCCGTGGAGAGGTCCTGAAGGGTCAGATTGCGCAAACAGGGTCGACAAACAGACACGAGAACTATTTTCTATTTCCGGCTGGAGCACGCGTGCAAAGTCAAACAAATGATCGATGAATTGACCGCTCCTCTTTCAACTTTTTCCCTATAATCTTGGAAAATAGTTCAATATTTATCCACGCTTCAAACCACGTTTCAAACACGGCTTTCCATAATCTCTGTGTGCTTTCACACCTTGTTGCAAGTATGTTTATATAAATCATGTCACTCGTGATCTATTCTAATGTAAAGCATTATCACATTCATGTATAATATCGTGCCCTAGCATGGCTAATTTTATATAATACACTTCACCAAACAAAGATTATGCATATATCAGCGAAAGCAGATATCACAAGCCTACAGATTTAAAGCGAAACGAAATTCTCTATCGAATTTCTCTGCTAAACTTTGTCAGTGACAATTCATGGATCTGAAACAATTATCTAAATAAATTTAATGATTTCTCAACTGGAACTAGAAGGAAGGAAAGAACCAATGGAACGGATTGAAAGGGAAAAAGTATCCGAAGAAGGCGCTTACCCTCCGCAGTACCATTTAAACGGTTTAACGTGGGTGTAATTGAAAGGCGCGTAACGGCTGATTACGAGTTCCGGAAGGGGCCTATTCATCCGTGCGACACAAAAGTACGACAAAGACAATGCTGGCTCCCGGCACAAACACGGCATCGCCTTGATTAAAATGAGAATTAGGGAAATAAAGCTGCCTGTCCTAATTGCGCCTAGCAGCTTATCGCATGACCTTATGTCGACACGACGAGTTGGCCCTCCAGATTGCCAGCTAACTTTATGAACCCTGACATCCTTTGACGTCGGTGAAAAACGCCCGTGAAGCTGATTTTCCTCTGTACTGAATGGTACAATTGTGCGAGAAGATTTGCGATTTTCAATGAAATACTTGTAGCAAGGTTAATCAGACGACGTGAATGCGCGTGTGGTCAGATAGTTAAAACCTTTATTTCGTTAACCGTCTAGTACACTCTCGCTAAATACGTCGGCGTTCTACAATCGCTTTCGTTCGATCGTAAGTCGCTTGTGATACGTTCGTTCGTAGGATACTCATTGTGGAGTACTGATCGCAGGACACTCCATTCGAGTATCGGGATACGTTTCCTTATGACCTATCGAACTTTCACCACCACGCGCTGACACGTAATCTTCTATGCTTGTTGTCATCTAGTCATCGTCGCTCGAGGTCGAGGTGACGTTTTTGCATTTTATTACGTTTAATCGATTTATTGTTAGCAATTAGACGGTTATGGGTAAACGGTGTCCACGGTGGGATTCGAACGATGGGTCAACGATCGCGTGCCACTACATACTAATATAATATATGTATACTTGCACGACACCTGTGACGGTTTATTTTTCTTTGCTTTAAGCTATTTTCTACATGTACAAAAAAGTGCAACAATTAGGTCAGTAGCACAGACCAAATATCTAAATCGTATGTATTAAACAATGGATGCCGTAGCAACTTAAGATAAGCTTTTCAACTTACAATGTTAGTGTCTTATTTGAAACTAGTAAATATAATCTTGAGGTTTATATATTATATTTTACCGACTTTCTGCATTAAATCGAGAAGTGAAATATTCCAGAATACAAAGAAAATCATTCTGCACTTTGCTACGGTTACCACCATTCCCCATAGTCAGTATTATGGGAAATCTCAGTTCGTCTTTGAAATCGAAATAAAAGGGTAACACGTTGTCCGATGACGACGATCTTTTTATGAACCCGCCCCCGTGCCGGAACGAATGGCAGACGATTAAATCCTCGACTACACGAGTCATCCAGCTTCACTGAAAAACGAACAGATTCAATGAAACATGACTTCTAACCTGAACAAGGTTAAATCCATCTGAAACATCTCCTTTCCTTTCTCCAAATACAAAAAAAAGAGAAATAATTCCTTTTAATCTCTTCCAAAATCCAAAAGAGAAAAAGAGTAAAAAGAAAGAAAAGAAAGATGAAGCTCGTTTCGAGATACAAGAAGGAAGGGAGACAGAAGAGATTTCCACGGGGGTGGGTTTTTAACGAGAGGGTGCATCACCTGGTAGGACCATCCATCACGTGAAGGAAGAAGGGCTCGACTAAACGTATATATATAGCGAGGGAGGGCAAAGAGACGAAGGGACGACGGTATCCACAATTTGTCCTCGTCACGTTTAACGCGGCCGCTCTTGGAGGCACGCAAAACGGCCGAAAGGGGTTGCAGGCCTTCCTGCACCCGGTTATAACCTTGTTACACCGACTATATATTATGTGCGATTAAATACGTAACGGGGAAGCTACGCGCAGCGTGTCCATTAACTCCTCGTCGCAGGATATTAACGTTTTGTATATTGTTCACTGTACAACCGTTCACAGGATGGGGCTCGTAAGACGCACGCGGCGTCCAAGCCATCCACCTACGTACGTTCTTTCCCGTGTCATTTAACTTTTTCCCTACATTTTTACAATGATTCTTTCGATAGATTAGCAATAAGATTCTTTTGCGAGTGAGAATATAACAGTCAAATTTTAGGTATTTTTTGAGGTAAAAGTAACGTTTGGGATAATAAGTTTTCAAACAAATCGAATAGTCCACGCTAGGCTATTCATGTGTTTCGGTACAGACTGCAATTATGTTCATTAGAGACTGTCGTAAAATGGTTCAGAATCATGGAAACGATTGTATGATACGGTTTGACAGCGGAGGTATACTTTTATAGGTTGTTAAACAGCATTTATAACAGGGATTAGCCCATGTTTAAATTTCCTTGTATATAAGACCGTTATAAAATTTGTAATTGGTTTTGTCTCCGTTTATCTCAATTATTTACCTTCACAAGGGACCTTTTTTTTAGAATGTTGAATTTTATTGATCTTCAATAATATTTGATACGGATGTCACATAAACATATATACATACGTATGCATGTGTGAAAAATCTCTATAATACTACATTTAAGGGTCATCTACAATTCCTAACTATAAACATCTGTATATAAACATTCTGCCGTTATCACAAGCGTACAATCATTCAGATTGCTTAGTATTTTAAAGAATTTCAACTATAAAGCAAATCGACTTTGTCATTGAATCTATCTAACCAGCTCTAGTTTGGTCTGTCCTAAGATCCACGTGAATGGACTTCGGCCTAGAACTTCCTGCGGTGGTCCCATCGGCTCGTAACTCGTTTTTAGACGAGTAATTTTAGACGTTGCTCGCCGTTTGAATCGCGTGGAAAGGATTTCTCGGTAGAAGAAGCCGATGTCGCGGAAAACGGTCGTCGTTTCCCACAAGCGGAAGGGGCGTCGTTAATCGGCCTCCGAGCACCACCAGACATCAGAGACGTCTGGCAGGAGAAACAAACAGAACGGAGCCTACGGTGCCTTTTATTATCGGCGTAAGCGCGGTTTTATTACGACGAAAAACTGTTTGGACCGCCGTCAGGCTTAAGCTTCCGGAGAGAGAAGCTGCTACGGGACGTAAAACCAAAGCTTTGACGAGTGCCGACGGTGTCCATATCCTCGCGATTTTTCTCCGTCTTCTGGCGTCGGCGATATGACTTTAATGAATATTTACGCGACCGTGTCTTAATTAGTTTTTTTGTAACTGTTAACTGTTCGTCTACTGTGGTATTTCTTCTAGAGAAAGATGAAATATTGTTGTTTACGCGGATAAAACGTTGTCTGTTCGCTTTGGCCGTCAGTAGGATACCGAGACTGGTCGCATTTGTACTCTAGATATTATCGTTTGATTTTGTAATTATTTAAAAGTTTGCAATCATATTATGTACTTCTGTATTTGGAGGTACAATTATTTGACTAACTAATAATATCTGCAAACTGATAAGTGACAGGTTGTGGACTACGGACTTCTCTCTTTATAGTGCAATAGTTGGCTAAAGTATATATAAGTCATACCTGTAGATATCATGTGCTTGTGCGTTAAGTACATTTTCGCAAAGTTTCTATTCTATACAAATATATTACCCGATAAAACAGACTAATACGTAGCGTTAAAAGGATCCGAGAATGAAGAGCTAACAGAACGTACAATTGTGTACCAGTAAAGAGAGTCAATTCTAATGACCGGCCAGCAGCGTCCAGTTCGCAAAATTAGGGAGATAAGGAAAATTACCGGTGTGTCTAATAGGTTGGGCGGTCAGTTCCTTCATGAATGGTCAACTTTCCTCCGTGAACAATTGAAAAGGCTGACCATCGTTCCTTCCTCCTCTCTTTCTTTCTTTTTCTTTTTTCTTTCGTTATTTCGTTGGGTTGAAAACGTTTCGATTCTCGGACAACGTTCAACAGACACGCGTGCACGGCGCAGCTGCGTTACTTAATTGACAGAAAGGGCACGCCACAGGAAACACCTTGTAAATTTACCCCCACCCGTGTAATTCGATCAAGAACCCCGTTGACTCGCGACACTGTTGACATTTGGTTATTTTGACGTCACGCTGGGATCCATCGATTCGAGTGAACTTCCACGGAGCACCGGCGCTCGTAACCCTTCCACTTCTCGGCCCTCCTCTAGGGACCACCCGTAGATTCTGCTGCTCGCATCGACTAGCAAAATTACGACAGAATGCTCAGGAATTAACGGACACCAGATTGAAACAATATTCCACGATGAATCGGAAATAATTTATTTTCTGCCAGATTTACTCCTACCATGACGTATGATGGCACGAAAGCGGGTACAAAACACAGTTCGTTGCGGGGACTCGCGAGCGTCGAGTAGCTCGTAAAATCGCGAACCGCGTCAGCCGGTTTTTAGAGACTAATGGAATATGATGTCAAGCTGGCCGCGGCGCTTGCGTTGTAAATCTCGATGAATTATCGTCGTTTAAACGACTGTGAAATTAGCGGTTTAGCGAGCCGCGTCTCTGGATCCTCTACGCATAGATGCGCACCTCGTAACTGTCTTCTAGGTGCTAAATTTCGCACGAGCCCATCTCGAGGGGCAAAATCCCGGGACGTGGAACGGTTTCTGCGCGAACTTGAACAGACACGTGTTTCCTCCATTGTTTCTGCGAGGGTAGCGCGATTATTCTGCTCTGGATAATTGCTCTGGAAAAACTGTGAATTTAACCACGATGCATCTGTTGCCCTTTCAGAAGAAAGGCGGTTTTATTATTAAAAGAAAGATAAGAGAAGCAAGGAACAACTTTTGACACAATCACAACACCTTCTAAACATAAACTCAGAGGAAACACGTATGAAATAAAGCCAACTATGATCTTAGTAGGAAAAGAGAAAATTCAAATAACAAGACTCGGGATAGATCGCTTCAACGTCGCATATTCTCATCTTGTCAAAATATAGAACCCTGAACTCTGTGAATATTGGAAAACCAACGACGCCGTCGGACCACTATTTTGATACTACACTAAAGATACAAGATGCAACTTAAAGACATATTCATCAATAGAACGCAACGTAAAAAATTCCCTGATAGAAATAGTCCTTTTGCACCGTCATATGAAAGTATACAAATTGCACCAACATGCTGACCAATGACTATCTAATTACTTACTAATTAACTACACTTACTGAGATAACTGTATCAATTTGTAAATATTATTATCTATTATAACATCTTGCCATTGGATGTACTGATGAAATAAAAAGAATTTTTTCATTTGATTTATTATCACCGTACTATTTATTAGTACTTTTAACATTTCTATACTCGAGCTTGTAGAAATCGTATCAATCTTACTGGCTGTCTACCTCTGCACGCTGCAATTTCTGTACGCTAATGGGCCTCGTTCGCATATCGGCAAATAAATAATAATTATTGCGAAAGAAAAAAATTGAAAAATTATTGTTCTTGATAATGGAAAAGAATCGAAAAAGAGCACCTAGAAGAGGAAATAGAAGAAACGGCGGAAACGATGATCCAGTTAGTTGCAACGAATCGACGTCTCCCCTCGACCGTTTTGCGTACAATCGAGGTCTATCCGTGCTGAACGATACAAAAGTCGCGTTCTCCTTTTTGAAGCGCGTAACAGAAGCGGAACCGACATTTGCATCGACGTGGAATCGTGCCACTAGGTCTTTCCATCGAACAGCAACGATCAGTAACCAAAGAGGGGAGGTGAATGGCGGAAGAACAGGTACGAGACCGCCTTATTTTGCTTTCCAAAAATGCACAAACCATCGGCTGATCCGTCAGTGGCATCGTTAAAGGAGCCGACAGTTGGACAATGAGTCCTTTCGTATCCTCTTACGTATGCGAATTACACGGATCAAAGACCATCAATGTCCATCGATCATATTCGTGTCGGACACGTTGACGTGTCTTTGGAAAATTGGTCATTTTCACGGTTCTCGTTGATAGTTGAATGTCTTCACCTGGACTGCTTGTAATTGTAGAGATTTTTCTAACAATTCTACTCTCACAGAAATGTTCATTGTTCTGGCCGATAGCTAAATGTCTTCACCTGGATCTTGTATAATTCTTAAGACTTTGAGTGGTTAAGATTCTACCTTCGCAAGAATCGATAATTTGTCCAGTTTTGGTTGATAACTGAATAATCTCATTGATAGAGTTTTTACATCTTTCGAAGTATCTGAATGGTTTGAATGCCTTTCTTCATGGCGAACATTTCCATCATCAAAAATATGAACATGATTTTTCCAAGTTTTCCTTTTCGCCTTACAAATGTCACATGCAATAGCAAAATCGACTTTAGTATCCTAATAATCCACTGGAATACCTTTGCAAACGTACCTGTTCATCGAGGAGTTGAAAAATCAGTTTCGAGTGAAAACGGTCGTTACATTTACCATTGATCGTCTCCTCGGAGGCGAGTCGAAGAAGAGCAACGTCTCAAGAGAGGCGATCAATGAAAGGAAACGAAATGCGAGCAATGGCGTGACGGGAAGTCGTTTCGTCAATGGCTACCGTGTATAGTCAGCTCTGACAATAAACGACAGCGAAGAGATCCAAGGGAGAAAACCCCCTTCGATCTGCCTGTTCGAACGTTCTCGAGGTGTAAATGGCACGAAATGGTATTAAAGGCACCTTCTCTACCTGCTGGACACTTTTCAAACCAGAGCTGTTCTATGCTCCTCTTTCTTTCTCCTTCGTTTTCTTTTTTCGTTTCTGTAAAATTGAAACGTAACGTTGACGCACCGAGATCCATTCATCGAGAAGGACACGAGAAGCAGGGGCACGGTAGCGCCTTTCCAGGAACTTCTTCCATTCCTTTCACGTCTCCTCTCTTTCCTGTTCATTCATTCCTTGTCATAGTTATTCTTCGCGATCGCTTTTTTCAAGCCGAACGTTTCGCTGATACGTCGATCGTCGATGAGACTTTTTAAGAACGACGAATAATTGATTTCTTTGATAAAGATAGCGCGAGAATCAGAAAGACTAGAGGCTAGGAACAAGGGAATAAAAGTGTTTTTAACGGATAGTAGAATAATATTGGAATAGGGAAAGACCAAACGTAGCGTTGTTCGTGATCGCCATATGTGTGATTAGTATGTATGTATTAGGTAATTATTATAAATTACATCATAACGTGCGGACTTTTTTTTCTCGCTTCGAATTCCGATAAGTGCCTAAATAGTGCCGCATCACTGACATGCATTAAATACAAATAATTACATTATTACAAAATTCTTATCTTTCAGTATAAATTTCTCCGAAACTTAATAACGATTCGATAATCCCATAATGAAACAGAATAAGAAGAAGATAAAGAGAAAGATTATCAGGATCATTCGATTAGGGTACTTTTATTTACCAATATTTCTAATTACTATAATTATCAGGAGCTTTCAAAATATTAGGAGCGTACAATATGAATCTATATATCTTCGTCAAAATTTATGGTAGTCCCGTATAATGATATAGAATTTCCTTCAAGAAACCTTCGAAAGCTCGAGGATATTAGGAATCAATTCCCGGCTATAAATATAAATACATACGATGCCATAGATCGGGAAGATCCTGTCGGCAAACAGGATAACGTTACAAATTCTTTAAAAGAGACCTTAGCTCTGTATTGAATGGCGGCCAAGAGAGGGAGAGGCAAAAACAGAATGACCTGAATTGGAGCTGGGTACGGAATCAGAGGATTAGCCAAGTTGAATACCTTCTCGGTAATTTCCTTTCTCGTCTATCTTCCTAACTGGTACATATATCTTTCCTTCTTCGAAATTCGACGGATCAAAGGTGAACGTCCCAAGAAAGGAAGCTAATCCGTACAATACATGCGTACGAGCATTTCGCTTGTGCAGCTCGATACAGACGGGAAATCGTGACGGTATTATGAGATCTAGATCACGTGGGAGGGTAATGTTTACACCTAAGTAACGCAACACCGATTCAGGAAATACTATAAGTCGTGAAATCGAACCTATTAGTTGCTGCAATCGTTTATTATTGAACTAAGTTTTATATCGCCAGCCAAAAGTTTAGGATTAATATTTATCCATATTCTTATTTATAAGCATTATTTGTAAGTATTAACAGTCCTGATAATTTCATACAGAATCTAACGATTGATGCAGACTATCAGACGACCCAGATAAAAAGGATTCGTGAAAGTTGTGTGTAAGAGTTTCAGGAGGTGATGCATTAGCAATTGTATATTGTAGTACACAAACGTTTTAATTTAATCTTCGTTGAGAAAATCTGTGACGAATTATATAGGAAATTCAGAGGAGCTATAACAACAAGCTTCCACAAGGATACGCTTAGAGGATCCTTTATAGCTGTTAAAAGTTTCGAATTAGTTGAGAAAAGCCAAGCTTCCAACATAACGTCGATCGACGTCTGTTTCAAAACGTCCCAATGATATTTGACGTTTCACACCCCTCTCTTCACACCCAGTAAGAAAAGTAGAGAGGCGCGAGACCGTTCGCATTAATAAAAATTTCACTGATCGATGCTCACGAACCATAGATCCTCGCGAGCGTGTACTGCACGCGGTCGAAGAGAACCGAGCGGGTACGCCGCGCAGGTAACTCTTTCGATCTGGAAAGGGCACCCCTGATCTTTCTGAGCCGTCGCTCAGCGGGATGCTACGTTGGTCCCCCTTTATTTTGATTTATTCGACGTTAACTCGCTTTGACGCCCGGTGGCCCGTGCCTCTGAATAACAGCAACGACTCAAAGTACCTCTGAAACATTGATAAAGAACAATCCCCTTCGTCGAGTATTCGATATTGTACCTCTGACGTCGTCCAAGGGCAAGGAAGAAGAAACTAATTGCCTGGAGATGATTTCTCGCTTCTTAGATAGCTATTGACGATGATAAATGTTGCGTAAGATACAGCGCAGAAAATGGTAACAAGATTGGATAATTCGTATCAGAAGCATGACGTAGTTTGACAAAAGAGCGAGTCGCATTTTTATCGATAAAGATGGAAATTCGCGAGCCCACCCCAGCATGGGAGCAGAAAGGGTAACACATGTCGATCCAACGGTTAAGATACGGGGAACGATGGGGTTGAATTCGGCCGATTTTTACCCCAAAAGCTAGGTTTTGTGTCGCACGGGTCATAAATCAAGGGGCGTAAAATCAATTATCACTTATCGGAGTCCGTGACTCGGTGAAAGCCTGAACCTGTCGCTTATATCCAGTCTGTCCAAGTTTTTTTTTTCGTCAATTGGTAAAAAAAAAGACGGGGAAAATTAAGTCGTATGCTGCTTACGAAATATTTTCGACCCTAACGTCCGTATATCGAACGAAATATTATTACTACGGATATTTAGGCAAATTCATATTTTTACGTATACAACTAAAGGAAAGTAATTTAAATACTACAACAAATAGTAGATAGTAGATAGTAACAAATAGTACAACAAATATATATATATATATATATATATATATATATATATATATATATATGCGTAAGTAAATTTCCTACAAATATATAAACATTCACGGTCTAATCGTTGTTGTCACAATGAAACAAGACTACGAGGTGGAAATAGAAATACTTGTAACCTTGAAAATTGAAAGAAACGAATCGTAAGATAAATTACAAGAATGGAGTCCATGTGTGTGAAAGAAATCAATGATAATCGGAGACGAATCACTCGGAGCAATCTGGCCGCCTTTAAAGAGAACCGGCAACCAGCAATACTTTTGCGAGACAGTCGTCTCTGGGAGGTCGAAAATCATGGAAGAATCGAGTCGATTTTATCTTCTGTCAGGCGCAACGGATACTTTTTTTTTTCGCTCGAGCACTCGGGCTCACTCCTGGCCCAGGGTAAAAAGAAAGGAAAAGAGGGAGGAAGCGATGCGTAGCGTCTCGGAATGATGGACGATCGATCTCTACTGATTTCTTGCACCGTGGAACACGAGTCTTCTCGCTGTTCCTTGTCGAACCGTACATAAACGGTACATAGAAACGGTACAGAACCAACTGTACTTTCGAGATTTCTATTTATTTATATATTTTTGTAGGAAATTGTCACATGGAATTTTGAGGCATTCTGATTGTATCTATTACTTGATATAGTTTACCTAATAATTTGTTAAAACAAAGTACGTGAAATTAATGCGATGTTAAATGGTCAACGGATAGGATCGATTGGGGTTTGATAAATATATTTATACCAAATAAATTACACGGTGCCACTTTCTGTACATAGTCCATTATTACACGCTCGGCTGGAGCTGTTTGCCTTTCCCATGTACGGAATAATCCACGATTTCGACCGACTTGTCGCACGTATCGCGCCTTCGCATTATCCCGAAACGGGTAAATACCCTGTCAGCCTGCTCTGGAATCGGCTTAAACGCCGCCTCGCTGGTGTGTTGACGTGTGAAAGGGGTGAGAATTCGCGATTCTCCTATATTTTCTACGAACGCCTTTGACTTACTACAAACAGCTTTAATCCATTAGTGATATCTTAAATTTGCATAAAATTGCAATGATACTGTAATAATAATAACTTTCATTATATCAATTGTATTATATTTTATTACATTAATTTCACGAAGCTCGCAGGAGTACGATCAAGTTTAAAGGAAGTCAGGAGAACGAAAGGGAGAACTAGCTGCAATTTTAAGTATCTCTCGACCCTCGTTGCTAAACAACGTTCACAGACACGAAGAGTATGAGTAGGCGTCCCTGTTTTTGCCCCGGTGGGTCGAGCCGAAATTCGTCGAGAACGCTTTATCGAGAGAAAATTCAATTATAATGAACGTGGACGCAGGCGCCGCGACGTCCACGTCGGCCATTGCTACGTCACCATGGATACCAGGGAGGAGACGAAGAGGAGACACGGTAAACCGGTATCGATCGTCGCAACCCTCGCTGCTCTTCTTGCGAAATTATTTCCATGTTCTCCTCTGCGAATCCTCTTTTTCCTCTGTTGCTGATTAATCCGCGTCCCCGTCGAATATCGTTAATTGCGACAGTTGCACCTTCGTTTCTCTTCGTCTTGTTATTTTAATCTCGATTCCTGAAGGTATCGTAGGCTTCCTTGTTTCCACTTGGAATTTTATTGAGATTTGAATAACGGAAGAGACTTAACAATTCTTTAGAATTTCTTCAAGTTTCTAATATCTCGAAACTAGTATCTCAAACTCCGCTACTCTACGAACTTAGTCTAATATCTTAAGAACTTAAGTCGGATCTGGTCGAGGCGAAGATCGAGGAATCACTGAACGTAGAACGTAGATTCTTAAAATGTTTGTGGATTGTACCGCAAAATATTTGCCATTTGAACCAATATCACAGCATTCGATTAATTGAGATGAATCCGTTTCCTCCGAAAGAAGAAAGAAGATACGTCATTCTCTGTCAACGCCATTCTCGTCGGATAACGTAACAGAATTGATAGGTATACAACTCAATTCAACTCGAGTCATTTTACACGGCTCGAAATAAATCCCTGTTCCACGGGCATTCAATCGAAAACGACACCGAGAAAACGAGAGAACTGAGAGGCAGAGGGGCGGTGAGGCGGTACGAGAGAGGAGACGTTGCATCGGTATAATCCGGCTCGTGTTTGCACATGTTTTACATCGACGCCCCGTCTGTTTGCAGACAGTAAATTATGTCGTACAATAAGGCTACCCCTTTCGGTATTCTAGCTCGCAGATTATAAAACGAGAAAAAGGGAAAAAGACTCCTCGTTGCTCTTTTATCGATGAGAACTTATGCTCTTGGTCCTTCCGTTTCCCCTCGTTTCAACGATATAAATACGCTCTCTTTCTTTCTGTTTTGTCGTCCGTTTCGTTTCTCCTATCGAAGAACTTGTCTCGTTTTTAAGTACAAATATTTGAGACAAAGTGTTTTACTTCAAATTATCTCTACCTAGTCATTCGTAGAATAATAGTCCTCAGCAAGAATAGCAGAGTACATATACACTTAGTGGCGATAAAATTACAGATCCAAGCGAAACTGTCATCTTGCTTCTCTGAACTCTTGTCGTTCAAGAATTACTCGAATATTCTCCCTGCAAGGAAAATTGAAGGCGATATTCCGCAATACACGGACGTGGTTGTATAATGTTTTGCGTTCTCGCAGTCTGGTAAGAATAAAAAGGGCGAAACATCACGATCGTGTGGTCGGAATTCTGTGGTCGGTCTTACGATATTCGCGGTGGGAAGAGACCGCAAAGACAATCGAGATGACTCTCGGACGTTCATCTGGACTTTTACCGCGTCCGGACGTGCACCGTTAACTTTGCGAATTGCGTCGCTACTTTGTCGAAAAAAAGCGCATTGAATTTTAAACGCGCCACCCGTCCACGCTACTATCTTCGCTGTGATCGAATTCAAAAAATGAGACGAAGAGAGTTTGCAAACTTCAAATCTCAGCGTCTAACTGGATTTTCCATTGCTCGCGAGTAGACGGCTAATTTTTACGCGGTCGTGTTTTTGTATATACGTGATTAAATATATAGAATCTAAACTAACATTATAATCGTCTAGAAAGATTATTCTCCGGCATGTGGTACAGACAATGGACGTGTAATCAATACCAAACGTGTTAATGAAACCTCTAAATTCTACGTGTTGCACTCTCCAAAGAACGAAAAGGGAGTTCATAGGGGAAACACGATGTGAAAACGCTTTTTTTATTCGTTTGTCGAACGATGCAGTTCCACGAGCACGGAACCATGGCAAGAAGCAAGGAGCCAGGATAATAGAGACGTCGCCGGTTTGAACGATACGTGACGTGTAATTAAACGCAGTCGCACCGATTCGTAGAGTCGCGTGGATCGATCTGCTAGATCCCCCGTGATGCTGGCAATTACCGAGAGCTTAGTATGGAGGGCTAAGGCTACGCGACAACGCTCAAAGGTCGGCCCGTTCACAGAGGAAAGCGAACCGTCCCCTGTCCACCCCCTGGTGCACTGAATGCTCGCCGATTCACCCGGGGCCACGTGTCCCGCTGCTTCGAAATATTCATATCCTGCCTCTGGTCTCTGCTCGAAACGCGATCGGGACAGTTCGTGAGCTTGTACAATGTATGGATGTCGACCAACCGCTTGTACTCAAAGGAATGCCGGGTTTCCATGCACGATTGAACTAATATCATCAATGAAATATTATAAGACGCAAGTTACAAGTTAAAAAATTCCTTTGCGTGACAGAGATAAGTATAATCTTTTTATTATATTAAATTTAAAAAAATGTAAGAAAGATGCTTACCGACATCTGTAACACACTTTAACACGCTTTTTACGTTATTTCTTCATTATTTCCAAGAAACCACTGATCATGTCTGAATATGTTTAATGAAATTGTTTTCGTACAGAGTAAGTTGAACGCTAAAGGATGACAGGAGATGTTATGTGGTAACTTATTGCCTTTCATAAATGGTATAGAAGATAAAAAGACAATGTTTCAACAAGATAGTATTCCTTTCCATACAGCCGTCATTATTAAAAAAGTGGTTTCAAAGTTTCGGAATAAAATTGTTACCATGGACAAAACCGAATCCTGTTCTGAAACAGATCCAGAACCTATGGGAAATTCTAGCAAGAAAAGTTTACGATCAGGAGAAGCCACCTATAGAAAATATCGTTGAACTCGAAGAAGAAATAAAACCTGCGTGAACGGATATTAAAAACGAAACTTTAAATAAGATAGTGGACAGTGTACCTAACAGATTGATAAAAGTAATCAAAAGTAAAGGAAAATCCACTAAATATTGAATAGAAGGGTAACAAAATTAACACTGACTTTATACTTTTTCAAAATTTTTGTTTCTTGTATCTTCCCTCTTGTCTTATATTACAGTACGAAATTATACGAACGACTTTATCAATTTTTGTTTGAATATTATGAAAAATCAACAAATGAGATTGAGTTTATAATTATTCACGGCACTGTATATTATACAATATACAGTATACATATATTATACAAGACAAATGTCTTAAATTTTTTCTAATAGAAATTAAAATTCCTGCTGATGGAATTTAATGGAAGAATATTATTAACGAAATTGTACAAATCATAAGTTCAATTTCCGGAGAAACCACGTTATTTACACAGTAACACAGGAAATATACATTTGTTCTTTTCATTCGAAGTCAATTAACCATAGGTGTCCAATGACATTGTACTATAATATGTACATTCTTTCCACTATACTCGAGTGCGAATAAACAATGAATTTAAAAAGTGTAAAAGTTTCATCTTCATGATACACGAATCTGTATGCACTTCGTGGTGAAACTTTCTCTAGGATGGCTCATTGACCGCGATATTGCCGCGTCGTCATGCTTAGTATCAGTTAACGGCCAGCGGACTATGACAATCCGTTTGTCATGCAGTATGCGCAACATTAGTTCATAAAATGACCGAGAAAGTTACAACGAGTGTAACCAAGTCAACAAACGTAAACTTTCTACATCTTTCTTTAACGTAAGAAATTCTCCGTAAAAGTATTAAAATATCGTTAGTACCAATGAAAGAGATACCCTACGTAATTCCCGTATTATAATCAACAATCTGATTTCTACCCCTAGTTTCAGAGGCAAGCAGATGGACCACAGCTACGATAAACCCTCAAAACGTCCAATCTCGCGACTGTCCCTGTCGAAGCTTTCGATCGGACCAATACGAACGTCAGTCAAAGTCAAGAGTCGAAAAGGTAGGCTGACGTTTCCAAGACCCTGACATGCAGACAGACAGAACCGGTCGATGAACGTACAAATTCAGGCTCAGGTAGCGGCGCACAGTATCGCGTTACACGGTTATGGACCGATCGAAAAGTCCGCAATGAGCTACCGTGCGTGGGTGTACCAGTACAGAATGCTTCAAAGCTGATGAGTTTAATTGTGCCATCTCCTTTCTTCATTCGGTATTTTTTGTTAATTTCTTCTAGTTTGTATATCTTTGATGAAACGCTATTGGATTAGGAATACGAGCCCCTATAGAACGTAACGGATAAGCTTCCTAACATTTATGACAGACGATGTACGTGACGCTGGCAGCAAACACGTCAAGAATTTTTTTTTAATCATAGAGAGACAAACAGTTCCTCTAGGTCTAGACTGTCCTCCTGTCTTCGCCATTTTATGAACTGAGAAGGCTTAAAGTTCACGAAGTTCTTAATACAAGCATTACGATACAAGCAAAAGAACTGAATGTTTGATGCTTCCTAACTAGAATTTTCATCGTATTATCATGAATTTGTATCTTTTATACCAACGAGACGTATTTGGATCGGTTAATTACATTCTTTCGGAAAATGAAGTTAGAAGAGTCGAGAACCAGATAGACGAATTGGCCCGAAAGTGACTTGGCCTAAAGAAATAATTTCACTGCCCCGATATGTCCGATTCTTCCAAAATTACCACTCTCCGTCGTAATCAGCGTACGCTCGCCATTGTCCAGCTCGTGTCTCTTTGAACGATCCTGTACGAGTCCATGCATAACACAACCACCTCTGTATTTCGCTGGTGCTTCTAATGACCGGCTGTCAATACTCGTGCGGCTCCCTAGCGGAATGAATGGAACGCTTTGGCAGTTCGTTTGCCAGGCGGGGGTGTAGGTATTATGTTCCATTCGTTCCTCTCTGTTCCGTCCATGGAACTGTAGGGTCAATATTGTGCGAGCGATTGAGCGTATCCCCGTATTCCTTGTTTGCGTTTCTCCTACGCCCGGAACAGGTCCGGAAAATTAGTGCCAATTAGATTCGTATGGCGACGGGCGTAAAGGATATATACGCAACTTTGAATGTTTGACCGACCCTCACGATTCTTTCTGACCATTCTGCCAAACGATTCTAACGAACAAATGCTTCCCAGCCCTTGTCGAGGGCCTTCTGCGTTTAGTACTATTAGACGTGTTTAATCTGTGCTTTAAGAAAATGGTGCTATTGAAACGTCACGATTTGGAGATTTCCAAGTATTTTTTTTTTTTTTTTTTTTATAGATGAATGATCTTTTCGAAAAATGGAGTTCGATCGTTGCTTGTAAGTAGACTGCGAATATTTATGCAAGGTCATACTTGCGCGAGTATAATTAAAGTAATAGAATCAGAGATTTATTTCTCTTAAATTTATTCTACGAAATAATTCAGAAACGTATGTCGTTTCGCACCGACTGCCTAGACGGATGATTACGTTATCCGTGGTCCGATCATTCAGCAGCCAAATAGGATCGATCGTGAGCTATCCATTACCGTAATCCACTTTGCACCGTGTTTTTTATGATGCAGATGTTCCTTCAGTGGTGTAGAACAAGGGTCGTTCGTGACATTGCGATATGCAAATCGTCGCACCGCTTTGAATACGATTTCGTTACGCCGCCGCGGGGACGTTGTTTAAAGTCACCGTTCGATCAAGGACTCAGCCCCAGAATCCTGTTTCAAGATCGTTATCGTTGCTAGACTCATTCCTCTCGATTCATTGATTCGTCTAACGTATGATTCGGGTATTTACGATAAAGAACGATACGATAAAAAATTGAAGTGATAATTTATGGCACAAATATATAAATACATACATATGTAACAATTTATTTGTTCACGTTCTCTGTTTACTTATTTGCGCTCTCGATATTTTTGTTTAAATTCTTGGCTTGCTTATTTACATTTTGGATGTGTCTGTTTACGTTCCTTGTTTCGTTTGTTCATTTATTTACTCTATCAATTCCTTATTTGTAATCGATTGCAATGATACGTATAACGTACACACCATAGAAAAATGAGATTCAATAACGTGTTAAAATCCATCTCCAACAATTTTCATTGAATTCGAGCACTCGAGAATAGGAGGTCGAGCCGGAAATTAAAAAAGGATCAACGAAAACGTCCCCCTTTCGTTTTATCGATTCGACGATATTGCTCCGTTACCTAGATGTCTTGGTACCTGCACCATGCACGCGTCGCACGTTCACATTGTCCCGTGACGTTGATTTGACGTAATTGGCACCAGGAAGGAGACGAGCCGGGCAGAAATGATTGGGATAAGCCGGAATAAGCCGGGATAAGCCGTGCGCGGATTTCATCCGAGGGTCCCGTGAACTTCGACGTCGCCTTTCTTCGTTTTTACTCCGGAAGGGAAGGAAGCTGCTTTCGTATTTCCATATTTATTTCAATCGACAAATTTATTTCGTTACGTTCTGTATAAAATATTTAGCATTTTCGCACAATCAAAAATATTCCTCGATGTCTTTTCATTTTTCTTCCATTCCTCAAACATACGGTATCTTTTTGAATTTTTGCATTATTCGTGGTTTTATCCGAAGATTTTACACGAAAGTGAATGATTCCTCCGAATCAATCCCGTTTCATTCTGACGAAGCTCATATTTTGATTTCGGATTGTCATGCTCCAGATCGAAAACATTTTGAAGTAAGTTCTTCTCGTACTAAGTATCTTCTTGAGAATCTATTACTATTTCTTGTTTTATTGAAAAGCTGTTTCTTTATCGCTTAACGATTGTCTCTTCCGACTATATTCTATTTCATCTTGATCACGCACGGACCTTTCCTTTCTCCATGCGAATCAGTCGAGGAACGAGTGGATTTCGGCGTAATACGAACGTCAAACACTTAAACATCCCTGAGCGATGGATCAAGTCTGTGGGAGCGAACACCTGAGTATGCGGGAGAGAACTTGTAAGCCCCGCGGAATCGGGGATCGTCTGGAATCCTTGGGATTTGACCACTATCATATCGTCGAGGGCGCTTTGACCACGAACGAATTCAATTAAACGAGCCAACGTTGCTGTGTACATACTTTTGCGATTCATACCATTGAAACAATTTGATTAATTTCACCGATTCATACAGATTGCTACGTATTATGTATTCTCTTATTTGGAAATTTTTAATGATAAATATTATACTTAATAATAATTATAGCTTCAGAATCATTTCTATGAAATTTCTAATTGTGTACGATTGCGGGGAAATTAATCGCATTATATGTTAAAAATTAATTTCGTTCCGTTGATCGGAAGCTTTACGTTTTTTCCTTGCTTACGAATTTTTAAGAAATAAAAAGAAAATCGTTTGTTAAAAGTTTCAAATAAAACAAATTGAACTTTAGGTTATTTGAGATCGTTAAAAGAAAATATTATACTTAATAATAATTATAGCTTCACAATTATTTCTATGAAATTTCTAATTGTGTGCGATTGTGGGGAAATTAATCGCATTATATGTTAAAAATTAATTTCGTTTCGTTGATCGGAAGCTTTATGTTTTTTTCCTTGCTTAAGAATTTTTAAGAAATAAAAAGAAAATCGTTTGTTAAAAGTTTCAAGTAAAACAAATTGAACTTTAGGTTACTTGAGATCGTTAAAAGAAAATATTATACTTAATAATAATTATAGCTTTACAATCATTGCTATGAAATTTCTAATTGTGTGCGATTGTGGAAAAATTAATCGCATTATATGTTAAAAATTAATTTCGTTCCGTTGATCGGAAGCTTTATGTTTTTTCCTTGCTTAAGAATTTTTAAGAAATAAAAAGGAAATCGTTTGTTAGAAGTTTCAAGTAAAACAAATTGAACTTGAGGTTACTTGAGATCGTTGAAAGGAAACAAAATTAATATTTCGAAGGATCCAGAATGAGCCAATTAGTAACCGAACGTACGACGAGCTACGTAGGCCTTTGTCCTCGAAGGGCGCGCGATTTCACGGATGTTGGCCGACGTGTACCCCTTTCTCGTGCATCTGCACCGGGGAACAGCGTAAAATTTAAATAAATGTCCAAGAGCGAGCTACGCCGGATACGGTAAATTAGGTGACATGGTAATCACGGCTCGGTGCAAGCTCGTTAATATGCGAATAATCGGTTCCTTCGGAACCTGTCTGTTTTCTTTTCTTTTCTTTTCTTTTCTTTTCTTTTCTTTTCTTTTCTTTTCTTTTCTTTTCTTTTCTTTTCTTTTCTTTTCTTTTCTTTTCTTTTCTTTTCTTTTCTTTCCTTTCCTTTCCTTTCCTTTCCTTTCCTTTCTTGTCAACCCTTTCACTCTCAGCCCTCTTTCATTTGAAACAATGATAAATTCTTCTTTGTCTCACCCAAATGTAATTTGCATTGTTCCTTTTTAATATTATAGACTTATCGTTATGAAAACTGAATCATTTAAGTATGTTTAAGATAGATTCCTTCGTTATTCTAAATTTCTAAAAAATCATTTATACGGTATATCGAAAATATTATCGCGTTCGAAAGAATCGTTCGAGAGGAGGAATTACTGTTTCACGGAGTCCTCGTGAAATCAGCCGGAAATTCTCTGGTTGCTCAATTTTCCGCAACGACACGTCACCGTATCACCTGGTTATCTCAATTTCAGACCATAAAGGGTTGCGCAGTCGATCGAAAGAATTGAACGGAGGGTTAAAAGAATTCGTCTTCGAACCCCTTTTCTCCCCGATCGTAAGTCTAGAAGCACGCGGGGTCTGGACAATCCCTGTATCGTTCTCCATTCCGCGATTCGTTCCTTCTTTTACGGCGAGTTCATCGAGAAAGAAAATCGGTCGCTTGCCAAATTTCCTGTGACCAATCGTCATCATTGCCATAGAACATATATTCCGCAACGATCGATATTCTCCTTTGCCTTAAAATAATTCGACTAGGTATAGATAAATCTATTTTAGTTTAAACAAAATTTACCTTTGTACCTATAATTAATTTCTATAAATTGAATGCACGCGATACAATTAAAATTTTGAAGAATTCGTTAAATTCCAATTTCACGGGCTTGGTTGATAAAATTAGCGCATGTTACTCCGGCAGGAGGAATAAATTACCACCCTCGAGGCGTCCCGTTTCGTTCACCTGCGACGAACAATTACACGAGCTTCCCGAGCGTCACGCGTAGCAAGCTCGCGCGTTCGAATCGGCCTGCGTATTCAAATCCTGCCCCCGTTAAATGCAAAACAAGGAGGAGGGCGTTGAAACGGCGCACTGACGCCGCGGAAAAAACCATAAATCACGATAAATGTGCACGTGCGACCACTCGACGCGCGAAACCCAAGGAAAACTATTAACCTCGTTACACGAGTCCCTATCAAAGCCCCTGTGTTTAACGGGGGTTGATCGTCGATCGACGCAAGTTTTGCATACGATAGAATCTCACTTGGAATAACTCATGACTCTCTGCGATCCTTTCGTTCGATTATCTTTCCAAGGAATCGACCTTTATTAATCGAGGTACTGACAACCAAAGCCAACTAAACTACATTTTGTATTTTGGAAATAAATCTTTATCGGTTTTTGTTCTTGTTTATATTGGAAGAAAGAGAAAGGGAATATAAGAGGCAGTAGAATGTAATATACTTTTGTACTTTGACATTCGGAGAATGCAAACTATTCTATTAACCCTTGGCAATAAAAATAAAAGAAACACCCCCTTCGCGGAGGGGCCACATCTGTGCGGCGAGGAGCAGCCGGGGGTCTTTTTATTAATTCACTCCCCCAAGTTGAATGGAAACGAATCAAATGACGAGAGAAGCAAGAGAAAAAGAGATAGAAAGGCTGCATGGCCGCTCCCACTATTTATTACCTAATCGTTACCCTGCCACCCATAAATTATGATATCGCGCAAGCAGGTGCTTCTACGTGTTACTAATGATCCGCTTCTTCGCTTGTTTTCTGCTCGCAGCGTGTTATTTTCGAACAAACTAATTATTTAAATGGTTCAATTGGGCAATTAATAATAGATAATATACCCAAGTATCTCATGGTACTAAAACATTTCAAAATACTGCAAGGTGAAGTATTAAACTATTTTTAAAATACTCCAAATATTTTAAGAGTATTCCAACTCGTTTCCCTTTGAAACAAAAATCGTATAATACGAAGACGTTGCTTCTTTGGCAGCCTGCAATTGAGTATCGTCTTAATCGACGCCTACCAGTAACGTGAAAACGAAAGATCCCCGATGACTGGTCCCTTGGTCCACTTGGCCGAACAAGTTCTTACGAGTCCACGCACTCATCGAATCGAGCTGCATTGATCGAAGGCGGCCATCCGTGAAACGCATTTAGCTTGTTGGCACACAAAACTCGACGGGGCAGCGAGCCCTTCGAGGCGATCCACGAGCATGCGAACGCGCCCACGTGCACGCACGGCGCCGACAACGCGCTTCATTTCACGCTAAGGCGGATCAAACTGTCCACTAGGATTTTAACATTAAGAAACTTTTAACGACAGCGTTACTTTCCTTCTTAATCTAGTAATAATTGAAACTTTGCAAGTTTCAATTTTCCGAGTATGCGGATAATTCTGTGGACAGGTTTGAGGAAGTTGCATCATAGGCCTCAGAAAGTTTCATATCTACGGTAGCTCATGAAGATATAGCTAAGGAAGATATTGTGCGTGTTATGCACGACATTGTGAAACGTTATTGACTCTCTGGAAAGAACTCGATTGCTATGATTGGTAAAATTTGAAACAAATCTGGAAACGCGTAAAACATATAATATAAACATAAATGTTTTCCATCGTAAGAATTCAAACATCTTCGTGAGTCAAAGTATATTTGGAATACCTCTATTTGGAAGAACGAAGAAGAAGAAAATGTGAAATCAAAGTAGAATGGAAGAGAGGTATACGATCTGCTTCGAATGAATTTCGCGATCACGGAACGACTGTTTGCGACGTGTTAACTTCTGAACGAACGTTACGCGTGCACGTCCTGTCTTTTACGAGGACCCACCGCGTGGAACGAGAGAGCTCGTCCAGCATGTTTGAAACTCGTTCGAGTCGAACATCGACAAGCATGCGGGCATATGTGCTCATTGTAACGCGATAGAAGCAGTCAAACGAGCAATCCCCGTCGTGTTAAGCAGTTCTGGCGATATGGCCACCATTTCTCTGCTATTCACTACAAGAGCACGAGCATCTCTAAACATAGGAAACAATTGAAGATAAACAGTTGCTACTTATAAATCATGCACGGTGGCTCGCGAAGATATCCGAATACTTATTACAAAACACTTTTTCAAAATACAGCGCAGTATCGCTGCTGCAAAATTGGTCGTCAGATCCTACGTCGAACACCAAGGAATACACAAAAACGATAAAACAAATATCAATAATCTCCTACAACGTTGCTCGTCTGAAGGATTACAGAGACCTGCAACGAAAATCAAATCATGGGCGTAAATCAAACCTGTAATCAAAAAGACCTGTAAGAGAAGAACATAAAAAATAATCGCTTACGTAATCCCATAGTAGGAAGAAAGAAAGAGTAGTTCCAAAAATTGAACCCTCTCGTCCAAGGTATACACTCGCGGTCCAGTAATCTCGAACCTGCGCCATATCATTAGAAGATTACAAATCCTCGAGGATCCATCCTCCATCAGGTTATTCCTTCTCTTCCACGCAGCATTGGATTCCGCTTCAACGATCACCACGACTCTCCGACGGTTTTCAACGACGACGAAGAAGATCGTGAACGAAGAAAGGAAGAAACGGAGCCAGGCAGATGCGTTTCTGTCAAAACACGCGCGACGTACGAGCTGAGAAACGAGAACGAAGAGACTCGAGACAGTGTCAGGTTGAGGATCGTGCCTTCAGCCTTGTTCTCGCGAGGACATGCTCCCAATCTGTTTGTATTTAGGGAAGACGTATGTCTACATTCCCCGCATCGTGCACGAAATTAGATTCTGGAATTGACTGTAAACGAAACTACTGAGAATGAAACGGATTGGTTGGAATACTAGCGAGTACATAATTAGCACCTGCTGTTTTCAAAATTCAAACGATTAACCGCGATTAATCTGAGAATTCACATATCATCGGCGATTTTTATACAAAATAATGTTTTTCATAGAGTTATGAAATACGAATTGTTTCCTTAATAGGAATGCCAACGTGCTTCCGTTAGCATTCTTACGATTTGTCCAAAGAAGCGTTATCGAAGAGCTCGCGCCTAACTTCCTGTGGTCGGTTGATAAAGCGGTATCGTAACTCGTTACAGTTTTCCCAAATCACAGCCGTCGCGTTATTTATTAAGCTACCGAAAGCGAACCACAGGAACCACGTGCTTCCGATAAAATTCTCCGTTCTATTCTATGTTAGAGGTATTTTGCCAGATTTGCTTGCTCGACAATGGTCAAATTAAAAATAAAATAAACTTTCAAATCTTAAACATTCAAATCTTTTAAATTAAAGATAAGACACCTTTTACGGCAAAACAGACTTTCAAACTTCCGATTAACGAGCAACCAGCGAAAACTAAAGCGAAATTCTTGAATTTATAAGCACACCGCTCAGATAAAATATTTACAAGTGGATACTACTAGAAATCCATTTTTACGTAAATACACTTCAATTTTAAAAGCATATTTGGCAAAGGAAAGCAATGGGGCCTGCAGGAATGCGACTAGGGTGCGACAGAGTAGAATGCAAGAGGGTGGTTGGGCTCGTGTATCGTTTTGTATTTGCTGAAAACAGTCGTATTGTCCGCGGGAGGTGCGAGGGGTGAGAAAAATCAGAGACCCGGCGGGGAAGGCCTGTAGGCACTCGTCGCATCTGCCTTCGATTTATTTCCAATCGTAATTGATGACTCTTGCCCTCGGCACCTTTTTTCGCTGGACCGATATTTCGAGTGGCCGGTTTGAAATATACCCGGGAAACCGTGTCAAGATTTTGCATAATGGAAGTAAAAGTCACGCTTCTGCCAATAAATTATCCCGCTCCATTGTACGTATATCCTCCACTACTTTTCTACTCTTCGATGATTTATCTTGAAGGACGGAGACATTCGAGTAAATAGTTCTCGTTTCGGTAGAACTTGAAAACGAACTCGATGGTGTTTGTTGTTATCAACTTCGTTCATAAGTTGATCCATCAATCCCTTCAGGAACGATTTCCTTAAAGCTACAATTATTTTTTAGTTTTCAGTCATATCTGTGTGAAATATTATTTGATGAAGTTCCTAGAAGTTGAGATGTTTATAACGTGTAAAGTAAATTTTCTTTTTTAAGCCTTATTTTTATCGTTGCCAATTTGCTTTGTTTGGAGCGAAAATGTCTCGAGGGATAGTTTCTCGAGATCGAGCGCTAATTTTCTGTTGGTTTCGCGATGTTCGTGGGAAATGACAACGGTCCTTGTTCCCCCGTATCGGTTCTTCACGAGTAAGGCTTCTTATAAGAATTCCGACGGTCGCATTACCGTCTTACATCGAGCCAATTCTTGTTTGATCGTTGTCTCTTTCGCTTGCTTCTTTTCGAAATTTCAATAACGTTTTCCTTGCTCGCGGGAAACTTTTGGAAAATTTGTTAAATGTTCTTCTTGCTCGAGAAAAATTTTAGACGCTGTTGCATAATTCATCAACACGAAAACGATCAATTTCGATTATGGTATTAAACCGTGTGGTAAGATCGTTTGTGTTAACGTTAATTTTGTCAAAAGCACCCGTACGTTCTTCGTAATTGAGAAAACAAAAATCTAAACTTCATCAGGTCCGATAGTTCTAGCGCCGAGCAAGATATCTTATCCTCTGAAGATTATCCTTCCTCGATTTAAAATAATGTTGTAACCAATTTAGAACGAAGGAATTCCATGTTATACGATCAGGCGTTTAACTCGAAACAATAAAAGCAGATTTACCGGGGAGATTTCGGACGATTTCCATTTGATAGGATCAACGGTGCGATACTCCTGTATTTCTACGCTCGAACGCCCACGGCATTATTCCAGAAAATAGCCCCCCTAATGCAGCACCCCTTTGCTTCGTAAATATACGAGCGTTTACTACTGTGTAGATGCACATGTATACGTAGAAACGTATTGGAAGAAAGTATTAGTCGATCGACCGGCTGAAATCGGTCGTGATTTCTTCGATCGACCAATTGCCTCTCTTTTATTGCCTTTTGAACAATTCTGATGTATTTACTTATGTTTGCTAGACTGTGGACGTTCATACATTTTTCTGGAAAGGCGAGGAGGGGTGAGGAGGAGGAGGAGGAGATTTCAATCGATAAAGATGTATTTCTTCGATACACCGTTATATTATATGATTTGTTCATTTTGTAATTTCTTTTCCGAATTCCAATACTCCATTCAAGAAAACCATTTAGGAGGCCGTTCATACATATTCTTCTAGTTTTCGTTTCGTTCTTCTCCGACCAAGCTCGAACGACAATACGGGAATAGGTTCACGGTCGTCTCGAATGGAAGGTGTTTCGTCATGTTTTCACGGAACATTAATCAACGAAGCTATTTCGAACATTCAGGATAGCCAGCGAACGGCCAGCAACGCGTGCATCGCTTACCATTTTCTTACCAATCAATCGGTGTAACTTGCTCGTATAGAACGAGTTCCTCTTTTCTTTTCTTACCGACGGTTGGAAAACGAAGAATTCGAAAACTGAAATTCGGAGAGAAGGAACGAAGACGATGAGGGTAAAATATCGCAGGGAAATTTCCGCGAAAAATGGAATGTTTCAGAATAGCGAATAAAGGCGTAATAAATATTCTAGAGATACGGATAAAAGATACACTCGGGTATAAAGGATTTTTTCACGGAAATGAATAAGCAAAGGAAAAATGAAATATTCTGAGAAAATCGATGGATAAGAGACGAAATAAATAATCCAGGGGAAGAAACAAAGGTGCAATTAATGTTCGACGAAAATTACGTTTAATCGATAAACAGCTTTATACAATCGGTGCATGAAAGATCGGCGCATGATTTCCACACGGTCGCTCGTCACTTCTGGGTTTTCCCAGCGTGATTCACGATGCCGCGTCGCGTCGTGGTGAACACGATCCAAAAGGGAGCACGAAGCCGCCGCTATAAATTAACCTAACTCTTTACAAATATGTACAATGCAACGGAAAGATCGTGACGGTTCGCGTGTATATTCGACGCATACGAAACGAAATGTCGGTCGACGACTCGTCAAATGTTCACGAGGAATTCTAAGAGAATTCTCTTGTGAATCACAATCCTTACTGGTCATGACGCACTGCTTGATCATCTCTTTCCCTCCAGAATTCCAACACGTGACATTTACTTTTGGCTTCTACGCCCTTCCACCAATAAAACATTCGTTATTCGTTAGGAAGACTCGAGATTAAAATCGTAGACTTTTTTTAAATTTCTGATAAAAATTGAAAATATTTTGCTGTAATTCGAATACTGACGTGGAAGAGTGGCTTGTTCACCGTTTGCATTTGCATAATAAAAACGCTAGTGGCATCGAAATAGGAATACTAGTAATATCTCTTACGTTTTCGCATCGTTTTTGCGATCTTGAGAAAACACGAACGATTTGGCTGTTGCGATCGTATTTGGATATCTTCAACAGCATTTCTTCAATACGCGTTTCAAATAAAAATAGAAAAATAAAATATTTACACTGTCCAAAGCTGAAAAGAAGATGAGTGGAACGGCTTTGTCTCAATGGATTAGACACATCTCAATCTTATACGCATTTTCTATCGTAGTACAAATACTCTTGGTCGAAATAGACACATCTATTAATTGTACTACCTGATGAGTGGTGTCGACAAAATATTCCTCTCGCTCATATACCGGCCTGCTATAGTCTTCTTTCCAACTCTGCGTAATATACATCATCTTTCAAATCGGAAACAAAACGGAAGATATAAGAAAAATAAATACATCTTTCGTTTGTCGATTTTCTGGCTTAAAATCAAACGACGGAGCAAAAGAAAATGTAAGCGAATATAAAAGTTCAAGAAATGCTGATTCTATAATTGAATAAATAACCGCATCGGTCGTGCGTTCTACACTGATATGTTAATCGGAGCGAAGACTCGAGCTTTCGCATGCGACGTCATTTATTCCATTTCTCCCGCTGGAAAAATCTTCATCGTCGATAAGGGCAGAAGATAAATGGTACGCGTAAACTTCGTTGCACGGCCTGACGAATATGATGGAACAGAACAACCGTAAAGTTTCTCTCCTCTCTATGCAATTTTTCTTTTCTCTCTTCTTTAAAAGCTTGATCTTACTTAATTGATTAATGAATTTTAATCTCGGTATAACTCTCCTTACGTTTGTCGCTATAACGAGATACCATTCATCTAAGGACATAATCTTCGCAGTTAAACGATATATCTTCATCAACGAGTAAAGAAAGGAAGAGAATACATACTTATCGTACGTGCATAAGATCGAATAAAAATCTCAACTTTGCAATAATAATAATAATTATACAACTCGTTTATTTCATTGCATTAAAATAATATCGAACGTCACGTCATAAATAATAATCGTCGATGTTTAATAAAATGAACAACGAAGTGAAAAAATGTTAAAGCAAACACGTTGCTTAAGTGTTATAAGACTTTTGTTACATTGACTGTAATACTTACGATGGCGTGTTGGAAATTCGAAGACGATCTTCGATAGTTTTCGAAGATAGATCGGTACAACGAGGATCGATTTTCATTCGTGATCGTTCGAATCTGTATACGATTCTCGTCGTTAATTTTCTGTAATTAATATAACTAACTGTAATAATTTTAAATAAAATTCGACTGTAGAATAAGTCTATGAGATTCTACCAATCCCCTGGAGATTCTCCAGAAACACCAACTTGATGCGTGTGTTCCTCGAGAATCTCTTCTTCAACGGAGTCAACGAGATAAATGAACGCGAGTCACTTAACCTAATGATCCTGATCGTTGGATCGTGTTTGATGTCCGTCGATTATAAAAGTTGTGGTAGATGATACATCGTCAACGGTGGGAAAAATCTGGTGACGAGAACTGTCAGGAGTTTTGGGAAACGCAAGAGATTAGAGTTTTGTACGGAAAGTGAAACGTATCGACACGCATTATGTCCAAAGGAATAAATTAATGACGGCTTAGAAATATACGACTCAAAGCAAAAATTTCATTATTCCGAAACATTACTCAAATCCAATAGCCCCAAAAAATATTCAATGCAGATTAAAAACAGTAAATCATCACAAGTAAATGTCTACCAACATCTCGCGATTCTCAATCTCGTACAATTACACTCCAAAGAAGGTGAATACCTCACGAACGCGTATTAAACCATTAGCCAGATTCCTCCCAAGAGATCTTTCGTGTCTCGTTTCTCCCGCCAGTCTCCGGCTGGCTCGAGGGCGATCCGGAAGTAATCCCAGACCGAAGAGGAGTCAAGTGGTTTCGTTGGTCACTTTCTCGGAGCCTCAGTAGGCCCTCAATCTGACTTCCATCTCGGGATCCTGTCGATGGGTGAGATGAGGCTCGATGGTTCCGCTGGTTCCAGAGCCACTTCCTGTCACGTGGTGGCTGTGATGACCGTGATGATGATGGTGGTGATGGTGGTGATGATTCAAGTGAGGTGGTTGGGTAGCTCCGCTTCTGTACGCTCTTTGTTTCTCGTCGAAATCGCGAACTCGTTGATTATAACGTTCTAACTGGTCGCGAAGAAGAGCGTCTTCTTCAGCGGCGCGTTTCTCGTCGTATTCCAGACATCCGACGCCGTCCAACCTCTCCAGGTCTATCCATCCACGCCACATCACGCACACACCGTTCATTATTAGGCGAGATCTGAGATGTACCTATAAACAGAATGACATTTCTTCGCGTTACGTGTACAAAGATTAATCTAAAACAATCAACCGTCGACTTAAAGGACTAGAATACGAGAGCATCTTACAAATATCGGACGACAAGGGAATATAGAATGTTCCGGAAATTTTAATAGTGTATGATAAGAGGAACTATGGAATGTTAGATATTAAGATATTCGAAATTAGAAGATGTATGGAATTTTTAAATAAATGACACGCTTCGATTAAAAAAAGGAGGATTTCCTAACAATCGATATTACAATTACTTAACAATTAATGGCACTAAAGAAGAAAAGATGCTAAAGAAATATACATAATATAATTTTCAAGAAATTTCCAAGATTATATTAAACAATATAAATTACATGTCAAACTGTTACATATATTTCTTCTATCTTTATTCTCAAGTATTTATAGCACGTACAGTACCACATTTCCCAGCGATGATTCATACTATTTCCCGGAAATCAGGCGTTCTTCCCGCAAGACTTTCGATTGTATTCCACCAGACGTCTACTTCTTAAACTCAAAGAGAATGATCGTAATTAAAATACCAGGATTGTCGGTGTAATCTCTGGTGGAGCAAGAAACTCGTATCTACAACACGCTTGAAACTGTTCCGTTCGGCCGTTAAGACGTAATCTTTGCTCCTTTTCCGTCCCTCGAGAAGCTTATGCCTTCGATGCACCGTGGAAGGGGTCCATTAAGTCCAGCGATCCGCCTTCGACTTTCAATCATGTTTTTCTCCCTCTCCCGCTCTGTGCCGTGAACGTTTCTTATTTCCAGAGAACGATTACGCAGATTGGAAGGTACAAGCTCCGAGGAGAGATGAAATTGCGAGGTCGACGATGACTAGCGGAGCCGTGACGAGGACAACGAGAAAATCGGCCCTTTCGATTCGTCTAAAGTATTGGTTTGCTTGAAAATTTCACGGTGATCTTAACGGTCGATGTTAACCTAGACGCGGGTCTCTGGAAACCCAATATAATATAATATGATATTTATATATGCGCGTCACCTTCTGTGACGCAATACGGAAAAGTTCGATCTTAATAGCTATAAGGCAAAAATCGCAAAACCTTTATTTTCTTAACTTTGTTCTACACATTACCGTTATTTTTGTTTAGACTGGCTAGCAATACAAGAATTTATCTCCTATGTTCAATCTAAAGCTCAGATGAAAGGGAAATCTATCTAAGATTATTTTAAGAGGCGTTACAAAGATACTCGAATATCCTCGGCTTAAAAAGATCAGTTATTTAAAAGTTACAGAAATGAAGTTCAAAATGTGAAAATATCGCTGGGACAGCGACTGCTCTTCGGTTTTACGGCTTAGACACGACGTTGACCTACGAGCGATTTGCGCGAAGTAACAGAGGGACGGGAAGAAAGAGAAGGGTCGAACCGTCGGCCCTCGAAAAAGTCGAAACGGCCAATTATCTCTGCCTTGCTCAAGAGGGTTATTTTATTTCCTGGCAAATGGTTCTGTTTCCGGTCATGTTGTAAAATTTAGAAACTGTTATGGAACCCAACTTCTAACGGTGAAAAACCGAACGAAGCTTCTTCTGTTCTCTCGAATACACTGCTCGAAATAATTCGAAAATCGCGTTTCCTATGTCGTTTTGATTTTCCTGCTGTTCTCACAATTGGTACGATCCAGAAACGTTATCAATTTTGTCGAAGTCGAAGAATGACAACTACAGGTTGTAAATTATTTAACGGTGAATGAGGGAAATGGAAAAGGTTTTTGCCGAATGGGAGAGAAAAGTTGGTAAGACGAAGAGACAGGAAGGCGTCGAACGAGAAATCATCGTTATTCGTTTCGCCTGCAGTCTCTTCTTTCATTGAAACATACAGCTGGTTGTCGACGCGACGTAACAATGTAACCGCGCGGCATGATGCTCTTTATACAATCATAATCGAACCACGGGAGTCATCAGCGGGCGGTGAGAACCTCGATAGACCCGATAATCGAATCGTTTGCCGCCTTTTCTGAAAGACGACTGAATTACTCTGTAATTTGCGCCAGATAACAAAAAAAAGCCTTCGTCACAGGGAAACTCTCAGATCGCCTTTGGCAAGAGGAAAGTCGAAACAGGAAAATCAGAAGTATCAGGAAATTATGGAAATTCTGACTGCGTACCACAAAGATAGACGAGAGATAAAAGAAAGAATGTGAATAATGGAAATTGCGAAAGAGGAAAAATAAAATTAAGTTATTCAAGATACGAAATACGAAGAACACGAGAGAAAGATTCTAAAAAGAAGAAACAAACGATGAACCTTGGCACGGCTAAACTAAAATCTAAACCAAAGGAAACACGTCGAGGAAAGAAGTTCGGGAAACTTGTTCGTCGAAGCTTCCAAAACAGATAAATTGCGTGACGTCAAATATCATGCACAATAGTAAGTATTACTCTACGCAGAGGTGGTACGACTCTGCGTACAAATCGTTGGCTGACACGTAACGGGTAAGTACAAGATTCGAAGGACATATGCGATTCACGTATCTCTCTCGTTTCATTATAAATTTCTATTTAACCAACTCTCCCACCAACGTGCCTTCATATCACGACATCGTGTTTTTTATTCGGTCTGTAAACTGTAAAGCATTCTCAACAGTTGTCCAACGCGATTATTCGATCGAACAAAAGTGAAGAAAAGAACCAAGACAAATGAGTGAAAATGGACTCGTCTAAATTGTATTATTCCATATAAAATATTTTTAAATAAATTAAATTTTAAATAAATATTATTCGTTTGTTGTAAATTATTGTGCACGAGTCGCAATAAATATACTTACTGCGTTATAGTCGCGATAAACGCAAAATTATTGTACAGCGTACAATAAAGTTCCGAATTCTGCGCATAAAAGAGATGAAACCAAATAAAAAGCACGACCAAAGAGAAGCGAAAGAAAGAAGAAAACTTACTGTCAAACGGACCAAACAATTTAGAGAACAACCGTCTTTAATCGCGGCTATAAGCAAGTTTCTCACGCGAACCGGAATCGTAGAAAGAAAAGAAAAAAAAAACATCAAAAAATCCATTCCACACCTTTCTCTTTCTGCCAGCCAGGGGCGTGACCCATTATCGCCGGGATAATAGGCTGCGATATTTAAACTGTAACGCGTGTCTCGTTCACGACTTTCGGCGTGCAACCCTTTCGTTGACTTATTTACATATTATACGATGGATGACGAGAGAGAAAGGCAGACAGAGAAAGGAAAAAGGAAGAACGAGGTCGAAATGAAAAAAGCAAGATGTAAAATCGACCCGACGCGGAACGAAAGGGGTGAAAAATCGGGAAAGGGTGGATGGCTGGCATAGCTAAATATCCCGAGACAAACGACCGGCTATTTCGATGGCTCTTTTGTTTTTCGGTAGGCGTAGCCGTTTTGCCTTTTTGCGCGCGGTCCACGTCCGGCGGCACAATGGGCAGAACGAGACACATTCGTCAACGCGATCCTGCCGGAAAGGAGAACATCGTGATGGGGCATACGGTCAGTGTGTCGGGACCTTCTCTGTCTTTCCTCGAAATGTATCGTTGCTACGGTTGTCTTTCTTTCCTGGTTCTTTGTTTTGCTTTCATTTAACTTATTCTTACGAGGAAAGGAAAATGGGAAATTTATGCAAAAAGGAACCATAGGATAACCTTGGGAACTAAGTAAATCTCGTTTTGCAGTTTTCTAGTACAGAAACTAGAAGGAAGGAAATTTAAGGATCGTTTCGAATTATAGAGGAAGCTTTCAAGGTTTACGTTTGTCGAAGTACAGTGCGTTGTTTGATCGAGTTTGGTTGCAAATCGAGTTTTCGCTCACGTTGTGTCTCGTGAAATTTTACGATTGGAGAAAAAAATAGAAGACGCTCGTTCGAGGAACTGTAATAGTTCTCCGGATTTATATTTATCCCGGTGAAAGGACTACCAGTAAAGGAGTATCCTGGCAGAGGCGTAAATCATCTTGACCTAGGTCAACGCGTTTCGATTTTGGCTGAGAAATTTACGTCTGGAAGCATCCTAATTTCGTTTACGTATCTGCCAACTCGGCTGTCGCGATAACACGAATGAATTCTTTATGCGTTAAAGATTATTTAATTTCTGCACTTAAGATATTAAGCTATTCCTCGTTCGTTTCTGTCTCAACTATTTCTGATAGATGGTAATGTTCGATGTTGTGTTAATAAAATTATGCCTTCAAATAATCTTTAACGGAATATTATATTTAAATAATAATACAGCCAAGCATCGATTCGTTCCAATAAGCAAAGTGCGAATAAACGAGATTCTACTGTATGTAAAAGACAAAATTCTAAAGAGTAAGACTAAAATCAGATTGATCGAGCAAGGAAGAGCACGTAAAACGAGCGTGAACTGTCGAGGAAAGTTCGATAAGATCGACGAGAAACGACGAGTTCCTAGCGAACCCTTTTATTCATTTTGCCGGTCTTTATCGAGCTTTATCTAGCTCGCGAATCTCTCCCTTAATTATTTCCTCTCTACGGGGAACGAGAAGGAGACAATGGTGGACACGTGCAGCCGTGCGTCGCTTTTTATTACGCCTCTTTCTCTCCTCCGCTCATTGTCGATTAAAACAAAACGCTGGCCGCGGGCAGCCGTGTAAACAACCAAGCAATTCCTCGCGTCTCTCTCTCTCTCCTTTCATTTTATTTCCAGTAGGAAAATAATGAATCGTTAGCGCGACTCTATGGTTCGTTGTCTGATAGCGGAGCATAAACAGAATCTGGAAACGACGATGGCTCTCTGTGGGATATGGATGCTGGTGTGATTCACTCGTCATACGAAAAATATAGGATTGCGAGATTGTTCGCGATGGTTAAAACATCGAGAAATGTTGTAAGACGACAAGGACGGGCTATTTGAGATTCAGTGAAATCCTGGAGGAACTGCGAATTTAATAGTGACCAAGTATCGAAACTTTTTGGTATACCAAAGTAACCGAAAATTCAAATTCGTAAACTTTGCGTAATAGTTCGAGCTGCGCGCGATATCAACGTACACCGGGCATTAACATTTGGTGGTCACAGCGCGTTGACAACGTTGGTGCTACTTGATGTGAAGGTTTAATATCGAAATTCTTCGATATAACGACGCGTTGATATTGAATTAGTTTCGAATCAACGATCGTACAAATGTCGAAGCATTTTCCACTTGGTAGCGAATCAATGTATAGAATTCATGTGAAATCAATGGTAACCCGATATTGAATTATTTCGAAATTTCTAGGGAATCGGCGATAAGTCAACGCACGTTCGATATTGCAAGAAGTTAAAAACGTTAAGGTTCAACAGAAGTGAAACACGGTTACTTTCGATTTCTCCAAAGTCGAAAGTGACGAAGAATTCTATCGAAGGACTCGGCGTTCACCCTTCGGAGGATTCCAAGAGAGGCAGAGGAAGATTTATGACCCATTATATACCGGGTGACTTGTAAAGCTTTCAGGCATCTGGCACGGATTCTCGGGTTGGTTGTTTGACGGACTTGAAAAAGCGCTAATTGCCTCTAGTAGCTGTTAATGGGACCATCGAATCTCTTGATTTCCAAAACTCACGCGGTATCGTCGATCTTAAAGCGCCTCTTTAAATGCTCTCTTAAAACTTCCACTCGTGATGTATCTCTTAATAACATTAATTCGTCTTATTCGTCAAGATGTTAGGTGGGTGGGTAGGTTAAATAAAATTCTGAAAGGGAGAAGGAAAGAAACGAAACGAAAACTGAGAGAGGAAGAGAGAAGGATTTGTAATATTTGCACGCGTGCTTTTTAGAAAATGGCGAATTCGCGACGCATCTATCGATCGCGATGGCGACGCCTCGACGCCCCTCTTTCGGCGCCGGCGTACAAGGATACACGAGTCCTTTTCAGTAGCTTGCAAAAGCCACGCAGCATTGACCGGAATACAAACACGAGAAAACCCTATATAAGAAAAATATGAAAATAAATTTTCCTCTAAATCGACCCTTTGAACATCAAATGTCTTTTAAACGAGCCGTCGAAAAACGACTCCCCTTCCAGGGAGTTTTGGCATTTTTCTCGAACGATATTTATTAGTTTAATGTTTAAGCAGCCATAAATCCACTCGTCGCACCGTTACGTTGTAAATCTCGTTCACCATCCGCAGGGATTCCGAGACGAGAATTTTGGGACCGGATGTCTGCCGTTCTGCTGAGAATGGCGACGTTGACACTATTGTTCGAGAGGTAAGAACGGATACTAAATTACTGATGACGGCAACGCTACATCCCGGGACACACGACGCCAAGGACACGAGAAACTAGACGTTCTGTCCGAGCTCGTTTAATGACCTTCCTCGCATTTGTCAGGTCGCAATGGGCCAATTAGGCTGACAATCGCTGTAAAGATACGCTACCATAAACGTAGGTAGGTATCTATTAATCGTTACAAACCACTGGAATTGCCCAATCATAGAGGCAATATTTCTACGTCGATTTATCTGCGATATTAGTGCTATACAATTTGATAGAAGCAAGATTGAGCTTGCGAAAGTTTAAAATTCTATATTTTAAATTCCGCGTTAGTTTAAGAACTTAAGAATCGCGTATCTCTTGGAAATTAAAAGGTTGTTTCAGTAGAAATTCAAAAACCTGAATCCTTAAAACAGCTTAAAACGTTGTAGTCAAACGTTGGAGACGCGTTTCGATAAAAATGAAAATTCGAGAGAAAAGAATTCAAAGGCGGAGTTCCGCGTAGCTGGGTTAAAAATGCAGATTTGTAAGCGAGTTCCGGAAAAGGATCGAAAAAATATTCACTAACCTTGCCACGTTCTTTTTCAAAATCGCAGTCATTAATGTCACCACCGTAATTTCCAGACGCGTTGCCGAAAACGAGCTGAAGGTTTGTTCCAGTCGCGGCGAACGCGATCTCCGTGTAGCCCTCCCGACAGCCATTTTGAAAGCGTACCTGACGTTCTTCCACTGGTCTATCTCGGTATCCAGTGTATCTGACCTAAACAATCAAAAATTCGGCAAATTCCTTCCATTATCTTTTGTTCGGAATTCCTACGATTACGCGTAAGATCAAAATAATTTTATCGCGCTATATCGTAATTCGAACTTTATTTTCATTTGTAAGTAATGGGTATGATTCAGCGGTGATTCTCAGAGATTTAAGTAGCCGTCGGAAACGGATGAAATCAGCGACGGGAATTAATTCGCCAGCAAACGAGAAACGCGTAAAATTCGAGGAAGCGACATTCTTTATGAATGAGTCGTTTGAATAAACCCAGTTTGCTATTGATTAACGGCGCAGTTTCAAGGATAATTTCAATTTGGAAGACTTGATTATGTAAATTATCTAGGTGATTCGCGTATAAATATAAATTTGAAGAATGTATGGACCACGAGAGAATCGGATTTGAATATTGAGCACGGTAACGGAACTACGTGGCAGGTGGAAGCAAACGAAATATTAAGAGAAATTTTAACAATCGACTATAGCAACAATCGATCCATCGTGACAATGTGAAGCTTTGAAACGCGAGTCATAATATTTACATCTAAACATTATACGATGATATATTAATGACCCTATATTAAACGATTGTTTATTTACTTTCGCTTAAATAAATGTTCCAATTACTCAAGTTGATGAACATTTTTGCTTCGTATCTTCGATCTGTTAATCACGGACCACGAATTCGGTATCTTTTCCGGACCAATTTGTAATTTCGATTTTCTGTCTACCAATTTCCTTTTTAACGATCATTGCTCCGCCAGAAGTTTAACATTTACTCCATTAAAAAATTGGCAACCATAGTATCTAATCTACACCGATAATCAAACTTAATCATAGGAAAAACGCGTTTCAGAAAATTTTGAGGACCGGACACCGAACGAAATCTCCGTTTTCTTCGTAACATTATATTTTCGTAAGAATATTTTTAAAGCTACTTATATAGTTATACTTGTATAGTTATGTCAAGGTATCATCTAAATTAATAAATAAATGAATAATCCTCTATTTACCTCGCTTTCGCGACTCAATCTCCTGAACAGCTCCTCCGTTTCGAATTTAGCCTTCTGGTTGGGCACAACCTTGGGCATCTTGAAGAGGAACCTCGGTCGTTGTTGTTCGAACAAACCCATCCCATCGAAGGGAAGCACGCTGACACCCAGTCCTCCAGCTCCACCCGTGTGTTCGCTCATAGTGTGCATCATCTTGCACAGTTATTTCAAACCGAGCAATCAAATCAAATTACAACTATCGATCGACTTGCTACAGATCGAACAATTTTATTTACACTGAGATAAAAACAACGTTAATTTAGTTGTTATTCGGTTTGTTGTATGTGTTCTTGTTGTGTGTGTTGTATGTGTTCTTTCACAATACACCAGATGATTGAGAGAAATTTACATTAAGCACCTAAATACGCGCGTTCAACTGCGCCGTGTGGCGTCTCAGTGGAGACTAAGGACAACCCGGTGGCAAAACTTCGGGTTTCCTCGTCCTGAAATAAGCCACGCCTCCAACCTGCCTCCGTTTCCCCCACCACGTTCCCCTTCGAATCGCTAAAGGGTGAGCTTACGAGGAAGGAGAAAACCCACCCTAACGCGTCTATCGCAGGATTTACCCTGCACGGAGGGTAGAAAGGTTACGGGGTGACTCTGAAATTGCGTTACGGGATTTTGTAGCCGTTCGTACGTTACGCTGCCTGATACGAACAATCTTATGGAATAATTTAAACCATTTATCTAATTACGTATTAGTTATTTAGTATAAATTCCAAGTTCCCAGGATCGAGTTCCTTTGGACGAAACAACCGTTTAAATGTATTTTGTTTGGTGGAAGATTGAGATTACGAAATACATGGTGAATAAATTTTCATAACTTATCTGCCGATTACATTTTGTTCCCGTTTATCATCGAAACGAGACGATAAATTCTATTTACGTAACAATCGTAGAATGCAACACGCTCTTACTTTAGAGGTGCGATAGAATTTTAACAATATAGTTCCGATCATAGCCGTGTATCGTCATTTGCCATTGAAAGATGGAGGCAGATCAGGAAAATGAAATTAATTATTTCACGCTTTGTGTTGCTCGATATTTTATCTTTGTTAATCAATGTTATTACCACGTTAGCCATGATCGCATCCTAAATTATTTTCCTCGTTGTAATCCAATAATTCGGCATATTTAATCATTTAGTACTGCCAAAGTCACCGATATTCTACCGTATATCTCTTAAAATTAACTAAAGATTCAATTCGAGAGATATAGAAATCGTCACCGTAAACTCATTCCACGTCTCGATCCTCCACCTTCCAAAAGTCTCGTCTGTCTCGTGCGAATGGGAAAACAATTACAAGGAAAGAAAGAAAGAAAAAAAAGTAAACTACATAAATTTTTCACGTCAGCTGGTAGCACGCTGAAAGCGATTACTACTGGTTGGCGAGTTGAAGGCAAGGATGAGAAAAGATGGGCGAGGCAAAGATTCTAGCACGAGGATAATATAATATACTGTAGCAGGATCAGTTCGTACAGGGATTGGCTCACTATCCCCCGTAGATATGTGAAATTCGTGTCAGGGGTCCCTATTTGGTAGACAGGACTTCGTCGGAACACCGTGTATCCCCTCGAGGGAAGAGATCTTCATCGTTCGTCGAGTGGCAAGAGCTCATCCGTTTGAGAGGATCATTGTCGAGGATCTGCGATTAAGATCAACGACCCTTTGCACGATCCGCGTTGCACAGCCCACAGATACCCATGTATCCGGTCTTCTTTCTTTCTTTTCTCTTTCTTCTCTCCTTCCTTCCTTGCTTCGTGCTGACGCTAGAGACTTCTGTAATATGGTCTTTAGCCGAGAGAAACTTCTTTCGGGTAAAATAAACTGGCGCATCCCGGACTTCTACCAGGTATTTTTACGTGTGAAAAAGATTTGTTCGAACGGTTATATATTACTGGAATATTTCATATATTGCCGTTCTTTAAAAGACTCTTTTTTTTCAGAGAGATTTGAAACCCGTGATAGGTAACAGCTGGAGCAACAATGTAACGATATTTTTATGTTCTATTTATCTTTGCTGATTTATAGTTTTAACTTTATTGCTTGCTTTTATGACATCCCCCGTTTGAGGCAGTTTAGCAGTGTTTATTGAGCTAATATTCGAGATTTTCGGCCGTGAAGTTACCTAATTGAGCCGGACACTCTGTTTTTCAAAGCCATAAACAAACACCGTCTGTTATTTTATCCCCTTACCTGACTCTTCCACCAGTTTTGCATCGTACTTCAAAAGAAGCCCCATATTCTTTTACCTATTTAAGTTTCCATTTGCTCAAATCTCAGTAATTCCTGTACTTAACTTTTCCGTAAAAATCGATTTAGTCCCTTTTCCAATAAAAAAATGAAATAAAATTTGTTATTTTTAAAGAACAGTCATTATCAAAACCTAAGTAAATCTCTCCATAAATTATTAAGCTCAGCCTGTGATTCCAACTGATTCGCTGTATAATAATACGTATAGTGATTGATGCGACTGTAAAAGCACAATTTAAAGGAAAAATGATACAAATCTTGCAATTAATATGGATTCGATGTTGCTTTCGTCGATCCGTAAATTTCATATTTTTCTATTAAAAAAAACAACTCTCTGGAAATTTGATCCGAAAATCTAGAACTGGTCACTATCGTGCAGTAGCCAATGAAAATTTATTTGTCGAAGGAATCCATTGAATTTGCTGAAATTGAATTTGGTTGCGTCGCCTTTCGTTCTCTGACGTCGCGGGGAGTCCTATTCCGTCGCCATGAATGCCAAGCACGGCTAAATTAATTTCACGCTAGCGTTTACAGCGTCGCGACGACACGGAAAAAAACACGCGTCTACCACATCTCCGCCTCCGGTGTAACGCGATTGGTCCAGCGAACCTACCAATCGCAGCTTCCACCAGAATCTGAGAATTGTATTCGTAGTGGTGGTTCACGTGTCGCATACTCACACGTGGTCATGTATGCACGTGTATGCTTATGCACGCAATACATATACGGGCACTGTTGCCTCTTTCAAACTATGGAAGCAACGAGAAGTTTCTTCTCTCGTAATAACGTTACAATGCTTTTAACTTTGGTATGTACATACATATGTTCTTAACAGGAAAATGATCATGAAGATATCGAGACTAAAATACAGAATGAAGTCTTAATATAATATAAGGTTAGACTATATAAAATACAAATAAAATATGTAAATTCTTTGGGTGTCTTATGGGAATTTGAAGTCTATCTAAACACTTGTTCTTATTATTTTTTAAATGTAGAATGGTATATTTCGATACTGGCTTTTCGGGATAGACGATTGTATTTCGATTTTGCACTTGCACTTTGTACTCTTACATTTTGGCCCGACGCTTCGTAGATGTCACAGTCTACCTCTTCAGGGCAGACCTGAAACTAAAAACCATAACATAGTATCTTTGACTCGAAACATAAAGAGAGGTGAAAAGTGGTTCGATTTATAGATTGATATTATATAATAGGAAGCAGTCGTAAATAGTAGGTATATCTATCTATCTTTATTGTACTTTAAAAAGTTTATGTGAAAATAATTATAAAAAAATAGAAATATGAATTAACTCTTTAAAAGAGTTGATTGGTGAATTGAGTTTATAGATAAGTACCTTGTAGGGATTCGAAGAAGGTGACAGAAGTACAATATTCTTTCAATAATTGCATTGAAAACTTTGCGTATCTAAAGTTGTACGATACTATAAAACGACAGTATGGTATATATATTAATAAATTTAAAATTCCTTAATAAAATTTATTTAACTTCCTGACACGCAACAATAAAAATGCATCGCCTGGAATTTCGAATAATATTGGCACCAGGTCCGAAATAAACGTGGTATATACTGTATATTAATAACGAAATCTACAATAGTCAAAGTAAATGTGATTCCCTTTCGTCGAAACCAGACCCAGCAAACAAGGACATGATCGATACAAGCTGGTCGTGAAAGCGTTGCTAAAGAAACTTGGTAATCGTATCACGTATATCGTGTAAACACTCGGGACAAGTTTAGTGGATCGAGCAAGATGTCTCACGAACGAAATAGGAATTCTTCGGCTTCGTCTATGTGGAGACATAAAGCTTACGAACGACATCGTATAAAAGTGAATATTCAATAATTATCGATAATCTGTTGCTCGTTCGATAACGGCAAATATCGCAGCATCTATTACATTTGTAGGTAAAGAAGGCTACGCGAGCGATTGACGTTGATCCACCGCAAACAAGACCTCACGTAATTTTCAATGCAAAGGGATTGCAATTGGAACGCGAGAAGCAAGATCGTATCATTAGGGAGAATTTTATCCTTTTGAAAAAACTTCGTGATATTATGCACCGGAAACGATCCACCGAAGGAAGTTACAGATTGAAATGGGACGACGCCAGATGCATCAGAACTCGTTGACGTGGGTTTCACAATTAATCAACGCCCTTCCATAGTCTCATTTTCAGATCGTCGTGTGTATTTTATTTTACGTGAAACAAGTTTATTTACGCGTTTGTACTTTCGCAATAAACAAGTGAACGTGGATCTTGTCTTTTATTTGATACCAAACCTATAAACTATAAACATCAACGAAAGAAAGGTTAATTAATTTCATTGTACTGACCGTACTGAAAGAATTGAAACGAAATACAGCGTGATAATATATAAATATCAATGCAAGACTAGCTGATTTTATTATACTTATTAAAAGAATTAAAATAAAACATGATGTGATAAGATACAAGTATCGGAGAAAAATTGATTAATAATATAGTATTCGTTATTGACGAAATTGAAACAAGAGTACAATGGAGGAAGGAGAAGGAAGAGAGTATGAAGAAGAGGTGGGTGAGATCGATAAATATCCAACTCCTAAAGCATCATCTATCTTCGAAGATACCATAAAAGCGTTGACACAAGCAGAAGCAGGAGAGTGTCTTCACACATTAGGAAAATGCGATTCCGGCCTTGGTTATGCTTATCTGGGTTTGAACGCGTCTAATAAAGGCTTAACAGATATTAGAATCATATCAACGTTCAAATATGTGCTCTACGTGGACGTTTCCGGAAATAGATTAACGACCGAGGCACTTCGTGTTCTTTCTTCGATGAAATATCTCTTGATGCTTCAAGCTGATAGAAATCATGTATCTTCCGCGGAATTGGATCCTATGCCTTATCTTCAGGTTAATCACGAAACCTTATTAACGATCTTTATCATTTTTACTTTTATTTTTCTCTTTATAGCTTTAATATTCCTTTTTCTCTTCTTTATCTAATTTTCATACTTTTCTCAATGTTCTTAATTTCTTACGTATTTATCAATTCTACTTATTCAATTGTGCTACAGGTTTTCACACTGAATAAAAATAAATTGACAAGTACATCAGGCATTTCTCATAAGCTTTTGGAATGTTTAGAATTAAATCATAATAATATTGAAGAAGTCACTTTAAATCCGTACGATCTTGAGAAGTTGAAGAGTCTCGAATTACGTGGGAATATTCTTACCACAACAAATGGAATCTTTTTTCCAGGATTAATACGATTATATCTCGCAGAAAATCAAATAGAAAAAGTGGAAGGTTTAGAAATATTAGTTAATTTAAAAATTCTACATCTGAGAAGCAACAAAATATCGAATTTGGATGGGTTTGATTCACGTTGTGCCAAACTCAGTTATTTGAATTTACGGAATAACGAGATTACAAAAATTTCGGAATTAGAAAAATTAAATTGCTTAACAGCATTAGAGACTCTAATTATTTTGGAAAATCCTGTAATAGCCGATAGGGAAGTAGAGGAAGAAGCTGCTTATAGACACATTGTTTTGGCTATGTTACCTAATCTAACACGTATCGACAAGGATCCAGTACTTTATGACGAAAGGAAAGAAGCTAAAGAATTTCACAGACAAATGCTTCGCGATGGAACAACATTTGCTGATTTAGATTTCAATCTTTTAACCGCAGGATAAAATTAGTAACATTTACTGTACGTAATTATGAGAATAAAAAAATAAAAAGCAAATAGAAATTAGCATTGTACGATAAGTGTAATTTAAAAACCATCATACAAAGTAGATTTCTACATAATCGATTATAATCTTTCTCAGTAGGTAAGACAAATTTTGTTGTGTTGTTGATGTTATTTTTTTATTATACTAGTATGAACTGAAATACTTTAATTCTATGATTTACTAATAAAGATTTAAGCACGAACAAGAATTTGTATGTGACTTGAATATGTATCGTATTTTTCATTCATTTTTATTGATTAGTATTGTTTTTCAAAGACCACTTTCATCAAAATTATATATTTTAGAATTTTATCTTTATTAATAATCACATATCTCGCTTCTTTTATTTTAGACTGTATATTAAATGATCTTAAATGTCAATATACTACTTTATTATCTTCAATATTATTAATTCAATATTATAATTAATATCATTAATTTCTAAGTGCAAAGAAAATATCATGGGGATAACAATTCTCTTAAAAATGTTTCATTTTTCCTGCTTGTTAAAGTTGTCCCGCCAAAACTTTTAAATCTTGCCACGCTACCAGCAAGTAGTGACGGTCTCTAGCGGAGTTTGTTAAAATGAGATTGTTGTACGTTCCTTGCGAGTAGTTTTACCGCAACTAGCCGGTGAACATATTTACTCTGTTATACTGTGCGTTGTTCCGTTATTAAATAATTAACACTACCTTTTTATAATAATTGTCTCTGTCAACGAAGATGTCTTCCAAACCTCCATTTAAAGTTGGTAAGTCATAGCTATTAATTTCGGAGTCACGTTAGTCAGACACGTGGTTATTTGAGAGAAAAATTTGTAACCTCCTCCTATAATATTTAAAACATGTCGCTTCAAAATCCACATATCTATACATAGTAGTCGAACCACAAAAAAGATATTAAAATAATGTAAAGGAAAAATGTATTCAGATATGAATTCCAATTTTGTTAAATGATTCCGTTTAGCATCTAGAGTAATGTGCAGAGATTAATTGATTAAGCATCTTCTGAATTAAGTTTCATAAATTGCATGTTATAGTTTGTCAATATGATAAATTTTTTTCTTTAAATTTCGTTCTTTATACGTAAAAATAATGATAAAATAAAACATGAAAAAAAAATGGTTGCCTTTATTCCATTTTTCATTAAAACGTAGCAATGAAATATTTTTATATATATCATAAAACGAAGTTGATTTAAGCTCATTGATTCATCTATGGACGGTGATCTAAAATTAATAAAATCGATTTCTAACATTTATAGCTAATTTGTCGTTGGCGGAATGGGGACGGAAAGAAATTACTTTGGCAGAAAATGAAATGCCTGGCCTCATGGCCATCAGAAAGAAATATGGTTCAGAAAAAGTTCTAAAAGGTGCCCGAATTGCCGGTTGTTTACATATGACTGTGCAAACTGCAGTTCTCATTGAAACTCTGGTTGAACTCGGAGCTGAGGTAAATTGATACCTTTCTATATCGCGGTTGTTTTCGTTTGATCAAATTTCGGTTAAACCGTTACTATTGTTCTTTTTGCCTGAACGCTTACATATTAAGATTAAATTCGATACTCACAGACTCATAAATACGATACTTTCCTTAAATCATTGATAAATAACGTCCCAGAAAATGTTATTATTCAATTTAAATTTTTCTACACAAAATTAAAAATAAAAAATTTTTGTTAATTTAATATATTTATATTTGTACTATTAAAGTAATTAAAGTAAATTAAAGATACATTCAATCATATTCAATTCATAAAAAAACTGTAAAAAATATAATTATTACAAAATAATTGAAATAAAAAATCATAAAATAGAAAAATATAGGATGAAGTATTATAAGAGAGGAGGATGAAGAAACTAGTACGCGTTTATACGTATACAGATCGATTTCATTGATCATGACCCTGCATGTTTCGCAAGATTTACCAACAATTGTATCAGGCATCGAAGAACTTTTGAACCATCCTCAAAGATCAAGACCACATGAAGCGAAGCGGTTATCTTCGCTCGTTATTATGAAACGTTTACATTTATTCAAAACGCTTAACAATACATTTTTACATTTATTCAAAGCTGTGAAAAATAAATATAAACTTTTATGATACAATGAGATGATCATATCTGGGAGATGTAATATTATCCCGTTGTAAGAAATAATCAGTTTCTTCTTATCATTATCATAACTCATTCAAAATATGATAGATTTTAACTGCCCTGATTATTAATAGCGTAAATTTTCCTTTATAAATCTTGTTCATTTGAACGTCACACAAACAGTTATTTATATATATATATATATAATAATTAATATATATAAATATAGTAAATATATAAAATAATTATATATATATAATATCAACACGACATATATATAATATCCGACACAATAAAATTATTTGCCAATAGAAAATCTACAAATATTAATTGTTTCAACAAAATGGCAAATGTAGAAATATCAGAAAATTATAAAAATATTAATATCATTTTATGTAATAATACAAAACATAGTGGTTATCTTGGTATACTGTATGGATGCATTGACTTTGTATCAAAAACTTTTTGTACGATCCTGTGCAATGTTTCATATCCTGCTCTACGAATGAAATATGCTACCTTTGGGTCTGATTTCATAGATGATTTTACTTTAAAAACCAACAAAGATGTTAATGACTCGTTATTGCCGTTATATTGATAGGTTCAATGGTCCTCGTGTAATATATTCAGCACTCAAGACCATGCAGCAGCAGCCATCGCAAAAACGGGGGTTCCCGTGTATGCTTGGAAAGGTGAGACTGATGAAGAATACCTCTGGTGCATAGAACAGACCCTCGTATTTAAGGATGGAAAACCATTAAATCTGATCCTCGACGATGGCGGTGATCTGACCAACTTAGTGCACACCAAATTCCCGGAATATTTAAAGGAGTGCCGAGGTCTTTCCGAGGAAACCACAACCGGAGTTCACAATCTGTATCGCATGATGAAAGAGGGCATTCTGAAAGTTCCTGCCATAAATGTAAACGATTCAGTAACGAAGGTTCGTAGCATTGTGTTCGAAAAACAAGAAGAATATTTTTGTCCTAAAGAGAAAAAAAAGAAACTGGTAGATTACTGCAAAGTAAAATACTTGTCATAAGTAAAAAATATATAAAAAATCTCCAGCAATCTTGTAAATTATCTTATGAATCATCTACTTGTCTCATCTTTCTGTTACTTTCCTAATAATTAAATTTTGAGTCCCGTGTAAAATAATTTTCTTCTGTCGAATAGAGTAAATTCGACAATCTTTATGGGTGTAGAGAATCACTAATCGATGGTATCAAACGAGCGACGGATGTCATGATTGCTGGAAAGGTCTGTGTGGTCGCTGGATATGGAGATGTTGGAAAAGGTTGCGCACAGAGTCTCAGAGCACTTGGAGGACGTGTGATAATTACGGAAATTGATCCCATTAATGCGTTACAAGCTGCCATGGAAGGATACGAGGTGATTGCTGAAACATTAAATCAAAGATCATATACGCAAAGTGTATTGAAACCAATACTAATCAAAAATTGCAATGAAAGTAAATTATGATTGGTAAATTACTCTCCAGGTAACGACAATGGAAGAAGCCTCAAGCAAAGGACAGATTTATGTTACCACCACCGGTTGCAAAGACATCATAATGGGCGACCATTTTGTAAATATGCCGGAGGATGCTATAGTCTGTAATATTGGTCACTTCGACTGTGAGATTGACGTTGCATGGCTTGAGAAAAATGCTGTTGAAAAAGTCAACATTAAACCACAAGTAGACAGATATCAATTAAAGAACGGCAGGTGAATTAATAGTGATTAATAGAATTTTGAACTTGGAATTAACGTGATTGAAAAATATTTCTATATCGGAAAAATATTAAATTGTGTAAAATTACTTGAGCAGAAAGTCAGATACATATTTTAGACATGTTCTAATTAAGTTTGTACAGTATAAATTTGAATAGATTTTTGACCGATTCCATGATACTTCCGATTCACATTTCGATTCTTCCTTTCCAGACACATTATTCTCCTTGCGGAAGGACGGTTGGTTAATCTTGGATGCGCCACAGGACATTCCAGTTTTGTGATGAGCAATTCGTTCACAAATCAGGTATTGGCACAAATAGAGTTGTGGACCAAATCTGAGTCCTATCCGGTCGGAGTTCACATGTTGCCGAAAAAATTGGACGAAGAAGTCGCTGCGTTGCATTTAAATCACCTTGGAGTAAAGTTGACCAGATTGACAGAAGAACAAGCGAAATACCTTGGTGTACCTAGAGAAGGACCTTACAAAGCTGACTATTATCGATACTAGTTATTGTTTAAATCAGAGGCTTTCATGTACTTTTTTTTTTTATCATATGATGGATACAATTAGATAGTCCACTATTGATCTTTATAGTTGTTCATTTTTTAATTTTAATCTCAATATCGAGTGTTTTGTTACCTAGAAAAGTTATAACGGAGAATCACCGAAACGGGATTGTGTGTTTTGTATTGTACTGTTATAATTTATGAACTTTATTGGGAACAATTATCGCTTTTAAATAAAAATACCTTGTTCAACAAGTTCTGTACAAATGGCAGAGAAAAAGATTTCCCTGCCTCCATTAAAAGTTAGTTCTTTAACAAAAGTAATAATATCTGATATAAAGGATTAAAATATTATATAAAATGTGGGATAATTTATACCGTCAGTTAGCGAGATGGTCGTGCTTAATTTCTGGCGTGATTTATGGTTTCCTTAAACGAAGAGAATATGCCGCGTTGGAAAAAGTGCTACGAGAAAAAGAAGCAGAGAAACTTACTAGAGAAGCTTTTCTTGCTCGTGAAAAGATTCGTCTAAATACTGGTATACTTTAATATTTCACAATATATCTATAAATATATTTTGCGAACTTTCTGTTTTTTTACAGCTAAGATAAAGGAATTAGAAAAAATATTTCTTGAAATGAGTTCATCTAATGAAGAAATTAATTTGGTGAACAATAATAATAGAAATGCATAAAAAATTGCAAAAGATCTTTAAAAAAACATATTTATTATCTTCTCGTAACATTTTCTATATATCTTCACGATTATGTACAATTCCTTCTTATCTCTTATTTATAACTTTAAGAGGGCAGAACTTTCCTGCAAACAATAACATCCACAGCCTGTGGGGCACAATGTTTGGTTAGTGAACCATGTTGCCAAATGTTGCGTGTGTCCTCCATGTCCACAAAATATACAGAAGTTGCTTGGACCTAAATATAAAAAAAAGAGATAATTATACATTATTTTATTATACACTTTATAATTTAATAATTATGAAGAAGATTGCACTGCATTGAATTAATTTTACCTCTAACAGAAATATGACAAATTACACATTCCAACGCTAATCGTTTGCAACTTATACATTGAGGTCCTCTGCTAACTTTACCGCACAATTGGCATTCGCTCTGAAACTCGACGCCTTTGTGCGTGTCCAACGGAGTTGTGCTTACATGCTTTAATACTTGTGCACGTGCATCTAATAATCTCCACCTATGTAGCACTTCAGCATAAGCTCTTTTATAACCATCGTAAAGAGTAGTATATTTTTCATCGAGTAACCTGCATGATCAATGCTTTCACTTAATTCGTAACAAAATTAAACAATTCTGCATTAAAGTTCTTAGAATTACGTACCTAATATTTTTCACGGAATCTCCGAATGTGTCTTGAATCAATTTTAAATCATCAAGCGAATCGGACCACGAGTTAGATCGATGTTGCTTTAAATTTTGAAAATTCCATCCCTCTAATGTGGTATCGGCTAGATGAATCGTATGATATGGAGAACCACCAGGCTAAAAAAATGCATTGAATTATATATAAAATTACAAGCCTATTTATAAATGTTACATGAACAATATGAAAACACAATATACACAAATGATATGTAGAAAAGGCATAATGTCTATGATCACTTTCTGCACAAAGATGTTTGTCTTCTGTGTGAAATTTCTAGGTATTACCACAACAAAACAGTACATCACATATAATTAATTACTACTAACATGTACGATTATTTTATGGATATTAATATTAATCATAATGTAAAACAGTTATTAGATGCAAGGTCAAGAAGTTTGGCATTTGAAATATTAAGCAGGGCCAAACCTGCATGCTTTGTGGCACCATGACACTTCCACTCCGATGCTGTAAGGCAGTAACAAATATTACCATGATAAAAGAACCCTAAGAACCAGTACATTTCAAACACGTACAAATTTAAGAAACTCGAAAAACCATGCCTTACCTTTAACCACCATTTTCCTGTAGAAAGCCTCTATAACAAAGATAACACAATATCAATCATTTGGTAATTTTTAAACAATATATTAGAAAAGAAAAATACTGAAATAAAATACCAATGTATTACGTCGGTATAGCATGATTCGTTTAAATTCCGGATTACTCCAATTTTGGAAATTTATTATTTTAGGGAGAAATTTATAATTATGACACATACGATACCGTCGTATCGTACGAAATTCATACATTTAAATTATATTTAAACATGCATTGAAAAAAGGAAATGTGTGCTGAGTATGAAACATGTGATATACTGTAGGTTGAGAAGTCAGCATTGAAACATGAATAATAGTACAATAGATGATTATGTTCGAAGAGTATCCTCAAGTACTGAAATGTTCAGTATGTTTGTGAACAGAAGACAAAATATGATCAAGACATGTAATGTAGCAACTATTAATGATGCTATAAAAATTGTGCTTGTGCCAGGCCATGCTAAAACATCTTAATATTTACAAAAAATAAATACAGTGTACTTACACTAACGTTAATGGACTTGCTACTTAACCGTGTCTGAGCAACGTCCGGATTTTCCAAACGATAACTAAATGCACAACTCAGCATACCTGCCATTTGAATGTCTGATTGATTGGCATAATGTTGTATTCTAAAGTAGAGACGGATTGTTGTAAAATAATTTGTTTTTGTTATAAGTAGTAATTCATTACTTACAAGGAATGAATTAAATTTTGACCAAAAGGATGTAAAGGCCATGGAGCATCAATCTCAGGTGACTGACAAGAATTTTGTCCAATATTCGAAACTGGTTGTGATATCACAAGAGCAGCTAAACACCATGCCTGAACTAAATCAGGACGTTCCAATGATGCAGCTACATTTGCATTGTATTGACACATTGCTGGGATATCTGTGATATTGATACTAGATATAAAATAAAATTAAGAAATTATTTTCTGAAAATTGACGAATGTCTCTGAAAATTGTATCGTAATTATATATTGCACTCACACATATTTTTCTGCAAGTTCTTTGTTGACGAAAAACAATGAAGAAGCATCATATATCATTACCATAAAATGATAGTTTTTACAACATGACCTATGAGTCATTCTATTTGTATTATGCAATCCCCGATTCATTTTCTATTAATTTGAAAATAATATTTAATGAGATTCTTACAAGTATTTTATATTATGAACGTTCTTACAAAAAATGTTGTTATACATACTCGATCTTGAAAATAAAAAGAACTTATAGGAATATTATCATTCGACTGTACATAAGAATTTGGATACATATGCATAAAATGTTCTCCATTGCCTATTCCGTTTCCTAATGCAGAAAGTGCTCTGGGTGTTGTACACTCTGGTTTCATGGACGATCTTCTCGCATATGAAGCACGACCAAAACATACGAGTATACCTAACAAGTAGAGACAATGAATGAAACTTCTATTATGTACAGTATTCTGTTACCATTTTTTATCACTTTTTTATACATACCCACGCAACAAAATTTAGCGCCAGATGTTCTAGGAAAGGGTATGTAGGCATCTTGATAATTTGTATACATGTTAGAAGAGCTTAAAAAATTAGCATTTTCTTGAATGTCGTATCCTAAGTGACTACTTTCATTCTCATCCTTTTTACATGTCTATAAAAATAAGAAAAATGTTAGATATTATAAAAGACGGACGTAATCCGAGAAATATATTTCTTTTACTTGCTCCAATGTTGTAATTAATTGTCTAAGACAAGGTTCTAAACACGATCTGTTTTTTTTAACGCGTTGCTGAGCAGTTTGCTTTAAAACTTTCAATAACTTTGCCAATGTTGTATTGTCGATCGTTGTTCCATGACAGAACTGGAATGTAGGTTGTGCACTGTATGGGTAGTTTGCAGGAAAATTTACTTTTAATATCACATTGTAACTTTTATTGGATGCTGTTACAGTACAACTACGTTCCACAGCATCCATCGTATTGACCTATAAAGATAAAAATATATACTCTATGTATTTCTATTCTATGTTTATATGTACTACCTCTATGTTTGGTATGTTCATATTTATTAAAGAAAATTCTTGTTGCAAAGTTTTTGGTTGTGTAGGAGATGATATTTCTTTATTACTTTCAATATATGCATCTGTTTCAGAATTCAATATAGGTTCATCAACTTTTGTTGTTATACAATTCATTTCACGATCAGTTTGAGCATCATTAAGTTGTAGCTGTTGGACGGATTGTAATGTTCCTATATTAATGGCAACTATATTAGTTGAATGAAAAAGTGCATTATATTTGTGAACAAGACAGAAACATACTTAAATTATTATCTTCAGGATACTGAGTATAAATAGATGAACCATCATCTATACCATGTCCACATAACTAGAATAGGATTATATGTTATATTTTTTTTTAAATAAAAGTCTTAACCTTTACACATATATGTATAGAAATACCCACTTTTTTTAAAAATGGATCAATTTTATATATCCTTAAACACTGATCCTTTGACCAAGTAATTAATTCAAAATCACTATTTTCTGCAAATTATAAATATATTTTATGATATTTTATTCCTTTTTACTTGAAAATTTATTTACATAACACATACCTAATTTTTGATGTCTCCACTGAAATTCAAGAACAACATCAGTGTGTCCTACAAAGGTATAAATAGGAGCACTAAGGTTTGTTATATTCCATAATAATAAACTATTCTCTCCTCGTCGTAATTGCGGTACTACTATTGTTACCAGTCCTTCACCAAATGGCTATGGATAACTTATTGTTAGTTTTTATAGATAGAAATAGATTTAAATTCTCTGTACATCTATATCTTTACCGTGTATCTCGCTCTCCATACGGGTGAGTTTGTTGTTAAAATGCTTTCAGCTCTTCGTGGTTTACTGATATCAAAAATTTTTACTGTACAATCTTGGCTAGATGTTGCCAATTGATTTTGTTGAAATGGACACCAATCTAAACCATGTATCTAAAATAACTTTTATAAGTATGTCATCAAACTTCACAAAAGTGACATTATTAAATATTATTAAAATAAATAGAGCTATTATGAAATCAGGTTATACTTTTGTTAGATGAGCAGCTATGTACTGCATAGGACTATTTCCTTTTCTTTGATCCCATATTTTGATATCTCCATCATGAGCTGTAGCCAACATGTTGGGAGAAAGAGTGTTCCATCTTACTTGAGAAGAACCAGCTATAACACATTCAATTATACGTATCCTTAAATGTTTGCAAATTATTTCACAATGGGTTTTATAATTTCTGTATTTACCAACTGCAGATAATGATAAACAAGGCTTTCTTTGATCTCTTATGTCCCAAATATGTATAAATGTATCAATGCTACAGGAAGCAATGATATCTGGTTCTTTAGGATGCCAGTTTAAGTCACTCACAACTCTTGTATGTGCTTTTAGACTGTTTGTTGTTTGTAACTCATAATTACCAGTTCCAGTAAGAGACAATATTTCAATACGCGTATTGCTCTAAAATTTAAATACAATTAGGTATATCTACAATATTATTTACAATATATAGATTTAGTTTCTAACCGATACAGCACATAGATGACAATTTATACTTGTGGGGTTCCATTCTGCAGAGCCAACTTCATATTTACTTTGTCTTTGAAATTTTTTTAATATGTCAGCACTCTCGTCAAGGTGTTTTATCGCGAAACATCTGCGTCTAAAAATATGTAATAGGAAAAGATCACGCAAAATTAGAAAACATAAAAATTATAGGAAATTACACATCAAATATATATAAAAATATAAACTTCGTTTTTTGTTTACTTACCCGGCAAGTAACACATAATTACCCGTTGCATCCACGGCCATAGTATTAGCCTATATACATAAAACAAAAATAATTTAACAATAAAAAACAATTGTATATCATAGTATTCAAAATTTAAATACACGTTGTTCGCAATAATAATACACAGTATATATTTTCATCTAATAAGGGAACCTACCTGTAAATCACGGTGCTCCGTAACGACATAATCGCTGTCCCAACGTTTTGACATTTTACCAATAAATTCGAATTCCTGTCAGCATTCTGCAAGGTTAGAAATAAACCGAATATCGCGGACCAGAATTGAATCGTACACAGTATACGCAATCGTGCACACAATCAAAGCCAGTATACGATTCGTTGCATCGCGTCCTGACTCACACATCTTTACCGGTGGGTTTCGATTGGCTGAACAAAATTCACGTACATATCCCTACTAAAAAACAAATGTGGGTAAGGGGTAAAACGAGAGGAAGCAATGTAAAAAGAGTAAAAGAGAGGGAAAGAGAACTAGAGAAAGAGAGAAAAGTTCAAGACGCTTCGCTGTGCTATTTCTGTCACGTAGAACGCATATATTCGTTGCATATAAATGTACTAATATCGGGACGCAAATAATTGATAAACGGTGCGAAACAGGAACGAAAAAGGGTAGAAGTTTGACAATCTTTGATTATTGCGTCAAAATTATATCAAATCTACGGTGGTTTTGTTTGACAGTGACCGTGATAATTCAAGTGATAGTGACAACAATGTCCGTAATTATGGATTGTTTTCGTCAGTAGCGGATGTGTAAAAGTTTCCTTAGTCACTTTGTTTAGCTGACTTCTAATAAACGAGCCTGTTTCATTGTTTTCTCACAACTCTTGTGGCACATTCGCCAGCGACTTTCAGTTTAGCGCGAGTTTTCGATCAAAAAAAAAAAAAGAAAAAAAAGAAGAACGGCGTCTTTTGTTTCTCAAGGGTAGTCTCGCCGTCTTGTCTGTTCTATACGCCGTTTTCCCTCTCTTTAGCTTGCACGTCACTCGCACCAGCGACAGGAAAGTAACGCTGGTCACAGCTGAAGTTTAATCTGAGAACCGATTGCTGAAATCGGACTGCGTACAGACGGTAAATTCGTCTCGATATCTTTAATTAGAGATCTGTGATGTACAAGCTCGGCGTCGCGGGAAAAATCATTACGTCCACGATTAATTTCGTACACTCGAAGAGGAAAGGAATTTTCATATATATAAGAAAGATGTACAAAGACTCAATAAGTCTTCGATGTCCGAGAAGTTTTCTAAATTTTCGATTATATTGAACACCTTGACCGTCCGACTGAGAAACGAGGTCAAGTTTAGTCGAAAAACACATTAAAGGTCATCAGCTCCTATGTAATGGAGCATTAATGACAAGAGTGTTACAGTAAGAGATGCACCAAGGATATCCAGTACAGAGACGCTGTTCTTACACAACGTAAAAGGAAACTGCTGCTTGTCGACAAGATGAAATTGCTGGAGAGTACACGTTTCGAAGCCATAAACAGTGCCTTGTCCATCAAGACTGGAGACAGCAAAATAATAGGCAGGTAAGACAATTGGAAAGATATTTAGTGGAAATATACTATTCTTTAAAATAATCTTAAACATTATCTCTCTTGATCCACAGAATAGAGAGTTACTCTTGTAAAATGGCTGGAAATGATAAACAGTTGTATAAACGTTTTAATGCAGAGCAAGGTTTTACTCCACATGATCTTCAAGCTTTATCACCACCACAAACATCTTTAGGAACATCACCTGCTCAAGGGTACTTTAGGTATTAAAAATTGTTGATAACAGATGTAATGAAATAATAAATTTAGAAATCCGAATATTATCTCTTTAAATAATAAAAATCATAAAAATCTACAATACCTTATAAAAGAATGTCTGTTTATTTTTTGACAGCATCTGTTACCTGTACAGTGATTTAACATGTGTCCATATTTTTGCTCCAGCCGCAGTGTTTCTGGTGATGAAGATGGTCCACTATGTGATACAATCAGTAGAAAAACATTATTCTATTTGATTGCCACTTTGAATTCAGCTTTCCATCCAGATTATGATTTTTCTGATGCTAAGAGTCATGAATTCAGTAAAGAACCAAGCTTACAATGGGTCATGAATGCTGTAGATAGTAATTTGAGTGCAACCGCGGTTGATCATTATCGTACTCTTCAAACGGCACTTTGGGCTGCCATTGATCATGAAATATCTTTAAATGAATGTGATATTTATAGGTAAATATCTAAAATTTCATGAAAAGAAGGTGTATACTAAATAAAGTTAAGAATATGAAAATATTTTAGTTACAACCCAGATTTTGCATCTGATCCATTTGGAGAAGATGGCTGCTTATGGTCTTTTAATTATTTCTTCTATAATAAGAAATTAAAACGCATTGTGTTTTTCCCATGCAGAGCAATAAAGTGAGTATAATCATTCTTCAGTTCAACTATTGTTTACTTATATTCTCTATCATTTCTTTTTAAATGTGTATTTACAGTCCTCTCTACGTGTTAGATTCTGGTGTTGGCAGTGATTTTGCCATGGATGAAGATGAAGACAGATACTAAATTCATAATACATGTTTACAAACTTCATTACTATCTTTATTTATTCTGCCATACAGAGGCATGAATGAACATTAAATTTCACCTGTTATAGTAGTGTTACGTTTAACTAACCGCTACTATCCATACCAGTTCTTGGAACTAGTTCCGCGAAACCCTGATGTTACGCAATTAAAATAAATAAACGTGTCAGATATCCCTCTTGTATTCAACGGAATACTTAGAATTTTCTAGAATTATACTTCTCTTTTGAAAACTGATCAGATATGATCCCGAGCTGCGGTTAATTAACGCGGCACTACTGTACATAACTTATTATGTACAGTGATACATTTCAAGTTTTATAATTATTTCATTTATTTTCACTTATAGTGATATTTATTTCTAACTGAAGATTCAACCATTTTACTTTTCCGTTTTTTTTTCTTTTTTATACGATATTAAAGCGTAATTGTAGTCAACAAAGAATCAAGCAGAAGAACAATACTGTAAGATCTTGAAATTACGTATTTCCTTATAAATTTATAACTTTCATATATACATTCACTATCAAAGAAATTTTCAACATATAAATCTGCTATATAGTAATCGAATTTTGATAAATATAAGAATTAGATTTTATTTCTATGTGAAGATATGACAAGATGTCAAAAAAGATCTTTAATATCATTTATATAACAAAACAACAAAGTTAGCGGATTCTAAATTAGTGTTGTGCTATGTTGCTCTGTTAGAGCCCTTTACAATTATTATGATAGTAATAATAGGAAAATTAAAACAAATCTAATTTGATATTATAAAACGGGAGTACAAAATTATTAGAGCAACAATAGATCTGAAAGTGCAACGTTAAATTTTGGATCCTAGTCATTATATTTTTAAGTTACAAAAAATTTGTTAGTTGTTTGTGTTCTTTGCTATAAAAAAATCAGTCATCTGATGTTTCTTAATGTCTTTGATAAGCTTATCATATAAAACTGTTTATGTTTCATATATTACTTTTAATAAATATTCACGATTCTAATATATGTATTGATACATAAATACTCAGTTTTGTGCACTATGAAGATTTCAATTCAATATTTTGAATTCATTCTAAATAAACTGATTAAATTGTGCAATGTGTATAAATTTTACAATAGCATAGTAGATTTTACTGTAACTTTTGTGTAGAGTGGAAAATTTAATTTTGTCACTAATAAATATATATATGTATACATATATCTCGCGAATTTAAAAAAGAACAGCATTATACTGGAATTACTAGTTTTTGATTCAAAACAGTGATTTTCAGGTAATTTGTATAATATATGTGTATAATCTTAGTTCCCTTAAGACTACATGTTTGTCTGTCTACATTTGAATAAACTTTATGAGCCGACACAATTCAGCCATGCATTGATATTTTCTTTACCTTTTGCGTTTAGTGGTATAAAATCTTTATCACATACATGAAATAAATAAAGCAACAAGCACAAACATTATGCCCATTTTCATTGAGTAAAAACTGTAAACCTAACTTACCTAAATTATCAGGCAATTTAACCTATTTGTACATCATAACATCAGGAGATTGATACATGCACATATATGCATCGCATAACAGTCGTTTTGCATGTTCCGGTAGATGACGGTCATCTGTCAATTTAGTTAGATAATTTCCACCTTCTTCGCTTAACCAATATGGAAAATCTGGACACGGAACCATTTCTGGTATATTGTAACCGTTTTGTTCCCCTAAAATGAGAAAATTTACCAGTCAGTAATAAAAATACAGTATATGAGTTTATAAAACATAATTTAAATACCTTTCCTATCAGCCATAGAATCAAAAAAGCACCACGGTGCTTCCGAACCAGAACCACATTTTACGAAACACACATAATGAGAGGTTTCAATGCAAACTACAGCTGATAATTCCAAATATAATCGTGGGATCAGACAATGTTCTTGTAAAATAGCGAACTCCATTGGCACTATAAGCTTCTTTGGTTCATGATTTGTCCTTCGTTCATGTCGATGCACCTAAACAAATTTTTTAAAACTTCTGTATTAGAAATTCAGTTTTTTCTACCTGTTTTATTCATTTTACCTTTTCTAAACATTGCAAACAAAAAGCAATGCTTTCAAGTCCAACGCCACATTGTCCATAGCACTCTTTACATTCGTATTCCGCCAACTTTCCACAAACGGTACATTGCCTTGGAGCTACAAGTGAAAAATTGGACATGATTGATAAACAATATTTGTATATTACAGCATAATAATAATATAATGCTTACAATCCTCGATTATATCCGTTACATCAAGTAATAATGTAGGTTGAATTTTTTGGTACATCTTGAACGATTTTCCAAACCGTGGCATTTGTATAATAAGACATGAAGGAACTTCTTTTAATCTTATATTACTTGTAAGAAAACTCTGTTCTAATAATTGCTGAACAGTTGGAAGATTTAAGTGATCATCCTTTTCGACAAAAAGTTGGTAATGATATGCATCTTGTCCAGAACTTAATTTAAGAAATGGTTCAGCATTCAGAATTTGAGCAACCAGGGATGTCAAAAATTCTTCAGGATCTGAAAGAATTTAAACAATTTTATTTATTAAAATATTATTCATCTATGATCAAATACCTTTTTCTTCGCTAGTGAGCCCGGATACAGATGATAATTTTTCAAGTAAAGTCCGGAGCTTCATTACTCGATCTGCTCTTACAAACATATTTTTCCTAAGTGGATTTACAATTTCTTCGCGTAGTACCCTTTGCACTTCTTCGTATTGTGGGCAGTCTTTTTCATTTGGTGGTCTAAAAAGCAATACATTATATATGACATCATTTTAATTTGAAAAAATGAAAATGGAATCAGATTCGATTCATACCTAAATAAAAGATTATCGAAAACGCTAGTAAATGTGAACATGCTGAAAAGAGTAGCATCCAAGTAGCATGAATTATGATGACCTTGAATTCCTCGATATTTTCCACAAATACTTTCCAAATTTCCTTTTACGGAAATAGGTCGTACCATACCAACAATAACAGAGCTTTCCATATTTCCGAAATTATCTGTACTTATCGATGTTGTTGGATCATCAATTTTTGCCTACATAAATATATTTCCTTACACGACTGCAGAAATAATATACAAAATGATAATACTTACCATGACATCATATCGTGAACATTGGTCAAGATCGGTGAAAACAGCTCTGTGAGGTCGGCAATGGAAATATCTTACATCTTTATATGTTCCATCAGTACCAGATGGATGACTATCATCCTAAAAATAAAAGTTATACTTTCTCATTAATTTTTTTGAGCGTTCTTTTTTTAGTTTTTATGTTATACATACCAATTCTACAGCTGCCATCAATTTACCAGAAGTAATACCAGGAGGAGTTCCGATCCAACGAATAATTCCATAGTGTACATCAGAATCCAACAGTACTTTCACATTTGAACCCACAATTAAATCTAAGTTTTCTGTTCGTCCACATTTTTTATTTTCATTCTTTTCAGGTGTATTACCTGTTATAATAATAGAAATATATACTCATATATTGAAATCAAAATAAACGTAGCATTTCATAGAAAAGCTTAATTGTACTGTAATTGTTTATTGAAATTGTGGAAAAGAAAGAGATGGAATGTAATTTAACAGGCTAAATAAATATGAAATATAGAACGCTAGTAGAGTGAAAAATGTCTACTATTCCTTACTACAATCCAATGGACTTGAACGTCCAAGTGTTCCTTCAATGTCACTATACACATTTGATTCAATATCACTACTCCATTTATGTTCTAATACAAAGAGGGGGATGTTTTGCAAGGCAGCAGCCATTTTATAATAAAATTATGAGAAGTTTACAACACTAAAAAGCTTGCCGGTAGTACAGAGTGAGACTAAGATTCTGGTTATTTTTAACCATATGAGTTATTCTTAACTCCCTCTACTACACGTGGTAGGTAAAGGCAAGTATACTATGTGGGATTTTTAGAAAAATCAGCAAAATATTCTACTGAGCAATAAACTGAGAAAACTTAAAATTTATTTTTATATTTCCGCAATTACCATGAGTAATGGTATTTTTAGTTACATTACTGTCATTTTCATGTGTTGATTTTATTGACTGATGACATTCTTTTGATACAGATCTTTGGTCTCTATTATTATTTTTATTGTCATCATATAGAGTAAATCTTTCTAATAAGACAGGCGGTATTGTGTCCAATACAGATTTTTTCTTATCATTTGTATAATTATTGCCTGTTTCAATCTTTATACAAGAATCTGAAATAAAATATTCAATTAATGAATTAAAATTCTACAAAAATTAAGAGGTATAGAATATTTATTTTTGTACTTTTATCTGGTTTTGCAAGACCTGTAGGACCTCCGGGTTTTATTGGGAAAATATTACTTAGTGTAGCAAATCTTCCTTCAGAGTGAGTAGAAACAAAGTATTCCTTGCTTATTAAAGCTGTCTTAGATAGTTGGTCACAATCCTACAAATATATTGTCATATAGATATATTCATATATTTAGTAAAAAATATTAAGGGTATAAAGGACAATGCACAAAATATTTAATGGAAAGTAATGGAATTACCAATAAATCAAGGCCAAAATAATATCCTTGCCCAAGCTGTGGCACAGGTCCAATATACTTAATAATAGCCAAAAATTTGGTACATCCCGAGGGATCAGCACAATACCAAACAGTGTCATTTATTTCTAGGCTCATAAGTTCTTCGCATAAGTGTTTGTAATTTGCCAAGCGAACCCTCTCTTGAGGGACTGACACAGCAGATAAAAATTTCCACACTTCTGGTGTAACAGAAATCAGATCAAATTTGTGACATCGCCATTCAGTGCCACGCCAAATTTCGGATCCTGTCGTATCAATCACGCGTACTTTGAGCGCGCTGTCTCCCAAATCTTCAACAGCTTCGACGAGCATGCCGAGACGTAATGTATTGACATTTTTGTCACATTCACTAGACATACGCATGAGAATGGTATTTTGCTTGGCAACAAAATACTGTGAGATCTGTCGATCTTCTTTATTACTGGAATTTCGCTTTTCCATGATTAATCGCAGACGATCATCATAATAAAATAATTTATCAGCCACAACATGTGCGGAACACGCGGATAAAGAGAAACATTTATCTCAGTCACTGTACAGTTTTTGTTTTAGATCAAATTAGACAAATATGTAGAGAAATAGAAACTTTACATCCATGTTAGTTAATGTATTATTAAGGTTTGAGAGTATCCAGTAAAATTATTTAAAGAAATATTTTTTAGAGCACGCACGAATACCTACGCGTGACAATCAAATTCAAGCAGAAGAATGCACTTTGACTGTCAACCTATGTAGGGTATTTAATAGTGAGAAAGATGGGTTGCATTGTTGGTAGTTACTAGTCGGAAATTTTAAGCTGTGTTCTCATTTATTACATATTGAATTGAGCTTTACTTTACTCTTGCCTTCCATGTTAATTTTTCACAACTAGTCACGGCTAAATTTTCGGTTTTCCTTAGGTTTCAGTATATGTTTGTAGAGACTTATTTATATGATCGTGGTTATGACGGCAAAAACATTACTATTATGATGAAAACATTACAGGTTATGACGCCACAAAAAGTTGCACAGGCGATCGGCAAATTCATCATCATAGGTGTGACCTTTGTCCTCATCTAATCTTTAGTTGGTAGCCAATTCGATTTTATTTTTTATATATGCATACTATCTGTAGTTGTAATTGAATTCCCAAAAAGTTAGTTTGTATTAACGTAATCGGCCGCCTCACGATAGTTTAGAGTTTAGTGAGCCAAACATATTTAATTTAACCCGCCAAAATGGTCGCCATCCCACGCAGTCATGCACGGACTTCACTCCTTAGACGAATCATGGAGATAAGTCAATATGGTGTCAAAGTAACATATAAAATATCCTAAAAATAACTAGTTTTTAATTTATGACATTGTTTAACTTTCGAACCGCAATTAAAAATTTGCATTTTCAGATTTTACATGCTGAAAACTATAAGATTTCGACAAAAGAAAAAGTTTACAAAAACTCACAAAATTTATATTCTTTCGAACGTAATCGATTAATCGAGAATAAGAGAATAAATTTTTCGATTTATCGATAGGACAACGTTTGTCTTTGCTGCGTTTGCATAGAATGACAGTTCTACAGGCAAGTAGTGTGCAAGTATGTACAAGTGCTTATTCCACTGTCAATTAATCCACGTGATGATCAAAAATTTTTGGCTATTTTTTTTTATTTTTTATGTTTCGTTTTCTCAGGCGCAACTCAGGCCATTCTGATTATCCACTTTTTTTTACTGATGTCACCGACTGCGTATTATGGATAATAAAGGGAAACCGATTTGCCAAGATATATGTACTGATTGAAGACACCTAATGCAAAGTGTTCTTTCTTCACGCGGAATGACGGTGATTCACTGTAAGAAATTTTTTGAAAGATTAAGAATATCGTATATGTAACGTGTCATCGATCATTCTTTTTCACATTTCATATTTCAATATTTCAATATTTTCGAACGAATTAGCTACAACAAAATTCTAAAATTACGTCGTACATTTCATTCGAACGGATACCATTAATGGAATCGTATTTACCATTATCAGAAGTTGGATAGGAATGTTCATTCAATGACTTCAGAATTGGCGTAGCTAACATTAACGTCGCAATGGAAAAATTTGCTATTGATTTGGACAAGGTTTTGGATGATTTCGAATTTAACGAAGGTAAAATTTATTTAGTTTGCTTTTATTTCTGTTTTGAATATACTCGAGATTCTATAAAGTTTCTAATCCTGTTTTCCTTGATAACTTTTTTTAAGTAGAATAATTTTTTTAAAATTTTTTTATAATTTTTTTTATAAAAATTGATTTATAAATAATTTTGCTTTTTTAAAAATAATTTCGTGTCTGATAGAGATATTTTTATTTTTTGATACTGTTAATGTTACATATTTGTTAATGTTAATATAATGAATATATATTTCAGACTGTGCAGAGCAAATAGCATCTGATAATCTTTCAACAAATAATGCGTCATCTTCTTCAGTTAAATGTAATCTAGAATCTTCAGCTTTAAAAGGTTATAATTATCTTCTAATAGAGCCTAAGAAAGCAAATAAAGAGTTTGATATTATATTACCTGTAGAAAGGCATAAAGACTTGGAACAAATAAATACAAAAAATAAATGTATTAATGAAAATGATATTGTTTCTGAGAATCTCAATTATAATACAGAACAGACAACAATAGAAAATACAGATGTAAATCAGTTTTATACACAAGAATGCACAAACGATAATAAGTCAATACAAAAACAATCTGTTCCATCTTATGATTCTGAACAGGTTCCTTTAGCAATATACAATGATATATCGCAAAAGGTAATACAAAAACAACAAAATAGTAACAACAGCCCAAAGATTGACAATAGGTATGATAAGAAATTGAACCAGTCTAATCTAAAACCTAGTGTTAGCAACGTTTTCAGCAGTTTGAATGAGTACATTAATGCTCCACCTGGAAGTTCAGATTGCATTCATTCCGTATTAGATGATTCAGTAATACAATCTGATTTAGAGACTAAGGTACCTCAAATAATTCAGAGCAGTGATAAAGATAGTGATGAAAGTATACCACATAAACAGACAGTTGATATACCTGATTCAACTAGAGAAATTCCTGTTTCAAGCTATCAGGATGCCACAATACCCATAACGGCAGAATTACCAATTACATATGAAACTAACATTAAAGAGGATGTAAAAAATGTTCATGTAACAAATTTCAAACCATTGGAAAGCAAAACAGAGCTCCCTGGAAAAGTTGCTCTAAATGAAGCTTGTACTGAATTAAGTAATAAAGTAGAAATTAAAAATGACAAAACACATAACTATAATTCTGATAAGATAGATCAGGAAAAGAATTCTATGCTTGAGTGTACTTATATACAGGATGGTTATTATGAAAACGAGCCTATAACACAATTGCAGGATAATGAAAGTAAATTACATGTGGGAAATATTTGTGCAAGTGAGGAACATAGGAGCAGCTTAAATTCAGTACGTAAGCCAATTGGATTTAGTAACATTGATAATTTATCAGAAGATGAATTGACCAAATATTTAGCTGAATTAGAAGAAGAGGAGAAATTAAGAGAAAGCTGCAATAAATATGAAAGTACTACAAATACAGCACAGAATGTTTCTCAAGATCAAAAAGATGAAAATAAGCAAAATGTCCAAGTTCTCCCAGATACTTCTGTAGATTCTTGTAAAATAATAGAATCAGAATTAAATGAAAGGTTAGAAAACATTTCAGTAACTGACTGTCAGGAAAAGGAAGCGGATAAAGAATTACTAAATAATGCATTAATGAAACAAAATGTACAACAATCTGATGATCGATTAAATGAAGAAAAATTAAATAAACACAAAGATATTTTAAGTAATCCAAGTGGTAAAGAATTAAAATTGTTACATAGAGTTAATATAGCTAAAGATGATAAAATGAAACTAGAAAATGTATGTGTGCCTGATACAAAAGATATTGAAGACAGTCAAGAACGTCCTATGTATAGTTTAAATATTAATCAAGGATCACTAAATAATGGTAGAACTGAGATACAATTAAAAGAGCAGAAAGGAAATTCTACGCAATATAATCAAGCTTGTGAATTAAAAATGCCAAGCGATATTGATAATATTTTGGAAGAAAGAACTTCAATGACATCTGAGCTAAATACATTAATTGATAAGACAAAACATAATGATGATGTAATGTCTACGTCTGTGGATGTTTACACGAGACCAAATGTAAGTGATACTAGCAATGATTCAGAGAAGCCAGTACGTCCTCAAACATTGGATATTGTTTTGTCAAACAATAGCACAGAACATCAAGTACTCGGTTCTACAAGTGATACACCCTCTTATCAAGTTCAATCAGATATTGATGGAACAAGAGAAGAACAGGGATCTTCGCCGGATATTTTAGAGAATTCTTTACCAGAATCTGGCTCAGTTCTGGGAAAACAACCACCATTCTGGGTTCCTGATAGCGATGCTCCCAGTTGCATGCTCTGTGATGTTAAGTTTACCGTAATCAAAAGACGACATCATTGTCGGGCATGCGGAAAAGTGTTATGTAATAAATGTTGTAATATGAAATATAAATTAGAATATCAAGGAAACATTGATTCACGCGTTTGTGTTTCTTGTTATCAGCTTCTTACTAAAGGTAACTTTTCTTCAATTTAATATTATTTTAATTATTTTAACATTTTTTTTTTTATAATATTAGGAAATAAAACGTTTATCTTTTTAGCTGAAACAGAACAGGGTATGGGAGAATGGTCCTCTGGTTATTCCACATATGCGAATAATAATGATATCAATTCGCCCCAGGTATGTTAGATATAAATTATTTTATATGTATAATGTTATGAATCCTTTTTTATGTGTAAATATATAAATTTTGCTATTCTCAAAGAAATTGAGAAGAGTTCTTTAAGTATTACTCTTGTTTCATAACAATTTGTAGAACTGATCAAAAAATGTATGTATATTTATTTGATTAAATGTTTTTATCTTTGAACTGTTCTCTCACATTATTTTATATATTTTTGGTTTGTTTGCGTTCTAGATTATGTATATTTGCATGTCCGGTTTGTTTATGTTTTTGATTTATTTGTTTATATCGTCATATTGACGAATTTTACAAGATGGGATTATGACATATTAATAATTGATGGTAACACTTCTGGAGCTCTCTTCATTGATACAAAGTATACACTGAGTAGCTTGTCATATTTTTCATTTTAGTGTAGCATTGAATAATTCCAACTGTTTATAATTTTTTGTTTCATTAATTTGATTCAGTTGTTTACAAAAATAGCAATATGAAATATTATACTACTAAATCTTTGATTGTGATTTATACTACATTCTTATGAATGTTAATATTCAATAAAAATTTTTGTTTATTAATTTCTTAACTTCTATTGAAAACAACGCAATGGAATCTTGTAAGACTCATTAATCTCCTACATTTCTTCGATTTTTATTACTTTATTTTTCTTTTTTAATTTGTAAATATTTTGTTGAATTTACTGATTCAGACTAAATGTACAAATTAAATTTAGAAAAAACTTTTCACTTTGTGAATTAATTTAAATTAATAGTGAATTAGTATGAGTTTTATAATCACCTATAACAACTTGTTGAATACTTCTTTCTTGTTAGAATAAATTTATATGAGAAGATACTAATTTGACATAAAAGCTTTGATATTTTTCAACTAAAAATAAATGTTTGCTGTTTAAAATTTTTTCTTAAATCATTTAGGTAATAAATTCATAGTAATGTATTTTACCTATTTGTATTATGTTCTTTGTACATTATGAATGTTTCTTATTTGCCATGCATTGCAAATATAAGGCATGTGTTCGAAAAGTAGTATTTTTGTGAAAAGTGACTTGTTTGCTTCTTACTTTAATAGTAATTAATGTCCAGTAAACATGAAAGATTTCTCATAGTTTGCATTAATTCAGTTGTACAAATTTATTAACAAATAGTTGCTTGAAATACTACATTAAAATTTTGTTAAATATATATATATCCTTTGTCATTTTATTTATCTTACTGCTAATAGTGCTTGTTTGTTTTAAGCTTTTTGTGAATTTTTCAAAGCAAACAAATTCTTTTTTAAAGTTAATATTTCTAAGATAAGATTTTTAAGATATTTAGTGAAACATAATTTCATCATATTAAAACATAATTAAAATACAATTAACAGAAAAGTACTATGATATTTTATGTGCATGGCTTGTGTTTGCTGAATAAAGAAATAAATGTGAATGTTAGGAGTATTCGACAAATGGTTATAGGGGAGACAGCCTAATCCAAATAATCCCATGGAGTACTGTTCAACTATACCACCCTTGCAACAGTTAGCTGGCGGCTTGCCTCCACCTCCTACGGTTATGGTACCCGTTGGAGTCCTTAAAAGGGAAGATGGTACAAAAAGTCGGCCTGAAATTTCAAAATCTGTTATGTTCAGTGATGGTGAGTGAAGATCATAAATATTATGTTATTTAGATTTATTCAAATCAAAAGAAATGCATTGCTAATAAATTTGTCTTTAATGAAAGTCAATATTTCAGTTTTTATATGCCTTACAAATGTGTGATTTGTTTTATCACGAGAATTATTTTTGTTGATATATTAGAACTATGCTTCTGGCTGCAGATAGCTGTATAATATTTAACACTTAATGCTTAATATATATTGTTCAAATCTACAACAACTTTGTGTAATAACTCTTTACACTTTACTCTCAACATACCTTATTATAATATTTTTAGTTCTTTGAGTTAAAGTTACACTCCTCTGTCCAAGTTATTATTATACTTTACTTTTCACCTCCTTCAAATACTTCACCCTTACGCTGGACCTGTTCCTTCCTGTTTGTTTTGGTTTTATGCACCTCTAACTAAAACACAGGAATAAGGCCTGGCTGTGACCTGACAGAACTAGACATGTCGTGGGATTTGAAACCACCATACCGGAAATCTGGTAGTAAGAGAATACCAACACCTGGCTCATCTGCGCCAAGCACGTCTGTCAAGAAACAGAACCTACCACGTTTTGATCCAAATACAGAAAGTTATGTGCCACAAGATCCTAATGCGCTTCCACCAACAGTAACGATACATAAAGGACGTAAGTAATAATCTTATTTACAGGATAGTAGCTCTATGTCAGTGTTGTATTATATAAATATGTTCAAATATATAAAACAGAGGTATCATATCATGCTGTAACGGACGAGAATCTTCTATACAAAACGCTGAAAAACGAATGCGAACCACCTGTTATGTTTGCGATTAATCGAAATCTCTATGCTTATGTCAAAATAGTAACTTGTAAGTATAGATTAAAGGCGTATGTAATTTCAGATATTATACAGTTACTAATAAATAATAGTAATAAATAATATACAGTTACAAATAATAAATTCATTATTTGTAGTAAATTGTTGTGTTAATAAAACGTGTTGGAATGTAACTTCAAAAGGATTGGATTGTGTTGGACAAGATGAAATTATACTATTAATCGAGGTACTACCTGATGAAACCCGGGTTCCTAAGGATCTGCTCCTTTTTATTAACCAATTACATCTCGAAGCTATGAAAGGTATTATTTATATTCTATATTAATTAATTTACAACGCTACGTTACTTTGATTTCATGCAGGAAACACTGTGTCCGAATTGGGATTTTTAATATACCAGGGAGGAAATTTCTTGGATTCTCGGGAACACGCAGGGTTCTTATTTATTCGACAAACATCGCAATGCTTACAAAAAATTATATTACCTCCTGCCCCGTACCTATTTGGCCTTCTAGTTCACAGGTTTGTTTTTTTAAGGTATAATGCAAATTTAATGGCTATTGAAAATGGATCAATTCGCTATCTTGATGTCTATAGGTGGGAAACACCATGGGCGAAAGTATTTCCGTTACGTCTTGTCTTACGGCTCGGCGCAGAATATCGTTACTATCCGTGCCCGTTGTTCTCGATTCGGTTTCGGGATGCATTGTACTTTGAAATAGGACATACAGTTATGAAGGTTTTAGCGGATTTCAGAAATTTTGCGTACACGTTACCAAGTGTGAGGGGATTAACAATTCACTTAAGAAACAGAATGACGGATGTAATGTTTCCGAGAAATCGATACGATCAAGTGATCAAAGGTTTAAATAATTCGAATGATCACGTATTAGCATACGCTTCAAATTTTAGTATCGCTGCCGATTCACATTTAGTCTGTATACAAACTAACACCGGTGATGAAAGCACTTATCAAACGCAAGCGATAAGTATCAATAATAATCCAAGAACAAGTACGTATGCGATTTTTACACATTTATTTGAATATGTTGAAAATAATTGTTCAATCGATACAGTAACAGGCACTAGTTTTATCGTGATTAACGGAGCACTGAAATCATCGATGGGTTTGTCAGCGAAATCTAGCATAGTTGAGGATGGATTAATGGTAGAAATAATGCCAGAGAAAATGGAAGCCTTGAAAGCAGCCCTAAAAAATATGCAAGATTTTTCGATCGGATGCGGTCGACAAGGAGCACCCGAGCCAGATGAAACAGTGAACATAAAGTGGGTCGATAATGACGTGCAATTCAATTTAGGGTAAGTGTTATTATAATAATTATTTATAATCATCTATTTAAGTCTATGTTGCGTGTTTTCAGAGTAAAAAGTCCTATTGATAGACAACCTATGGATGGTATTCCTTCAATCCGAGTACACAATGGTATTGATTATAAAGGAACAAGTAGATTTATACGGTGGACAGAAGTATTTATTATTAATGTACGTTTACAAAAAAATATGATCTACATTTTGAATTGTTTATTATATTTATAATATATAACATAGAATATTACCTTTTTAAAGTCCGATGATCATCCGAATGGTGTTTATGATCCAGTGGATATAAATAAATTATCAGGAAATATAGCGAAAGCAACATGTACAGCCTTAGTGAAGTTATTGGACTTATTAGCCAATGCTGGTTTAACGAAGCTTGGTATAAGAACAACTATTCATCCTGACAATGTAAGTTTAATGTGATAATTTATAAGCTTCTTTTATAAAGTGTGAAAAAATAATCAGATTTTAGTCATTTAAAATAGTTTCTTTGAAAACAGAAATATAATAAAATTATAATTATAATAATACTAGGTTGGTTATGAAGCCGGTAGTGAAGGTATGAAATTGCCTCCCATCTACATGAAGAGTTTAGACAACGAATTAATTCAAGTTCTGCATAAAGCAGCGCAAAGTAGTCAAGATACGCATACTGTGCTTGAATTAATTTTTTACATACTCGATGATTGAAACTTTACTCCGTTCGCTCCTGTTTTGTTAACGATTTTATTAATATAACATATTAGAAATATAAAACTCGTGATGTTCGTACACGACTGAAATGTATAATTAAAAAAACTCGTGGAACCACTAAAAAATAGATCTTTTGAGTGGAAAATATTTTCTATCTGAATACTATCCATCTATAATGAAACACAAAAACATAGCGCTTACATTATAAAAATATATCGAATCATGTTCAAGTATAATTATAACAAGTGATAAAAGGAGAGAAATTATGAAATTTAAAACTAAATACATAATGAAATTTGTTTTAAATTGTATTAGTTTTAATCTTTTGGAACTCAGATTTGTTTGCTTTTTATGAGGAAGGAACATTGATATCACATTTTTGTATATCATATATATATACATATAAATTTTATAAAAAAGAAATATCGATGGAAAATTTATTGCGACTAAAATCAAAATGAAGTACCATTATTTGTTATTATGTAAATATATCTGTTTTGTTGTTATTCGTGTAATATGTGCATAATGATAGTTAATAGTACTTTTCTGTCAAAAGAGTATTAAAAATATTAACGTAATAAACTGAAAGATTTTTATTTATCTTTCCGTACTGTAATAAGAACAAAATCTTAAATTGTAAGAATTCCTTAACAAAATAGTTTTTAACATTTCACATTAATTTTCTTTTATATATATATATAAATATATACATATATATATATATATATATATATATATTATTAAATATTGATAGAAATGATACAAATAATGATACGATAATGAGATACAAATTATTGTATTTTAAATAACTAATCAAGAACTTAAGGTTTAAAACTAAATATTGTAACTATGATGAAAGAAATTGCGTAATTTGGTTCAATATAATTTTGATTGAATATAAATATATTTAATATATTGCAAATAAGAAATTGATTCAGGAAATTTTTTCATATTTGTGTAATTTTCAATAATGTTCAAATTCTATCAAATTTTGTAACTTTTACGTTAGGTGAAATTTTTGTTGAGTTTAGCAGGGAAATAAACTCTATGATATTTCAATAGAAAGAATTTAAGTATGGGAATATTTATGACACGAATATTGATAATAGTAACTACTAATAGTAATTTGTAAATATGTATGTATGATAGCTAAAATATGTAAGTTTGTTTTATTGTCAAACCATTCATTTTGTTTTTGAAAATAGTTAACAATAATCAGCAGATAAAACATTCTTTTGACTTAGGATATAGTATTTTTGTAATTTAGTCTCTAAATTTTCTTTCTTTGCTCTATCTTGTAATGTTTTAGAAGTTAGATTGGATTTTTATAATTTGATGTTTCGGTATCGCACGGTATCGAAGCCTATTGAAATATCAGAAATTTATAATAACGTTTAGTTTCAATTAGCAAGATAGTGAATAACACATACTTTCTATATTGTTGTAAGCAATGTGATTATCGACATATATAAATGTTTATATTTGTTATTAAAAATTTGGGAAAAGAAAATCCACATATTTTAAGAATGCAGAATTTTATTTTTTATTGCTTGTATTGTAAGATTGTCTAAAAAGCTGTTTAACATAAAAATTGAATATAGAAATTAAGTGTATAATTGCAACAAATTTACTTGACTACAAGGAATTGTATACAGTAGATTTAAAATATGTAATTTGTTAATGTAGCATGCAGATCAAGTTGACAAGAAAGCTAAAATTTGTAATTCGCAATAGAAAGTGATGTAAATAAATAAAGAAAATACTGTGTGGGTAACGCTTTCGTGTTTATATTTTTATCACCTTTAAAAGATGAATGAAAATGGATATCCTATATTTAAAAAATAGTTATTCTTGTTTTTTTAATATATTATTTTTGTCGTAAAATATACATATATTGTTTCAGATAGGAAATGAAAGTGCTCACGCCTGTAGTTCTAGTTGTTTCACAGTATAAGTGCTGCACCATACGGCCAAATGCTGTAGAGAATGAACGTTAGCATATATAAGAACCTATCAAAGTAGGGATCTACCCTGTTCGATTGCAATTTAACGTATATAAAGAACCTATGTATTTAAGCTTAAAGTTAGGGATCTGCCCTGTTTGTTTGTACATTAGCATAGACAAAAACCTATTGAGTTTCATACTACAAGAACCTATTTAACTGTATGGATCTACGGAAAAAGTTAATATCTACTTTTCTATCCGAGATAGACAAGTATGAGAATGACAAAATCGCGCAATAATGAAATCAATTATATAAGAAAAAGAAATTAATTGTTTATTATATTTTGTTAGAGAAAAAAGGGAACATTCCTTTTCAAACGATAATGGAATAATGGAATGATACAATAATCTTAGCATATTTTTTATACACAATAATGTTTTAGATTTAACATTAATTCTTGGCACTTGACATGTCAATTATACTAGCATGAATATTTTTTCATCGTCGCATGGAACCACATATTCTTTTTCCTTAGTACGTACGATGATTGTTGAGACAATTTCAATAATCTTGTATATGAGGACAAATGTGAGGTCATTTATTGTGGTAAAAATGTTATAAATTCGTCAGTTTCTAAGCAATCAAGTGAGCCAGAGTCGCTAGCTACGGCTATTAGTTTGCTGTAAACGCTGTAAACAAATATCGAATTTCTTATCTTTCATGATGCTTCTCAAATTATTAAACATTACTAAATCGTGAAAACTCACTTTAGTCGACATACTTTAGTTGAATAAAAATTGTAGATGTTAAAAATATCTATCAAATGAGACGCAACATGTTAAGATTGGTTAATTTGTTGTCAGTTATTTTGTAAAATTGAAAATGCGAAGACGAAACTTTATAAAAATTTAATTTCTGTTAATGTCATTCTGAAAATTTCATTCCCAAATGTTTATTAGTTTTTGCAAAAAGTTATCTAATAACTAAAAAGGAATATTCATAAACTTTAATTTCCACAGCTCAATAGGTTTTTGTCTATGCTAGTGTGCAACCAAACAGGGCAGATCCCTAACTTTCAGCTTAAATACATAGGTTCTTGCATATGCTAAATTGCAACCAAACAGGGTAGATCTCTACTTTTATAGGTTCTTGTATATGTTAACTTTCGTTTCCCTCAGTACTTGGCCGCATGGTGCAGCACTAGTCCGGGAACAACCAGGAGCATAAGCGTGAGCACTCTCATTTCCTCTCTGTTAATATTAGGAGTATCGCGAAGACGATTCTACATACAACGGGAGTGCCGGTGCATGAGTGTTTAGTGATCAATGAACTCAGCGTTGCTGTATATTGGGGCGTGCTGCCACGGGTCTTATTAAGCCGGCAGATGTATGTACGAGAGAATCCAACATTTTCTGTTGCTTCATAATGCAGTTTGATTGATTCTTTCCCTTTAAAGATCCTAGGCCCCGCCTTTTTCTCTTCGTATCACTTCTCGTATATTTAAGATGCTTCACTATGGATCTTGTATTTCTCATTTCTTAAGACAATTTAAATTGATTTATCTATTTATTTCAATTGGAAATTCATGTCCCATAAAAGACATTTAATAACGGAGTACGGTCGACAAAACTATAGTTCACAATATCGGCATCTATTTGAATGTTAAGATCATTAATTGATCGACAAATCAACACTTTCAACCCTTTTAACTGCAGCCAATCTCTTAACGTATTCCATTAGCACTGTTCGATTAGTAGTATAATCGGTATAATCATAGTCTTGACGTAACATCGTAACATCGTAACTTCTCGGTAAGATACTTCTAGAGTGGATTGCCGAATAATAAGTCAATAACACTTACATTTAGCACACATCATCGTCGTAAGTTATGTAAACAAACGTTAATAATTTTTTAAAAATTATACATCATAAGAAGGATCGCTTTTTATATAAACCATAATATTTGACTTTTGATATTTGTGGGTACACTTTTCTCATGTTCATACCGTTACATCTTTCGCACTTTCTCAAGAATTTTAGAAGATCCGATGTAATCTGTATAAGATTTCACGATACTGCGTAGATACAAGATTACTTTCGGATCGAGAGGATAGAGAAACATTTCGCGTATCTTTTCCGTGGAAATGTTTCTTGCTTAATCATTTGTGCTGCATGTTGTCAATGTTAATGTAAAATTTACTCGAAAGATATATCATATTTACCCTAATCTGTTTTTTGTTAGAAACATTAAGTAAATATACTTTTGTTTAAGTAAATGTACTTAATGTCTTGTTACAGATGACAATGTAATAGTGAATTATAAATAAAATTTTCCATAAGGAAATAAATTATAGATGGTCATTCTACAGTTTACAGTAGATGACTGAAAATGAATGATATAGAAAGTATAAGCATGAAAGGCAGTGGAGGATCTAAGATGCCTCATAGTCATTCGACTCCAGCAGGTGTGGATGGAGGTAGCAGAACTCCTCCTACAACACCTAGAAAAGCTGGTAAAATGCTTGCTGTTCGTGTGCAGATGTTGGATGATACGATTACAATGTTTCAAGTTCAGGTAATTTTTATAACAGTTTCATGAAATGGTTCTGTTCACTGGCAAGGTAGTTACAAATGTAAATGAAATGTAAAGATGTGCTTTTATTTCATTGAGCTTTACATCGAGCCAAATATATCATAATTGCTTCTATAACTAGTGCAAAATATCTTTAAATATTAATGTATATGAAATAAATATTAAAAATTATATTAGATTGATTTTGGGAAGTAAGTCGACTATACATCTTTAATCACACGTTCAACTAATCAGTATTTTAATATAATTACTAAATTAATTTAATAAAAAATCACTGTGTGAAATGTATGCCATAATGTCTAAGAATAGAAAGGAGTTTTTTTTTTCAGTTTGATGTATTTTTTATTTATAAAACTATAACAATGTTTTCTATTTTTAAATATTTTTATAAATTATTGTTTGTCATTGTATTTATTTAATAACGAGAAATCATTTACTTTATGCTATCTACGCATGTAATACTTCTAAACAAATAATTGGAGCAGATAATTGGTGATACTATATTGCATGGAGTAAATGTATTGATGTATTGATTATTCATAAAATATATGTGGTGCATCTAAAGCATATTTTCAGTTGTCTTAGAGGATAATTTAAAATGTGATAACTTTATTTTGAAATATCTGACATTGAAAAATTTTTCAAAGTAATTAGGCCTGTACTATTTTAAGTTTATTTAAATTTTAGGCAAAAGCTTTAGGCAGAGTGTTATTTGATCAAGTTTGCAAACAGCTACATCTTTTGGAAGCTGATTATTTTGGTTTGGAATATCAGGAACCTAATGGAACGAAAGTAAGTAATAACTGATAAATATGTGTCGATAAATAATTTGTATACATAGTTTTGATATTTACCATTAGTATTTATTTGCAGTATTGGTTAGATTTAGAGAAACCGGTTTGTAGACAAGTTGGACTATCACTAATAGATCCCATATTAAGATTTTGCGTTAAATTTTATACACCTGATCCAGCACAATTAGAAGAAGAGTTTACGAGATATCTATTTTGTCTTCAAATTAAACGGGATTTAGCCCAAGGTTTATTACAATGCAATGATAATACGGCAGCTTTGATGGCTAGTTATATCGTGCAGGGTAATAATGATTCATTTCAAAGTTATACGAATAAAAACGAATTAAAAGGTAGAATAGTTTTACAACAAATAATTAATTATTTTAGCCGAGTGTGGAGATTATGTGATAGAGGATTATCCAGATCATACGTATTTGTCAACTTATAAATTTGTGCCTCATCAAGATCAAGAATTGGAGCGTCGCATTATGGAAAATCATAAAAAACACGCGTAAGATATTTTCCAATCAACTTTGTTCAAATATATATAAAGTTTCGATGTTTTGAAAATGTTACGTTTTATAAACAGAGGCCAATCACCGGCAGAAGCAGATCTCAATCTGCTGGAAACAGCACGTCGTTGTGAATTGTACGGGATGAAAATGCATCCAGCTAAAGTAAGTATCGCAAGATACGACTTGTGCTAAGTATATTGAGTATATAATCGTTGTTGCATTTCATTTGTTATCAAAGGATCACGAGGGTGTACCGTTGAATCTGGCTGTGGCACATATGGGGATAGTAGTCTTTCAAAATTTCACCAAAATAAATACGTTCAGTTGGGCTAAAATCAGAAAAATCAGCTTTAAAAGGAAACGATTTTTAATTAAACTTCATCCAGAGGGTTACGTAAGTGTACCATATTCCGATCAAATAATGTCTAAACTGAATAAGTCAAAACTGAGTTCTAAAATTAACTATTTCGCGCAACGGTTGTAGGGTTATTACAAGGATACCGTGGAATTCTTTTTCGAAGGACGCAACGAATGTAAAAATTTTTGGAAAAAATGCGTAGAGAATCATGGATTTTTCCGTTGTTCAGTGGTTAAACGAGTGGTACGACAAAAAACACGAGTTCTCAGTCGTGGCTCGTCATTTAGGTATGCGCGTTCGCGGTAAAAACATTCCATATTACGTTATGCGTATAAAATGTGTAGGGCGTGTAAGCCGATTTAATGAAATTTCTCGATATTGCGTTACTAGGTACAGCGGGAAAACTCAGAAGCAAATCGTGGAATTTGTTCGGGACAATTACGTGAAGAGGCAAACGTTTCAAAGGTAAGTTGGACTAGAAGCGCGAAATGTCATTCTATGATTGAACCAATTCTTGGATACACTAGTAATGTGTAGCTAGTGCATGCGTATCGTTATGTACTATCCCCTTTTAATGCTGGTTTTATACCATTGAGATATATTTTAATTAACGAGCGCACTAATCTTGCGTGGGTAAGACGGGAGGTGGCACGGTCTTGCTTTTGCCGGGACATTAATTGGTATTTATCATGTCTATCGTTGTTCTAATTTTAAGTAGAACGAAGTGTTTACTCTATTCGTTTTGTACTTCCGTGTGTCAGTGTTGCCTGTTCGGACAGGGGTGGCGGGGAGTCAGGCTCACCATCAGGCACGATAACCCGAATGATCAGTGTACCCTATTTTTGATAGTGTGGTCACTAATTCTCGTCGTTGTAACACCTAATGATACACACTGCAAAGTTACCATACTTCACTGTCCCGATCGAATCTTTACCAATCAGATATTTCTCCATAGTAGTAGCCTACTCTACAATAGAGCATAGAGATTACGTACTTCCTTTATAATAATTTCATCCTTGTACATACAGTTAACAGGTATACATGATTATTTATCACGCAATATCGATGTCCAGTCAGATAACGTTACTAAATAATGCGCTATTAGAGCGAAAAGCATCGTGTTTCACCGATAGATTCATTGCCGTTTGTGTGCACATTTTTATCGAATATCTCCGTGTGTGCGAGAATTGAGCATGCGAAGATAACGAGTACTCGTGCGCAGATCCTTTACGCGTAGCATTAATAATAGTTTGCGTGCAAAAATATGACTAGTTTACAAAATCATTGAATTTTGAATGTAAAACTGTAAGCACAGGATGTAGGAAAATTATTAAATGCAACGAGAGCAAATGTTTAGGTGATAATGGAGGGGATTGTTAACGATGATATGGTATCTTGTGTATAAAGGATAGTTTTCATACGATTGCTTGTTAACATTGCTATTATTACCATTATTTGACTCGTATATTTTCTGTTTAACTTAATATTTTATCTACTATTTTATCGTTTTGAGGGCATACTTGATTATTTGAGCATTGTTGTTTCACCGCGATCGTGATATTGGTTGCGGTATAAGGGTAGCAAGCATCGCGAACGCGAGTGGCACGCAACTTTTCCTTCGATACAAGAAAAAAAATATATGTATATATATATATATGTATTAAAGAAACGTTTATGAGAGAGAGAGAGAGAGAGACAAAGAGATTTAAAAAGAAAAGGAGACCCTTGAAACGATAATGGTTAACCGAGTAAGCGTAACGAGAAAGCTACTATTTTACAAGAGATGATAGGGAGGTGGAAAAGAAAAAGATGCGAAAAATATTAGTTAGTTCTGGACAGGCTTGGCATTTGGTAGCCTAAGTCTGATGCTGAACTTGACTCTCTCTTGCTCGCAGGTCCAATTCGTTCCGGCAGACTAGCGGTGGTAGGGCATTGCAGGGCTTGGAGGGGGGAGGCTATCGTGGGGCCACTCCAAGCAGCTCCCTTATGGGCAGCTCCAGCATCTCTGCCCACCCCCTCCTGCCCCTCGGCGATCCTGGTATGTACCATGACCGACACCAACCTCCACGAGAAACGCTTTCTTTTTCATACCCCGCTCTTTGCCTCTGTTTCGTTTTTTTGTTTTTTCTTTTCTTTTTAAAAGATCAGTTTCTCTCTATTGTCTTCTCGTTTTTCCTTTCGTTTTCATTTACTGTGTTATCCTTTATTCTTCGTTCGTCCCCTAGCATTATTTTATTTTTGCCATAAGTTTCGTTGAAGTATCGTACATAAAGTATCGTAAAAGTAGAGAGTAGTAGAGTTAGCGTATTGCAAATAGAACGCTTTTAAAAATGATTATCTGGAGTTTATTATCTGAGGCTTGTTTACGTTGTTCCGTCGAGAGTATATAAACGCGGAGAAAGGGTATAAAGGGAAGGTATACTCGTAAGAATATCGAATGTATCGATTCGCCGGGACGAAGGTCTTGGAGCAATCGAGCGAACGCCGATAAGTTCAAAGATCCTTCGGAATGGCAAAAGGCGAATCGAACGAGAAAACAAGAGAAAATGAGATAGCAGGAGGGTGGGTAGGGAGGAAATAGTGGGAATTATGGCGGGAGAAGGACCGCAAGGAAAGAGGGTTCGCGAGCGGGGGTAGGCGTAGAATATACCGGAAAAGCTAAAGAAGGGAATAATTTCAGCCCTGGAAACCCCAGCTCTGTCTCTATCATGCGGCTCGATGACACTGGATTCTCCGACGACTGTGACGAGTGTCTCGATGGGAGGGACGATTCACCGTCGCGAAGACACAGCTATGTCGTTTCGGACACTTACCTCCATCGACGTCCATTCCCCGGCCACCCCCAGCCAGGTCCCAGTACCGCGGCAGATGCTTGCTGCCAGCCAGCAACGGATTTCATCAGCAGGTCGTATCAGCCCCTCTAACAGCAGTCCTCCTGAATTTCCCCCACCGCGACCTATGCCTAGACATCCCTGGCAGCGATCGGCCAGTTGCCGCGAGTTGTACGCTTCTAGCTTCGAGGATTCAGGGAAAGCGCGATCGAAGGACGACAAACCTTCCGGTGATCCTATATTGGAACCTTTCCGTTTGCCTTCCCAGGGAGAGTTAGACAATCCCGTGACGCGGTACGATGAAAGTAATCGGTCGTACAGCGCGGCTAGCTCGAAGTTACCCTCTCTCGATCACGACTCGGTACCCGAGCGTGTCTATAGTAGCTCCTACCCGGGAACTTCGTCGCTCTCCACTGAATCTGGCCACGAGGAATCTGGTCCTGCGGGAGATCTCTCTCACGACGATCTTTCGCACGATTCCTACGAACTTTTGGAACGCGAGCACGAATTTGAGTATCCGGAATCGTATTCGAGTCCGCGGGACGACGACGACGAGAACGAGCCAATGTCCGATAGGAGCGACGAAGGAATCGAGCACGAGATGTTCCAAATGGACTCCGAGACCGATTCCTTCGTGAAACACCGATCGATCAAATCCACGGACAAACAACAATTCAAATCTGTGCTCGCGGACCTCAAGAACGCTAGAACAAAGTCTATCGATCGGTACTCAGCCGTGACCGCGAAATCAGACAGTGACTATATCACTGTCGAGTCTCGAATACAACGATCTAGCACTCAAATCGAACGAAAATTCGAGACGCGACACGCCAATTCGATAGAGCAACAACAGCAACAGTCTAAACTTTCTCTTCCGCATCAGGACTCTGGGAGAAAAGATCCTGTCGTGTTGCAAGTGCAAAAACAAAAAATGTCTGTGTTGAACGAGTTGAAAAACTTAAAGCCCAAGTATAAGATCACTCACGTAGATTCGGAGATTTTACGGGATGAGGGTATTATGCGTCCAAAATCTCGGATAGATGATGATTTGAGTCCGGTAGATTCGACCAATAGAACGATCGTAGATCAAAGAGCTAGGACGGTCAGAGCACGCAGTATCGCGAGTTTGGAAGACCATATATCACGCGCATACGTAGAAACGGGTAGTTTAGGCCGGAGTTACAAAGGCGCTGGTGCAGGTAGTGTTAGTAGCGGTGGTGGTGGTGGTGGTGGTGGTGGCGATAGTGGCGGTAGGGATCGGAAATCGAGTCGCGAAAGCGAGACAAAACTCGAGAAAACGTTGGCAAAGTTGCAAGACAAAGAGAGGAGAAGCGTGGACCGAGAAGAGAGGAAACGCGTCGAAAGGGATTATTCGAGGGAGTATTCGAGTAAGAAGACGGAAAGAAGCGAGTTGAGAGAACGACGATCGATCGAGCGATTGGATTCGCGAGATCGAAAATCGGACATGCACGGTCGTCGTAGCGTCGATCGAATAGACGCGAGAGAATTACGAAGAAGCATCGAGAGGCTGGACGTTCGAGAGAGAAGTTACGAACGGCTCGATTCGAAGGAGAAGGTCTTCCGTCGCGGTGATCCTTACGCGTTACGCGGCAAGAGCGTCGAGCGATTGGATTGTCAGGAACTTCGAGGTAGCACGGAGTATTTAAACAGAAGTCCGAAAGAAAAGAGTCATCGGTATTCCGAATTGAGGGAACGTCGAGAGAGAAGCGTGGAACGGTTAGATTCAAAGGAGAAGAGGAGAAGTCCGGGAAGTCGAAGTAATACGGTCGATTACAATCAGAGGCATACGTTAGAACGTTTCGATTCCGGAAACAGAAGCCCGTTCGAACGTCTCAGTGCTGGCAGGGAACATCGTGGAAAAAGCGTCGAGAGATTGGACTCGCAGGAGAAGCCGACGTTCGATTTCGATCCCGTTACGATCGAGCGATTGAAATCTTTGGAGAGGTGCAACAACGTTTCGAAGGACAAAGGATACGATAGAAAAGCGGAGCGAAAGAGCTTCGAAAGGTTGGATTCGCGCGAACGAAGGCACACGGATCGACTAGATTCGCGCGAGCGCAAGCAACTGGATAGGTTCGACTCGAGAGCAGGAGGAGGGGGAGGAGGGGGCAGAAGTCTGGAGTGTATCGAGCAGATCTACGATTGGAGGAGAAACAGCATAGAGAGGATCGAGTACAAGGAATCGAGGAAAGGTAAGGGACGAACAGAAAGGGGCAAGTCCGAGGAGAAACCGCGCGAAAGGGACGACTGGAGAAGTTTGGAGAAAGCGCGAAAGGACGAGGAGAAACGCGAGCGAGAACGACAAGCGAGGCTCTCGATAGAGTCGAGGACCGACACGGTGATCGGTGTGCCGATGGAAATGGAAAATTTCAAATCGAAGACCATGTTTACCGAGTACGAACCGAAGATCGTGGGAGGCGTGGTGCTGGGCTTCGACGACACGATACCGGGTCATACACCGGTCGAACGTACCAAGAGCGATCCGAATCCGGCACGGCAAAGGTTAGGCTCGAACAGTAAACGGCACATACTGATGCATCAGAAATCCATCGACTTAACGCCAGCCGATTCGGGAGACGAAGATCCGTTCTCAGACAGTGCGGCTATGCAAAAGACGAACATCGAAATACCTTACACGTTGCACAAACGACACGTCATGAATGGTACCGCGTCCGACGAGAAGTCCGAGTCGGATAGCGGCAAAACCATTTCGAAAAAGCCCGGTGCCGTTCGAGATCTTCCCAAGTTGCCTTTGAAAATGATCACGGACATTTCTTGTTTCGATCTGTCTAAGCTGTCCTCGATAGATAAGCCTGGTAGCAAGCTCTCGCCTGACAAGCCAAAGAGCGTTTCTATCACGCCCATGCGACCCAAATCGATACTCTCGAGCCCGTCCGATAAACCGAAAAGTATCTTGAGTCCTACGTCGAAGTTATCACCGACCGACGCGAAAAACGTAGTTTGCAGTTTCTCTCCAACGAATAGAAGTCCATCCAAGGCTGGTTCGAAGGCTCCGTCACCGGATAAACAGCCGTTGAGATCCGCGTCGTTCGATAAAAACCGAACGGAAATCGTGATCGAGGATAGAACGGGTATTAAATCGTCCAGTCTCGATAAGAAAACGTCGAAATTATCACCGATCGAACCGAACGTCACGATACTATCGTCGATCGAGAAACGTTCGCCCAAGATGTCTCCTACAGATCCAAACGTAACAATAGTTTCCGTGATACAAAAGAAGAAGACATCACCCTCGGAGTCATCCAAGAGCTTCGTAAGCGCGCAACGGTCGCTCGATTCAAAGGTGAAGCCTTTGAATTTTGCCGACGTGGTTGGAATGGAAATGAAGATGAAACTCGAGCGTAAGGCTAAGTCCGAAATGGAGAAAGACAGTCTGAAAACGCCGGACGATAGCTTGGAAAAGCAAGACAGTATAGAAAAAATACCGTTGCCGGAAATTCCTAAACCGGTTGCGACCGGGATAGAAGAGGAAAGGTTCGGCTCCGAGAAGGTAGAAAAAGTTTCGCCCATAGAAGACTCCTCCCGAAAAACGTTCGAAGGCGAAATCATTGACGTAGATGGCAAGCAAATTAAAGAAGAGAAACAAACTGAACAGTTAGAACCGCAGACGCAGGAAAAGGAGTTGGAGCAAGTAATGGATGCGCAATTAGAGCAGAAACACAAGGAGAAGGTGAAGAGGGAAGGGAGGGAATGTTTACATTCAGCTACTACCGTTGATGGAATTTCGGAGAAACCCAAAGTTCCGGAAAAACCAAAGACATTGGAGAAACCGAGCATACCGGAAAAAACGAAACGCATCTTGGAGAAGATAGAGTCAAAGTTCTCCGAAGCAAGAATCGCTAAACCAAAGATCATCGATACCGGATTCGACGATTTCGTGGAACCAGTCGCAGATCTGCCTTTGGACGAAGTGCCTGTGAAGCCCGCGTTAGAACTGGACAGCCTTAAAGTTCCTGAATTCGTTCCTTTCATGTCAAGGCCACACGGCGAACCTCTGCGTTCGAAATCGTTATCGCTGGCCGAGGAGAAAGCACCGATCGACACTTTGCTCTCGCCGGAAGTCGAGAACAAACACTTTGTTCCGGACGTGTCGCCGAAAAGGGCGAAGAGAGCGAAACCAGAACCGAAGAAGGATTTCAAGAAACAATCCAAGTCGCTGGAGGGAGACAAGCCTCCTTTGAAGAAAGCGACCTCGAAAGAGTCCCGCGTAACCACGCCCAGCTCGAAGATCGACAAGTCCAAATTGAAGTTGGGAGAGATGCCTCAGGAAATTATCATAATCGACTCGACCGACGTGGCACCGGAGGTGAGCATCGTTCAGAAAGGTAGATCAAAGTCTATCACTCGGCTGCCCGAGAAGGCATATTCCGTGTCAAAGGACGAGAAGGAGGAGAATAAAGGCGGTACTCGAGCGAAGTCCGCCTCGATCGACGACGATCTGATCAAAGTTACCGTGGCATCCGGCGTAAGATCCGAGAAGACGAGACCAAAATCCTTAGGTATTTCAAAGAGTCTGAGTAGCAGCGCCGAAAGAAAGGATTCCGCGGAGAAGATATCGCCAAAGAGAACGATCGTTGAACGGTCGAAAGGTAGCACCAAGTCCGAGACTAGATCAACGGAACTGAAATCACCTACATCGATGAAAGAAATAGTGGCGTCGAAGATGCAGCAGGAATCTAGAGTGTTGCGTGCGAAGATCGATTCGAAAACGGAAACCGATATCGAGGAGCCGAGGGCCGATACCGATTTCGATGCGCGAGAGCGCGAGACTACGGACGCGTCAAGACTCGTAGAAGACCGTGCCGCGGAGAAGAAGAGCTCGCATCCACAGGATTTAACGCAGTCGTCGGTAATATTGCGAAAACCGGGACAAACGCCCGTTCTGTTTGTCCGTGCGCGTCTCGGTCTATCGGAGGGAAGCGGAATCGGTGCGTTGCAAAGACAGGGCGCGACACAGTCTCCGACCTCTCAAAGGCGAGCCAAGTCGTTGGACGCTCCGGTGGTAGCGGTGCACAAACTTCCACCGGCGACCGCGTTTTCCAGCAAAGACGACACCGTCGACGTGTCGGAAAATCCGGAGGAGGAGAAGGCCGACGATGACGTGCCAACAGAGGCGGTTATTTCGTACGGTGCCGTCTCCACCGCTGGCCCGCCAATGAAACCGCAATCGATTCAGATCGAGGCATCGCCCAACCACAGATCCGACAGTACCGATCACACTACCATACCAGAGATCTTTACCGATTCCCTGTCCGTTACCGAAACTTCCGCGCAATATCTGGAATCGCCGTTGACGGAAAGCAACGAGATCATACCGAGCGTGGACTTGATTCCCTACGAGAGAGATGCGCTGCGATTAGACGCGAACGGCAAGGATCAAAAGACGATGTTGGAATCGGTCAAGGTGGATGAGAAAACGAAATTCATCGATCAGAGTTCCGTGGAGTCCGGCGCCGAACAGGAAGTGGTCGCGTTTGACAAAGCTGTTAAAGCGGAAAAGATCGATCTACTCAGCGTCTCAAAAACCATCGAAGGCTCTGTTCCGCGACCATGCGACCAAACGGCGACAGAGCCTGTGTCGCTGACGAAGGAAAGACTGTACGAATGTTCGACGGTCGTCGAAGAATCGACTGGGAAAATTGCCGAGGCCAAGATTTCCACGACAGCGTCTACCGAAACCGAGGACGAAGAACGGCGGCAGGAAATCAAACTCGTCAAGGATTCGAAGAAAGCGATGGAGAGGGACGATCTTCCCGACGTAACGGTGACTACCGTAACCATTACGCGAGAAGATGCCACAACCACCGCCTTTCTCAGATCGACGACAGCGATCGACTTCGACGACGGACAAGACATGGTAAAGTCGCCGATTCAGATCTCTATCGAGGAGTGTTCCGACGATGACATCGGTGGTGACGCCGAGGAAGACGATGCAGAGGAGGACGAGGAGGAAGTAGTGCATAGCGAGGACGAGCGGGAAGCGCAAGAACAGGAAGGCGATGAGAATCGGCCGTTGGATTCCGCGGATACGAGCGAAGATACGCTCGACGCTTTAGATACTCAGGTTCACATGAGAGGTATCGACAGCGAATTGAGCTCACCGGATTACGGAGTCGACAAGATGGACGAGAAGACCCTAGTGGAAGTAGAGTTGACGCCTGAATATTTAGAAATGAGAAAAGAGGACGAGGACGCTGAATTAGCCGAGGAACTGCCAAAAGACGAGGAGCCCGTCGAAGAAACGATGAAAGAGTCACCCGAGGATGTTCCGAGCGCGAATCGTTTGACGATCGACAAGAAGCTTAGGTTGAGTAGCGAACGTTCGAAAAGCGAGGAAACCAATACGTGGACGCCGGATCGCGAAGACCCGGAATCCAGCTCCTGTTCTATAGCTAGACCGCTGGGTATTGGCCAGATCCAGCCGATAGTGGATCGTCGGGAAATCGTCGCAATGATGAAAGACGCGCGTGGGCCTGGTTCTTTGGAGGAGGAGAACAGCAACGGCTCCCAATCAGGACTCAGACACGATTTGAGTTCGACTTGGAAGTCCTTTCCCCTGGAAAGCTCTGGAAGTTCAAGTAACGACGAAGGTTGGGTAGGTCAAGACGAGAACAACGCCGTTCAGTCTCAGTCCGAGGATAGCAACGGACAGAATGAAGACAGTTTTCAAGAGGACCTTGCCGATTTCCCTGGAAGTTTCATTTATCCGATAGGTCCGGATATTCTAACCAGTTGTGGCACGTTTGCGCTCACACGAACGTTATCTAGGATTTCCGAGAGATCCACTACATCGGAACAGGACAAAAGCGATTTGGAGGACTCGTTCAAGCCCAGTTCGAGGTCACCCAGTTTGGACGACGAGTCGCTGATATCGAGCGACCATCAACTTTCTCTGTCCTCTGATCCACCATCCGGTACGCCTCTTCCCTCGATTTCCGATGATCGGCGCACATCGTCCGAATTGCCTGACATTCCGATAGACATGGTAAGCGAGCAAGAGGAGGAGGCGAAATCGCCGAGATCAGGCGAGAAGCCGAAACTGCAGGAACAAAGCTCGGAGGATTGGCCGTCTCCGCCTAGTTCGCCCGTGTTCGATGCTCCTGTAGTCAGTCACGTCGAAACCTTTTATATGGAGATCAAGCCCGAGGAAGCGGTCAAGGTAACGGTAACCGACAGCACCGAAACACCGGGTCAGGTGGAACACGACAGCGATTCTAGCGACGAGAATCGAACACTTCACGAGGATTTGCATTCCACGTTCTTCGAGGACGGTCACAGCTCGACCTCTGCAACCACCATTGACGGTACTGTAAAGATAGTCGTTAAACCAAAGTCGAACTCCCACGTGACGGGTTCTTCGCACAGCGAAGACACCTCGATGGGTTTGTCGATGTCGGAATGGTCGAGTTCGAACAACACCGTGCGCCAATTTTGCCAATATTCTGGTACCAAATCCGACGATAACTCTTTGGCGGAACTCGGAGCCTCGATCTCGGACTGGTCGGGTAGTACGACCGTCGTTCCTCAGCAGCATTACCCCTCGTTGACGCCGGTCGAGAAAAGTCAAAGCGACACAACCACTTCCGATAAAAGCGTGACCAGCATGAGACCGAATTCTAAGTGTAAAGCGGCCGATGGTCCTCCGTTCGTTGGCCCACCCTCGCCACCGTTGCCGTCACCGCCGACTTCGCCTCCACTAACACCGCCCCATTCCGTATCCGTATCCGTTTCCGTTTCCGTAACTGGCAACATGGATCGGCGTTCGCCGTTCGACGAGCATCTGGCGATGGGCTTTTCGTTGGACGGCGAACAATCATCATTGATCGGTCGAACGATCAGGAACGAGCAGTCGAGCGAGGCGAAAAGATTCATCGATAGTCAATTCGACGAGCATCGGCTGGTGTCGCGTCACTGCGACGACGAACGACAAGTTTCCGTACGATCGATGTACATCTCGCCACCTCGAATAACTCTTCAGAACGAGTTCGACGAGACTATCGACGACGAATTTCGACTAATGTCGGACGACGGTGATGCACCGCTTCCGATCCTCGAAGAGGAGGAAGAGCTCGATGAGCAGGAGGTTGCGTCAGGGAGGCAACAGATGGGAGACGATCGTTTGTACGACAACGTTCCCGCTATGAAATATTCGGGCGGCGATCAAATCCGAATGGAGGTGAGCCGAGGGGACAACGCCGAGGATATGCACGAAAAATACGCGGATTTGGCGCTCGGTTCCAGACCGGCGGACGACGACTGGTCCTTCGAAGATGAAAGAGAGGAGACGGTCATCCAGAAGGAAAAGGTCCGCAGCAGATCAACTCCCAAATTCGAACGAGGTTTCTCCGAACCTATGGAAACTGGCAGGCACCATGAAACTAGATCGACCGAGCGACCCGTACTCGTTCCCATCAGAGCGAAATCGACTCCGTATTATTCGACAACGAGCCTGAGCGGCGAGTCGACCACCTCCAGTCCTCCAATGCAGATCAGGACGCAGATTCGGACGAAAACGATGTCTTACTCGTCGAGCAAAAGTCCCCAGAGCGAGGGTGATACGTCTTCGAGCATGGACAGTCCCGTTCACACGCCTGTTCACGGCCAGATAGCTGTTCGTCGAAGACGACGGGAAAACTTAAAGAGGCGTCATCGAGTGGTTATGGATTTCGAGGTGAAGGATGGTCAGATTATTTCGAATACCGACTCAAGCTTTGACGTGGCCGCTATTCCACCGCCCTTATTGGCCGAACGTTCGAAGTCCGACGTTGACGATGACGAGGACGACGACGGCGACGACGGCAATGACGACGATAACGACGGTGACGATGACGATGAGTACTCGGAGGCCAAGGAGATGCAGGATAATCGACGACAACAACGTTGACGCGACTAGTGCTTCGTATGTTTTAACTCCTTTGTTGCGGCGTCTTTTGACATTTTCAACGAGAATTCGATGATTTTTCCACGATGGAAACACGACAAGAGGCAACAAGGAGTAAACGAGATCGATCTCGGTCCAATCGACATCGACGAGAGTGGAGATCAAAAGATATCGTGAAAAACAATCTAGTCTAATCTATCGAGCATAAGGATAATTAGTACGTTTGTTACACGTTTTAGAAATTCAATTTAATTTGATACGATATCGTCGTTATCGCGTGGGAGCTTTTCGACCCGTAAACGAATCTTTAATTCCATCGTACTTAACTTATTCCATCGTATATTTATACGTATACGGAACGAGCCGACGCGAAAATACGATTGGAACGAAGCTACACCTACTAACGATAATTAGTCTAGAAAATACGATATACGATAAGAAACGGTAACGATCAAAGGTGATACGTATGAGATACGTTTCAAGATTAATTAGGGTCGTTGCTACGCGGTTACCGCGAACGTATGTACTACGAACGTATGATGGATTTCCAACGGCAGAGAAAGGATTCTCGAGAGAAATGAGAGTTGAAACGCAATCGTAGAAAAGAGGAAAAATAGACAACGATGCTATTCCAATTTACAAAAACGACAATCATTGTTGAAGGTGAGATAGCATCGTTAAGAAGGTGGTAGGAAGGGTGAAACGGAGAAGGGAAAGGCAGAGGAATTGTCTCTTTTAGTTCGAGAATTGAATCCTCGATAAGCGGTCGTATTATTTGATCGTAGTTTAATTTATGTCTCGTTTAACGACGAAAGACAAGTTGCTCAACATAGGTACTTATACAAAATGTTTATCGCGTACTTTCGTTGATACACACGTACGTGCGTATGTATTATATGGAATTGCGATTCACGGTGCGAGTGGCTAAATCGGAACGCGTGAAATATCGCGAGTTTAACGTAGGTTTAACGAACCGTCGAAACGTTTGTCGTCGAAAGATCGAACGATCCGCAATCTTTCTTCCCTCAGTTTTGTCTCACGGCGCTACGACTCTCTACGGCTTGGAGTATGGTCGACGACCGATCCACCAGTTACATTGCTAGACTCCGGGATCGTGAAAAAATTTGCGGGACGCATCTTCCGTTTAATTTTCTCGATAACGTCGATCACGGTTCAGCTCGTGATTTTTCAAGGTATCGATAATGGTAAATGGTAATGGTAACGGCCAAGGTCATTCGATGGTTGCGGCATGTTAGGTCGTTGAATTTCCCTTGATGTCAATTATAAAGTTGCGCCGATGAAAGTATGACGTTGGATTTAAAAATATGGATGACCTTGAAATCCGAAGAATCGCGTGGCCTCGGCGTTGTTTACTGTCATGGGGTTTTATGGAAGATGCTTTCTCTGCATCTTTAAAGGGAGAACGATCGACCGCGTCGCGTCACGTCGAATCGCTTGGAACGTGTCGTACGTGAAGGATCAAACCGAACTATTCAACTCGGAGAAACAAAGAAATTTGAATTGGTTGAAAGAAAAAAAAATCCCATTGGCTTCGATTTACGTTCTTCCGACTAATACCAAATTTTCTATTGTATGCTCTATTCGGACGCTAATTTTTGCACGATCAGCAGTACAAGAGAAATGTATCGATATGAATTTCGTAAGACAACGATCTGCGAAACAATGCAGCACGGTGCTCTCGATGGTTTTTCAGTCTGTTGGTAATAAGATAACTCGGTTAGGAAGCTCTCGATACTGTTCATACGAGGGACGCATAGTTGGTTAGGTCGAGGCTAAATTTGTAAAACGATCGATATCAACATAATGGACTACGAGAAAAAGCCGAGAGTAAATAACTATCTCGTTGCAGGTCGGGTTAACGCGGTACTAACGCGTAATATTACGTCGAGCGTAAGGGCGTCAATGTAAAAATATCTTAGTACGTCGCGTCCCATGCTCGTTATGGAAATATCATACCGAAGGTTCTATGCTCGAGAAACAACATCCAAACCGAATTTCTTCGTTTCTTTCGTTCGATCGGTTCGGTGCGTTTGCTTTCTTTCAATGTTGAAGACGTTTCGGTAGAATTTAACTGCGATTTTGATTTCTAAAGGAGTTTAGAGACGTTCGAAAGCAATAATTTAATCTATTCGTAAGAGGTTGGTCGTTAGGGAGCGGACGTTAGATAGAGATTTATCGCACTGAGAATACGAATCGGCGAGTTTTTCTTCCTTGTTGCGCATAGACGTAAATAGACGTGTGTCGTTTCAACGATACGATTCCGTTAACCCTCTGACTGCCACGCGTAACATTCCAATCTTCACATATATAGTCTGATTCGTCCCTCCGATTTTCTACGCTTAACGTTTTCGTTTCTCGTTACCGTAGATGTAGTTATAGGATATGTTCGAGAATCGCTTAATTTTTCATATCGAAATGGCAATGTTGGAAGCGAAAACATTTCATTTTTGTTCTGTTTCGTTCACAATGACTCGATTGATCCGATCGACGATAAACGATCGACGAGAGAAGAGAAGAGAAGAGAAGACATTCGTTTAACAGACTGTGCAGATATTGGAGGAAGGGCGTGGCGGTCGGAGCGGAAAAGCTGAGCTTAGATAGCCTTGTGTCAGACCGGCTTGAACGGTCTGAACCGTTCTGTGATTTGTCGCGAATAAAAAAACGCGAAAGAAGGGAGAATGTATATATAGTCGATGGTGCGTCTCGAAATCAATTCACGCCTTGTTTCTTCCAGGCGGGTAGGGGTGGCTCGTTTGACACGAGACAGGAAACCAACGCGATCTCTAAAATAGTCTATCTTAAGCATGGACGATCGTTGATAATCACATTGTCGTTGAATAATCGTTAATCACCACCGTGACCATTAATCGCCACTCCATTAGTCATTGTTACGGTATTATCGCTACACTTAATTGATTAAAAGGTTACTAGTTACTACATCGTAGAACGCAGTGAAGAAATATACAAAGAAACTAAGTACGTAACTACGTATCAAAAGCTATAATAAAAGATACGAGATTAGAAAGTGAATTCCGAGTGCTGATCACGATGTCGAGGCTTAAGTTGCTTTCTACGAACGCGACGACGAGTCAACGAGAATCGTTCAATCGTGATAGATCGATGGCGAACTGGAAACGCATTTTTGAACTATGTTCGCTCGCGTACGTCCTTTCGTCGAGAATCTACGTTTTCGCTTGCGATTCCTCGAAGCTATACATACTATACGATTCGCGATAGCAATTCTTTTCGAACGCAACACCGCGTTTGTCGGCGAAACGATACTCGAGCGACCGGCAACGTTCTTTTCGCATTCCTCAAGCGTCTACACGTAAGGATAGCGAATCAGGCTAACAACCAGGGAAACGTTGCACGAGAACGAGTCGCGAGGAGTTCGCGATACCGTATTGATTCTCAATTTGTTCCTTTGCATGCAAAACTATCGGCATACTTTCGTAATCGTCGCTCTTGAACGATCGACGCGGAATCCGTCGCGGATTATAATAGGGCCGTACTTCGGTTGCGCTATAATACTCACGAACGTTATCGTCCAGTAGGACAGAGATCACAGTAAAACAGTAAGTCAATCTCGATGGGAGCATGGAAATATTAAGACGATCATGTTATGCGTATACAACGATGGGCACTAGATTCCGCTTGTTGCTCGATACGATCAAGCGATCGTGCCAGCCGAATTAGTTTTGTCCACAGTGTTTCAAGCATAATATCGACTGATCATTTTTCGTGCCCATCGTTAGTTATCTTTACGCGAACGCGTCGACGCTTTGACGGATATCCACCGTCCCTGGAATCGTCGCTTTCTTCTCGAGTTCCTCGATCATTCTGGATCACGCTTTCTTTTCTTTCTTTCTTTCTTTCTCTCTTTCTGTCTGTCTATCTGTCTTCCTTTTGTTTTATACATTCTCGAGGAAAGTTGAAAGGTACGGTCCTGCCGATCGATTCCTCCAAGCGAAATCCCATCCTAGACAGAAGAAGAGTATCGTCGTATCCTCGATCTATCCGTACGAGTTCCTGTATCGGTTTAATCTTGACTTGTCCTCGTCTTGCATTTGTGCATCGTCAATCCTGTCCTGCCATCGATATTACTACACACGCACGCGTCTCTTTCTTCGAGCACTATTCTCTTTCTGTATTTCTACGTTTTTCAGTTTGTCTATGTCATCGTATCATTACCATTGTCATTATCGGCCTCGTCATACCACCCTTCATTCTTTCCATTTTACCAATGTTGTCACTCGACCATCTTTTCGCCCATCATTCTCATCGCAGATATCATTTTTCAATTTCGTTTCTTTGGTTTTCCTTCTTCTTCTTCTGCTTCTTCTTTTGAGCTCATTCTCCCTCATGGTTATAGTTATTTGGTACGCGTGCGTGTTACTCGATTACACAGCGCGTATGTGCCGCCTCGAGATCGTTGCGCTCGAAGTTTTCGAATCCTTGTGCAGACTGACAGTTAATGGAAACGGGATTGGAAACGGTGGATTTTTGGCCGTTTAAAAGCCGATCTTTGAAAATTCGTTCGTCGAAGAAAGTACGAGACGACGAGCTACTCGATACCGAGTAGTTTACCTGCCAAATTTATCGCCAGTTTCCGCAACGAGCTTTTGCTTTCGCGCTTCAATGAAAAGAAGAATCCGTTGCCAATGCGTTGCCAGCACGCGGCCCCACTGCTCGTATTTACGCCTTTTTTCCCTTTTACAAGCGAGTCACGATCAACGAGAAAGAGATTTTTGCCAAGCAACCCACGAAAACCTCGAGCCCGACGAGATGTTCAAAGTTGATCGGTTTATATCAATATTAACAAACGACTGAACACTATTCGTTACGATAAATGATATACATGTTATGTGTAAGTATATACGCGTATGTCAATAATACGTGGATATGTTTATATACAATATATATATTATATATATAATATAATATATATACATATATATATGAATTTATATTTAATTATAGACATAAGACGTTAGTATGCAAAGGTCGTGATACCTGCAATAGGGATCAAGGTATTAGACGTAAAACATATTTAGATGACTTGTACGGTGATGCGAATTTCCGTTGCAGTGTAAATGTTTGATTTTGTTTTCACACGTTTCGCATCGTTCGTATCGATATTTTTTCGTGATTTGTCAGGACACGCGAGACACGACGTTTATTTGCTGCGAATCGAAATACGGAAAATGGTCGTTATTTAGTATTCTCGTTCTTATCATTCTTCGCGATCGAATGCAGAAATGATCGTCGGAGCCACATATGTGTGTTGCATAGAGAGGGGGGAAAAGGCGATGATGGCGAAGGAAAGGCAGGGGATTCCGAACAACGACCAGCACGAATAGGTCGTCGGTATGGAATTGGTAGCGCGCGGGAGCACGGAGCGCATTCGCATTTTCCATGTACTCTACGTATGCTTTTCGACAGGTGGTGAATACAATCGTTGGAACTACGCGAACGGCTACGTGAACTCGCCGGCTTGGCACGTGCCACTTCGCATGGCACAGATTCGTAACGTAATGGTTCACGCAACGCCACGCACTCTCACCAATCGATTCATACCGGCATACCCACGTTGAGAACACTGCGGGACAAACAAAGAAGTACCACGCTACATCTCTGAGAAAATCGGGAGCTTCCTTAGCACGCTAGAGAGAAACAGAGTGAACCGGAGTGAAAGAAAATCGACGTCACGAGAGACGATCGGAAAGAAAGGGAGAAGATGCCGTCGCACTTTCATCTTCGGTGCTTCGTTCACATTCACGGTCACGTTTACGATTCTCGTACGATCACGTAGCTATGTTCCGGCGAAGGAGAGAGAAGATAGGAGACGCGTATTCGCCGGGTCTCGAGCTGTGGCACGATTTAAACACGGATCGATAGATCGTGTGGCTGCCACGGAGAAACCTAACGCCACCGAATTACCGAGCACAAATTTGCCAAGAACATTATCGCCGTTTTTATTTGGAAAGCTCGGATGCAAAAAACCGCGTTTCTCTTGGCACGGATCCGTTAGCTGCCGTCGCGTCGTCTCGGCCGATTTTGCTCTCTCGCTTATTGCTAGTCACCTCTACAACGTCGTTCCGTTACTCTCCGTTACAGCGCTCATTCTATTCTTCGTCTCACATCGGCGCACCTTCTACTCCTTTCTTGCGTGTTGTTCATTCACTATCCGCAATATCATTCACGTATGCACTGCACCTTTAGAAGGTAGAACGATAGCTGATCGATTTTATCTCAAAACATCGGTGCCCGAGTATCGCTGGGCGGTTCTTTCGATTTCTAGCTTAACCGTTCAAAGTTCATCCGTTCGCTTAACCGTTGGAACTTGCTGATGTAAGTTCGAGCGTGTACAGTTTATCTCGATCATTCACCTTTGGTCTTCTCTTTCTTTTTCTCCTCTTTTCTTAAGGTTTAACGAGTTTTGCGTAGCTGCAACCCTTCCGACGTCCATCCCTCGGTCGATTTAGCTTTTAGCTCCCGTAAAATGCACCGAGACCCCTTGCCACGTAGCCATCACTTTAGTTCACCTCGCTAGTCTGCCGTTCGAATTGGTCTATCCTTCGTTATTGCGCGCAGAGATGTGAATTTTTGCGAGACGTCGACGCGCTTTTCACGGTTTCGCGAGCGTTCTCGTCAATTCGAGCTTACAAAAAACGCGAGTTGCAGCAATAGCCGCGGTGTTAATCGTGCGCTATCCCCGAAGTGCAACAAGATCGCACGATCGAATCTGCTAAAGCGTCATTGAGTCGCGACGCACTGATTAAACTCACATCTCTAGTTGCAGTGTGGTACTTGATTTTTCAGCTTCGTACACGTACATACACACTTGCGTTGAACGTGTGTCAACTATTTTCTACTATTTAGGAACCACCTTGTGAACCATTACGTAGCGAACCCCGTCACGATTCACCAACGGTTGTATCTTTGTCGCTTGCCACGATATTTTTCATAGTATTACCTACCGTTACCTATACCGTGTACCTTACCGAGGAAACATCCCTAACGAATCGAGCCACCCACGTCACATAACCAGAACACATCGAACGCACTCGTACACACTCGTGTCACCCGGGATACTTCTCTATAAGTTTTGCAACGTATGTGTATGACACTGTATGATTGTACCTCCGATTCAACGTTTTCTCTTCGATCCTCCTTCCCATTTCTACTTTTTCCTAACCGCGACCTTCTTCCAGGTGTTCATGCTCGCTGTCTTTTTTCTATGTTGTTACGTGTTCAACATATCCTCTCACGGTCACACGGTGTATCGCAACGAGATTAGATCCGTTCCCTTCGACCCTTTATCACCCGAGCATTCGCTTCTTATCGGCTGCTCGATCGAACAAAACTATCGACTATGTACTTGTTTCATTCTTTTCTCTTATCTGTGCCTCGTCGCATTACGGTGTTGCGATCGAAGTATTACGATACTCTTTTAAATATTCGTAATTGTTCATAACACTTTTTGTCGATTAGTGCCAAATTTTACGTAAACGCAGTTCAAACGATCGTATTTAGAATCGTTTTGTTGGGTATACGGTACGTTTGATTTCTTGGCATAGACGGAAATCCTCGTCTTCCACGAAACCTTATCGTAGTCGACTTAATTAGATACTTTTTATAAACTTTTTATACGCGTTATACTTGGCGGATTCCAGAAAGGATGTAGAACCAAAACGTACCTTCGACGATCGATGAATTTCCGAAAAAAAAAAACGCAATTATCCATTTCACACATTCACGAATTTTCAATTCTTTCCCATTTTTACGAAGAATAATCGTAGCTTTCGAGAAGCGGGTCAAACGAACGATCTATTTAAAGATGATGAAGGAGGGAAAGCGAAGGTTACTTATATATCAAGAAAGATAACGCGTGTCCGTCGTGTCGGCGCTCCTCCAATTTGTAATTTGTACCTTTTTTCCATCGTTTATCAACATACCGTACTTGTTAGCTCTCTCTCTCTCTCTCTCTCTCTCTCTCTCTCTCTCTCTCTCTCTCACTATACATACACGCACAGATACGTGCAAGCGCGTGTGCGCATCTATACATAAACACACAGACACACACCCACACAAACATGCACACAAGGATACGGTCCGACAATACGCGGTGATTTTCCCCTGAAGAACTGAAATTCGTGCTTCAAAGAAAAAGAGAAAGATGAGAGAGGTAGGTAGCCTTAATAAAAAGGTCTTAAGCGTTAAAAAGGGGAATCACGGCGTTCGAGGGAAGGGAAAATAACATTTCAAGCGTAGGAAATCTCTATTGTACATTGATTATTGATTATTGATACATTAATTATGATAATAATAAATTATATACAAAGTCACATAGCCAGAGGTTTTCTGTGATTCCGTTTTTTGTTTATTAGACGATTTCGTTTTAATTTCTTCAACCTGTTTTTTCAACGTTGTCTTCCGTGGATTAGGTTTTTCTTTCGATTTCCAGTTCTTCCTCCACCTTTCTTCTTTACTCTCTTCCTCCCTCTCCGCCTCCACCCATCTCTCTCTCTCTCTCTCTCTCTCTCTCTCTCTCTCTCTCACTCTATAATTCTCTCCTCGCCGTTTTTTCTTTTCTCGTTTCAATTTAACATTATTATTAGAGGTATCTTCCTAGTCCCAACGCGTCGTCCTTTTTCCGTTCTTCATTACCGTATCTTTTTATCGCACCCCCGGATTCGTTGGTCGACCGGATGACAATACCATGTGTGAGTAATCCCTAACAGTGCCTATCTTTACTGTCAGTGGTATGATTACTATTCTTTGCGGTTTGTTGTTTCGATGATTTGTTCATTTGCTCGGTAGTGGCACCATTTTCTCTCTTCTGTTAACGAGTCTGGATGTAGCCTCGCATCTTCGATTCGCTCAAATCTTGAAACGTGGATGCGCGTTAAATTCAGACTTTAACTTTGGACGATCTCTGTAATTAGCCGAAGGCGCAAAGTGGAATGGCTTCGTTGTTTCACAAATTTGAATTCGATGGTTTTATTTGCCTCGATACACGCTATCGAAGACGTAGCACTGCACTACGTAGGATTTTGCATGTTCAGAGCTGTTTACCTTTCCGTTTACTCGCGTAATCCATTGATCGCGTTTATTTTAATCTTAATTGTGCAAGTGTACGGGAAAGTATTATTTTCTTGAGTTATACATACATACATACGTATTACAGATTTTTAGCTGAATGCATTTCAAAAATTAGACTCTTCTTAGCACCGTTTTGTAACGCGTAACGTAGATTAACAACGTAGATTCTTTTCAAAAACTCTTTCTTCCTTGAAACGCATCCCCTGTAACAGTTCCTTGCACGATGTATGTAGGTACGTGTCTATATAATATTTGGTCATTTTAAAAGTTCTTGCGGTTCTTGAACCGTTCACTTAGAGAAATCATTCGATTTTCTAGTTTAATATTATGCGCTTGAATAACGGTAACATGACGTTTAACGGCCTTGATGTTATGGATCTTGGATGGTCGTCAAAAGACCTTAATAACTATATAACCGAGATATTGAATTTCGGTGGAACTACGTTGTTTTAAAGCGAACGGTCTCAAGCCGCGACAACTTTCAGAACGAATGACACATTAGAAAGAATGATTACTCTTCCGAAATCCTTGCTCGACTTTTTTCTCTTTCTCTTCATTCTTTCTGTTTCTTCTTTCTTGTATATTCTTCGTTGCAAATCCTACCGTTATCGGGATCAGAATCGACGCGGCTAAAGTCAAAAGAGGCTGATACAGTGCACCGTAGCATGCGAGTCGAGTTCGTACTTTTTCCTCGAGCGTTTATTTCTTATTGTTTGTAAACCGCAATTTTCTTATTCTTTGTGGTTTAACTCGTACGATCCAAGAATTCCTTGTCTAACTTGTCTTCGTTTACAGATACCGAGACAGATAAGCAGGAGAAGGCCAAGAAACAGGAGAACAATAATTCTGTTTTCGCCAATGAAAAATCCCCTGAGAAACGTACGAACGGTACGATGGAAACTAGCAACCCGAGCATGGTCAATACACCGGACCTAAGCCCGGTGAAAAATATACGAAACGGAGAGGTAGAGGACGCCGAAGTTCGAAAAACTAAAGTGAGCTCACGTTTATAAATGTTCCGTTTGCGCTTTCCTCCCATTGGATTAGTTAATGCGTGATTTTCTTTTTGATAAATAGAGATGGCCGACCGACAAGGCATATTACATCGCGAAAGAACTTCTTATGACCGAGCGAACTTACAAGAAGGACCTCGACGTGATAAACGTGGTACGTACACATGGAGAATATTCACGTTCGATAATCGTTCGAATTGAAATTTACGTGGAGAATATTTTTTTTTATTTTTTTCGTAACAAAAAGATCGTTGTGATAATCGCGTGTCCCATTCTTACTCGACAGTGGTTCAGAGAGGAGGTATCTCGAGAGGCTGAATTGGAGGGTGAAGCGGTTGTTTCGCTGATCGAGCTTTTAGCGGACGTTCACGGCCCCTGCCTGCAAGAAATGGAGGCGAGATTAGAACGATGGGAGAGTAACGCTCGGCACAACATCGGCGACTTTCTTTATAACACCTTGTTGAACGTACTGCCGCTTTACGATCAATATCTCGAGAATCTAATACCCGTCCTCGAGAAGATGGAATATTATACGAGGACATCGCGTCGTTTCGACCAACTGTGCCGAGATTTCGAGGCGCAGAAACATTGTTATCTACCGTTAACATCATTCCTTTTAAAACCATTGCAACGATTGTTGCATTACAACAGTATTATCGATAGTATGTCGATCATTCTTTGTTAAACTAATCAATACGTATGTATTACCTATACCGATGTACGTGCGTGTTACACTGATCCGATTCTTTTAGGGTTACTAGATCATTATCCAAAAGATCATACGGATTTCGAAGATTGCCTGGCGGCAAGAGATCGATTAGGCGAAACGTTGCTGGAAGGTCTTAGCATAATTAATCAAGCGGTAAATATCTGTAATCAGTTGCCGGTGTTTAGAGCCGTGTACTTGGTTATTCGTTAATTTTGTATGTTTTAAATGTAGGAGAATCTAGTTCAGCTTTGCGAAATGCAAAGAGATATCAATGGTTTCGATAATTTGGTTCAAGAAGGTCGTAGATTTATTAGACAAGGTTGTCTGCAAAAGTACAGCCGCAAGGGTTTTCAGCAAAGAATGTTTTTCCTGGTAAGTTTTTCCAACCACCGTTTTCGCGTAAATATCATAAAAACGGCTCCCTTCGCTTAAACTAAAGACTCGATCGTCTTTCAGTTTTCGGACATATTATTATACACATTCCGTACTCAACAACCAACTCAGTGTTTTCGCGTTCACGGCCAACTTCCGTTAAAGGGGATGAAGATTCGAGAAAGCGACAATAAAACTGGATCGGACTTCGCGTTTGTAATCGACCCTCAAGGAAATCAGTGAGTATCGTGAATGGAGTATTGTCCCGTTTAAGTAAATTATTGAACTTAACAAGGTGTTAAAAGGACGAGGTCTCCATAGTTATTAAGAGGTCAATTGACCGTAAAGACTTCACTTAAGCGTACCATGCTCTCAATGTAAATGTGCCAGACGTATCAGTGAACATTTTCGTGACCATTTATTCATTGGACAAATTTTCTCTTATTCGCCGTTATTTCGCTCATTCTCTTTCTTTTTTGTCTTTCTCCTGTATTTTTCTTATTTTTCTTTCACCGTCATATATTTAAACCAAGAAATATTCGTCTCGTATTCGTCAAATATTCAAGTCGACGGTTTACGTAGGTCTTTAACAGTTGCTGCTAGTAACGAAGAAGAAAAAGAGAGATGGTTGGAAGACTTGAACATGGCTATTGCGCAAGCTGACGCAGATCCAAAGATGCCATATTTGAATTTGAAGGCTTGCAGTAAGTATCCTTGGCAGCAGAATTGTCGTTTATTCAAAGGATATAAAGCAGAATTATTATTTACGCGATACACTATCAAATTTTAGCTTCAGCAGACGAAATGGGCGACGGTGTTGGGTTAGAAGGAGATCGAGGAAGTTGTGGAGGTGCTAAAGCTTCTCAACGAAGCAACACGACTGTACATGTTTGTTGGCATCGAAACACGAGTATCAGTTACAGCGACCAATTGCGAGCGTTTCAAGTAAATGAACAAAAATTTCTATTAAGGAAGTAAAGATGTATAATAGTTCTAAGGAATATACGTATTTATTTCAGAACCAACTTAGTGGATTTCTGTTGCGGAAATTCAAGAATAGTAATGGTTGGCAAAAACTTTGGGTTGTCTTTACCAACTTTTGTTTGTTCTTTTACAAATCGCACCGAGATGACTTTCCACTGGCTAGCTTACCATTGTTAGGATACACTGTAACTACTCCGTCAGAGAAGGATGGTATCAATAAAGATTTTGTTTTCAAGTTGCAATTTAAAAGTCACGTATATTTCTTCCGCGCTGAGAGCGACTACACATTTGGACGGTAAGAAAAATTTGTGATAAAGCGTGATTAGAAATTCATCCTTTGAAATTTGTCTAACGGGAATGAATGTTTTTCAGGTGGGTAGAAGTGATTCGAAGCGCGACGCAGCAAAGCCATGTATCAAGTAGTTTTAATGGAAAAGAAGGATATTAACATACGTATTCTATAGAATGCTGAAATGATGTTAACGAAACATTTGAAGAGAATAGCGCTATATGCAACACTATCTCAAAGCGTTTTTCATCTTACGATGTAGTATTAAAATCGAGAAATCTCAACATCTTCAGGAAAGATCTATGTTAGCAGTAACGTTGCGGCCTTATTCTAGGACTGAAATCAAATTTATACGATTGAAATTGTAATCGACAATCAAATCAAAATCAAGAGTATCAAAAGAAAATGTAAAAAGATGATAAAAAAAAAGCATTCTGATAATCTCCAAATTCAATTATTCCAAGAATCATTGATGTTAAGATAAGTCGCGTTCTTATCGGTTTCTTTGCACTTTAACTGATGCGTAGTTAAAGATACGCTTGGCAAGGGTGATAATTGGAATGTAAATATAATTATTTAGATCTAAGTGGATCGCATTTGTTTGGAATTTATATGAATCTGATATACGAATCTAAATGTATTTGGATTACTGATAAGAATTTGTTGTCCATCATTCGAACGACGAAACTTCGATATAGATAGTGAAAAATGTAGAGATATTAGCGTAAACCTTGGACCAATTTTATAATAGAATTTCTTTAGTCATCCATATAAAAAGACAATAATTTCGTTAGCGTACTGATGATCTTTTTTGTTATTAAATTAATATTAACAGGAGATATATAGAAAAGCTGTTTCTCGCTATTATTAAGAATTTTATGATGTCATAATTTTTTTGCTAGGTATTACTTTTTCGAAGTAATGCACGATTCAATTATATAAAGACTGGCTATGTGAATTTGACGAGAAATTTAGTACACGCATTATACGTGTCACGTTTCTAACGATCGCATGTAATTAAGAAAAAAGGACCTATGCAATAATAATATGAATACACATATCCACGCGAATGACTCATCTATGCGAAAAACAAAAGTCTATAACTTAATGGTTATCTGTTTTTTTTTTTTTTAGTTATTACGATTGTTTTGTTATAATATAGAATTTAATTTATACATATATATATATATATATACACACACACACATATGCATATATTATATATACATAGAAATCAAAGAGAAAAATTAGTTTTATACTCGCAGAACCGTACTCACAAGCGATGGGATATACATATCCGAAAGGATGCCTCGTAGAGGTACATGGTTATCTTTAGCAAATTTTCGAAATGCTCGTACAGAGAAGCGTCATTCAAATTGCCAAACTTGTACGTTTATTTCAAAACAATTATATCGTTTTCGTTTCGATACGTTTGATAACGTAGATTCGAAATAAATTGTTATGTAATGCGATGTATTAATATTCCACAATAAACGTACATTGCTACCTTTAAGACTTTTAATCAATTACTGTAATGGATGTAGTTAAACTTACAATTTGGTCATTAAGACATTGATTATGTACCTATACTCATACATACAAACAAGGGAAAAAATACATATCCATCTTTCAATATTGATCGCGAGTATATAATGCACCCAATATATTCTTGATCTTTCTTAAATTAGATTAGTTTTGTTCAAATTAGTAGGTAAATGTATCGACCCTGAGTATAATCGTGTTGTTTTCCTTGTATTCATTGTATATCTCGACATTTATAGAAGCTCGAAGAAAAGAAGTTCTCAATCACGAGATGCTGGAAATACCCATAATAAAATTCTAACGATTGTATGCGATATCCATTAATCGTTTCCTCGGTATCACGTTGATCTCAGTACCATCGATCAACGATGGACAATCGTGTTCATATTATATATCATAATGGGATCCGGTAAAACGAGTCTTTAACGTGAGAATTACGAATGTAAACTATCCTTATAGGAGAAGGAAATGATAAAACCGTGTGTTCCTTTGGTAACTACGAAACGAAGAGAGCGATGTTTCCGCGAATTGAACTATCTGAACGTATTTTTAAAAATACGTTAATAAGTTAAAAAGATAAGTTAAACAAAATCATATAACTGTAGTCATCACTACATACGTATGCATAATCGATAGAATATTATTATGATTAGGTCAATGTCTAACTAATAACAACGTCCGAGGTTATCAGCGTTTCTGTTCACGCGTACAACCTTCTATCGGAGCCCTGATCGTTGTTCGATGACGTTTGTTTGCCGATTTATCAATAACAGTAACGATTTTTTATTCGACGAAGCTTATACCAGTGATGCAACGGGACTAGCCACACCGATGTTCAAAAATGTTCTACGTCTTGCTACATTATCGACATTGCTTGCACAACAAAGCGATCATTGAATGAAAAAACACACGCAAAATTTCCAATGACGTAACCCCCAGCAGCTAACTGGTTTTACCGATCGTTATCTTTTTACATTTTTTTGTTTCCATCGAAGGATATCCCGTTTCTAGGATAAGAAATGGAACCACTGTTGCATACATTGTTCCTATTATAGAATAATAACCCGAAGTAAAAGGTAAAATAATAAATCCAACAATACCTTCGATACCTCTGCGGGTGTCAATTAAAACCCACATAGATAAATTTATTCAAACAGCGTTTAGACGAAGAATACGCAAGAAAATAAGTACGAGGATCTCGTTAAGAGTTACATAGCTTCAAGGATTTTTACGCCGATATGACATACACAGGCATATAAAGTGATACTTAAAAATACATTCTTTTGCTTTATTCCTTCAACAAAGCATCGTAATAACAGTGCTATCTCAAGATGTACAATAAATTTGAACATTTGTTAAGAACGGAACAATAACAACAAACCAATCGCAAAGCATGTGATCGACAAAGAAAGAAAAGAATAGCAACATGTTTTGAAATTGACGAGGATCTCGGATCTAAACAGCGATCATTCGGAGATAGGAGAGGCACGAAGAAAGCAAGATAGAACGATTAGACGGGTTACACGTTCATCATCGGTTACCTTAGCCTTGGTCGGCAGTTGTGTTTTTTGCTCTTCTTGTACCGTTTAACGCTTGGAACAGCGTTCGAAGAAGCGGCAGTTGTTGCAGGAAGAACCGCGGGAAATCAGAGTGGGAGGAACGATATAAAGATGAGCGTTTTGCGAACGATCGGAATAGAAGAATCGATCTTACATCATGTGGAGATATCGCACGATCGGGCTATTTGCCTTGCTGGCTCTTCTCTGCATTCACGCACAAGGTACATTTTCTACTAATTCTGTTCTTCTTTGAGATTAAATTTTACGTGGTGTGACTTCCACTTCTACAAAGTGATTATGTTTCTTTCTTATATTCGTTTCTTCGTTACATCGTAAATTAACTTACAAATGTAAGAGGCTAAAAGTAATCGCGAATACTTACATCCCTCCCGGATTTAATGTCAACTTTGTCAAGCAATGTATAATTTTAAAATTATAAACTATTTGTTTAGCCGCAGAGGCCAGAGTGAAACGTAACCCTCACGGATTTCATGATGTAGCCGATGGAAGCAGTTTCCTGAAATCTCTCGCTGGTGTGGGTGGATTAGGTGCTGGATTAGGTGGTGGATTTGGCGGAGGATTTGGCGGAGGTTTCGGCGGTGGTGGCGGAGGTGGAGGTGGTGGCGGATTTGGTAGTGGCGGCGGGTTTGGCTCCGGTGGTGGTTTTGGTGGTTCTAAGGGAGGAGCTGGCTGCCATACCGGAGGTTGCGGTGGTGCCGGAAGTGGCGCAGGAGGTGGTGCCGGAGGTGGTGCCGGAGGTGGTGCCGGAGGTGGTGCCGGAGGTGGTGCCGGAGGTGGCCTAGGAAGCGGCTTAGGAGGTGGCCTAGGAAGCGGCCTAGGAGGTGGCTTAGGAAGCGGCCTAGGAGGTGGCCTAGGAAGCGGCCTAGGAGGTGGCCTAGGAGGTGGTGCTGGCGGGCACGGTGCAGGAGGGCACGGAGGAGCTGGTGGTCGCCCTGGAGGTGGTGCCGGAGGATATGGTGGCTCCGCAGCTGGAGGTGGCGCTGGAGGTGGCGCTGGAGGTGGCGCTGGAGGATACGGTGGCTCCGGAGCCGGAGGTGGTGCTGGAGGATACGGAGGATCTGGCGCTGGAGGTGGTGCTGGAGGTGGTGCTGGGGGTGGGGCTGGAAGTGGCGCTGGAGGATATGGAGGGTCTGGCGCTGGGGGTGGCGCTGGAGGATACGGAGGAGCTGGCGGTGGGGGTGGCGCCGGAGGATACGGCGGTTCTGGAGCTGGAAGTAGCGCCGGAAGTCATGCGGGTATGTTGATTTTGCAGACAATTTTTAGGTATTGTCTTCCATATAAACGGTCTTCAAATTGTCATTTTTACTTTTAAATTATCAGGGTCGTCTGGAGTAGTAAAAACTGGTGGATACGGTAGCGGAGGCGGCGGAGCTGGAGCTGGCGGCGGACGCGGTGGTGGAGCTGGAGGATATGGTGGTGCAGGCGCCGGTGGTGGAGCTGGAGGATATGGTGGTGCAGGCGCCGGTGGTGGAGCTGGAGGATATGGTGGTGCAGGCGCTGGTGGTGGAGCTGGAGGTTATGGTGGCTTAGGCGGTGGTACTGGAGGTGGTGGACGCGGTGGCGCAGGCGGTGGAGCTGGGGGATATGGTGGTGCAGGCGCCGGTGGTGGATCTGGAGGTTATGGTGGCCTAGGCGGTGGTACTGGAGGTGGTGGACACGGTGGAGCTGGTGGATTTGGTGGAGGTGGAGCTAGTGGGCATGGCGGCGCAGGTGCCGGTGGTGGAGCTGGAGGATATGGTGGTGCAGGCGCCGGTGGTGGAGCTGGAGGATATGGTGGATCAGGCGCCGGTGGTGGAGCTGGAGGATATGGTGGATCAGGCGCCGGTGGTGGAGCTGGCGGATACGGTGGAGCAGGTGCCGGAGGTGGAGCTGGTGCCGGAGGTGGAGCTGGTGCCGGAGGTGGTGCTGGTGGATATGGTAGTGCAGGTGGCAAAGGTGGAGCTGGTGGTTATGGCGGAGCAGGTGGTCTACCCGGAGGTGGTGGTTATGGTTACAAGGGGCCGGGCGCCAGTTCCAGTGCCAACGCCAATGCCAACGCCAACGCCAACGCCAATGCCAACGCTTATGCAGCTGCCAGTGCTAATGCACATGCTCTTGCTAATGCGCATGCATCCGCTACCGCGAACGCAAACGCTGGTGCCGGCCTCGGAGGAGGATACGGCGGTTACGATGGTTACGGCGGTCCCGGTGGACATGGAATCGAGTAAGTTAATCTATATTAATATATGAAGTAAAATAATTTTTGTAAAGAATTAAGATAAAATAACGAGCTATTCCCTTTTACTTCTTTTTGACACTACTGAATATAGAAATTATTCCACGATTGATGAAATAATTAATTGAATAATTGTTGTCGAATTAGTCTTTTTTCCCGTATGGGCGATGTCAACGAAGGAGTGAATAAGAGCGGAGGCGTGGACAAAGCCAAGGGTGTCTACAGCAGTAGCGCTGCCAACATCGATTCTACTGGAAAGGGATCGTACAAAGTAGCGGCTGGAAAAGTAGTTTAAATTGTCTCACCGGAGGAGGTTGAAGTCAACATATGCGATAGAAGACGAGCCAGAATTTGATCTGTGATCAGAGGCTTGCGCGGGGTTCGATTCGCGTATCGTTATTTTTACTGTTTATACCTAGTCTGTCTTTATTGTATTCAATGAATAAAATGCGTGGGCGAGTCTCGCGTGGCGCTAAACCTTTAAAATACCTCCTCATTAAAATAACAGATTCATATGACGTAAACTGTGCAGTTCGAATAAACGATTCATTCTTACTTATTTGCGTCTATAAAATATTGCCGAATATGTCCTTTACACCGATCATTCCATATTCTTCCGAAGATAAAACCAAGTAGATATCTTTTTGATTGAAGTTTATTTAATTTTCATCTTTTATCGGCTAACTACGAATTAATTTCCGGTTGATTTTTCTGAAAACAATGTCCTGAATCGTAGAACGCGTGTAATCAAATAGATAATTCATATGACTTTTAACGCGAATCTCAAGGTAACAGTAGTTTATTACGCGTTATTATCGCTAATAATGCATCGTATGTTTATATGACTCGTTCGATAAAATTATCTTTTCAAAGCTATTGGATGCAACGAGAATGTGTTTAACTGCAAATTAAAGATCCTCCCACTGATATGAATAATTCATAACTTAAGACGCGTAATGTATATACATACTTACAAATCTTTGGTATATATCAGTGATATAAGTGGTATTTTCGTATACACGATGTTACATTTAAATTTATTTGTAAAATCACGTTTGTCACTCTTCGCGTGAAAGATACTGCTACCCAACCCAACCAACTATTCATTATCCCTACTTTATGTCATACTCTGCTTCTCTACTATATGTGACTAGAATGTTGAGAATGAAGGAGAAATGTTGTCTTTTGTATGTTTGCCTTTTATAACAATCTTGAATTCGAACATTAGCGATCGATGATACATTTCGGTGCATTTAATAACAACCAACAACGTCCTCAATCGATCTTGCTATTTGACCATGATTCGAAGGATAATTTAAAAAAATGGTTCGTTAAAAATAATTCTTTTTATTGATACATTACCACATGTATTACATCTGTTTAGCAAGATATTTAATTCGTCAGTTACGTCATTATCTATTAAACGCCAATCGATAACAATCGCCGTATAGTAAGAATACAATCGCTTCGAAGAATTGACATAATTACCGGCGAACTATTAAGGCGCGTGTAGAGGACTCGTTAGAAAGAACGGTAATTTTTCTCATACATCGATTTGTTTGTATTATAAACGATGAGTAGGTAAAACAAGTTACGAATAGAAATACAAATGAAGAAGGATGAAACGGTCGTTTACGTAATTTGCGGATGATTGAAATTTATCTTCAACTCCTGGAAATACCGTTCGTTTCCATCGCTTAGCCTTTCACGAAAGTGGGTTGTTGTGCGCCTGCCCAGCCTGAAACAACATTTTATTTTTTAGAGTATAGTAGCCGATTCTTTGGCTACTTATGCAAATACATACGAACTGGATGATTTTCAAAACTTACTGCTAGCACTGCTACTCGCATAAGCGGAAGCACCGCTGGAGGACAAGGCACCGCTTCCAGCTTGACTTCCTGCAAACGCTCCACTGGAAGCCCAACTTCCACTGTTTGCTTGTCCGAAACCAGTATCTGGTGCTAAAAACCAATATGTTGTTTTCATTTTATCGTACTTCAACTGAAAGTTTTCTGAATTTAAAACGAGTTTTAAACAACGGTGTCGTAAATATTAATAAATCAAAGATCGCAACAAAGACGATAGTCATCAATATCACGCTTAGAATAATTTCTATGTATAGCTTACATGCTATACATATACAACCCTGTAACGTAGTAAGATTACACAACGGCGCAGACATTAAAAGAACGGAAATTATTTGATGTATCCGATAATTATTATTAATTAACAGTTCATGCCTGTGATTCTTGTTTTATCACGAGCGAGATCTCATTGAACAACCTGATACGTTGGATGAAGAAAATAAAGATCCAAATAGAAGAGTTTCGATAGTAGGCGTTAAAACGTTTTCCTATCTCTGGCAGTTTATAGTCACTGGAAGTTATATTACCTATATTAATCTTGATCGAAGATTTCTGTCTAACCTTTCATGATCCGAAGCCTATTTTCTGCTTCATATCGAGAAATTTGAATTTACATAACAATGTTGTAATCAACACGATATAACAGAATCTCGGAATATTGGTATGATTAGCGTCTTTCTAGAAAATGTATTTTTCTAGAAAGTATATATTTCACTTATCTAGTAAACGTTAAACAAGGAAAAATTATTGAAATCAAATAGACATACCAACTCCAGAACCAGAATTGGCATGTGACGAAGCTTGTGAACTACTGAAGGCTCCAGAAAGTGCACCACCGAAAGGATTTCCATTATTGTATCCAGTTTGCTTAAAATGATCTCCAAAGCCTCCCGGACCGATTCCAACGCCTCCTCCGCTTCCCGAGCCACGGTTTGCTGCGGATGGATTTCCCACGGCTGAAGAGCTTCCGTCGTTCGTTGAACCTGAATTCCAAATCGAGCCAGGGTAACGATTCGAATGTCCTTGTTGTGTTTTATCGCCAAAGGAAGGTCTTCCATTCGTTTGACTCAGTCCGCTATTACTGTCTGGAGCAAACGATCCTCCAGGAGTTGAATTAGGCGTGACATCGATTCCGATGTCTCCCTTTCCGTGTCCTAATCCACTAAGAAAAGGATTATCTTTGCCAATAGGCTTAGGTGCCTGTCCTCCGATAGAAACGACGTTCTTGCCATCGTTGCCTGGACTCGTTGCTACTCCTGTACCAGCATGACTCCAAGCTCCCGCTCCCGCGACTGCGCCAGCGATTCCTGGTTGCACCGTTCCTTGCAGGAAGGGATTTCCATAACCGACTGGCTTACTAGTAGCTGTTAGCTGAGGACCACCTAAGACAGATGTCTTTTAGTATCCACTGTATACACAAGCAAAAAGAGATACATATAATTTTTCCTATTAATTACCAGCACCAGGACTAGGGATCTTTCCAGTTAAGAAAGGGTTGGACGGATACGACCCTCCTCCAGGAATTTTATTTGTTGTTTCAGTCTTGTAATTGTATGAAGGATTGCTTGGACCAGAGGTACAACCGCCGCTGATTCCAGATGTACAACCTTGCGGACTAGTTCCAGCGGGATGTCCGTTAAACAATGGACGGCCTATATCAGGTGTGATTTGTTGAGGACTTTGCGAAAAATCATTTGGGTTTTCTTCAAAATCTCCTAATAGTTTAGAAGCCTTATTAACGCCTACTGAAAGATCGTTTGGGCTACAAGGCTTGTAATCTGGAGATCCATTCGGACTTGTACCACTGCTGCATCCGCTCCCAGTTCCGCAACCTTGAGATCCACTTGTGCAACCTTTATCTGTTCCTCCCGATGGATAAGAATTAAGTTCATTGGAAGGCTTTGTTGTGCTGGGGCCACCATAAGGAGAAGGTTGATAAGAAGGCTTCGCCGTTCCAGGACCACCGTAAGGAGCAGGTTGATGAGAGGGCTTTGTCGTTCCGCTACCCCTATAAGGAGTAGGTTGGTAAGAAGGCTTTGTCGCTCCGCTACCCCCATAAGGAGCAGGTTGGTAAGAAGGTGTTGTTTTCCCGGTATCACTGTAAGGTGCACTCGTAGGTACATGTGGTTTTACCCCTGTAGGACTTCCTGGTGCAGGATTTACGTTTACATAAAAGATCTTGCTATCTCCGTCTTTGGGAGTATTGTGTTTAGGTGTTGTACTCGAAGGACCTCTTTTAACACCAGTGTAATTAGGCTTTTGAGTTCCGTACGGAACGTTTCCGTTTGGAGAACCTGAAGAAGCTGGCGTCTGTACATTCCCAGATGGAGATCCGTAAGAAGGAATGCCGTGTGAATAAACGGAATTGGAAGTCGATGGACCGCTTGCAGGATGGCCAGAATCGAAACCGTTTCCAGCGGTCGGCGCACCAGTTCCTGCGTACGCTACGCTCGAAGCTACAGCGTTTGCTACGGCATTAGAATTTTGAGGGCTTGTTGGATATGCAGAATTTCCTAGGCTTCCCGGTCTGGCTGTATTTCCAGAGTTCCATGGAGATCCTCCGTATGGCTCCGTATCTAAACCATGACCAGTGTTACTTTTTGGCGATCCACTACCAGGATATTGGCCTTGTCCCGCGGGAGAACCGTACGGAGAACCGGAAGGACTGCTTTGAGGCGATCCGCTTGCAGGATATTGACCTGGTCCAGTGGGAGAACCGTACGAAGAACCGGAAGGACTGCTTTGAGGCGATCCGCTTACAGGATATTTCCCTTTTCCGGCAGGAAAACCGTGCGGAGAACCGGAAGGACTGCTTTGAGGCGATCCGTTAGCAGGATATTGCCCTTTTCCTGTGGGAAAGCCGTGCGGAGAACCGGAAAGACTGCTTTGAGGCGATCCGCTTGCAGGATATTGACTTGGTCCAGCGGGAGAACCAGAAGGACTGCTTTGAGGCGATCCGCTTGCAGGATATTGCCCTTTTCCTGTGGGAAAACCGTGCGGAGAACCGGAAGGACTGCTTTGAGGCGACCCGCTTGCAGGATATTGCCCTTGTCCAGCGGGAGAACCGTACGGAGAACCGGAAGGACTGCTTTGAGGCGATCCGCTGGCAGGATATTGACCTTGTCCGGCCGGGGAACCATATGGAGAACCGGAAGGACTGATTTGAGGCGATCCACTTCCCGGATATTGTCCTTGTCCAGCGGGAGAACCGTGCGGAGGACCAGAAGGACTGCTTTGAGGCGATCCGCTGGCAGGATATTGACCTTGTCCGGCCGGGGAACCATATGGAGAACCGGAAGGACTGCTTTGAGGCGATCCACTTCCCGGATATTGTCCTTGTCCAGCGGGAGAACCGTGCGCAGGACCGGGAAGACTGCTTTGAGGTGATCCGCTTACAGGATACTGGCCTGGTGTCGGGTTTGGTCCGTAGGATGATGCAAAGGGACTGCTGCCATGTGGTCTCGTTCGATCAGCAGATTTATCGGCACAACTGGTATCATAAGGACTGCCGGAACATCCGGCTGGGGAACCTTGAGGATTATATACTGCTGCTGGCCCCGTGGAATAAACAGGACTTTCCTTCTGGACATTTGCGGGGTTGCTGCCAGGGAATGGCACAGGAGATTGTTTTACAGGACCAGTACCGCTTGAACCTAAATTAGAGATCGACTAATGTAATCTTTATGCTTTTTTTTCTTTTTTAAATTTTCGATTGTAGATTAGAATACTCTGAACAATTTGAATAACTTCTTTGCGAATGCTCGAAAATTATCCAGAATTTGACGGTCAAGGTGATGAATTTATGCATAAGGTAAAACTGGTGTTTGCTTGACTCGTTGAATCAGCATCGTTAAATAAGATGTAAAAATTCTAGCTAACCTTGAGCACAGCTGGCGCCGTGTTGATAATTGCCGGAGCATCCAGAACCTGTTTTTGGACCACTATTCCAACTTGCATCGCTGGTAGGACTCGATACATCCGCATTCGGTAAACTTCCAGAGTTCCAACTGTTAGAAGGATGCGAAGCTGTTCCAGGTGCCGATCCACCGAATCCTTGGTTCCAGCCGGGCTTTGACGTAGTTCCAGAGCCTGTGTTCCATCCTGGTCCAGATTGCTGACCGGTTACAGGGAACGCTTTGTTCCATGGTGAACCTGGGCTCGATCTACCAGTTTCAGGACGTCCTCCTTTAACTGGCGTTGTTCCAAATGGTACGCCACTTCCATTGCTCGCGGCATTTGCCGTGGCGCTGACTCCCGTGTGTGGTCCTTGACCGTTGGGATTAAGCACTCCTAATTTCTGTACGCCCGGAGGCGATCCTCCTTTATTTTTCTGTCCGTGATAATGACCGTGTTCTCTGTACTGTCCATCGTCCCCGTCGTCGCAATCGTCTTCGTCTTTTTCTTCTGATTCAGTTTCATCCTCGTCTTTCTCCCAGTAATCGTCGTCTTCCCACTTGCACTTAGGACAGCCACTACGCTGATTTCCTTTAACTCCACCGTTTGGCTGATTATTGCCATTGTAGCCAGTGTTGTCGTAACTGCGAATTCCTTTGTGCCCGTCGTGGCTCCCATCAACTGCAGGTAGGCTTCCGATTCCACTAAACGCGTTTGCGTTACTCAGCGAGAATGCACTTGCACCTGCATTCGCGTATGCGTTTGCGGACGCCGAAGCGCTGCCTATTCTCGGAAAAAATGAAAACAGTTAATAAAGATCTTATCGATTTATCCTGTATAGTTTAAAATACGATACATACTGTACGCTAGACTACTGCTTCCGCCACTTCCTTCGTGCGCTCCTAAAAGTAACAGATTAGAGCTTAATATCGTCGTCTATGTGTTTTATCGTAGATATCTTTTTCGCTTGGCCAAAGTATCACGTAATAATGATGGATCGCTGTTGGAAAAAAAACAATGTGAAAACGAGAGAGAAAAAATGAAGAATGTCGATTACCTGAACCAACAACGATCGTGGCGATTAGAAGGACGAACATCGAGAACCGGATTGTTTCATTTATCCCGATCATCGTAAGATTACTTGGCACGGTCGAGTCCTTGATTGTTCGACACGAGCTTCAAGTCATTGCGAGGCGAGTCTCGATCGAATACTTCTATATATAAGGATACCCCCGGCAGTGAAAGGATGCATCGCGTTCGAGTATCATCCCCGACCGTGAAGATACGCATCCGAATGTCGGTGGCAATGAGTAATACTTGTTCGACTCTTTCTACCGGATGGTGTTCGCATGACACTAACAATAAGTACGCCGATCGACTAGTTTCAGTCGGCCGACTTCGTCGCGACTACGTCATCCGGCTTTAGGAGTTTCCACGAGATACACGATTCCCCACACGTTTCTTTTGAAAAGGAAGGAGAATCGTGCAAGTTGGAGCGAACCCATCCTTGCTTTTTGAAATTTATGACACTGCTTGGCATTACTTCTTGCGACATTTGACATTCCTCTGCAGTGATTTTATTTTCGTCTCCTACGTCGCAGTCCAGCCATTTAACAACTCTTGTTCGCTTATTTTGTTGTGGATTAGTTAGTACGAGCGGAAAAGAAAGAATCCAAACATGCAGAGAGTTGCATCGCAGTCGTGGCGACTTTGACGCTCGCTTGGGAAATATGTTTTATATTTATAAGATCGTAATTTTTCCACTTACATTAGAGGCGTACAGAATTTTCTGTCTATAGAAAATTATGCTGCTTTCTGTAAGACAATAATACATATGATTCCATGCACTTTCTGCGAATCGTGGAAAAGAGAATCAATGATCGTTATGCATGCATAATTGTTACCGTATGATTGCAGAATTATTTATAGAACACGCGCTTTGTTAACGGAGCTTCATCAAATGTCGATATCCCGGATAGAAGATTATATCAGAATACGGAAAAACCACTGACATTCAGTTCTTTAATATTTTTCAATTCGGATAATCCTATGATCCGTATGATTCAGAATCGTATGATTTATTTTAAATGCCTTATCCATATAAATCGTAATATTTAAATACTATTTAATGCTATTTAAAAATTGTATTTAATGATTTGTATAATGTATCAAATATTTTTTACGTGATTCTAGTCATGCAAATATCTGTTACTATACGATTCGTATTAAAGCTTATTTGAATTTCGCGGCTCCCAAGCGAAAGAATAGTCGATATGCGAAAGCAGTATCGACTGCAACGCCGCTTATGACGCCACACCTCACAAAGAATGGTAGGTACTTTGGTGACGCACCATAACGGGTGGCAAAAATCCTTTATACTGGAGTTCTAATTTCGTTCTACAATATACTTTAAGTGGGTGAGTTTTCTTGTTTCCATTTAGTTTCCTTAATTCGGATATATTGTGTATATGTTCTCCCGATATTATTATATCTTATTAAATTGCCAAACTGCAAATGCTTTGGACATTCTAAAAGCAAGACTCGCGCGTTATTCGAATATTTTGTTCGAAAAATTATAAATAATTGATAGTTCCGCAACACACAGGTTCACAAAAGTTTATACATCTTTCACGTATAGTATCGATAAAACGATAATTGAAAATGTTTGTGGATCACGTGCTGGAAAATACGTATGTTCTAATTGCCTACTCCCTAACCCCTTTTCGATTCCAGAAGATACTGGAAGTATTACTTTATTAAGGATTAAAGTTCTATAAACGCTATTTGCATCTTGTCTGTTTAGCATTAAACCCTTGCATTATGGGCGACTCTGATGATGAATATGATAGAAAAAGAAGAGACAAATTTAGAGGGGAAAGAACAGAATCTTATTCTAGAGAAGGTCGTCGAGATGACAGAAGAAGAGATGATTGGGTGGATAGGTAACTACTTAATTTATAAGCTTTAAAATACAGCATTAAAATAAGTATTGACAAATAAAAACATATTGAAAATAAGTTATTCTGTTTTGCATAAACAGGCTCTTATAGTTTTAACGATAGTAATTATTGCAGAGAATGGTCCAGTCGACCTAGACAGCGTCCAGATTATAGAGAATATCGTGGAGGTGGAGGTGGAGGACGTGATAGATATAGTCCTGGTAGGTCGCAGGAGATGGCACCACCTATGAAAAGGATAAGAACAGATTGGGACGATCGTCCAAGATATGGGCATGATTATTATGGAGGTGGAGGAGGGAGTGCAACTTCCTGGGGACCAGATCATTATCCACCTCCTCACCATGGCAATCATCACTATGGAAACCACGGTAACAGTAACAGGTTTGTGTTTCTTATGTTATTTTTAATGCAGATTTTCTTTTTTCTCTTTCTTTTCTTTTCTTTGTGAATTTGTTCTTGGTTTATAAACAGCATTGTCATGAAAAAAAGAGGTTGTATTATAAGTATGCAAAAAAGGAGTCGATTCACTCCAAGACTGTTGGCCCGATTAAGGTAGTGTTTAAATGTTTTCAATTTCTTGGCTAATTGTAAGCGGTTTTATGTTTTGTGCAGTCGAGAGGTAGCTGGTAACTTCAGCAATTCTAATGTTGAAACTCAACCACCAATGATGTCCTTCAAATCGTTTCTCGGAACTCAAGAAGACTCGATTACAGACGAGGAAGCTATTAAACGATATAACGAATATAAATTGGAATTCAGAAGGCAACAATTGAATGAATTCTTCGTTGCACACAAGGACGAAGAATGGTATATTTCATTTTTTAATTCACTAATAATGGTCTCGAAATTATTCCTTATATGTATATTGTGAAGCTCAGTCGTACTTAAATGTGGATATAAAAATAATTAATTTCTACAGTGGCTTAATTGTTATTCCTGTTAAAACAATAATCTTGTAATCGATGTTTCCGCAAGACGTTGAGATCCACGTTGTTGCATGAAAGTTATGCCCACTGTAGAAAGTAATCTTTTAATCCTAACGAAATTATCGGACTATCTGTTCGGGTATGTATGCCTAGAGTGCATACGTACATTGAACAGAAGAGCGTTAGGGTGTAGTAGCTTTATAATTTTTGCTAAATTGCAGACACAATTTTATCGGTAATTGCAAGCAATATGACCAGCTCTGTCTATCCCTACAGTGTACAGCCAGCAACGCCTTATGTCTTGGGCACAGGTCACCTCGCTCGTTTAATTTTACGTACGATATTTTATGCATTTCGCGTTTCGCGCATCGCAGAAGAATCGAGGTGTTTATTAGGTAGTTAAACAAAGATGCGAGCTGGGCGCGCAAAGCCCAAACATGCTCGCGGTAGGCCGCGTTCTAAACCCGTTTAATTATTTCTGACATTCCAAAGATATGTTATCATTACAATAGACCTCTGAGTCGACAAGAAAACTGAATGCGAGTTAAAATATCAGACTGTACAGGTGAGGCTTCATTCTGTAAATGACAATGTTGACAGTAAAACCGATAATTTATAAATAATCGTCTCGAGGAGAAGGTTACAATAATATTTAGTCACGAGGAATGATTCGCTCTAGATATGGATGGGGAACGTAACAATTACTGCTATATCTTATTCATCACCTATTGCGACAAATTTATCAAGATTACGTAAATATGTTTATGATCGATTAAAAGCACGCTTTGTGCTTATACGAACATGAATATTTTCAGTATAAAATTATATTGAGGACTTAGTAGAACTAACTACTATCTTAATTTTAATGCACTTTCTTTCGAATATACATAAATGATAAATCCACAAATTGTACGTCTGTTTGCTTTAATTTACAAGAAATTTATTTCAAAATTGATTGAAATATATTCTTCTACCAATTACTAGGTTCAAAATAAAGTATCATCCAGAAGAGTCGGTGAAGAGAAAGGAAGAACAGGTGGCAGCTCTTAAGGTATAAATTATCGATTTAAGAATATTTTCCCTAAGAGATTGATTGAACCTATTATTCTTATCATCTTTCTTGGCAGAAACGTGTCGAAGTCTTCATGGAAATGCTTGAAATTAAAGAAATAGATAAAGTTTCTGTGGATGCCGATCAGGCTGATACTTTGCTGCATCTGTTAGATGCAGTAGTTATTAAATTAGAAGGTGGTACGGAAGAAGATTTACAAGTTTTAGACATAAAGTCATCAAATATGATTATAACTAAAGATGCGGTTAAAGATAAAGACGACGTGAAGAACAAAGTTGGAACTGAGAAAAAAGTCGATAACAGGTATGGATTAGTATTTGTTAAAAGAAAGGTAGAGGAAAGGTTTGAAACATTAAACTTTATTGTATACTTTATAGCGATGCGAATAAAGTTGATGAAGCTTCAAGAACAGAGAAAAATTTAAAAAATGGTCAAAGTATAGACTCTGAGGTTAAAAGCGCAGAAAATGACGAAATTTTGATAGAAGAAGCTGAAAAATCAGAGGAAAATATAGAAGAGACAAAAAAGGAGGATAGTGCGGATGATACAAGTATTTGATTTCGTTTATTAAATAAGAAATAATGCTGACTATCTTTTCTGCTATCTCCACTTCCTTTTTACTTTGGTGTAGGCAAACAAGAGGAAATTAATATCAAAAAGAGAAAACGAACTGATAGTAACAGCAGCAGCAGCAGCAGTAGTAGTAGTAGTAGTTCTTCTGGCAGCGATAGTAATAAACCCGATACACCGAAAGCAGAATCTCGTAAGTTTCAATGTTATACTTATTTAAAAATTGTATATTACCCTTTAATTTAATTCGTTCCAGATATGACTGAAAAAATGGATGTCAGTAATGAAAATACCGATGCACAGGATAGTAAAGAAGATGATCGAGATGCTAAAGCAGACAGTGAACCTTTGCTGGAAGCTAAAAAGTCTGATATGGAACCAGAAACGGTAATCGACCTAGCCAGTGAAGATAAAGAAAAAGAACCTAAGGCTTTGCACAAGACTAGCAGTATCTTCCTCCGTAATTTAGCACCTACGATAACAAAGGCAGAAGTTGAAGCGGTTAGTTATAAATATATATTATATATACTGTAGGTTACATTTTTTTTACATAAATTAATGAGCAATCTGTATAAATAGATGTGTAAACGTTTTCCTGGATTTTTGCGAGTTGCCATAGCAGATCCACAACCAGAAAGAAGATGGTTTAGAAGAGGTTGGGTGTCTTTTGAAAGACAAGTAAACATAAAAGAGATATGTTGGAGCTTAAACAATATTCGGGTATGTTAATAAATAATTTCAATACACGTGTGCGAATAAAATTGAAATATTGAAACAACATGAAATAATTTCTACAGTTACGGGACTGCGAACTTGGTGCTATAGTAAACCGAGACCTTTCGCGTCGCATACGCACAGTGAATGGTTTAACGTCTCATAAACAAGTAGTTAGGCATGATATCAAATTGAGCGCCAAAATCGTGCATAATTTGGACAGCAGGGTTGGTTTGTGGAACGAAGAAAAAAAAGACGATAATACAGTTAAACAGGATGACGACATCAAAGACAATAAAAGTATTCAAAATGTACATGAAGTTGAGCAAGCTGTAAGACAGCGACTAATTTACACGTTCGGTTAGCGTTTATAATGACGTCGTTGAAAAATCATGATGTATGTTCCTACAGGCATTTGGATTGTCATCTAAAAATCCAGTATTGAAGAACATAACCGACTATCTGATAGAAGAGGCATCGGCCGAAGAAGAGGAATTATTGGGAATGTCTGGTGACAAAGAAGAGGGTCAATTGGGAGGTGATGGAGACGGTCCAATTGAGAGAGATCCAACATTGATCAAGGTATTAAGTGTCAGCCGTATAAAAAGATTCGTTTATTATGATATGAAGATGTACTGTTTTTTTTCTTTTTTTTTTTTTCTTTTTTTTAAGGTCTTGGACAGATTGATCCTTTATCTGCGAGTAGTTCATTCGGTTGATTATTATAATCACTGTGAATATCCAAACGAAGATGAAATGCCAAATAGATGTGGAATAATGCACGTTAGAGGATCTCCTCCTACTGCTAAAGTTACTAGCACCGAATTGTCAGAATACTGTCGCAATTTTGAAAGCAAAATGACAGCATTCTTGCAACCAATTGCAACCCTGTCTCAAGAGGAGTTCGATAAGCTGGGTGCTAAAAATGCTGAAGCGTATCCTTTTTTCTTCTGTTTCTTTTAAAATATGTTGAAAAATTTTTTTAGATAACTCTTTTGTCTCGATCATTTCCTTAATATTTGATATTAGTGAAGTTGAAAAGTTCGTTCAAGCCAATACGCAAGAACTATCAAAAGATAAATGGTTGTGTCCACTTAGTGGAAAAAAGTTCAAAGGACCGGATTTCATTCGGAAACATATTTTTAATAAACATGCAGAGAAAGTAGCAGAAGTAAAAGCGGAAGCGGAATATTTTAATAACTACTTAAGAGATCCAAAAAGGCCACAGCTTCCCGAACACCCAGGAAATAAAGCTCCTCCGAGGGAAAGCTTACGCGAAGGATTTACTCCATATGGATGTAGCACGTAAGTGTTAAATATGTTCAAGTCACTTTGCTACAACAGTACTTCTGTTTCACATTCAAATTCATCAGAGCACATACGATTCTTATACTAATTACCTCTATTTTGATCGTGAAGATTTGGAAGCTATGGAGGTGGTTACAGTGGCAACAGGGGAGGATATGGATCAAGTTACGGAGCAGGATTCGGTGGAGGGTTCGGAATGCCGCGTTCCAATCGTGGTGGTTTTAACCGAGGACGGTAAGATATTTTTGTTTTAATTTTTCGCAACTCGCTGGCTTTGTAAAAACAACCTGTAGTACGATGAACGCAGTGAAACTTCTGGGTACCTGAGTAAATGACTTGTTTGAAAAGTCAATCAGTGGTGGTTTTCTTAAATTCTTTTTCGCTATATTGAATGTGGTGATACACTGTTTTACAGGGCTGCACCGGACTCAACTTCGAGGCCTGTTATTAGTTATAATGATTTGGACCAGCTAGACATGGACATATTCTAAGTTTTATCAAGTACCATTCGAATTTTTTTATACGGAAGTAAAAGCAATGAGACAAATTCTGAAAGATACCTTTAGTGCTAGCAGATCTATATCTGGATTATGTAACACAGAATATATATTTAGTTTCGAGCGAACCGTCCAATTAACGCAATGTGTTACAAAATCAGCACATTTCTTCTTTCCTCGATACGGGATAACTTAGACGATTCGTGTACATAAAAAAAGAAAATATAATTATATCGTATATTTTAGTACAAAAAAATTCTTACTTTATGTTCCTTTACAAAAAGAGAAGCAGAATCGGTAGATATTGTATTTTTATAAGTCGATGAGTAGCAAATAAAAGTATTTGTTTGTATTTACGTGTGCTTTTATTTTATATCCCATTTCCGTTCGAATCCTATGTCCAGTTGGTCGTACGTCGTCGTGTGCTGTCTCATTAATTATTTTAGAATCTACATTTACACGTAGCTTTATTGCATCGCATGGAACGAATACCTTGTTGAAAGTAGAACCTATTAATTTTTGTTAAACGTTACAGTGGCGGCGGAGGAGACTTCCGACCAGTGATTCATTATCGTGATCTTGACGCACCAAGAGAACCAGATGAATTTCTCTAAATTGCTTCGATAGACGAAGGGTCAAAGGAATGAAGGAATCATGTGTTTGGGATCGATGAGCTTGATGAAAGCAATATCGGGATGTGCGTATTATATATCTGTATATGTATATAACGATCTATAAGGTCATATATGTCATATATATATATATCTTACACACACATACACATATATATATGTATATATATGTGTGTGTGGGTGTGGGTATGTGTGTGTGTATGTGTGTGTGTATGTATAATGTATGTATAAGTATATATATATATATATCCATGTGTATAAGACTATACAAACGTGACAGTCACTTAGATACAAAAATATACCTACGTATGTATGATTTTAATGTGTGTATAAACACAACTCATGAATACAGAAATGCACCTTTAAAAAACAAAGATCTCCTCTCTAATAGTATATTGTATTTAAGGAAATATATTTTATCTGTAGTACTTGAAAACAATGTTCTGTCAGAGTAGCATGCAGGATAAATCAGCTACAGCAAAAATCAATATTTGTAACCTGTCCTATGATACAATAATAAAGTATATCGTTTCCTAATTACACTCTGGTATTAAGTATTCTATTTATAAATTGTTTATTCCGTACCACTGTATGTCTATACAGCACAGTTATGTACAACATTTAATTACATTAATTCGTAATAAAAATACTGTAACGTGACATGTAAGTGCGATGAGAGAAGGTCGACAGACGCAAACGTAAAGCTAAGAGAATCGATCCTTACAGTGCCTCTCGTCGGTCCCATCGCCGCAATCGTCGATTCCGTTGCACTTCATTCCCTTCGTAATGCATCTATTGTTTCTGCGTGAAAGCCAATTCCATTGTTGCGTGACACGGACAATAATATAATATTATAACATCAGGCATTTATATACTCCGTTTAATGAGTCGAGTCAATAAAGGTATTCGAAACCTTTAGATACTAGAGAAAAAGATATCGATGCATTGTTCCTTATGTATTTAACTATCTGCTGTAGAAAAAATTTCTGAAATCGAGCTCCATCCGCTCTTTCGGCGCAGACGATGCACAATCATTACGCATGTCAAACCTCATAGATCAAAGGAGGCTCTAACAATTATCCACGTAAATCCCAGAATTCTCGATGGTAAACATTTGGAATCCGTTGCATTCATTACGTACTTAGCACACAATTATTCTGTTTATCTCTACTGACTCGACTTATTGGGCGAAATATAGATACATTATCATCAACTTACTGGCACGTAAATTCGTGCTTATTGCACCGTCCTTGGCACCCATGAGGTTCATCGGATCCATCGAGGCAGTCTGGCAGGCTGTCGCAGAAGCGAGCTCTCAATATGCACTGGCCGTTGCTGCACGTGAACTCGTTTTCCGAGGGACACGCTGGCATCAAAAGAAACGTTGTTGCGGACGTTTTACGCGACCGTGATGCTAATGAAGCAAGCGTCGTATGCGATTTTCCATTCTTTTAGAAGCGCATCAAGGTATAGCGATTAAACGCAGCGACATTGCAATTCATGCCATTCGAGAGCTCTGTCATAGTGAAAAGCGGCTGTGTATGTGGTATGTACCATGAAAAAAGGATCGTAGTGCGTATGCGTGTGCGTGAAAGAGCATGCGGTGCATTTAGCGGTAATTGTGTATCGCATGCGGAAATTGAATGCGTATCAAATAAACGAGTATGTACTCACACCCACCGAGATTAAGACCTACGAAGAAGAACAGAAAAAAAAGGAAATTGAAAAAGACCTTAACCCAAAAAGAAAAAGAAAACGATAGTAACAGAAAAGGGGAGGAGTAGGGGAACCGTGTTAGCCGAAAGTGCGCGAATAATTCTACCAGCGACGAACTATCTTTATAAGAAAATCTCAAAGGGAATTATCCTAAGATTATTCATGACGAGTCGATAATTCGCGAACCAGCGGTGTACGCTTCTTGTGACAGCAACGAGTAGTTGCACGTATCTTACCTAAGGTGCAATTAATCTCGTCGGCCGCGTCCCAACAATCTATCTTGCCGTCGCATCTCTTTTCCAGTAGAAGGCAGGAAGTCTCGTTACCGCACTGAAAATGCGTCTCCAGATCGCAGTCTACAACAAGAAACGTAGCAGGCGTTTTATCGTTCGCGATCTTCTCATACGCAGCGCGCCGTTTGCTTAGCGAGAACGCATAGTCCAAATACTTATATTCGCTCAGCTCACGCTCCTTCAAAATCATCGAGCGTGTAACGCGCGTCGCTTTTTTACCGCCGTCAGATTATTCCATATCGCGACAAACCGATAAACTGAAGCCTCGCAAACTATGACAAAGCCCCGGGTAAAGCCGATAACAGAAGGAACGTCCTAAGTCGCAGAAAACTGGGCTAATGTTATATGCTATATGCGCGTACGTACCGCAATTGTGCTCGTCAGAATGGTCGTAACAATTCATATGGCCGTCGCAGTGCTTCTCGAGAGGGATGCACAGCGTGTTTAGGCAGGTCCACTCGTCATCCAGGCAGTAATGCTCCATCTCGACGCACCTATTAAAATCGAGACCAGGCGAATTTTGAAAGAATATATAAGTTAACGCGAAAAGAAACGCGCACGAACAACCTAACCTACCTAAACGCGTCGACATCAAGACGATGACACTTTTGCTTGTTGATGAGACAAAAGCCGGCACATCCGGTTGGATCTTTGGGATCGAGAGGGATCCTGCAAGTCGGTGCTTCCTCGTCGACGAGAGCAACGCAAACCTCTTCTGGTAAACAGTCATCGCAGTATCTGGTAGAGTTGAGGTTGGACGGGCTCGTAGCTTCCGTTTCCGCTTCCGACGCTAGCGGAGCACGACTTTCCGGAAACGACGAGCCGCCGTTTAAAAGAATACTTGCAGCAAGGGTGCTAGTGGCCGAGGGCTGCATCGGTGTCGTTGATGACACGGCCGACGCGTCATTCTGTTCTTGTTCGCTGTTCGATCGACGTAGAAACGTTCCCGCGACCAATACGTCGTCGTCCGACGACGAATCGTTCGTTGACGACTTCAGGTACTGTTGAATGATTTGCAGCTTCTCGGGTTCTGCTAAACATCAGTTTTCGCGTTACCACGATTATGGCTGATACGACGATTAAAAGGAGGAAGCAAAGACGAACGAGAGCTTTTTAATGGATGTGTCAACGACCACGGCCGAAGAACGAGCGAATCTCGCATCGACGCTTGTCGACTAAAAATATCCGTTTAGTCGAAAAATAAACGTTCATCTACTGTTGTTGATTCTCGCGCGTCACACGTGGATTCGACGCGTTTCCGCGCGATCGCGTCTCGGCTCGATCGTTGGTTTATCGAGCGTAATAACGTGCTCGTTAAACGTCTTGCGAGCGCTTATCTCAGTGGTTGAATTCATCTGATCGCTACGATCGTTTTCCTCGGTGAAATAAAATCTCGATGCCGAGTGATAGTCGCTTGTCTCCGTCGGTTCACTGCGGATTCGATCGTTCGTACGTTGCAACGTATCGTGTTTCGTTGAGCCGAGTACAGACGAGTGCGATGTTTTCACGTAGCTTTCGTATGTCGAGCTGCGTCGTATGTCTGTCTTTGTTGTTCTTAATTGGGAAAACGAAGAAAGATATATGGCACAGCATCAAAGAGACGCTTGTCTATAGCCGACCTTTAGACATGACGGATATCATGTAAGTATCGCGTACCACTCACCAAACGCGATGTAGAGAGCAACAGCACCTATTCCTAAAAGTAGAAGCAACGCGATCAACAGAAGAACGAGGGACCTGGTGCACCCGGAAGCCTCGAGAGGATGCGCCAGATGCAGAGTCCAGCCGTGTCTGTGCTTTCGAAGTCTGGCCGGATGCGGGGGTGGTTCTCCTCTGACGCTTCGTCGCAGGTTGATGCGATTTTGGGAAGACGGAGTTTGTGTTCGCACTGGGAGGGAGTAGGCCCTCTGTAAAAGTAAGATCGAATCGTTCGATAGTTATCGATCGAGAGGCTACGAAATCTCCGAGATAAAGTTGATCACGATTTACCTCAAATTCTGCCATCGGTACTGCATTCTCTTCGAACCGGCTACGCGGTTCTTCTCGCTAGATATATATTCGATAATAGCTTATCTAATTTCCAATAGTGTTTGAAATTTAACTTCTCAAGAGTAAATAAAGGCGCGGTAGAAAATCTAGATACCGATTATATCGATTTTTTTCGCAACAAGATCAACAGTCACTCGCACGCGTTCAAACTTGAAACAACTTTTCTCGAACGGATATCATTTTCTACCTCGCCGACCTTCGACGCGTTAAATATAACCGTGACGCTATCAAACCACATCTGAAATATTATGTATTATATCTTTTTTTATAGAGACCAAACCGAAGAATCGCGAATTACGTCGACTGTCTAAGAATAGGGAACGTAAGCGGATGTCGTGCCTTCCGAGGCAGTGGTCCGCGTTCAACTGATTACCGTCCTCGATACCGGTCTACGTTAAACGCCACCCTTAATCCGCTTTCTTTCCAAGCATCGGTAAAATCACTACGATCGATGCTTGATCCCTTGATCGAATATCGTGTTGATTCGAAGCGCAACGTTCAACGAGGGAGAAGGTGTCGCGTCGCGTCGATTTCCTTTGCCCGTTCGCTTGCGGAAGACTCGCCACTCGTACACCACGCAGCGACACGCTGCCTGCCGGCCAACGATCATCCCGTCTGGCTATAGATAGACGTTTTCCACTTCCGTTCCGTTTTGTTCGTTTAGGGCGGGCAAGCGCCAGACGCGGTAAGTACGCTCCGAAAGCAAAATGAACTCTCGTCTCGTCGAGGAAGCCATCATCGACAGGTCAAATTTCCCAGTTATTTATACGACGCGATCCGCGTCTGCCAATCCTTTCGATAACTACATATATATCGAGCAATACCTAATCGCTGCGTGTTTTTTTTTCAATTAACGTTGCAATCGTACAAGTCACACCGAGATTACGGCTTTTTTCCTGTGAAACGCGGGGCAAAGACGCGAAAAGAAACGACGAAAACGAATCATCAGATTGCAAACTATATATAGATATATCGTGAAACAACGAAGAATACTTCCTTCGCACCATTGGCGTGGCTTCTCTGTTTAGAATACAAATGAAATGGTCAAAAGACTTCATCGATCGTGCGATCAAAGACGAGGTTCGTCCGACCGTAGTGAATCGCACGATTTTTCATTCTGTTTCGGTTTCGAATTACGCACATGAATGACTCACGGTTCCGATACGACGTGAAAGGAATAACGAACGAAAGATAGATTCAAAATGCGCTCCGCATTTTAGTCGTGAACAATCATCGACGCTCGTCGACAAATAGAAATTCGTTGTGCACAGAGTTTTCTTTTCCTGTTTCTTCCCTTTCGTCCCGTTATTTCTATCGAGAGATTGCGGTATGATAGGTGTATTAGAAAGACACGTATCCGTACCTCGACCCGCGTATCTTTCAGTACATGGGTACCCGTACATTGTTTCATGTATGTTGTTTAAATAAACGCGTATCTAAATGCACGTGTATTAATGTATTCGTATTTTGACTTGGGATTTTTCCCCACATTATTTCAGTAAATATATTGCAGTACTCTAAATCTTTTATTAATTTCGCAATCTTTCAGATTTCTCAGATATCTCCTGTGTATTAAAAATCACATGAATTAAAATACGGATACGTTAATACGCGCGTATTTAAATAGACGTGAGATAGCGCACGGTTATTCATGTACTAAGCATATACGGATTTAGGTATGGTTACGTGTAATAGATATATAAGTAACAGGTGTATCTAGATAATACACGATACGGGATCTCTGTTTCTAACGTTAATAAACCTATAACGAATTAATCTTGCAGTTGAGAAACAGCCTCAACAATACGGCGGATCGTCGAGAAGGAGAATATCGTTTGTTACGCAAAATTAATAAATACATATTTACATCGAGTTATGGAACTTGTGTCTCTTCTTAATACATCTCTGTTCACCAGATATAGATCTCTGCCACAGATACCGCGATATGAGGCGACAAACAAAGTTATCTAAGTTACGTGAAAACCGTTTTACGTAACATGCGAAGAATCAGAGAAAATCCCTCGGAGGGAAAACTTATTTGTTCGATGAACTGTTATTACATAATTATTCGGATTTCTACTTTTCTACCTAAGAAGTGAAACCTATTTTAAGAAGTAAAATGCTGAAAACAGTTGATTTATGTTTCTCATAAGATTATTTTCCGGGACAGCGCGAACGCAGTCCCGACTATCAAAAATTATACGCCCGAGATACCCACATTAGGGGTATTCGCAAGGGTCAGCCTAACCGTAGTGCAATGGAAAAGCCTCACCCTGGAGGAACCGCCTTCTTGATCACGGTAACCTCTGCGCCAGGTAAGTATGCTTTCTTCCGTTTAAAATCTTGATTTATTTTAACTAACAATTGACATCAATAACGAGAAACTCATACTTGTCGTCGCCATCTAGCGGTCAATCGAATTTTAAACCGCGCATCGAGACAGTGATTCTCTACTTAATTCTGCACTGCTGGCAATGGTACTCAACTTATCTGTGCGCGTAAACGAAATCGGTATCTCGCATTAATCGAAATAAGTTTAAAACTCCCGTAATCTGGAGGCGCGAGTATGTAGATTTCCGAGGATTAATATCCAAGGCGTTGACAAGTGAGTCGTTTGCAAACCGAAGTGGTTATATATAACTCCACCCTTTTTAAATATTTTAAATTTTAGTACCAAAACGTTTGATTCACGTTTATCTTATGTGCAGTGCCTACAAAAAGTATTTCCCTACTTTTTCACTGAAACGTCATTCTATCAGCTACTCGTCGTATTAAATTCTTGTAGTCGTAGCGAAGATAATAAATGATACGAAATTTGATACACTTGGATCTAATTAAGTAGTACATAAATGTTATAATTAATACAATATTGTGCAGATATTTATTGTAGCCACTGTAATTTCATGAATTTCCTCCGTTTCTTGTTCTGTGGAGTTAATTAATTTGACAAACGAGCGACTCAAATGGTTTCGAACGACACTCACCTGAAACGAACCGTGTTCCTTGGCGTCGGTGAAAAGCGTCGACGCCCCCTTGGCGTACCAACGATCCTGCGAGTATATGGAGTTTACTCTCATACCCGGCCGATTCTTTCCCGAGCCGATCAAAGCGTTGTCCTCGTTGATCTCCGCCGAATCGACGAGATTCGCGCAAGCGCTTCGCTCGCTTCTGATCAGCTTCACCGTGCTCGCTGGGGATCCGCTGACTTTCTCGGAAATCGTGAATACCGAGGGTGAATTGGTAGCCGGCATCGCCAACTCGTCCAGCTTCCTGTTCGGGCAGCACACAGGTAGCATGGCGAGATTGCGTGGATCGAGGATAGTTTGCGAATCGTTCGAACCCGATATTTGCAGACGTTGCTGTTGCTCGTTGTTCCTGTTTTTTCTCAGAATCGTTTCGGTCTCTTTGTCAGCGACTTGGTGGTGTTGGTCATTGCCAGACGCGGCAGCTTTGCTTCGACAATGCTTGCAATCCTTCTTCCTGCGCTTTTTACTGGGTCTGCATTCGGATTGGAGCGTGATCGACTGCGCTCGAGACGAGAAAGCGTCGTCGGTGAAGGCGACGAGACCGGTATCCTCCAGGCAACCGTCGATTCTCTTTCGACTCGTGCCGCGAATGGAGCAGCTACCGGGCGAAGAATCCAACCCGGTGCCACGACGAAACGGTAACGTCAAATTACGACGGAACGTTCCGGCGATCTCTTCTCTATCCAATGATCTCGTCGTAGCGTCTTTGCAAACGTATTCGATCGCGTTCAAAGTTCGTCGAAGAGCTTGATCTTGGCCGATCAAAACTCCGGGCTGTATTACACCGGGCAGAATGTCCTCGTACACGTGGCCATCGGCGTTCGACGCCGGGTCATCGGGCAATAGCTCGTTTCCAGACGTATCGAACGAGAACGTATGCGAATCGTGGCGAAACTCTCGCGAAGATATCGGCGTTTCTTCGCTTCTTGGCTGCTGGTGCTCCTCCTCGAAACCTTGGTTCTCCATCTACATACGGAGAAACAAGACAAATACTGTTAATCTGCATCCTCATTGAAGCAACAACGAAGAACTTTTTGTTGCCTATTGTCTAAATACGTAGTGCCCAACAAATATCAACTCGTGGAAACATTTCGTCCACACTGAAGCAACGCAATCAAAGGGATATTTGGGTTTCGTTGGGATTTTCAAGCGACATTTTTATTTTCGTTTGATCTTTGCCGCTTCGGACGGAAACAGGTAACAAGCAGCAACTTTTTTTTTTACTGGCAACAGAAACGCGAAGGAACATGGAACACGTTACATTTTCAAGAACCAACTGAAAGTTCCTCGTTGTTGTTTCAGTGTGGGTGCAGCTTTAGACGATATCAGCGAGCCGATATACGATGGACTTTCGATCTCCAAGTTCGATCACGCGCGTCGTCCTATCGCGAATATTATTAACTGATTTAGTCGTTTGGTTTCGACGAGTAGGTTGATCGATTCGTGACAGTTCGTACTCCATACGAAAGGACGCCGTGTCCAGAGTTAATGAAATGTTTCGTGGGTCGTGTTGACCCTGTGTTCGCCAATTATCGTGTTCTCGATGATCCCCGCGTCGCGCGCTGCTCCATTTTTTCCACCGGATAGCTCGCTCGGGGAAACCAGCTGACCACGATTTGTCCATCGAATTTTTATCTTTTATCGAATGTGGATAGAGAAGGAGTCGAACGATCCCGCGACTACCGATCGAAACCTCCTTGCGATCGTTGAATCAGTTGATTGATATCGCGACCAATTGTCATCAAAGGGTATTATTTTATTATAATTTTAGAAAACAGAATTCTATTTTACGATACAGGAATATCTCGAAACAGGCGATCGTTACTAACACCGATGAAAAGTATCTAGTATAGAAATACTAATACTCATACGCAAGTTGGAATTCTAAACTTTCTTTTCATTATGATCTTCCGCCGCGACGATCGACCGTTTCTTCGTTGCTTCGCACCGCCTTCCAGTTTCAAACCCGCGCGTCTCGATTGATCGCTTTCTCCGTCTTCAAAATAATCCAAGGTTCGTTCCCTCGAAATCGTGTATCGATGGGTAGACTTTTCTTTCGGACAAGTTAAGAAACACAGACGTTCGATCGTCGGGGGAAACTGTAGGCAGTAGGTTTGGAGCGACAATTAACGATCGGCAATCTTCGAAGTTAAGTAAATAGCGCGAGGGGCCGTAAATTGAACGGCGAAAGAGTCACGCGGAGAAAGAGAGTTGCGACGAACGAGGGAGCGGAATTAAGCGTCTCGTTGGGGAGCATCCCGACGATTGTCGCAATTATCGCGACTTGACTCTCCGATTGATCCCGTCAAGCTCCTGACGTCATCGACCTCGTGGATCTTCGGTGGATCTTCTACGATCGTTCCATCCGCGAACGCATACCGTATCGTTCTCATCTCGACCGGACTCCGCTCGACTCGATGATGCCTTTCATTGCCCTGCTTTTACCGCACCAATTTCGACGCATTCTTCTCCACGCTGCAACTTCCCATGAAACGCAACCTATAAAGAATCTGGCGATGGTAGCCCGAGTGAAAGGAAATGTTCGAATCGACGTGACGAATGTAGCGGGAGGGAATAAAATCAGGAAGCGACAAGCCGAGACTTGCAAGGAAGATCGACAGTTGTTCGGTTGTAGCTACGACGCCTCCGAATCGACGCAGTTAATCTCCGGTTTTCTTATTAGAAACGGAATCAAACGCCGGAATCCAGGGCTAATTCCGCGTATCTATCGGCTCGGATCGTGAGTCAACGGTGTGTCCATGGTGACGCATTGCTCGTGCCTAACAGGATCGCGTACAGCCGGTTACGCGTTAACAAAAGGGAAACGCGTTTTCCTTCGAGTCATCGAATGCCGCGAAAAGAATCTCCGATGTTCAGCGAACGCGAGGATGACTCGAGCGAGTATCACGCGGAACCGCACTCACAAACGCGAGAAAAAAGATTCCTGCGGCAAGGAGGATGAATCTTTTCCTCCGTTCTTTCGCGCGTTCTTCGAAATGACCTTTGACGAGTTACTTCTTATTAGATTTCCTACACACGATTTTCACTCGACGAAGAGAGGAAGCCTTTCTACTTGCAGATAATTTCCAGGACTTGCTGCCAAATATGGTGGTTATCCTATGTCATCCGATACACTTTGGGGCGTATACCATAATTATTTGTATATGAATGTATATATATGTAATCTATATTTCCCTTGTAAATAAACCTTTATTAATAATAACAATAAACCATAATTACTTGTTCTTAGCTTGCGCTTAAGTTTCTATACATACCGTGTCTTTTCTTTTCCTTCTTTCTTTTTTTTTGGATGTATACGTATATTTCCCATACGTTATATATTTTTGTACTAAACAGTTTATCCCGCAAATAAATGAACGAACGAGTAAATGATACAAGGCGATGCCATTTAAGATGCGCGTATCGATTTCTGTTTAAACGATACGACTAAGGTCAACGATGGGGTGGAATGTTTAACCGTTTTTGCCCGATGAAGAGGAACAAAAGAAGAGAAAGGGAGGAAGGAGCAAAGGCGTCAATCGGTCAGTCGAGCCGACCGGTAGCTAATTAGTTCTCATCTACGCTTCTAAGGCTGCCCTCTCTTCTTACGTTGCACCGTTCTGTTCATCGTGCGCTCAATTAGAGGTTAACCAATTAACGAACGTACGGACCCGCAAAGGGTTGAGGCACAGCTGGCGCCAAACCCCTTTGCGCTTCGGTTCCTTCCGGCGATCAACGATACCGATTCTGGAGAGTACGCGAGGCATTTTCCGCTCTCTTTACACACGGTAAGAAAAGAAAAAGAAAACTCGAAATAAAGGAGTCGTCTTCGCGTTAGTTAGCGGAGATCTCGAAAATTAGTAAAAGATGCCGGCTCCTCGATGAATTCGTTCCAGTTCAGCGTGTGCCGTAATTGGTTCGGTCGATGATTAATCGAGATCCGATTTCGACAGTTAGGTTTGCGCGCAGACAATCGGCAATGAAAGCGCACGAGACTGCACGTGTGTCGTTCTGCAGGGTAGCTACAATTAGTCACGTTGCGAAGACGCGTGCGATCATTTGCTCGTAGATACGACGTCGAGGGTACTTTCCACGTCGTCGAAGCGGACCAACTATCTGCAACCTTTTTCATCTCATAACACACATAATCTAATTATTAAAATTCTACCAAGCACTAAAAAACATATTACGCCTATTTGTTTTTATTTGACAATCTAAGGGAGCAGCGATCAGTGCCTCCAAGTACATAATCGGCTATTGCATGTTTGCGACATTCTTGCGGCACGATTGGAAATCACGAACGTAAAGTAATGCTTCGTAAAGTAAAATTTCGTAAAAGATCGCGTTGGAAAAGTTGCGTGTGCTATGGTCTTGGAACGAAAAGAGCGATCGTTGAACGATCCAGACACCGCGTCGGGAGAAATAATGGAGTCGGGCAGCAGCTCGGAAACTGTCGGCCCGTGAAGACCGGTTGTTTGGCCGCACGTGCGGTGCCATATGTCGATGCACGAGCTGTGCACGGTGGGCGAACGTTACGCACCGACCAACGTCGCAGGTTACGTCGTCGATTCTGACCGAGGATCGAGGGTATTTCGAACGAATGCATCGCGTTGAATCGGCCGCTATACCGGCGAGCTGTTTCGCGATCAAAAGCGCCAACGGCTACCGATGTAATCGTGACCTGTTTCGTGCTATTAGCATTTCCACGCAATTCAAACTTGAATTCTTCGAGGAAAGGATCGCTATGACGAGCCGCGACCTGCCGCGTATTTTCCCGCATTCGTTTCGAATTCTTTCTGCGAGGAGCGGATGTTAAGGATATTTTATACGCAACTGACGAATAGCCGCTAACGGATAGAAAGTGGAACGAACAGCGTTCCTTTCGCGAACGAAGATAGAGAAACCTGGCAGGGGAAAATGTTAAACGCTCCGTGTCGTGCCAAGGGTAACTGCGAACGAAGTCGTCACGGTGAGGAACACGAGAAAAGGAAAAGAAAGAGGAAAATCAAAGAGGACGAACGACGTTCGAACCGATCATCCGAGGATCGCGTTCGAAAGAATGGAAGAAGACACTGCCAGCCAATGGCACGCACTCCTTAGAATCATCACGGCAGATTCTTTGGCAACGACACTCGGCGTTACTCAGTGACACTCGTCCCGATTCCTCGTTGTTGTTCCATTGCACCGTGCACCGTAATAACGAGGAAACGTCAATGCCGCATTATACGAGAACGAAGCATACAGCCACGATTCGTTCAGATTTTTCGAGAAGGGATTACGACGTAGACAATCCGTTTCTGCGGCACCAGATCAGGACCATTAACGCTAAACCTACCGACATTTCGCGTATACCTAATCCTACTATGAGCGGTCAAACGACCGCTTAAAAAACAAAAAAGAAAAATATGTATCTTAATGTAGAAAGAGATTTTAGCGAATTTTTTGCGGAAAATAAACGATAAAGAAAGTTGCGAATATTGAAAAATGGGTTGTACGTACATTATAGGAAAAGTCAACAAGTTACATATGGCGATACGGTAACGTTGTATACGAGAAATTCTAAACGAAATTTCAAAAACGGTCATCTGACCGCGCGTGGTAGGTTTAGTGTTAATTATACGTTTCGTTGCTCGCTTGTTATCCTGTCTGTCTTCGTGTTTGCTTTACCAATTCTTAGACGTCGATTGGACGAACCACCGTTGGATACCGAAGCTCCTTCGCGAAATACGAAGCATCCCTTCGCGTAGGCAACCGCTATGCTTTTCCGTTCGCCAGGCAATCATCGTAACGAGAAAAGAGAAGATAGAAGAAGGGAGAAGAACGAAAGAACAAACGTCTCTTTGGTGAATCATCGTAGCTGAACTGCGTGGGAAACGGCGAAACAGGTGAAAATACGCAACGAACGTAGAAAAACCAGCGACCCGATATGTTAATGCGTTCGATAACAACGCATTCGACGCATCTATTACGCGGACAGTTGCGATATCCTGTCCACGGGAACTGGAACAGTCTTAACGAACCGAAATTCTTTCGCGCGTATTTCATTCAGTTCGCGTCGGCGCGTTTCCCCATTCTACCGCATGTCGGCCGCTTCTCTCCGATGGGATTCCAAAATTATTCGTAACGTCGTTTCGTAATTGCAAGATTTGCGGTACGACGCGGTTCGAGCGGTTTGCGTTTAAATCGCAATCAAGTTATTAACGGTTGGAACGTGGTTGAAACTGATTTACGCGGTGGTCGGAGTCTTCCTCTAAATCTAAATTATCGGTTTGACAGCCAGGCATCGCGAAACGAGACGCGCCGTTAATTAAATAAAATTGCGTCACGAAACCGTACATGATTTTGTACGGGAAACGAGAGCCACGATTCCAACTTCGTATAGCCTGTATCACACACCCCTTCTCACGACCATCTCGCAACCCTTCCCAATAGGGGATGTAGCTCAGTGGTAGAGCGTTCGCTTTGCATGTGAAAGGCCCGGGTTCGATCCCCGGCATCTCCAACTTTTTTCTCGCGTCTGTTAGATTTATTGGTTTTATACGACGGTATTATGCTTGCCCTCGATTCGACGATATCGTACTGGAAGCCACAAGCTATCGTTCGCCGCTAAATTAATTACTTTTCAACTAGGAAATTGAATGGTCGGACAATGTGCCGTGGTACAAAGAAATTATATAATACGTTACGTTTCGAAGTAAAATTAAGAGCCAATCCCGTTCGAAGAAGAGGAGAAAGTAGTCGATACCAGTTTAATATTATTAACGATTATTTTTATCTCGTCGAGTCGGCAACGATGTCAAAGCTATTTTATTCTCTCGTCGAATTAAGATTCCGTTTAAAATCAACGGGCATGCGAACAGTTGGAGGCTCGGCTTATTACACCCCTAATAAGCGCTGTACAACGCGTCGATTATCCGGTAAGTATAGGGTCGAAAGCTAGAGGATATCGGCGGTGAGAGTTGGCCGATGACTGCACGTCACTGGCATGCACACAGTCGTAATTTATCCAGTCGGCTATAATAGCCAACTCTGGATCTCTGTATATACCAACACAGAGGAGAGATGGGTATCGTCTTTTTTCTTCCTCCGCTCCCTTTGCCACGAGCAACGCGAATAAATCATCAAATTCATAGCTGACCCTACCCCCATCTCCGACCATCCCGAAGAAATCTTCGCGGAACGTAGAAACGCGGTACCCGAGTCTCGATTCGTTCGAATGGTCGAACCTTGGGCCGTCCCGTAGGAAACTCGTTTGAGTCGAGAGCGACCGACTACATTGCCAATTCGACGTTTGCCGTCGTTTATCGAACAAATTAAATTGAACTCGACTATGAAACGGTGCGATTCGAAGGCGTAACGAGCAAATAGGGATTATCGTTGCGTTAATAACGATTACGACGACTGCGAGGACGAGGTCGACACGGTGGAAGAATAGGTTTCGTGACGAAATCGCCTGATATCTTCGTTCTCGCACGAAGGCTAGAGAATGAGCCAAGATTATCGCGCCAATTAGCAAACGCTTGCAGACGTGAGTTTCAAACGATGCTACCGATTTCAACTTTTCGATCCGCCTTTATCCCTAAACTATTAGGTTGTCCCAAAAGTTTCTTTCGTCTTGTAAGCAAATAATGGATACACCGTATTCTCTGTTTTATATTTTATATTATTCGAATCATGTATGATCGTAATAATATAAATAGAACAAAATGGATCGTACGTGATCGAATAAAATATAAAACGAAAAGAGGTTGTGCGTCTATTATTTCCTTACAAAAGGAAAGAGACTTTCGGGACCCAACCTAATACGAACTAGGCGCTTTGCACGACAAATGGCGCAGGACGAGCGTTTATGAAAAACAAGGCAAATATTGCGAACTGGGGCAAGTCAATTTCGATAGACTCCGGACACTTTCACGTTCGAGGAGTTTCGCGAGGTTACCCGATTCTCCGTGACACCAACAGGAAGCTCTTTTGATCGCAGCCAAAGATATAAATACACCGAGTACGAGCGACTAGAGCTGAATTGGCCGCGCAGAGACAGCGCTGCTTCCAGACCTTACCTCGTACTTGGTGATCGCAAGATAATTCATTTGGCGGTACTTCTTCGCGCACCGTCGTGATCTCTTATCACGCAGTGCACGATGACTACAAGGCGCGTAATCTATTTCGGCGACGCTAATCGCGAACACGCGAATAGACTGATTTAGCGCCGGAGATGCTTCTCTTGTTTAAAGCCACGCACGGGATTTGCGTATGCATCGCTGGGACAAAGGAATTCGCCAAGAGAATAGAAAGTAAGATCCACGAGTTTTCCTCGGTTGTCGAGGAGCATGCGTCGACGTTAGCGTTGACGAGAAGGATTCTTAGGGTAATGGCCAATAGGTTGGAGAATGTCGGGCGTGCATAGTACCGGGGTAAAAGAAAAGAAGGAAAAAGAAGAGGAGAGAAGGGAAAGAAGGAAAGAGAGACGACCAGCTGACAATGGGACGAAAGAAAACGTTCCGCTCGGCCGCGCTTCGCTAACCGAGGCGAGGGTTACGCGTTCGCTTTTATTTACACCTGGCGCGTACGCGTACGCGGCTTGGCACCCACGCAACGCTCACTCGTACACCGACTATGCCTGCACCGGTTCCGTTTGCCCAATTTTTCTTCTTTTAAACCTATCGAATCCTAACCCTGTGATCCTAACCGACGAGCCACTTCTTCTCCTTGATCGATTTCGCTGGTACGTCGCATCGACAAACGCAAAGTGAAACAACGAGACTCGCGTGGTCTTCCGATTCGATATCGCTGGATATTCAATGTGGCTGGATGAACTTTCAACCGAGTTAGGCGGCTATATCGCAAGCAGTAACAACTGACGCGATATAAATAGGTTGGCGTCGGTGAGCCGAATCCAGGAAAAGTTCGTGGTGGTTCGGCTGACTCCCAGCGGAAACGGGATACGCGGCGTTGTTTTCGCTTTTATCTTCCATATCGTCTCTCTATTCGCGATACTTTCCTAATCCTATCGGGCCCTATGTCGAGTCCACATCCCGCGTCATATGTAATAATGGAATATGCTATAACATATAACGCGTGTACACAGTCGGAGACAAAAGTGAGTGGGACAGATATCCATAGTGGAAGTACGTATCAACGAAGTTTAATCTAAACTAGTGCCAGTGTTATTACATAAATGCTTATACTAGACAGACTGTTTAGCAAGCGATTGTAATTAATGTTGTTACTTTTGTGTAAACGCATGTAACGAAACTTCGTTGATACCTATTTTCATTACCTGTCCACTTACGTTTTTATCCCCGACTCTATATCCAGCCATGTACGTACGAATGTTATTGTGTAAGTTTGTTGTTAAAATATCGAAGTAAAGCTTAATGCTTCGGAAAATCTTTCGAAGCGCAGTTGTTCGATGCTCCAAATAGCCTGCGACTTCTTAATTCGAGTTGACTCGTGTGAATTTTCAAAGGCAGATTAATGCGGAATGTTAACGAGGCGTTCAGGGTACGAGCGCACAGTGCTCGTTCGATGTACTCGAAACGCTCGAGTGTACGCCGTTCCCAACAATGAACGAACTTCTTTGTTCGAGGAGACGATCACCAGCTTCTTCGCGATCGTTGTCAAGTCCTCGACTACGACAAAAGCTAACTGTAATCCCTTATCGTACTGTAACGATCGATTCTATGTTACATCGCGGTTAGCTTTGTGCAGAATGAAGCGTGACGCAATTTACGCTCGGATCGAATTTTTGCGTTTACGACTCGGTTAGCAAAACGGTCAATCCAACGAAGAGAGATCGTGAGACCGAGATACCGCCCCGTGTCCTACGTTCTATCTTACGATTTAACTAAACGATCGATCGCTCGTCCATTTTTTTTATCAAAGATTAGGTCTTGTCCTTTGCAACCGATTTCTGGGTTGTTATAGGTAGTAAAATCGAAGCCGAATCGTCTTCAAGGGATATAAAATGAGGAAACAAAGAAACGCGGGAAACTCGATCGTACGTGTGTTTAAAGAACTCGGGACGAACTAAATCCTCCTGCTGCTAGTGATACTATACGCGAATACGCATACAATATGCATAAGCCGTGCTAGTTCGCGAACAGCCGCGTGCACAATCGGAGAAAATAATCGTTCGCCGGGAAAATATATCGGATAAAGTATAAACATTTCTTCTTAATGATTTAGCGATGTTTGGAAACGAAGAAATATAAATCTACCTATCGTCAAGGTAGCATAAGCAACTTTCTTCCGTTTAACGATTCTTTCCAATAGCAGCAACTGTACACAGTCGTGTTGTTTCCCGGAAGTACGACGAGATTAATGTACCGAGTATAATATGAATTGGCAAGGCACATTTTGTCGAACGAATGAAACGAGAGAATGAACGAATACGATTACGTATTTAATTTGTGTCGTTGAAACATGTGACGTAAACATTTTCGATAAGTATAAACGCTTTTTAATAAATTAAAATATAGATTTAAGTCATAGAATTAATATCATAGAATTCTATCGTTATATAAAACTGTTTGTATTCACCTTTGGTTTGTCACGGTAATCTCATATTCCCCGAAAGTGATCTCTCAGTGGAGAGGATAAAGACAAGGCAGCATATTCTAAATACTTTGACGAAGTTTCGAATCCACTGGGCTAATCGATCGGTAACTCGTCGATCATCGTTACTGTTCACATCCATAAAACGTCACATGTTGATCCCACGCGCGTTCTCCACTCCGACAACGTGTATCCGTACTCAGCGCGCACTTACCACGCATCGACGCTTACGCACCGAATGCCGCGCGCACTGTGAATGACGCGCGATGCGATATGCCAGCCTGCTAGTCCTATGGTTGTCAGGTATACAAGCCATAGTAACCAATCACCACTCGGCCATTCGTTTCGATAACCAATCAGGTTTACAGAATTTTTTTCACGTAACGACTTAACAAATCAACGAATAATTTATCGATACACATTTATCGATATGTATTTGTATTTTAGAAACTTTCCGTGTCAAATTATCGAACGATTTTTCTATCGATTAATCGAAGACTTTAACTAATATCTTTCCGATAACTATCGCTTTAAACATCTTTTTCTTGTGAATCTTAGTTGAAATTTAAATTCAAATTTGTATACAAACCTGTTCAAATGTCGAAAATTTTAATTTAAATTCCAAATTATCGAAATGTTTAAAGATTATCGAGATAATGAGTTACCGATTGGAGATATGTATTTGTGTATCGACGGATTCGTGTATGGTGAATCGATAATGTCGCATGTGACATGAAAATGATAAGAGGGTAGCAACCCTTTAGCGGGATGCAGGAATCAAAAATAACAGTTACTCCTAAAATTTGTATAAACAAAGTCATTGATGAAAAGGTAATTTTTGTTTAAATGGAAAACAGTCATTCTGAAGAAATTTGTCAAGAAATTAAGTGATTAGAAAATATTAATTTTTAAGTATTCTGATTACAAATAATCATTATAAATAATTAAAATGATTGCAACTTTTTTGGTTATCGATAAGTATTGTCCATAACAGAAACGCGTTTTTACACAGCTTACACTTTGAGATAAATTTACATGATTTCCTTCTATTAATTATTATCGTGTTATTATTTATGAATCATTGTGACTTATTGTAATTACAATGGTTGTAGATTAAAATCGCAGGGAATATTAAATTTGTTGTAACAAAAAATACATGTTCGGGAAAATATTGAACGGCAAAAATCATAAAACTCAAGACTCGGAAATTTAAATTAGAACAGGAAGGAAGACAGGTTGTTCTGCAGCTATTGGTAGATATGTCATAAAGGAAATCGAACTACATATATAAGGTGGCGCGGTGGCATGCATTTCGTGATAGAATTATGGTGCAAGCTGTAGGCCGCGCGTTTGTTGTGCCCGTGATGACAGCACTCCTGACGCTATTCGTCGATCAAGTAAGAACGACGATGAAGAACCGTTTTAATGATGCAGCTCTCGTAAACCGCTGCAGCATGCTATAGCCCTGTAGAATGTTAGCGCATATCTTGTGTACCAGTGTCTCCTTGTTCTATTCTGCTTGACCTGAGGTCGATCAATACATCGGTTTTACGCACGGATCGTCCGTGCCTAGGGCCTATACAATGAACTTTTGTTCGTTGTGTTTCTCATTCATGCGTAAGTCTTTCCTACATTCGCTTTTTTTTTATGACAACTTAAAATATTATATTTTTCTCCATCGAACCGACACAGTGTACGACTAATTATTGCATCGTATACTTCCTCGTGGCGGATATAATTCTTTGTAGTCGGATGATCCCTGAGGGATACGAGAGTATTGATGGAATTTTCGTATAGCAAGTATCGTGACACTTTTCATTAACAAATCGGAATTTTTTCGAAATATTTCGTTTCCTTTACTTATTAACTGATTCCTCGTTTATAGAGAATATTACACAAAATATTTGGAAACATTCGCATGTAACGTTTAGATGTAATAGATGTCCTTTAAATCTAAATTCAATTTAATGTTTTTTTCTTATTGAATAACAATTACCTTTTTTTCATTCATATTTAGGTGTCTTCTAGGCTGTGCAATGGGGGGCATGTGTAAGTTTTTGTATTTTCTTTTATTTTCATTTTGACTTTACATAATCTGTAAAATAAACGTGTCACAATTAGCTTGTAATTTTTAGCTGCTCTCCTCCAAAATACTGCTGTTCTGGTGGCTGTTGTTACGCTGTATTTCAGCTGCACTCTGCATCAGACATGTTTAATTTCTTGATTTGGACATACTGGTATTTATGGTCAGTGTCTTGTTCCTTAGTTTTATTAATCTTTCCTGAAAGATTATACCTGTTTCACATGTTGTGCTATTAGGGCAGCGGTGCTTGTCGGATTGGCTATAGCAGCAGCATGTGGCTGCTGGTTATGGAAGCGCCACCATTCATGTCATCATCGTGCGTGGTCTCCAGAAATAGTAGAAGATTTTACTTCTTCTGATAGAGGATCTTCAGTATCATGGTATTCACCACCACGTTACAGCCGCTCTGGTTCCTTTGTTCAAGCATTACCACCTCCATATAATGAGGTATATTTGTAACATTTATGATATATTTGTGTTGTTCCTGATTCTATACTAATATACTCAACTTTTAGGTTACAGCCAAACCAAATCTGTACCCACTAGTTATTGGATATGACGAAGGATCTGGCAAAGGAACCTCAGGATTTGTAATGCGTTATTTCAGATCACTTTCACATGCAAGCACGTTAGATTCGTTAGGTTCAAGTTTTATCTGTAATATGGTGAATGAAGCAAATACAATAATTCCACCACCATATTCGTGTAATAATAGCGTTGACGAGTTGTCTGCAGTAGAATGTGCGAGAATGGATAATATTGATGTTGGATCGGTTGTATCATTGGCTAATCATAGGACTACCTCTGACATATCGAGTTTAGCTGCTCAATCTCCGTGTTCACCACCGCGGGCTACTAGTCCAACGATAGAGGTATTTATTGCATCTGAGTCACACACATACACACACACATATACTTTTGAAAATCATTATATTTGAAATATTCCTTTCAATGCTTAATGCTATTTTTCAGTTACGTGAATTGTTAGACAAGATTCAACAGCTACCCCAACTACCTGGTGGGCATAGCACTGTTTTGTCTTGTTATCAGAATCGGCCACAAGTTTTATGTACGTCAAATGCAAACGGCTCTACGCAACGGCCTCTGAGTCCAGGGGACATTGGAACATGTAAAACTAGACGGACGCGAGGAAAAATGTATATGCCATTGGGACCTTCAAGTTCGAAGAACAAGGCTAAACGATGGATGTCGCGATCGGCGCCAACGACACCATCGGGCACAATACCAATGTCATTTTTGCCTGGACAAAGCAGACGACCTTCCGAAACCGATAATAATAATCGGCAAGTAGTTCCTTTGCTTTCGGAACAAGATGAAACGGAGAGCAATAACGTCGATCAGTTGAACGACATTCCATTATTATCCGAACAAGAAGAAGACCGACAGCAAACATGACGAATGGTATAAACGTGATTCGGGTTTACGTATTAAGAAAGGAATCTATTTCAGATAATGTCACCTTACATAATCTCTATATTTTTAACATGGCTGGTAAACTCTTTATTGCAACTTTATTGTACGAAAAGTTACTGTGTATAAAAGTTGGGTAATTGATTTCGTCCAAAAACAGATATTGCCTGCGCTCCTAGAAAAAAGAAACGTTTACTGCTGTAGCATAATTTTTCGTTTTACAGACAGCAGGTGCCATAGTATTTTTCCCTTTTTCTAGCGAGTCTTTTAAACCGGAGCGATACGCGATAGAACGATAAATGATAATGTACTCTTTGAGCTCTGTGAAATAGCATATAATTAACTTACAGAACAGTTACAGAAACACGAAGAACATATTACATGAAACGTTACAATGATAGATCTTATTTAGAAGTATTTAAGCCTTACTCGTTGAAATCTTGGTCGAAGTACGTATTTTATACATCGAATTTAATTTCTGCCTAAAAACGGTAATGTGTAAATGTAAGATATAAGTTAAGAAGTTATTTATTGCATCGATAAGTTTTAATCGTATACAGTATACAGTAATACAGTGTCCATCCAAAAGCAGCCAGCCAGAAAGAAGTTAAGGACAATATACGAGTTAAAATAGTACGAGTTGAAGTGTGAATGAAACACGGAAGAGTCAAATTTTCACGAGTCGATGTACAATATCAATTCTATTGAACGATAAAGAAAGCTTATGAAGGAAAAGTTATCGCAAGCACAACGATTGCAGATTATTGATAATTTTAGTTGAAATGATAGATATGAAACGAAAGACGCAGAATAATACGCATGTAACGAGGTGAGTGAGATCGACATAAGCGCCGAACAGTTAGGAAGAAACGATAAATCTGCCGTGTCACGAGAATCCCATTCATAATCATAGAATTTAATAAACATTTGTTACAATCATAAACTTTATTCTTAAAGACGTAAATGAGAAACAGTCACTCTAACTGATGAGTACTACATACTCATTCACTCACACACCCTGTATCAACATGTATTTTTTTATAAATCGGATACGAAATAAATCCAAGCTTTTACGAAATTGTTGCAACTGTTACCGTTCCCATTGTTACCATTTGAACAACAATTAACGTTATAATAATAAAGATGTTTGAAATATCTTTATACTTTATTAACAATATTTTCCTCAATTTCGTTATGTTATCCTTTAAAAGAAGTAGCTAGATCTTTCACCTTAGTTTTGGGATGATAACAATCAATACTCTAAGCGTTTAAACATAAAACGATTGTAAAGCGCGGGAAAAAATCGAGAATCGATATTTGAAAAATCCAAACAAGGGATCTAACCTCTAATTTAAACGTTGGTTTAAAATGCGTCGTACTCGCATGCTAGTACGGTAGTGTAACATTGCCGATTTATAAGAAAGCCAAACAATGTCTGTAAGTATAAAAAATATCGTTTTTTATATTAAAATTTCGTTTATAAAATATCCATTGATGATCGGTACGTTGGTATTTTACAGGCGGCGAAACAGGTAAAGATTCGTTATTTTAATAACATAACCTGCAAGCCGTTCAACTTTATTTGTGTTCTTTATAGCAACAAAATGCTCACGGAGAACCGAAAGAAAGAAAAAAGAAAGAGAGTATTCTTGATCTTTCAAAATACTTAGAGAAAAATATTAGAGTAAAGTTCGCCGGCGGAAGGGAAGCTGCAGGGATTTTGAAAGGCTATGACCCTCTCCTCAACTTGGTACTGGATAATACCACGGAATACCTGAGAGGTGATTTCACTAATTGCGTTATCTCGTTATATGACTATAGATATTTATTGATGTGTTTGTTTCTTTAGATCCCGATGATCCATACAAATTAAATCAGGACACTCGTATGTTAGGTTTAGTTGTATGTAGGGGTACATCCGTTGTACTTATTTGTCCAGTAGATGGAATGGAATCTATCCAAAATCCTTTTATACAACAAGAAGGTTAAAAACTGTTTTTTCTTTGACTATCATCTTTGACAAGAAATTACATTTCTTGAGTAATCTAATTTCAATTAATTTTTTGTAATGTAATCAAATATAACTTATTTTACATTATAAACTATGTGAAGATATATAGCAAATATACATGATTTTCATACAAAAATATAGATGTGTGCTCTTTTAAATAAATAATTTAGTAGTTTGTCTTTAGTAACAACGTCGCTTTGTACGCAACATTGGTATTATTCCATTCCAAATTCATTTCTCAACCAAGGATACTCTTTAGGACAGTCGAAACATGTATGTAAATAGCGGTACGATTTAAGAACTCTACTCGGTAATTTGCAACTATTCGGTAAATTGCAAGCGATTTCGAACGGCTGGAATTTTCGCCAGTTACATTGCCACGGTTTAAACGTTTCAATTGTATTTAAGGATGTTGGTTTACGCATCCATTCGATTACCTGATAAGTCGTTACGAAGTAGACGTCGTTCAATCGCAATACGTCGTCCATAAATTTCTAAAATTGATCGATATGAATAGTAGCTGTGAAATATATTGTCAGGACTATAATATTTACTTACACTAAATGCGTAAAAGTACGACGGATTTTGAAACCAAGATGCATGAAAATGTAGACCCAGAGGCGCACGATTGCTAAGGTAATGTTTCTTAAAATTCAGCATCAATATTTTGTATACATCTTCGCCTGACAAGTCCGAAGGACACGAATCCATTCTTGCGCAAGTGTATTGCTATTAAAGGCAATTATTTTCTTTATTTTCTTTGTCATTCGTAATTATCCTGTACCTTGCAATACACATGCAGTACGATATTATCCAAATAGTATGACAAATAAAAAGATTGTTTAATATCTTGCTATAAAAACTTACACCTGCCAAAAGCTGATTTATTGGGAGTTCCCAAACACTTGGATACGCACGAGTTGGGCAAAGTTGCTCGAGACCTACGCAATTGTGCGGAGGTCTGTAGTCCAGTGTGTAAGGCCATACAGGTACATTGGAAAACGGCGCTAACATGGACGAGTCGTAGACAAATCCAAACTCTGACATCATTAAGAACTGTCGATTCCAACCAACTCGTAAAAATGGTGTTCTCAAACCTATTGCATCGATTATTGCAGGTCAAACGTCTTTAAAAAGACATAATCAAACTTGATCTTCTCGAAGGAATTATTGCTTGCCTTTAATATCTTCTAAACGAACTGCGGCATATTTATTAATAATATTCGCCACTCCGACCATTTCGTCGAACCAGTCCTCGATAGTGGCATTTCTCGACCACCAATCTTCCGGTCCTCGATGCCTACGTAAATGAAACGATTATTAACGCACGTGTTGCTTGAGATCGTGCGTTCAATTCTAAAAAGAATTTTTACGTGACGGAGTGCGCGGCGATTTCGTGCCCAACGTTCCACAAATATTGCACGTCTCTATAATTAGTATATTGGTGACTGACGTAGAAAGTTCCTCGAATAGGACATCCATTAGGATTTTTTCTATCGTTTGAAAATATTTCTAGAAGCAAAAGCAGAAGGTAGATAGACGCGTTCAACTTTCTCTGCATGAGAGTACGTATTTGGTAAAACAGTATTGTGCCTACTAGAGAAAACCTCAAAATTCTCCGCGTTTACGGCATCGTCAAATGTAATTGTTATCATTTGCGGTACCATCGACGTCGTCAAATTGCCTGGAATTTGCGTTCCGTCCTTGGAACACCAACAATTCGGCAACCGACATTGCTCCGGATTGCAAGGTAGCGCTCCATTTGGATCATCTTGAATATCTACGAAAAGTTATACTTTGTGCATCGGTTGTATTGGAAACAATGCCGAATATCGAACTGCTAAACGTTCCTTACCGCACCAGCCTTCGTCGGAACCATCTGGACAATCAACGCTTCCGTCGCAGAAGTACGTAGCCGGGAAACACGTGCCATCACCGCAAGCTAAATGTTTCTCTCCGCAATCACCGTCCTCGAGGAGCGGTCTCGGTGGTTGCGACTCTGTAAAACGCTTAAAGAATTTCCAGTCACCATCCGATGTGAATCGATAACGCATCCCTTCTATCGTTCAACTACATCTGCGTTCCTTTCTAATCTTACAAAATTTCAAATCACGTGTACCTGACATTACATCGCAGTTGTCGACGTTCGCCTTGAAATCGCATACTTGTCTGGAAACATCGAACAGCAACCCCTGAGAGCATCTGAATTCAAACACTTCGTTATCTGCGGATCAATGAAAAAATCCATTGAAATTGCGCGTCGATCTCGCAAACGGTGAAATGTAATAAAAGTAGTATACAGAATTACCTAAGCAAAGATAATACTTGGCACATTCGGCAGCCGACCAAACGTTATGCGCCGGTGCATTGGGATTTCGATAAAACTTGTTATCGTCGATACACGGTGTGTCTTGTGATTTCTCTTTTCCTAGTGACGTGTTCGCTAAAATATACGGAAATTCAATCGAACCCCGACTTCCTGCCAAAACTATCTTCGTTCTGTCTCTTCAGCGAGCTAAATATGCTGAATGGATATATAGAACGCGACACGCGCTGCGTATTGTTCCAAATTTGCAACGAAACAACTGGTCTAACTAGCCAACTCTATGTTATAAAACTTTCACGACTCCCTTCGAATCATTGAAATAATCATTCTGGAAGAGAAATCTCGTTATTCGCCCCGATACATTTTCACCGAGCCGCAAAAGCGGAAGTGAAACTTCCGATACGCGTCGCGGTTTGACCGCGGAAGTTCATCCGTTTCGAAGGTATTCGATGCTGCGTTTGAGAGATAGAAATCTTAAGAACACTGGTAGCAATCAAAGGTTTCACCAAGTTGAAATTATCTCCTTGAATTAGTTCAAGATGGATCAACGTCTCGCGTATAAATCATACAGGAAGCGGGCGATGATCGCGATCGATCTTGAAATAACAAATGAATCGCGAGACTCACCGGAAAAGAAGAGCGCGAGCAGGAATAGAGAACGCAGCTTCGATTTCATGTCGATCGCTCAGACCGAAACGTTCCGTTTCTCGTTCTTCGTACGAGAGCTCGCACTTTCCAACTGACACCTCCTTCCAGAACCGTGCCTTATATGATGAGTATTCGCTTTGCCCGTTCATCTTCCGCCTCGCTTATTTTCACTAAGTGCAGATCGAGAAAATGTAGAACAACGATTGCGTACGGACTGTACAACTCGCAAATTCTTTGCGATTCGATTGTCAGACACAATTTATATGTAACACGCTGTGTCTAGTTTTTATTTTTATTTGCAACGCAATGCACGCATTAAAGCAAAAGCCAGACTGTGGTCGCAACAGTCGAAAATTAGAGAAAGCGCGAGAAACGATTTTCAACATTTCACATCTAAACGCAGAGAGAAACAGGTTTTATTTGGCGAGCCAAACGAACGATGATGCAACCCTCCAATAAATAAATTTATTGTTTTACAATAGACCTGTATACATCTCTGTTTAGCTGATCCGTTTTGACGAGCATTGGGATTTCAGAAGGTCGGAGCGTGAAAACACACGTGCTAAGCAACTTTGTCGACGTGGTCAATCTGTTCCAGATGACGGTTCTGCTTGCGTACAGTTCGTAGATATATTTAAAATATCTCCCTCTCGCTTCTAATCGCTACTTTGTACTGTAATAACTGTTCCGTTAGCCTTGAATATCGTACCACCGCTTAGTTTGTATAAATCAATGTCATGATCAATGTGCATCGACTCGTTATCTTTGTCGTTTTAGAAACCGACCATTCGTCTCTGTATTTCGTTTCTCTTCCCCAAAAATAAAAGGTTTCTCACATTACCATCGAACTGTCTGCGACTGTAAACTCGAGCATAAATAACACGAATGACGTTTGTCAGATCTGATGTTGACAAGCAGCCCTACTAATTAACTGTCATCGAAGAACAATATTACTTATGATTTACTAGAGACGGTAATTTTTTGATATTTGTACCATTGTTGCATTGTCCAAGGTAATAATTCGCCAATCGCTTCGGTAGAAAAATATCAAATCATTATTAACCTATACCTCCATCAAATCATTATTAACCTTATAAGCCTATTCGATGCGATCATTTCTCGCAGGTAGATTGCATTTTGATCATTTATGTAATATGTACGTAGATTTTCAATTAATTACAACGTTTTCTTACGCCGCAGTTTTCAGCTGGTTAGCTTCAACGATGTAAAAACAGACGAAACCTAAGGGAATATCGTATAATATTGGCAATCGATGAAACCGTCTCGACTGAACGAAGAAAAAGAAGGGAGACAAACACGAACAAGAGATGCCGACCGATGAAAGCCGGCGAAAGCGATTTACTTTCAGGCAAGTTCGGTGACTGTGTCATGGTGACACCGGCACCGGCACCACCTGAGCCCCTTCCCTGTGTCGTGAGCCGTATTACCATGTCGTCCTTCTCTAAGGAGGGGTACTCTAAACTTAGCTACAACTCGAGGAAACTCGACTCGAATTCAGTGCGAAACCACCATCCTCTCGAATCAGTTTGTTCGTAGCCATCTCGCCGTTACCCCCTGTGTCTTCCTTTGCATTCGGACGACAGCGAGATAATCTTGCGTTCTAATTGTCTTTATACGTCGGATCGATTCGTTTCCGATAAAAATATCGGCAGGAAGGAAGTAACGTGCGATCAAAAAGGAAAAAGAAAGGTGGCAAGAGGAGAGAAATAAGATCGCTACTGACAGTAAAGACTTATCGGAGGATGGCCTACAGCTGGAACAATCGAGTAGATTTCATTGTAAGATTTCTTTATGGTTAGTACGCGGTTATTTTCGATAGAGTGTGCGTGATCGTACCTTGGCTATTGCACAAATAATGTTATTATTGTCTTTAAGTTGAGAGCATGTTCATCAGAGTGCTGTTATTGTCAAATATTAATTGTAAATAAAAATATTAATGTGTGATTTCTGTGAAACTGATAGATCCTTGTGGGACTTCCTCCTTTCAGCATCATCGTAGGAAAAGTACATAAAATATGTATCGACCATTGATCCCTGTTCGAAGTGAACTTGTACGTACTAACAGGTTTCTATGTACGAAATATAAAAAAGGAGTTTTGTACCTGAGTTCTAAAAAAACGAAACGGAACGAATAAATAATTCTGTTGGCTTCGAGACTGTCATGCATGTTTAGGATGTAGGTTGACTTTAAAGTATACCATGCCGCCTTCGTAACGCCTGCAATTGGTTGATGCCAAATTTAAGCTTAGCTCTAATTTGTTTTATGGAACAATCTGCTTGATCTTTTTTTCAACATTTTACTTAATAAGTTTCTTGATTGCGTGTAAACGATGTATCGTTAACACCGTATAACGTTGTAACAATCACAAACTTAATATCATATTACATGATAATGAACCAGCCTGTTTACAAAGAATGGTGCGTTCTTCATTGATCTTATTTAATGGAAGACAAACAATTGATAAGGTTTTTGCGACGCCCATAATTCGGAGTTTAACAGACATGGTTATTTGATAATTTTGTTCGTAAGAGTTCGTAATAATCGACGTATAAGAAAAGTCGATAACACAAACTCGTAATATCGATACGCGAATAAAATCGATAATTGACGCAATCGAGCGATCGATAAAATTTCATAACGATTATCCTCTGAACATAAAATACGAATTAGATCGAACGATGCATCTGGGGGTCGTGCACTTGCTGATGAATGTCGACCTCTGCCAAAAAGTGAAATATTTGGAGCGCATCCAGCTATACAATAACAAGATTTCCTTAAAAATAAATTGGCACCATCCAATTGATTAATTGGCTGCCATACACGCATTGGCTTTTATATTTTGCGCGAATATGAACTCGACTAACAATGCGTAATTTTTACAATGTTTACCATGTTCAGACACAGATAACAATGGCATATTGGAGAAACACGATTTCGAATGCATGGCTCTTAAGATGACTTTGATCGAGGGAAAAGGAGAATTCAGTTATGGTCGTTATCAGGAAAATCTGCACATTATGCTTTCTTTGTGGGAAGAAATCGCAGAGCTCGCCGACTTCAATAAAGTAAGATCAATAAAATGCTAGATTCCATCTACCAATATTTCATTTGCATTTTTTTATTCAGGATGGTATTGTAACTATCGAGGAGTTCAAAGAAGCAGTACAAAGAAGTTGCGTCGGACGAAAGTATCAAGATTTCCCACAAGCGATGAAAATGTTTATCGACAGTCACTTTAAAATAGTAGATTTAAATGGTATGTACATAAATCGATTGGTCGTTCATCCCGTTTGTTTTCCATGTATCATTAATACATTATTCTTTCGTTTTTAGACGATGGTGTAATCGCTGCCGACGAATTTCGCTACAATTGCGTAACAAGGATTCCTGTAGATAACGTAAATATTTTGGACGAAGCCTACCAAAATCTTCTTAATGTAAGATTCGTGTTACAAATCACTTTGAGGGGTAACGATTTAAAGATCGCCTAATCTTATCTGCTATGTAACCTTTCTGTTGTATTGCATCTATACATAGAACTGCTTTTGATACATTCAATCTGATAAATCTGATTTGTAATTTATTTCTTCGATACTTAATAGGATTATCTTTTAGGAATAGTTTTAGAAAATCTATAAGTAAAATGTACTCTTGGCAATATCGTAGGTGAGAAAAGAAGTAACAAAGTCACGGATACAATTGAATTAATTTTAAATGTAACATAAAGAACAATAGCTTGACAATTTGCCAAGTTTGATGGTTGTAATTTATATCCGGTAGTCAACGGAAGTCAATCGTTAAAGGTCTTTGCAGAACAAACTACAATTTCATTTTGATTATTCTCTTAACATAAATTAACATTCGTGTAATCTTATAATATTTTATGCTTCCATGAATATAGGAATGTAAATGCTACATAGTTCGAAGAACTTTCTCGTTTCATATCTTGTTCAATCGTTTATTCATTCGCAGGACGATGACCGAAGACGCGGAGGACTAACCTTATCGCGTTATCAAGAACTGTACGCGCAATTCCTTGGCAACCCGGACGAAAATTGCCCAGCGGTTCATCTGTTTGGTCCCTTGCATGCGATGGATTAACTAAATATATATGTTTTGGAATGAATGGCGATTCTCACGTTGCACGTACAAAAGACAATCCTGTTGTATTTAATTATTATTATTAATTTATGTAAGATGTATGATACACAATAAATCCACTATTTTATTGTAAAGTCTTTGATCTATAAGAAATACTTGCCAGCTCTGTTCTTCCACGCTTATCATCCTTAAACCTGTTCTACATAAAGAATACACAAGACACTTGTATTGTACAAACAGAAAAATTTTTATTCATATTACGTGTTAACACAGTATCGTCGTGTTGATCGGACATCTCTTTGGTAGTATCGCCATGCTTTGCTCATCACAAAAATTTAATACTGAAGATTTTGCAATGATATGTTGTTTATGACATTTTCACATGTGAATGAACCCAAGTATAATTTTACGTACTTGTTGCCAAATTATGGCACTTTTTATTTAACATTCATAGTACTTTTTTGTTAACCATGTATTTATGTAGGACATGCTTTAACCGCTTGAACACTAATTTGATGTGTAAGGTATACTCAACCGGATTTACAAACATCGATTTATATGAACGAATATTATTTTACTTGTGTATATACATAGCATAATATCGTAACAATCATCTATTATTTAACTAGCGAGATTTTTGCAACACTGCATTACGTATTCTTTTGTTGTCAGTATAAAAATTGTTATTCGTATACAAATAATTTAGAAAACATGTTCGAGTTCAACTCGTAACAGGAAATATCCATATTTATAAAGGACATTGATATCGTTTCGATGCAATCAAGCTATCCGAACATTCTATGTTCAACTTCTCACATGAAAAAACAATACTGTTCAAATTTGTTACAAATATTGAGCAGAAACGTACAACTCTTAGGAGACACTTTACACCGATGAAGCACGCAAAAGAAATTAAGCACTAATACGACTATGTCCTTTAATTTCCAGTAATAAGGCTAACTACCTGTTTTTTCCGTTTATCGAATATCTTAATTACTTAGAATTAATTAGGCAAATTGTAAGAACGAAACCTACTAAAACCAAGCGGCTACTGCATAATAAAAAATAATAATTTGTCACTGCCTTTTCCTTTCAGTACTTAGATATTTGTTGTGACTTGTTTAATATTACCCATATCCAATAAGATTGCAGACAAAACAAAACCAAATAAAAAAAAAACTTTGCCTAAAATACCTTTGCCTATATAAGAAAGAAAAAAAAGGGGATACGAATACGTTTCCGGATGCTTGGTTTGAACTAAAAACATGTTTCTGAAAACTGTTACTAATATCAACCATATATTAGAAACAACGAGTACTATCGTTTATACATATATCATGGAAAGAAAATCCAAGGTAAAATGTACTTCGATATAGATGCCGCACGAATTTTAAGTTGTTAATCTAAATCTACTATGATGAGAATTACGGCTTACATATATGTATATATAATTCTCTAACGATTTATACAATACAAAATTCAAATTTGTACATATTCGATGTTTCATCTCAACTATGGACGGTTAATATTTTTAGATGAAATTTCCAGTCATATTATGCAAAGTGTTCGAAAAGACATTAAAAGGAACAGGCTGTTTATCTTAAGCCTTTTGATATGATATACAAATCTTACAGTCGAATTGGTTTATTCGAAACCTGCATTATACGACATCTATATCGGAAACTAAATTTACCTTGCAATGACAAAATGCACAAATAGAGATAAAGCACGATAAAAATGCAGGTACATTTACCGTTTGCCAAGCAACACAGATTTACGCATTCCCACTGTAAAAATACCGAAAAACAAAATTAAGGTTAGTTAAAATTATATTACAATATTTCTTAACACTTCCGATTGATTTGATTAATTGTACCATTTCAGATATTATACGAATAAATCTTAAAGCTTTAGAAATAGAATGATGTAAAATTATAAGACGTTCTTTTATAATTAAATATCTTAAATATAACGCAATCTTATTATGTTAATAGTAACAACAAGATACGAAATTTTTCTTCCTAATTACGAAATATACCAGACGTGAACTTCATAGTTCGCATCGATTACATGATTCTCGATCATCATTCAACATCAGACACAAACCTACTGAACTTTCAAATAAAAAAAAAAATTGTTGATCATACGTATATAGTAAAAATAATTCTGTATTATACAAACAGATTATGTTCAGTCTCTCTAAGTATAAAAGTAGTTTTATGAATTAATTCGGATAACAATTAATGCTAAAAAGTCACTTGATGTGACTGCTCTATGGAGTTCACACTGGCGTAGGAAGTGGTTGGGTACTGATTGTTGTCATTTTGGAGTAAAGGAGAGTCAGGCCCACACACTTGACTCCTAGGTTCATTTCTAGCCCTGCTGGCACATTCGTGGGCTTTTCTACGCCCTCGGCGCGACATCACGCCTGCAAATAATAATAGAAAATAGGCATAACTTGAGTCTTTACTTCGATATCCATTATATATCATAGCTGACTAAAAGCATGTTATATAAATAAATTATAATACAAATAATGATATTTAACAAAAAAAGAGAACAAAAATAATGATATTTTTGAAAAGGAAGACACAAAATCTATTCACCAGTGGCAATACATCTTTCCATATCCCTCTTTTAAACGATGTTGCAAAATAATTCAACACAATCAAGAAGCTAACAACTACTTTTACCATCAATTATATTTATGTAATTAAATCAGATTACCAATAGCATTTGTGATATGTACTTGATTTTACAATATACGCAATGGCAATCTTACCACAAGAGCACTCATGAAACGCATGAAATAGAAAGGAGGAGTTTTGCAACTAATTTATAGTTATTGAAACAATGAAAGGAAAATTACGTTAACAAAGCAGTATACTTTCATAGAAATTGATAGATATATATATCCCATCCCACACTCATCGACATACACAGATTGCGTCGTAGTAAAGAAATCTCAGAAAGAAGCTTATAGTGTTTGTACTTTCGAGTATCTGTTAAGTAAGTGCAGCAAATACCATTCGATGTGTCAGAAATATGTACAATATTAATTTCACGTAACAATAACCAAATAGTGTTTTTATAGACTAATTTTGAAATAAAGCCGGGTGTTGCATAAAGCTGTGTTGAATATCAAGTCGAACAAAGATAGAAATATTGTAATCATACAAAAGAAAGTGTAAATATATGTGTATCCTGCGTACCTATCTTTCATATTCAAGCACTCTGAACGTAGGTGTGCTTGTGGTGGGTGTGGGAGGAGAATTGAGTTTGCTTACGCGATGATTCAAGGAAGTCTCCTGTACGTTGTCCAGATTTCCTTGCATTGCTCTCTTGTGATTTGCTAACTTTTCTCTGTTCATTGGCGTGCCTAAAACCACCAGAAGCCATGACCAAAGCTCTCTTAAGTTGTTACTGTACTTTTAGTTTTAGTTCTTTTGAATAGAAATTACTAGAAGGTCGCCGATACTTGAAGACAAATGTCTATGTTGGCATGCGAACAAAAACAAGTATGTACAAATATTAATAGTAAAGCAAAAAGATGTAAGGGACCATATACTTTGTCTGCAGAGCACAACCTTCTTGTATGTCGATTGTACTTCCTAATGTTTAGGGATATGAAAATTAATTTTTATTTTTTACTATGTTAAGTGGCACTGGTGTCTTAAGGAATTTAATTTGATTTATACGGAAGTTTGATTTTAATGCGAGAATGATAATAAAACCATAACTAATAAGTCAATCTTACCAATGTAACTTAATAATACTGGCAGGAATATTAGACCATGTGCAGCCCCAAACAACACAATACCCAAGTACATTCTGAAGTAGAATACCTGGAGATTTATTCAACAAAAAATTTTGGTTTTATTATAAAACAGGAATAATATATATATAAAGACAACGCAAATGAACGTAATTATTAAGATCTACCTTAAAGATTTGACTTCTAGCAAAACCGAGTACTATAATTCCACCAAACTTCGTAAGAGTGATACCGCTAAAAATTGAACTTCCCATATTCGTCAATGCATCAGCAACCCTTTCGACACGTGTTGTTTTTACTGATACTGAGAAAGAGTGTACTAAATGACTACAAAATTCAACGGCAATTCCAACAGCCTGCAGAAAAGGTACATTGTTAACTTTCTAGTGACATTCTATGTTTAAAATCTGAAACTCGATATGCTTACCATAACAAGATTAACAAGGGATACTGCATTTAATGTTATATGCCACCAATACATTAAACCACCAATATTAACGACAATCATCATAATGGTAATTACAACAATAACAGAGGAAAATATGTCCAAACCCATCAAAAGGAAAGTTACTACAAAAATAGCAATTAAGGATATTCCTATACTATATAACGTGTCAGGCCACATTGTTAAGTACTGCTCGTAGAAAACATAAAATATGCTGTATGGAAACACTTCAACAGTTGAACTGTCACCAATACTTTTTAAATAATTGTTAATCGTCTCTGTTATATTTGCTGATATAGCTCTTGCAACTCTCATTGATTCGTAATAATCGGCGGATGTTTTTAATATAGTATGGTAAGCCATAAAATAGGACGCCCCGACTTTCGAAAGGCCTGTTTCAGGGTCAGTGACATAGTTAACACCATGACCATAAGCAGCGTGACCTGCTTTAGCACACATTTCATCAGGATTATCTTGCAAGAAAAATGATACATATCGTTCAAAGTCTGTTGGTATAGGTCTTCCGATATTATTTGTGGTGATATTACACGAAGAGCAATATTTATTAGATCCTGAAAATATGAAATATACATTTTCGTTTTCTTTCCAATATTGTAAAATATTACAAGAAAATTCAATTTTATACCTGTATGTGGACAGAAAGAATCATTTGAAACAAAATATTTGCAACACATCGACAATTGAGACCAGTCGATATAATCATCTAACCACGATGATGCAGGTTTTGCTATGTACGTCCTAAATAAGCAGTTATTTTAATAAATCTATCTTATTATTCGATACAATATATTTTATATAATAAATGTAACAATTACCTATTTGATTGTTTTGATGCTATAAATATTTGAGTAGATACCGAATCGCTATTACAATATTGACCGCCACATACAAGATTCTGTATATCCTTGTTAGAATAATTTAATCCTTCTTTTACAACAAAGTACATTGGTGGTCCAATAGATAAATAACTATTTAAAAACTTGAAAAGGAAAGAAGAAAATGTTATAACCATTTCTCAAGTATTTGTGTTTTTCATTAGTGTAAATATTATATTACTTACTTTGAAATATTTCAAAACGAAACTATCTTCAGGCATAGAAAGTTCCTGATCTAGACCAATTTCAATGTGCGGACCAACCGCAATGCTTGAACAAATCCATCCAAAAAATACTATCATTACGAATGCACGCACCCATTTTTTCAACAGTAGTGGGACATATACAACTTTGAAAAGTTTATACAAAATTCCGTTTACTACTTCCTCCCCGTTGTCTTTTTTCGATCCACGAATAAAACAACATACATCAAGTTTATTGTTCTAAAAAATTTATAAAAATGTCAATTACACTAAATTTTTGTTATAGGATATGTACTATTCAATCTTATTAATACATACTGCTTGACGAACAGTATCTAGTGCTAATAAGCTAACAAAACAAGTTATTTGTAGCATAAAATCTACCAATAATGCCATGCCGGCATATAGAGCAAAAGCTTTAACGGCAGGCATATCAGATAATCCACCTAAAGAAACATAATATTTTCAGCATCTTACACTTGACGTTCCTTAGTTCATATTTAATACATGTGAATTTTTTCGATATTTACCAAGGAAGAAACAACAACTTTCTGACACACTGGTAAGCAACATACTTGGTCCCACTTGACCGAGAATACGACCGATATGTTCAGGTATTGATTCATTAGGACGACGACTTTCCCTTTGATGTGTTTGGACAAGTATGAAAATATTGTCTACTCCAACAGCAAGGACAAGGAATGGTATGACTTCAATAATAATCAGTGTAGCTGGAATGCCAACAAAACCAAATAAACCAACAGAACAAACAACAGAGGCCAATACCAAAAGTACACCACCAAGGCCAAGAGTAATTTTAGAATCGATCTAAAAGTAAAGAAGTAAATATTAGATATATATTGCTAAAATAAATATACGACAACATATCTGATTTTGAACTTTTTCTTTGTCATTTTTACCAATAGACGACTGCAATTTTTTATCTGCCCAAGGGAAATCGCAATATATGCAAACATAATAATATATGAGACAAGAATAGTTAAAACATCTGATTGAGATTCACGATTCAATTCATCCTCTATTGAACGTTCTGAAGTAAAAGCAATATCCATAAATGCTGGTTTCTTTGTCGCTGTCCAATTTTTCATAAATTTGACATAACTAAAATTACAATATTACTTACTTAAATAACGAACTAACATTAAATATTCTTTTTCACTTTATGTGATTTAGTCACCTCATTTCCCATTCCATTGCTGGATGTAACTTGGATTTATTATGATAATTATTTACTAGTATAGTTAAAATTACTGCTGTGGCCTTCTCATATGAAGGATTCTGGAGATCTTGACCTGGTGATAAAAACCCTCCAACTGCAATCGCTGGTTCCACAGGACCACCATAAGGTGCCAAACATTCAGGATTATATGCGTTTCTGAAGATAAAATATAATAAAAAATTGTTAGCAAAGAAATATGTGTATCTTAATACTAGTATAATCAAATTAACTTACTGCGAACAAACTCTGAAGTGATCTAAATAATTTACTGTAAAATTATCATCATCTATAGTAGTGTAATCGAAAGTTTCTACACTGTCTTGCCAATATCCCCAAATACTTTGAATAGCACATTGTGATACTGTTGGTGGTCCGGTAAACGGACTGGTTAATGGAGCAAAACATATGTTTGCTAAGGTATAATTATTGGGAGTTATTATTTTCTTTATTTCTTCTTGTAATTTGTAGACAGTTTTGAGAAAGGTATCATTAAATACAGGGCCGAAGATAACTGGACCATTAGATGTATTATGTACAATCTAAAAATAATTGATATAGCTGTACATCTTTTATATATTGCTAAACGAAAATAAATTTATTTTACCAGTGATCAAAACTTACGTTCGGCAAACCAACTGATGTTATAATTATTTGTTCAGTTCTATAGAATGGTTCAAAATGTTGATCGAAATATTCTTTTTCGATTCGTGATCGAGATTGCGGAGCAGCCCACAATTCAACTGGATCAGTGGTAACATGTATATATTTTATTCCATGTCCCAAACTAATGATAAATAAGAAACCAATGAAAAGGACAAACCACGGTCGTGACGCGCATGCTAAAGAAAGAAATTGAATACTTTTGACCGTTATCGAAATATAATACTTTTGTAACATTATCTAATGAAATGATCACATACCTGTACCCCACCAACAAAAGAATTCTGCTAACAGTTTGTCTGTGCCTGCACCTAATCTTTCGATGAATGTTGATTGTTCTTCATCGTCGAATCCGCTCGGCAAATCATCTGCAGATATCACACCTATAAAAGTTTTTGTGTTACGAAAAAGAGCATATTGTAATGTATATGTCCAGAAAGTGTTGCAGTAAGTGAAATAGATTGTAGATAGTGTGCTGTAAACAGATACATTAAGCAAACTATTCATTCAATTGTATAGAATAATAAAAGTATTGCAACAAAAATTTTGAAATAACATATAGATTTTGTATTAAAGCAATTTAAAGTAGAAACAATTAATATAAAAATAGAAAAAAAAACAAACAATAATTGTTGCAATTCAGCGACTTAAAATTTTAAATATCAAATATATTGCAGGCAACCATAGTGTTTTGAATATTTCTATCAAAGAATGTAGAACGTTAAAAGTGCAAAATATAAAATTAAATAAATGTAAAAATATAAAAACATTATAAATTTAACTTATTTCGTATGTTAATAAACTCAATATTAATCGTGGAAGTATAAATGTTCCTAGTAAATACTATATATGCTTTAAATCGAAATATTATGCAATGTTTACAACAGTGATATAACAAATATTTAATAAACTGATTTACTTATTCTCTTCACTTATTTTAGGATATGTTCCCACAACATACTGCATACATTTTGAGATACATTAATATGGAGAAATTTGGAAATACTTTAATGATGACAATACATAGTAACAATACATAGTAACAATACATAAGTAAGAAACAAAGGAAAAGTTCTTTACTCAGGAAAATGACAAAGCACAAGTGATGAGGATGATAACCAAGCATAATACCATAACAACAGAACAAGATACAGTAATGAAACAGAAATTAAGGATCAAGCACAAGTCCACATATTGAAGATACACTTGATAGGAACGTACTGGAACGTTTAGATTGAAGTGGGCTGTCTTCCTGGTCTGCGGCGAGAGCAATACGAGCACCATCTCCTGGGTGGTGTAACCCTGCGGCTAGGCGTCTACCCACCTGCCTTCCTACTTCCTCACCTCGTGCAACTATACATATACGCACACCATACATACAACTGATGATTCTAAATCAAATCTTTTCAATTTCATACAATTATCTTATTTATTCATGATACTATATTTGTCATGAGAAATGAATAATAAAAATAGTTGATATTTTTATTTCTACCGTTGATTGTAATATAAGCATCTGCCAATGAATTGTCGAAATGTTTGATATTATTCTTAATATTGTTTTAATTGTCATATATATATATGCTCCTCCACAATTATAAATTATTAATCGAGGGAAAAAATAAAAAACAAATGTTCATTAAACCAAGCATAGTGCAAAATTTATAAAATAAATTCTTAAACCACAACCAAAGAATAAGATAATACAGAAGAAACACAGCAATAAAAATAATCCTGTACCAAGGAAGAAAGGTCAATGGTATGGATTAAATATTAAGATAATTTGAACTGAAGTGTACTTGTTCTCTTTAAAACAATGTAAGTGACAATTACATACAAAATTAGTCACTAATGCAAGGTAAAAACAGTACTGTGTAAACTATTATTGAATAAAATATAGTACAGAGTTTGAGGGATAAAAGATGCATTTCACACTGCAATTTCCATAATACAGTGAATTTAGCAATTTCCTCCACAAATATGCAAAGAATTACATGTTTTTTTCTGAATAAATATCTTTAAACAATAAATGAAGTTCCTTACCAATTTGTTTTCTATTATTGAAGCATACAATGGATAAGATGAAAAGAGCTGAACCACACACAAAAGTAATGATCATCATTACAGCATAGCCATCATAGCCAAAAATGGTAAAAGGTGTTGGTAAAGGAGGTGGTGATGGTGGTACTGGGCAACTGGCTTCGCAGTCTACACAACTGCATGCTGGAGTATTTTTCTACACATATAGAACATATTCAATAAATTTCATTAATTCAGACAAAAGATCAAGTTACAAATTCTTAAAAAAAACATTCGTGTTTATAACTTGAATTATACTAACTCTATAATTTAATTAATATGTATATGTATAGTGTACATCATATATCATATAGGTATAGTATATGAAAACCAATTAAGCTAAATTTATTTATAGCTAATTAACTCTTACAAATACTTACATTTAATGCTTTATTGCAAGGAGTAATTTTAGGATCTACAGGAATAAACGAACCTACAGGTTCATCAGTATTTTTATATGTAATTTGAAATGGTACATATTGATTGTTTGCTGCATCACCCATGTAATGGAACCATTTTAATGTAGTACATCTACTAGCTCCCCATATGCCACACATTAAATCCATTGCTAATTGTCCAGTGCTAGGTACTGATACTTTATTACAAGAGTTAAATGTACCTTCCAAGTACTTATTTGTTATATATATATCTATGCCATTGATGTATTCTATGTCTAAAAAAAAATTATATGTTATTATTTAACACATGTTACAGTGACTTTATATTTACAGGACCATTGTTAAATAATGTCTGAAATTACTTTTCTCTGTTTGTATTTCTGTAACGTTGATAAACTTGCTTTGTACTGTGCTACAAGTAAATTCACAGAAATGCTTTACTAAATTATCCAAACAGCTAGGACATCTGTTTAAAAAATTAGATGCTAGCTTAATATTCATATCCATTGTTTTTAACTGATTTGTATCGCAGCAGGTATTAATCCCATTTCCAGAATCAATCATTAAATGAGGACAATTTTTGGCCAATAGTTTTTGACCTTCATTATCCAATAACTTAGCTGGTCCTGTATAAGGGCAATTCTTTTTGTGCATATATATGTCTGTGTAACATTCTCCATACCAAATACATTGACCATCTTGTGCTGCAGATACCTATTGACAAATATTAAACAACTTTTCTTTTAACAAAATACATTTAAAAATAAATATTTTTAAATATTGCTTCAAAATATATTTCTAATTTCTTGATGATTAAAACAAAAATAGTAATCGAAAACATATCAATTTAAATTATTAAGATTTTTTAATTCAATCTAATTTTTATTGAATTTAAATTATTCTGTCAACTATACAATATTAACCAGCAATGAATCACTGCCTTCAGAGCATTATGAAATCATGTATAAAAGCATTAAAACTCTTTCATAGTGCAATCATTTGATAAGAGATAGGACTAACATTAAGTATAAAGTTATTATGTTATAAATTAGTCATCCTAATTACATTACATTGTTAAAGAAATAAAATATCTGTTTATCTGCATTTACAAGTCATTATTTCTTATTTACTTATCATATCTTTTCATGTAACAAATGATAACAAAAATAAACTATTATCCCGTTTTAACTCATGATTCGTTTTCCAAGAAATTATTTTTTCTCAGAAAATATATTTATACAATTTGAAGCCTTAAATAACTTTTTACAAAGCATACAAAAATTTTGTAAAAAGTTTATGTAAACAAAAAGTATGACGTTAATCTTGAAAGAAAATTTTATGGATTCTTTTAAACAGGAACATTGATTTTAATAAGAGCAGTTAAAAAAAATCTGCATTGATCTCATCACAACGAATAAAGATCAAGTGACATCAGTTAATATGTCCCCTTAACGCATAAGGCAAAGGTACAATTAAATTTAATAGACTTCTTTGGACAAATGCAACGGCCGCGCCGACGGTATCAACGGTAAATTTTCACGAGGATAGGCCGAGATGACGTCACGAATACGAGACGTTTTACGACACCAGGGTGTGGTATAGACGATGAATTATTTGTACGATATTCGTAATGTCGTAATTTTGTTAATAATTAATTAACTTACTGCGTCAATAAGATTCCAAGCACCTAGCACAAGGATTATCACGTTCAGACGCGACATGCTAGCGTCTGTCAAAGTTCGACGGTGGCCTCGGCAAAACACGTAAAACCAATACATAATTCGCTTACGAGCACAGTCGATATCGAACGATTACTTTAAACTGTATTTTAATGTCAACACGTAGTTTTGTTACAATTGCTCGTTGCCTATATTATTCATATTGATACATTTTATGTTCCTGTCGGAAACAGTCCACAAAGCACATAGGCGGCGAACGGTCACGTTTCCCTGAACGAACGACGCGACTAGAACTGCGCTCTACCAGTGGCACGCAGCACGCAAAGACGCAGCATGATGGCGACATTGGTAATCACAATCCCAAACGCATCGAATGATTCAGGGTCGTTCGGCTATTCTCGGCGTTGTTCGGCTCCCGCTTCAATTTCTCAGGAATGTTTGCTCGAAATTCGAGACATATTCTTAAACTGCAAAATCATACGAAATATAGAAAACTAAGCGATTTATGTTTTGATCCCTGAACTTATCGATAGAGAAAGGTCATAACTATAGTCACGAATAAAGATCATAATTAAGTGACCTCTGATTAATAACTGCATATAATCGTTAATCAGTAAATGTTAGTTTCTCAAACTCTATATAATATAAAATGTTTAACACTTGAGTGTACGTTGTCTAATTTCACTACAAATTATCAGTGATATGTATAGATATTATGTATAAATTAATTCAAATTAATTCCGGCTAACAGCTAGTTCAAGTAAATAAACATTAAAATCGATCGATCTTCATTTTAATTAACTTTAATTAACTCTAATTAACAAATTAAAAAAGTGGTAGCACTTGTTATTACCATTACTATTATTTACTACCATCGTTCGTGCTTTATTTAAATTTTACACCAATATACATATGTAATATTGTAACACGTGTATTTGTTGCGTAATTGTTGTAGAACTGAAACGAAATATCGGATTTAGTTTCTAGAAGTTTACCATTCCTCACAAATAGATTTATAATACATTACTTGCTCGTATTTCGACGTATTACCACCTAAATCAATTCGAATGTATTCTAGCCTTGGAGCAAAGACTCTTTCAATCGTTACTATGGATTTATTCGTCGCAACAAGATAAGGATCTCGAAACGTAAAAACATTAGAATTTTCGTAGAAACGAGAAATGCTTTCAAGATACAGTTTGTTTGTTTGTACGTTGTGATCTAGGTCATGGTTAAATAATAAATTAATATGCACAATGCACTCGCAATGTATTGTGAAAGTTGAAGCCTAAAAATCAAATGTTCACATTAACATGACTGGAATAATATATGATAAATTGGTTTTACATTTTGAAAATTAACGATAATTGGTAAACTAACCACTAAAAATTGAATTAGAACCTATACAGTAGTATATCGTAAAAGAATATCTTCAAGATTTTTAAATCCAGATGATGTGCATTTCGTAATAAATAATAGACTGTTCCTTAGCCATACATGTACATATATTCAGAGAAACGTTAATTTGGGCAGCAACCGGACGTTCAGCATCATTCTTTGCATCGGTCTTTCATAATACATAATATCATATCAATTGTGAAAGGTAATATTTAGGTTCTTCCTGTTTTCTGTGATTTTGAGAAATCTAATAAGAATTAAATGACGAGCAAAAGACACATATATAAGCATGATTCAGTAAATATTTTAATTGCCATTAAATACCTAGGAACGATGGGTTTTGCAAGCGATTAAAAATTTGTTTAATAATTATTACAAAAAATATATTCTTCGATTAGTAAGTATATGAAATGTTTAAAATAGAATGCGTAATAATAAAAAAATGTACAACGATAAGATAAGATGATATAAACACGAGTCAGAAGACTAACATTACATATGATCGATATATCATATTTAAAAAAAAGATCGTTTAAATCCGATTGATCGGACATCTAGCAGTTGTGCATAAAATCATCGTAAAGGTAGGCATATTGCAAGAGATTCTTGATAAATTGAGCATCAAGGCTAGCTACGTTTTAAATAGAACGTATTTCTTTCTCACAATTTCTGATCTCCCATCACACGTAACGTAGAAAGCGTTTCCGGGGTATACTTGCATCAATGAAACTGTATTCCTTTTCCTTACGCTGTTTACAGCGTTGTTTTGTAAGTATTTTTCTTTCATGTGAAAGTTATCGTCATATATTCCCTTGCTTCATTCTTTGTATACCAGATGGCGCTTCTTTCGCGGATATTCATTTATTTCCAAATAATGGTGGCGAAAGCAAAATGTATCAACTTTGAATATATGAAATTTTTTATCCGTTTTTTTGGTTTCATTTTTTATATTCGAAAAGAAATGTCGCTGCTGTTGTATAATTAACATTTCAGAGATATGTTTAATCAGCCTCTTTTAGCATGTAATGTACGAAAACAACTAAAATGTCCGCGCTTCGATAACATTGATTGTCATCGTAATATCGCACTAAAGAAATGTTTCTTCTTTACAAAAAAGTCGACGGAATCCCAACAAGGCTTAAATGTGATCAAGCTGGAGTATTTGAAACCAGAGGTTGTGCTTAGTGAGAAAAATCGGAAATCTTTTATCGAGAAGTTCAAGGCCAGTAGAGTACCACAGGTAGATGGTAATGCGATTCCTCAGGCCGCTGTTTTGGTGCCATTATGCATGCACAAGGGAGAACTTGGTTTCTTGTATACCTTAAGATCAACCAAATTAACTTCGAATCGTGGACAAGTCTCATTTCCCGGTGGAATGCACGACAAAGAGGATCGTAGCCTGGAAGAAACTGCATTACGTGAAACATGGGAAGAACTTAAAATTCCAAGGGAGAAAATCGACGTTTGGATCTCCGGTAACATGATCGATAAAAAGAACGTCATGGTGTTGCCAGTTTTCGGCTATATCGGAGAAATTGATCCAGAAAAGCTTCAAATTAATGTAAACGAAGTAGAAGAAGCTTTCTTCCTCAGCTTAAAAAATCTCTGCGATCTTTCAGTGTGTCGGTTTACTCAGTTCCGCGAAAATTACACTTTACCGGTTTATTTAGGAGGGAAACACCGTATTTGGGGTTTCACCGCAGCAATAACACACATGGTCTTAAATGCTCTCGTACCTGATGCCTATAAGCACAAACTTGTTTATTTACGGCCAATGTTAGCAGAAAAAAAGAGATAAAAATATTTCGTAGTCGTGAAATTGTATTGTATATAATTTATATTTCATCCCCTATTTACATGTATATATATGTGTGTATATATATATACACACGTGTGTGTGTGTGTGTGTGTCACAATTGATATAAAGAATTAAAAAAGAGTTATAATTTTTTTTCCCCATTATGTGGAATACGTTTGAAAAATGTATACATATTTGTAGTTTAAGAGGATACATTCTAAACATATGTATGCAATTACATGTACATATTTAGTTCAGCACTACATATGTAGGTGTCACTGGTCACAGGATGAATCCATGTGTGCCGTTATGAGCATCATTTATATATGAGTATATTGTCTGATATCGTATAGAGGCGTACGTAAGAATATTATGAGGTATTGAGATCCTATGAATATAATAAGCAAAAATGAAATTAGCCTCTAAATAAAGAAAGTGTGAAAGCATGGCGGTTGTAGTAGAAACTACTATAGGAGATTTTACTGTTGATTTATATACTGAAGAACGCCCACAAAGTAGGTGTGAAACAAGAATAGAGGTTATATTTTCTTGTTATTATGTATTGGAATTTTCAATGAAAGAAATTTAGTTGTTGGTAACGGTATTTATTAATATGGGTTATATTTTACAGCATGTCGAAATTTTCTGAAATTATGCAAATTAAAATATTACAACTGGAATTTATTCCATTCTGTTCAAAGCAATTTTATTGCTCAAACCGGAGATCCCACCAGTACTGGAAAAGGTGGAGAAAGTGTCTATGGAATAGTGTTAGGTGAAAAAGCAAGATATTATGAAGCAGAGCAAATGCCCAAAATAAAGCACGATAGAAGTGGTTTATTGTCTATGGTTAATTGTGGCAGCAACATGCTTGGATCTCAGTTTTTTATTACTCTTGCACCTGAACTTCAATCATTGGATGGAGAACATTGTGTATTTGGTGAAATTACAGAAGGTCTAGAAATTATTCTCAAGTTCAATGAAACTATCTGCGATGGGGATTACAGACCTTACCAGGATATACGTATCTCTCACACCGTTATTTTGGAAGATCCTTTCGAAGATCCAAAAGGTTTTGTCATACCTGATCGAAGTCCACCACCCTCCAAAGAAGTTTTAATGGTATAATTTCTTCTTGCTTTATGTTTTTAAAATTTGCAAGATTTTCTTTGTCATAGTAAACAAATATATTTGTAGAGCGATAGGATCGGAGCTGACGAAGTGATAGATGATACAGCTGGTATGACAGCCGAAGAGATCGTGGAAATGCAGAAAGAGAAAGAAGCTAAAGCAAGAGCAACAATATTGGAAATTGTGGGTGACATTCCAGATGCAGAAATGGCTCCGCCTGAAAATGTCCTGTTTGTTTGTAAACTAAATCCTGTTACGACCGATGACGATCTCGAAATTATTTTCAGCAGATTTGGAAAAATTATTGGGTATAAATGATTTAGCAACTTTGCTGATAGATACCTATTACATTTGGTATATCGATCAAATTGCTTTTCTCTTTCTTTTTTTCAGTTGCGAAGTTATTAGAGATCGGCAAACTGGAGATTCATTGCAATATGCGTTCATCGAATTCGCTGATCGTAAAAGTTGCGAAGAAGCATATTTTAAAATGGACAATGTATTGATCGACGATCGTCGTATACACGTTGATTTTTCGCAATCGGTGGCCAAAATGAGATGGAAAGGCAAGGGTAAAGGCGTACAATATTTTGACGATGAAGGTGATGAGGTTGAAAATGAGAATCTAGGGAAAGTCATTTCGAAGCATAAGCAGAGAGATGAATCTAGGAGCAAAGAAATATTAGAACACAGAAAATACGAGCGTATAAAGTACGCCAATAAAGCCAGTGTAGAATACAGTTATAACAGGGATAAATATATAGGGAAGGAAAAGTATAAGGTACAAAGACATCGTGATAGTTCGCGCGAAAGATACGAATACGACTCTAGACGGAGAAAAGAGAGCAAAAGGAGTAGGGATAAAAGCAGAGATAGCAGCCGAGACAGAGGCAAAAGGGAAAGTTATAGAGAGCACAAAGAAAAAAAGAAATCTGACAGTGAGAAAAAAAGATGGGATAGAGGGAATTTTGGATCTAGTAACGAGGATTTAAGATATGAGAAACATAAAGACGGACATTCGAGTTACAAAAAAAAGCACACCAAAAATCGATCTGTCGAGAGGTATGAAAAATCAGAAAAACACAAGCAAAAAAGAAGATGATGTAAAAAATATTTGTCATACTTATCCATAGTACTATATGTTTTACGCACGTAGGATGTATATCTCAATACGCAATATGCAATATAATTGTGAATATCTATTTTGTAAAATTGAACTGATAAACTACTTTTAAAAGTATAAACTTCACATTTTTATGCGAATAAAAATCATTTCTTATTTCTTTCAACACTTGTTTATTTATAATATCTAAATTACGTTAAATGTATGTATGTATATTTCCTTTCTGGTAGTATGCACATACATATTTTGTTTGATTTAAATTAAAGAAAGAGTCGAAGATGGTACCGACAGAAACAGGGCGTAAAATCATAAATGTACAAACGTATAGACGCTAGGGGGCGATCATGTCATGCAAAGAGCGTTTAGTAAAATTACAGGAATAATAAAACTAGATAAAACGTAGTTTGATCAGGATGGTTGTGACATTTGTATGATTTTAAGATTTATTATTTATCATGCCGTGAGTGAATACAACAAATTGGAAGTATTCGAAGGAGCTACAACTGCTGGTAGGAGTTTCATTTAAAATTTAACTAGATAGAGATTAAAGTAATTTAAGGTTATGTCGGGTGTATGTATTTGAAATTGAACTATTATTTTTTTTATCGTAAACTTGTCGCCGGTACAATATTTACAATCATATAAATGAATTATAGGTTGTTGTAGTGTACGCTATAAAGTAACGAAACTTTTATTAACCGTTTGAGTCTCGAGCAGCGCGATCGCGCTGTTTAGATTTTGCGTCGAAAAGTCCCACTACATTTGAACGCTATGGACAACTGACGGTTCATTGTTATCTTCTCAGTAATTATTATTGAACAAAACTTTAAATATTTATAAACTAATAGTACGCATATATAATAATACAGATGTATTTCGTAAAGTAACAAATATGACGAGCGCTATCGTGTCGTTTGGTTCTCTTCGCGATCGATTAAGACAAGCGATTTTTCGACCCTGCTTTTTCAATGATCCCTAGGACTCAAACGGTTAACGTCATATTACGTAGCGTTTGTTATCTCACGTGACTCGAGCACGTGTACACACTTTGCACGGCATGGCGCGGGTCCGTTCAATACCTTAGGTACGAGAGTTTAAAATGTCGATTTGATATCATGTTATAATCGTAACCGTGCGTATATTCTCTATGGATAGATGATTAAAAAAGAGAGCCGCCCACTACCTGTATGATCACGAAGCGAGAAATATTTGTTTTCACGAGATTTATTTCAAAGAATCGAGAAGCCTCGATTAATTCTATACAAGAGAAACAATAAATTCACGAATGTACATGCTCGTACGACTACACGTTTTATTGTTACTATCGTTGTGTTACATTGTTATTAGAGGCCGTAATGATGCAAAGTTATTAGTTGATCGCGCTTTGAAAGTAGTGCACGATATACAACGAAATCATTGTTAAATTCGGTTTATCTTGGAGTCGAAATATTTCCAAACGTTCTAATTACAGCAATGTGTTCGTGTAAGAGCAATGTAATTTAACAAATATAGACGATTTACGACAGTTTTAACATAACTGCACGTAGAATGTATTTAAATTATAAATAATAAAAATAAAATTTGTAGAAAACGATCGATAGTATTCTAGTCACGTACAAAACATTTTGAAGTAAACGACGATGCGTTTTCAAGATCAGCAGCTACTAAAAAAGTAACGAATTCACCGGTGCTAAATAAATAAAAGGGAGCGCATAAGAAGATTAAATATAAACTTGGTACGTTTCTTTTTACGAAACGATTATAAATAATTTAACGAAGGGTGCAGGTGGCTTCTCTTTTTCTGTCTCTGTTATTTTCCTGAGATCTGGTTGTCGTTCATTTCTTATGTTCCTTCTTCTATATACATAGTTTCCTCTTGTTACTTTCTACTAAACACATCAATTGTTTTTAACGGTTCTAGGATAGTAAAGGATATACAGTTTGCCAAGAGGCGTGCGATTAGGGAAAGAGTCGTAAATCATAATTAGCGAATAGCAACGTTTACATTCTATTTCTGTGAGTATGTCGTAGCTTGGACTTACATATTATAATGAAACAAGTACCGTAACAAATTGTAGATCACTAAGTTGAAGAATCACGTTCTTTATAGTTGTACGCGTCGTGCGATAATAATTTTTCTTCTTTCTTACTATTGATTTTATTATTTTTCTTTCTTTTCGCTTGTTTTCCTTAAAGAAGACAGTTTCGAGAATATCGGAGCCCCGGCCTTTGCACCCTTCTCACTTAAACCTAACGAATAAATACCTATTTCGCCATTTCGATTTTTATCGATGGCTCGTCGAGGACACTCCACTCTCCAAAAATTTCTTTCTTTCTTTCTTTCTTCTCTTCTCTTCCTCTGTGTTTGTCCATCCGTCCATTCGTCCGTCCGTCCGTCCAACTGTCCGCCTGCTAATTCTATACCCGGGTATATCGTCTTGGAGCAACTTTTTACAGACTATAGTTTCTTTTTCGGAGAGATTAGTGAGTCGTCCGAAGTGGTAATTAGCCGCTAAGCTTCGTCGAGATACCTAATTTTATTGCGTTCTCGTTCAATTAAACGGGATAAAACAATTATTCAGCCGCGAATGCAGTGTCCTCGGTCGAATGAAACGATACTGCTGAATATTACGAGCGAAACGCGTGCATCCGATCGTGTTTTGTCGTCGTCGTTGCATCCACGATGTGTTTTCAAGCGATGGGGGAGGAAGGGACGAGGAATTCGCCCGAGCCAGTCGGGACAAACACTTTTGTCTATCACCCTTTCGAACAAGTAGCTCGAAGAGGTGGTCGCGGTGTAAACAGAACAGTCCGATACTCGTTCGACGTTCGATTTCCCGCGAGAACTCGTATCCATTTTGACAAAGTAGTAACCGTTCACCTTTCGTTCTATAAGACCACTTGCAATTTTTCGATACATATGTAGGTATATTTGAGAAACTCAAGCATTGAAATTGCTTTTTTTGCTTAGGAAGTTACACGATCGAACGACAGAAAATCGATCGCGAAACAATTATTTCTTCTTTGGTATCTCTCGGCACGAGAGCGGAACATGACGTACATCTCGCAAACTGTATACGAGGATACGATATTTCCCTTTTCGTCTCATTTCCGTTCCCTTTTTCTTCCGTTTGTACTTTTCGTTGCCTCTCGTTTCTTCTTTCAAAGCCATTCGGATTGGAATTGATTCGTCGCGTGCAAAGTCGTTTAAGCGGTTCGAAAGCGTTTGGATGCCTGTGCAAGGTGTCGTAAATAGCATGAAATTGCATGAAAAACGTTGAATCAGAGTTGGAATCGATGTCGGAGTCGAAGTCACAGAATCAGAGTCGCGACTGTTTCGCGAGTTGGATGGCAGCCGGTCGATCGAATTGCAAATTCCGGTGAAAAATTTGGAAAGTGCGTATCGACCGATCGACGGTGGATCGTCGCCTTTCCCGGTATTTAACCGCTGCGTCGCGAGCACCGTTCGCAGATCCGAATGCGACCTCTGGTCCAGTTTCTTCTCGTTTGCACGCGGGTTTCGCATCGTGTTCGAGGCAGAGGGTGCACCGCGCAGGAGGCTCGACCATTCTCGATACGGCCGTCATCCGCAAACGATCCGTTTATCCTTTACTTGTGTAACTGTCGCTTGCGTCCCATGTTGCAGATCTTGAAGTGGCACAAGGTCATATCTAAACAACACAAAGACAGATCGTTGGTTAGCATTGGTCGTTTTGAGAAGCATTCGGCTCGTTAACGAGAGAAAAAGCAAGGGACAGGAGAGCGCGATACGATTCCACTCGAGATGGACGAAATTCGTCCGATGTCGAATATTAATTGAACGGATCTCGAGGATCGATCGTCGATTTGTTTTTCAACGGCAGGAACGTCGCTCGTGACGTCATTTGAATCAAAAGTCAATTGGCACAATGGATTGGCTCGCCATCCTCTCGCCTTGTCGTTTCTTGCTGGTTCTACGAAATTCCCGCATCGAATGGGAATCAACGCGACCAACACTTACATCGTCGAACATCGAATCCGTCAGATTACGAATCCGAGGGATAAAGACTTTGTTTGCTCGATTTCTCGTATTGGACGAACGATTGATAGCGGAGAATATAGAGAGACGGAGGATTTCTCGGTGTGGGAAGGACATCTTGTCGACGCGCGTATGAAAATTCCGTATGAAAATAACGGTGGAAGAAGAGACGGGAAAACGCGCGCGATCGACTCCGAGTATATCCCAAAGTTCGTAATAAACCGGTTAGTACACACCCTGATTTAGAAATGCCAGCGAATCTGGCCAGCCAGGCACGAGGTTATCTGTTCTTAACCTTTGGAAATCGCGTTTTCGTGTGTTTTTTCAATCTGTTGCACGCGTGCCACGTTTTCGTAATTCGAAACGAAACTACGATCGACCAGAGACAGGAAACGCAGCCGAACTATGCCTCGTTCTTTCCTGGGATACGAATTCCAGGACGTTTCTCACCACCAAATGATACTCACAGCTTATCGATGTATGCTTTCCGGAACGTTGCACCTGTTTATGCGGGGGATTCGGTGTTGGTATCTCCACGACAGAGTAATCATCCGGTGGAACCCTCATATCGTTTTTCGTCCTCGCTTCCAGTACCGATTGAATCATCATTTGTACGTCGTTCAGCGTCTTTTCTCGCTCCGCTATGTTCTCCTTCTCCTCGATCACTTGCTTCAGCTTGTTCAGCAATATCTACGATACGTAAATGTGATTTGAGTCGGTTCGAACAGTGATGATTGCGGTGAATTAGGACACGAGAAAAGTGGCTAGCTTACGAGATTCTCAGCGTTGTTGATTAAGTTTTTGCTATAGAGGAGCTCCGACGGTATCGGCTCCGGCTCTCCAACGACGAAAACGTCGTTGGAGAGGCAGGACAACAACAGTGCCAGCAGACACAGGCCCGTCCGTTTCGTGCTGGACCTTCCCGTCATTCCCTTGATCCTCTTTATCGCTGAAAAGAATCACGGCCGAGATTAGCGAAAAGTGTCGAAGAAAATGGTGGAGGATTTGCGGTGGTGTCTAAGCCGATCGGGGCAATTCGACATCGCGAGTAGCAAATACGGTAGAGGGGAGAACAGATCGAACGAAATCTATCGGTCGTAGTGAAACAGAGCGGGTCCTGGTATGGAATTCAATTAAAAATTAAATTTCAATTGAAGTATAAAATAAATTCTCATATTGTGTTCTAAATATAAATTTTGATTCGCGTTCTTCTTTAACTTAAATATAAATCTGAATTTTAAATGAACCGAACTACTCTTAGAACGCACAGTACTCCACTTTTCTGCCTGTACTTTTATATCTATATCTGTCGTGTTTTGTAGCACAGAGCGGCTGCCCCTTAATCGAATAAATAAATAAATAAATAAGTTTGTTCGGGGATTGGAAGATCAAGCGTATCTCGGAAGTTTCGATGTAACTTTCGTTTCCGGCGAGAAAATAGCGATCGCGCGTAAACGTAACAGAGATAAAACGAATTGGAATTTGGCCACGCATCGTTGTGCGGTTATCGCTCTATTTACCCTTCGTCCATCATTCATTCGAGCCAGGTGTACGCGTTGAGAATCGGAATAGCGTGAAACGGGGCCGAAAATCTCGGCAAACTCGATGATTGACGCGTTCCGACAAACTCTGTCGATCAGGCAGGGAGAAAGGGAATTATGAGAAAGAGAAACGAGAAGAGAGTAGCTGATTTCGATTTACGTGGATGTTTATTTCCCAGTTGAACAAGCCATTAAACATCCATTTATTTCCAGAATCGATCCCTTTGTTTTTCTCCGACCCTTTGTTTTCTCGTTCGATCAGGAATACCTTTATCGTCGGTTGTTTCCAATCCCTTAACCATCTTTATCGATCTGGAAAGTCGCACGACTGGCTCGATCGGCGATAAATTCGTTAAACTCGGAATAAACACTTTAAAAGTCCCCTTTTGCGTTTCATTTGTTACGCATTACGGAATTTCGAGGTGTACGCGCCTTTGCCACAAGCAACAGCGGGGGCTTCGCCTTCGCACCGCATTCTCCATACCGTTCTCGTTCATCCCGATGGACGATATCCACGGCGCTTTGTATACGCAAAGGACGACGCACGCGTTCCAGAGAAATAAGAAACTGATCGTATCCGCAGTGAATGCGTCGCAGTCGTCGTGAATCCCGGTGGCGTTCTTAATTGTTCAAAGCATAATCTTGACGTTGCGCGTCGTTCACGGAATTCGCGGACGTATTAGCCTCATTTGTTAAGCCTTTATAGCAGCTCGGTATGCGCTCGAAACCAAACAAATCTATTATTACGGAAAATGCCACGGACCGTTTTAGCCATGTAAGCCGTGTGTTATCCGGCGAAACACGAAGAGATTAAAGACAGCCAAACCTGGGGAGTAAATCTTCCGGCTCGTTGTCGATCGATCGATCTTGAAAGAGAATCGAATTTTCGCTTGCCGCTAACGACTGTTTCTCTCTCGTTTGTAACCCGGCTTAGTCACGAGCGAAATTAATCTCTGTGATTTTTTTGCCCGTTGGCGTAGTAAAAGAAAAAGTCGGGAAATACAAGAAGAAAAAAAGGTTGGTCTATGAGCGAGACATCGGATAACGATATTCGACTTCGGTCCTTGTTTGCGATCTCGCGTAATCTTATCCAGCCCCTCTTCCGTACCCCGTTCCTCGAGCGACGCTTATCGCGCTAAGGGATAATCCTCGATGACCCAAGAAACGCGCGTGAATTCATTCAGCTGAGTAATTTATCTGGCGACCCGAATGAGTTGTTTGAACAGATAAGATCAGGCGGGGTGCGAGCAACTGCACTTTACATAATTCGACTGGCCTGCGACAAATCCGATCGAGAGTAATTTCTCTGCCTCCTTCGCGAAGATTTTTTTCACTGGTCCTTCTCTTCTAAACGAGCGAAGGAGCCGCTTTAAAATCTTCACAGGGGTAAGAGTCGCGTAATCGAAACGAGCGGAACCCTAATCATTGACGCGAATACACGTCGATTACGCTCCGACTATCTTCGAAGCTCGCCTCTCGTTAACGAACGAGCAACGATCGTTTTCTTTTCTTCGATCGTCGATAAAAGAAACAAAAGTAGCAACTACTGTGCATCGGGCTGGCGTACTTGATCGGCTAACAACGGCCGCCACGCTTTTCTTTCTTTTCCTTCGGCATTTACCGCGAAAAATTGCGAGGTAACACGCGATTGTTGCAACCCGAACGACCTTTATCCAAACTAGCGGAGCGCCGCGGGCCGATCGACCGTGCGTCGAATCTCACCACCTTCGATCGTATCCGCTCGATTTTATCCGCGATCGGGCACCGTTCCTCGATCGAGTCGCAAATCCGCGGTTCGAACGTCGCCTGTCCGACGAGCAATTCGCACGATTCTTCGCGATCGAACGGAGAAGTATCGCGTCGAAAAGCGCGTGGACAAGAACCACTGGTAAACAAAACGATTAACGATCGATTTGAGCGGAAGAAGCTATTTTAATGGGTTCGCGCGATGTCGTTGCAAGAATACTTCCTTGATCGCGAATAAAACTCAATCGAGATGGTCAATGAAAAATGGATTCCCTTGATTCATTGATCGATGCAACTTAATAATCTTTGTCCGAAGAAGAAGAAGAAGGAGAACGTGAAAGAGCACGGACGTACGAATCCTACCTTATTTAACTTGAAAATGCTCCTCTCGACGAGGACTTCTTGGGAAAGCGATTGGCCGATCGAACGAACACTGCGATAGTACCAAATGTCGATGCCACTCGGACTTGAGTTCTCTTCGCTTTTCTTTGCTTTCCCCCTTTGTATTTGCCCGAACGCGTATTTCGGCGAGTTTTCGGCAGAACGATGCGTGCTCGTAGAGTGAGCAGAGAGGGCTGTTGCACCCTCTATTATACCCCGAGCAGAATCCTCCACCACGCGCCACCTAGGCGCACCTCCTACCACCTGTAGGTCCGCGCTAGCACGAGGATATCTGTGCGTACAACGCCTACGTACATGCCATTCTCTTTCCTCTTTTCTTCCCTTCCTTCTTCCCCTCCTTTCCGTCTGCCAACAGTCCCGTGAAATTGCAGGATCATCGGAGCTCTTTATTTCGTTCACGTTGCCCAATTCACGCGTACGCGTCATTCGCGGGTATGTTGAGAATTTCCGCAAATTTCCCAATTCGCTTTTACGTAACTGGTTTTCTTCGACTTCGTCGATCGCAATCCATGTAGCCCGCAGATTGACTGCAATTTCTTGCGCTTCGATATTTCATTAGCGATACCCGCGACAAATCACGATCTGATACAAACATGTATCAAACGCCACGAGGTTGACGTCAGCGCGTGGAATAGTTGGTTAATTCCGTCGCGCGACTAATTCCACAGGTTTTCGCGTTGCCTCGTTCGTACGAAAAATTCCCGATCGAGTGGAAGAATAGCCGCGCATCACAATACGACTCGCTTCGTATCGGGCTGAAAGCAAGTGAAACGATCGATTCTCGTCGGTTTCGGCGAATCGTTCACGAAAGAAAGAGAAAAAACAATCGGAGCTTCTAGCGCGATGAAAGTCCTCTCACTCGTAAATCCATAGGTACTATCGGTTAATTCACGGGGGCGGTAATTTTCTTTGCCTCCAACCGACCTAGCATCCCCCGCCATGGTTTCAACGCGGTCAGCGTATTTTACTGTTGGCATTACCAAGTAGTCGAAGCATCTGTAGCGAAATTCGACCGCGAAGGACTAACACGCCGTGCAAACTTGCTACCCACGTTTTAACGATTCCCTTCATTCGCGCTACCATATCGCGATTTTTGCGTCGTGACAAAGGATTCGAGAAACGATTTTCGTCTTCTTCGACTGTTTTTCGTTCGCGTTCTTTCCTTTGTTTTTTTTTTTTAAATAGCTCTTTTTTAAGGTTCTAACGTCTTTTGACGTTGCGACGTCTCAGGCAATCGGATATCGAGCCGCGCGCTCTTCGGGAGCGATTAAAAATTAATGAAACGGTACGTTCGTTAGATTGGACGCGATTGAAACGTCGCGCGTGCACTGATTTATTTGCGCTTTCGATTCGTATCACTGCTTACTAGCAACGCTCAATTAGCCCATCCCCCGGTTTCCCTCCTCGATCGCACGTGTTTCCCCAACTGTTGCTCGCGTAAAATATTACCGGTGTTTTTGTCGAGATTGAAATTGCCGTTTCTTTCTTCGTCCTACTAATGGTTTCTTCCTGCTTCTCGTAGATATTCGATAGAAACCAGAAATACGTATAAAGGACGTATCTCGAAAGGAAAGTAGAATATTCCCGAGAACTGTGACCCAGTGTTGGCGACGAACAATCAGAAAAGAAAGCAAGAAGAAAAGTTATTTGGAAAAAGACGCGTTCGTTTCCTTTTGATAAAGAACGATGTCGATCGGACGAGCGCGAAAATTTGAATTTATATCTTCATTGTCATATCTTCGTGTCGAATCTTCTCAAGTTATATCTTTATGAGAAGGAGAAAACCATCGTTAAGGTGTAAAGTGGAATGTCGACGAAGATGGTTGGCGGTCTCTTCTGCCTCGTCGATGAGAAGAGAAACGACGAATATGGCGAGAATACACGGAATTCGATAGACGACCTCCCGCCACTATTAGTCAGTGTTTGAATACGACGACATCGATGCCGACCAATCGGCGCTCTAACCGACAATTACAGCCCCTCGCCGCTTATCGGTCTCGTTCAATTAACGGCCTCTTCTTATCGGCGCGATTCTCTTTTTTTCCCCATCTCTTGGTAAATCGCACGCCCGGCAAAATGGCGCACCAGAAGCCTTCGATTTTTGCGTCGTACTTTCGCATCCTTCGCGTCGAATTGCGCGCGTCCTTGTTCCCGAACGTTTGTTTACTTAAATCTCACCACCATCGATCACGAGTAGCCGATAACTGATAAACTTCGCAATAATCCTCGCATCTCTCGCTTTCGTTCTCGCCACGTCGGTGAGAAAAATTCGAGTACCGCGTTATTACGTGTGTTCGTCGAGTTGCGCGTTACGTTGGATATATTTAGGATCAAAGTGTCGAAAACTCGGCAGAATTCGAAGCTCGAAAGAATGACGCAATCCAACCGAAGGCCTTTCTGGAACGATATTACGACAATAATCGCGATTACGATAATTGGCAGGCGCAGCTCGAGAATTATCTTTTATGCGAATGTAAGCAGTTCTCGTTGCACAAGTGGAATAATACAGGACTGGAGTTCCTCGTTTTCCAGTATACCATCGTCGATGCACGCGTAACCAGCTAAACAACGCCAGTTTTGGTCAAGAAATCGTTAGTTCTTCTGAAAATTCTATCGTATCTTCTCCTGCGTTTTAAGCTTCCACGATGAATCGATGACATACTTGCGACACTCTGCGTTGTCAATCGAGTCATTCACGTTCGAAGCGTGGAACGTTTACGAAACGTGGAAACGAAGAGCAACGTATCGATGACACGATGGAAGCTCGAAGAATTACACATGTATCGTTCTGTCATATGGTTTAAAAAGCAAAGCGGCGAACTCGCAGGAGTCCGCCAGTTCGAGTCGCGTCGCTCGACGTCGCGCCGGCTCGATTCTTGACACGGACTACTCGTTGCGTAAGCGTTTACCTGTACTCCTGACACTTCAGTCCCTTTCACTTTCTTAGCTTTTAAGCTGGATTAAGGGGTCGGAGTGGCATCGACGCTCAACGCTACGATTCACCGCTGTTTGCTTTCAGTTTAGTGTGGAGTTGATGTAACGCGAAGAGAAGGGGAAAGTCAAACGTTCGTTCCTCTATGGTTCTAGATTAGCTTCGCGTTCATTATCTCGCTGACGGTTTTCAGATCGATGTCGATGTCGGACGAGGAGAAGGAAGAGGAGAAGCCGTTCGCGGTGGAGCGGGCGAAAACCGGTCGCGCCAAGTGTAAAAAATGCAAGTGCCCCATAGAGAAGGACACCGTAAGGATCGCGAAGCTAGTGGCGAATCCGTTCACCGACGGCAAAATGAAGGCGTGGCATCACTTGAGTTGCCTGTTCGAGGTGTTCGCCAAACAGAGGGCTACCACCAAGAGAATAGACGATCCCGAGGAAGATATAAGCGGCTGGCGGGATCTCTGCGACGAGGACAGAACCGCGATTCTTCGAAGAATCGAGGAGTTTGAAAACTCGTGTAAGGTTCCTCCCCCCCTCCCCCTTTACTTTGATCCGTGGATCGTGTCCGGTGGTGATCTCGATGCCTGAAAACGACGCCTTTACCGCCCGCTAGTTACCGGCTCGATCCTTTAATTCCAGGATATTCGATTTTCGTAGGAATCGCCGTTTCGGGCCCTGCGTGCAGCTGCATCGCGACGCGAAGATAAACGTACGAACAGATAACGAAATTCGAGTAATTTCCATCGCGTGAAAAGAGCGCGTTCATCTCTGTCAGTTATCGCGACGTGGCAGAGACGAGCGTTTTAATTGCCGTTCAATTAAATCGAGGATGTACAAATTGTATCCCATAAATCATCTTGCGAGCATTATCGCCTATTAGAGCGATCGGTCGGCCGATGATTTACGTTGCATTAAACTGGTTTCTCGTTCACCAGCGATTATTATTACAGCTTTAAAAGATCATCGAATGGAGCATGTACAGATTATACCTTCTGTTTCGCGCTTCTGACGCTCTTTCTTCCCTCCGATAAATCGCGCTATTCTCCTCGAAGGGATTTCAGAACTCGGGGACATCGAGTCACCCGATGCTAGTACCACGGCGATAATACATGATCGATTTCCCCTTGATACTAATCTCCACACGATCCGTGGTTGACTGTGACGGGGATCGCTTTTTCTTTTCAGCTCCGTTCAAGACTCCGAAGACGACACCGGTCGCGAATCAATCCTCCGGCTCGAAGAAACGCAAAGTTACTCGTACGACGGAGTCTGACCCTTCTCCTGGCAAAAAATCGAGGAAGAAAGAGAGGAATGACTCCACGTCCACCATCGACGACGCATCGGATATCTCAGGATCGGAAAGGACGGTCGAGAAGGTGCGAAAATCGACGAGAGACGACGCGTTCCGGGAATTTCAGCGGGTCTGCGATAACGTGGCCAAAGTCGACGCCTACACCGACAAGACGGCGATTCTAAGAAAGATGCTAACCAAAGGGTGCGAAGGTGGTAAGTTTCGAGATTCGTTTTCGAATCAATCTTTCGTGTCATTTGTTCTCGTCCGGCTGTCCCGCCTTCTCGTGCCCATTTATTTACGAATCTAGCAGCGTACGTACGTCACTAGACTCGACGGAATTTCGCAACGTTCTCGACGGGTCAAGGTTTCCATGGTTTCTCGCTGGCTGGTTTCCGTAAATTAGCGGTGTACTTGTGCTTTCCTTCGACTCCGACGAAAGAAACGTTGTTCCAACGAAGGGGAGAAAAATTTGCCGATGCGATCGAAAAGGAACGCGCGTCGAATTAATCGTCCACCACAGACAAATAGCTTCCAAGATCAGCGATGTTTCTCTGACTTTGTCAAGGGAAAATTAGCGACTCTCTGCAGCAGAGCGGAGGATCTCGCCACGCTTACGAGACCCGAAAGAGAACTGACAGAAGGGCAGGATGGCTAACGATATTGAATTGGAAATCAAAGTCGCGGTAGAAAAGAGCATATAGGGACCAATGGACACGATGCTGTGTCGGTGGGATATCGTTTATGCTTTTCGCGCAAACATATTCGCATGTTTCCCCACCCTCTTACTTTGTTATTTTTTCGATTATTCTTACTAGTTCGCGTCTTTTCTTCATTACGCCCTCTCGCGTTCCTTCGCAGCCGCCGTACCTCTCTCTCTCTCTCTCTCTCTCCTCTCCTTTTCGTTGAGGTCGAACAAATACGATACCGGAATCGGATACAAGGAGACCATTAATCAATCGACGGTGCAGATTCCCACCGCTGTGCTCGTAAGTGGAAGATTTTTACGGGGTTATCTGACTTCCAGAGCAACAAAACTCGAATCTTCCTCGCGCGGCTTCGCGATCCAACTTCGAATTTGTATCGTTGAAACGCGCTTTCCGTTGCCGTGCAGGACTTTGAAATATTCGACGATGTCGCGACTCGGCTAAAGCCTAACATCACCGTCGCGATATCTCGCTAAACGAAGATATTTCTAGAAGTTGCTACAAGAAACGTTTCGTGGCGATTCGAGTTCGGGCTTTGCATCGTCGTCCGACTCGTTTCCATCCGAAATCAGCTGATCGACCATGATCCGATTTAACTTGTGACACGAATTGCGCCTCGTTGATTCCTTCCCCGCGTCACACGCATGACCCCAGCGTTCTTCGCGCCTACCGTGAAATTTTCCGTTTCTAGAAAAGTCGTTGATCGGTTTGCGAGCAAGCCGACGAGCTCCTCGATCGTTTCTCACTTGTCGGGAATCACGTCAACGCGGCAAAAGGTACTCACTGTGATGGAAAGTCTGCCTGCTGATGATGTGCTGTTCCTTCTTCTGGATATTCAACTGGTAGTCGTTCGTGATCACAGGGAAAATTCCTCGAACGATCTCTCGTGTCGTGTGGTAACGTTGATACGTTAGCCGCGACAAATATCGATCTGTCGTTTCGTGATTTCTACCACCCAACGTTATCACTGGTTCGCCGGTAAACAGACTCCAGCCACTCGGTCGTCAGCGTTTCTTCTTCCTCGAAGGAAGATCGATCGGTCGTACGCGGTTCCTCGAAATTTCCGTGTTCGATTAATCCTGTGAATGAATGCGAAAGCGACAGTTCGTTTTTCGTGAAGCTCTACTACGGCAGAGTGTTTCTCGTGCACATCACGCGTTAACCGTTTTGCGACTATTGGTCTCGAAGGCTGTGCTCTGGTGTCTTATAAGCTCAGCTGTCCCCACCTAATCAAGTTCGGTTTGTAAACGCGATGTCGAGCCCCTTCTCGTGTAGCCAGCTTGGCTCCAGACGCTCATCCATTCTTCCATTCTTTCCCTCTTTCTCTACGCAGCCTCTTCCCTTCCCCGCATGTAGATAATCACTCTCTCTCTCTCTCTCTCTCTCTCTCTCTCTCTGTCTCTCTCTCTCTTTCCCTATCACACGCTAGACTCACCCCTTTCCCCTCTTTTAATTCGCGATCTTCTCGCCTCTTTGCCTCCTTCCTTTTCTTTCCTCTTTCCTCCACTTCTGCTCTTTTTTCTCTCGCCGATGTGTTTCAGTCGCTTCTGCCGCGGACTAATTTGCCTCCGTAGTTTGATCGAAACTACGATTCCCATGGTGGAAGGATTGGCGCGAGCGATCGTTAGAAGAATTCACGAGAAGAATTCGATCGGGAATCGGAACGAACAATCGGTCAACAGAGTGACGTTACGACGCGCTCGATAAGCGATTCCTCGCGACCTCTCTCGTTGTTTCTTTCTATGGACGAGAAAAAGCTGTGCCGCCTCGTTGAAACCGCTGTCGAAATTAATGAACGAACGACGGTTGTTTAAGGCTGGGAATTAACGGAGATGCGGCCCATTGGTTCCCGGCCAATTAACGTTCACCGATAAGCCAAAGTCGCCTTTGATTTCCAGGGTCAACGGAACGTCAAACGACCTGCGAATTCTTTCGAAATGTCGCTTCTCTAGGCTGGCGATCTCCTAAGACGAATCTCGCCTCAATGAACGTAACGCGATTTACGTCGTGTGCTCGTTTTCATTCGAGTACACCGCGTTTGTTGAAAACAAGGATATTTACACGAACGACGATTATACGACGCGTTATCTCCTCGATATTAGATAAATCGAGCGTATTATGGATGTTATTGTTTTGGGATTGCGAGAAATTTTCTCGAGCTTGGTAACGCGAGTTCACCGGTGACCCTTAGATCGGGTCGTTGGTAAAGTGACGTAATCGTTTTCGCGCTGGGAGGCGAAAGCTGCGATCGGACCAAGGGGAAGGGAAACGTTGAAAAAAAGAACGGTGGCGCGCGAACAAGTGAAAAAATCTGACGACAGTGGTTGCGCAACCGAGACTTGCCAAACTCGTTGCCGCGCTCTGCCGACGGAACGATTGACCCCGACCGCCGCACCCTCGAATCGTCTTCTACGGCCTGCGATATGCCACGTATATATCGATGGCATCGTCGGATACAGACCGACAAGTTGATACATTCGTCATTTATCTTGTTCCTGCCGAACGTAATACGAAACTTGAAAATTGACACATTACGAATTTTAACAACTTTTGTACTAACCGTTCTTTATCACATTGGCAACAGTTATCTATTCCGTGGTATGTATCAAATTTAATCGTCGCTCTTATCAAATATATAATAAATCCATTTTCTACCATTATCGTATCTTCCTACGCTCGTTGTTTTACAAATTTCCTTTTGTCAACCGCTGTGCTTTAATCTAACGCGGATCCCACGGGGAAGAATCGACGAAATCGTAAATTCCGGATGTTCGATTTTTGTCTCTACGATATGTACGATTTTACGCGGGCGTACATACTTGCCACGCTTATCCGAACTGTGACGACGAGTCTAATAACGAACGAGGATCTAATTTGGTAAATTGCTGTTCGGTCTGGAATTCACGGAGCAATTCGTGCCGGTAAACAGCGGGGATTGTAACCATTGTTGGTCGAACGTCGCGGAATTCTGCGCAGGATTAAAGAATACCGCCATTGTACGCGGCTCGATCAACACGGTAGAAAAGTAGCGATTTGCGCGTCGAAATCGCGCGATCGCTCTATTTTCGACGATGATGAGGAACGCTGGTGGCGTTTCATCCGTGGTGGGAGCCCGTTTCGGCCGTCGAATCGCGCCGCGTTACGTTTCTTCAGTCTCAGCGAGACTCGTTCGGCACGTGCCACATCTATCATCGATTCTGCATCCGCACACGTCGTTTTCTCGGAAGAGGAAAAGACCGAATTGTTGAAAATTAGAACGCTTTCTTGGAATTTCATTCTTATTTCGATAACCGTGAGATTCCGCACGATGCGTGTACCAAGTCGTTAAGGGAGATACGCCTGAGTAGACGAGAATGCTCGAAAAACGATCGAAAAACGCCTCTGATCTCGGTCCAGTCGAATTAGACACGGAATAAAGTACCATTCCGCGATAACGAACATTTTCATAAGCGTTTTATCGTTCAATGGGAGGATCCGTACGAGATAACGAATGATCGTAAAAACCAATGTTTTTTTCCTATTCTTATTCCGTTTCCCTCGGAACTGGAAAATCTGTCGAGTATCTCGCGCGGTATCGCGATCGACGAACGACGATTGTTGACGGATTTCGTTTTCGACATTTTTACTCACGTGAGAACGTACAGGATGTTTCAGTAAGAAATATATCCAAGATACAGAGTAAACATTCTTTACACGTGGCTTCGTTTTTGATAAAGTAAAATTAGAACATTCGTCCGATATATGTAAGCTCGACTAATCGTCGACTATTATCTCTCGAGTAAGCGATTAGCGGAGAGTTATTGTATATGCGAAAGTAAGTAAAAAGATATGGAATAAAATTTGTCGTATATATATATATATATATTATGCCTCCTTGTTGATCGTCGACACACATCGTACAAGGTAAACCACGTGGAATAGTAGCGTGGGTACACAAGTTCGACGCGATCGACTGTCGCTCGAAGAACGAGAAAGGAGGAAACTTTGAAAAGAGCGTAGTTTGTTCGGGTTGAATGGCCGAAATAGCGAAACGCGGGAAACGGGAATTGGCGTTGGACAGTTGCCGATGAAATCGGCCGCTCGTCTCGATCGTGTTGGCGCGTTTAAGGTAGCCGCATGGCGGGAAATTGCGTTCGCCCGCTCGTTCTCCTACTTTCTATAGGACGAGGGTTGACAAGATGGAAAGGATGGCGGGAAGAAGAGACGAGGAGTGCTAAGGAGGAGCAGAGAGTGAAAAAGAGAATTTGCTTTATTTGCGTGGGGCAAATAAAAGCGTATCTAACTTTCTCGCGTCCCTCCTCTTTTTCCGTAAGCCGTGGAAAATCTCATTGAAGCAAAACCGCGTTATCGTTTGTCCGCGGAACTACACTTTGTACAAGTCACGGTGGTATCGCCGGTGACCTCTGTCTATCGTTTTCGCGTTTCCTTCGGACGATCGATCATTAATTACCGCGCTCTTCTTTAATCTATCAAGTATGAAGTCACCTCTGCTTTTGCGAGCGAGCTTTTATTCGTTTGTTCGTTCGTTCGTTGATTACATAGTTCGTTTGTTCGTAAACTGACGGCATCTCGCTGTGGAATCCGATGTAATCGCAACTGGCCGGAAAGAAAGAAAAAAGAAATTCAATTGACCGCCGCTTAAATCGCAGTTTTTTTCGTCTAACGAGATTTCAGCGTATCTGGCCGCGTTATCATCGGCTCGCTCTTCTTCTCTTCTGCTTGGTCGCGCTCCTCGTTTCCCGCTTCCCCAACTCCTCGGCCCACCGCGGAGGGGAAACGGCGAACAAGATCGGGCTTTTCGAAGAGACGCGCGTGCGAAAGGTCAAATCGCCTCTCTAGGAGTTATCGACCGTGAAGTCGTGCCGCCGATCGTTTGCGACACTCTAGTCCTCGAAAGCTCACCGACAACCCCGAATTCCAGCTTTCTCGCCAATTCCAACGTCGTCCAGTGCAATTCGCGTTTCGATGTTTGCGGGCAACGATAACGGTTACCCTCGGTCGACCGCGATAGAAGAGGAGACGGCCGAAAGCGGACACGAGCGTACTAATTCGCAGCTAATTTTGGTGGCCGGGACGAAGGCTCGTTCTTCGCTGACGATCGGGCCTGATGCAACGTTCGAGCAAAGTACGAAACGACACAGATCGATGATGTAGATCGATGTAGCAAATTCTACGAACTACTCGGAAGTGCTATCTTTTGTTTTCACGTAAAACAAGAGAGAGTTATGCGCGAGCGCGAAGATATTATATTAAGCGCGGTCTCGGCGAAGATGAAAATACCTAGAAATCGTGCGTTTCTTTCTCTCTGTTCGCTCTTTCCCATTACTAATATAGCTCTCCTCTTTCTTTGCCGCGCAATGACTCATAACAGTTGGCAGAGCGCCGTGAATTACTTTATCGATGTCCCGCATCCAGCCGAGTACGTCGAACGATCTGCGTCGATTTTCTTTAATTCCCGATTACGCGTAATTCTGACTATTCTCTTCTCTCGTTCTCGAACGAGTCTCTTATGGCCGCTGCAAACGGATCGACTAAATGGGCGATCGGCGAGAAAGTGGCGACTAATTTTCGTCTGCGAGCGCGAAAATTTAGTTTCCATCGAATCGTGAATCTGAATTTTTAGATCTCCTGCACGACCAGGGTTCTTTGCTCGGCACTCCTCGCCGAACGACCCGCCTGTAGCGGTCTTTAGAAGGACTCGAGATATCGCGAACGAAGCGTCCGAAAGGAACATCGTTCGGTGAAACGCACGATAATTTATATAGGCTTGCAGCTGCTCGATAATCGAGCGGAACAGACAATACGTCGCCGGTCGATGATCGTGCTTGAACGAAACGAACCGTCCTATCGATCGAATCGGCAGGTTCCATTCAAGTTTTCCTTGGCGCGCCGCGACCCTCCATTCTGCTCGTTTCGTGCCGCAGATACGCTGATCATTAGGCCGCGAACTTTTGTGCATTTACGTGGACAATACGAAGATGCAAAGATGCAGAAAATACAGATACATAGATTAGTTGATGGGTAAACCGATTCTCAAACTAGATTCCACGTTTCTAATTATATTCGTAAGAATATGAATTCCCACGAATATTCGCAATCTACCGATCGTTAAATTACCGATGCCTGAATGCAAACGCATATTTTTCCAAGCACAATGTAAAACATTGCACCCAAGCAGATATGTATTTCGTCTACCAAATTTCGAGCATTCCGAGTACTTTATACGTCTTTGCACATTGCGCACATTTACATTTTTTACATTCCCATAAACGCATGGAAATCCGCAGTCTACTAACAATGATCACACGATCAACAATGTTCTTCGACGATCTTGCTCCAAAGCGAAAATACGTAGAAAGGTAGCTTCTCGACGCGAGATCACTATCCTCTCGAATGTACCTAGTACGATCTTGGGGAAACTCTGGGCACCTTTCACTTTCAGACTCGATCCTTCCCGACTTTTTTTGCCACGCCGATCGTTCTTAACACTAAACCTAGCACGCGCGCTCAAACGACCGTTTTTGAAATTTCGTTTAGAATTTCTCGTATGCAACGTTACCGTATCGCCATGTAACTTATTGACTTTTCCTATAATATACGTACAACCCATTTCATTCACAACTTTCTTTATCGCTTACTTTCCGAAAAAAAAAAAGAAAAAATTGGCTAAAATCTCTTTCTATACTAAGATACGTATCTTTTTTTGAAGCGGTCATGGCAGGATTAGGTATACACGAAACGTCGGTAGGTTTAGCGTTAAACGGACGATCTCAGCCCGACGAGATTGTTCGTGCGATCGAATTTCGGTATAAAGGCGAAAGTTGGAAGCTTGGAAGGTCGGTCGCCAGGCCTGGAAGAGGTGTGTACCGTTGTTGACCAATGAATCGTCGATAAGCGCCGTTACGCGAAGATCGTCTCGCAATAAGGTGCATCGCGTATCGCGCTCACGCAACGTAAACACTGCGATAATTTCATATTTTTATAGGCTACTTATTTGGATGATAAACCGGGGCACAGAGATCAGGGACTCGCGCGTCGGATCTCTAATTAATTTCTGTGACTGTGCTGCTAAAATTCAATTCGAACACATTACGAAACACGCGGCTCGGGCACGTTTGCAGTTCCAACGTACGCTGAGGTTACGAGACGATGCCGACCAACCTAACCATAGGCGCGTATCGGCTGACGGAGTTTTCGCTTATGCTCGCGGCCATCGAGGAACAATATCGGAAGAGGAGCGGCGATGAAAAGAATCAAGGTATCGCGCGATAAGCTACGCGCCGGAAGTACACATACATCGCGGGGACTGGTGGCTGCGCGATAACGATTGCCACTGTAACGGAGCCCGCTATTTATTCGTCGCAATTCGTTCGCAATTTTGCCGATGATCTAGTCTTCGGCGCAAAGGAGGTCGTCGCTGAATTTTCCACGAAGCGCGTTGCCTCGTCTCGTCGGTGTTCTTAATCGAAAAGACGCGACGCGTCCGTCTTCCGATCCTTCGCTTCTCCGCTCCGATTTCTTCTCTGCTCGTCTCTGTCTCTGCATCTTGCGCTTCTAATCGGATACACCGGCGACAGGTGTTTTTCGAGTGCGAACGAGCGAACGATCCCACCAGCGAAACGACACGAGCCGCTGTCTGTCACCGTTAGGGAAGAAGGGAAGAAGGGAACGAACGAGAACCGTCGGCGCATCGGGCTGCAACGACACAGTGGAAAGTTACGAGGCGATAGCTGCGTTCGATAACCGCCAAGCTGATCGCGGATATTCTATCGGACGGCGTTCAATTGGATTCGATTTCGTCTTTCTACCGTTCCGCGATTTCGTACTTCGAACCTCGCCTATTCCGCAACAGTGGACGAAGCTTCAAGACCGCTATCTTTTTCATAGATCGTCTCATCCTCGTGCTATATCATACGCAACGAAGAACCAACAGTTGGCAATTATCCGCTATTCAATTTCGTCTTACTGCATCCTATTAAGATTCGCCAGAAAACAACACTTTCCTCCAATCTCGTATTGGCCAGTGCGCGTGTACTTGGCCGGAAGCAATCCGCAGCGGCTTCTTTCGAGATACGCGTCCTTCGAGATCAAAACCGCGAAGACTTCTTCGGTTACTTTATTGTAAATCTATTATTTCAATCGTATTAGACGTCTCTTGCGATGAACAGTACCGAGTATAATAAAATTCGTTGGGATCCTTCGATGAACGCGACGACCAGGTGTCCGGACACTCGTATTAGGTAGTCCTGAAAGTTTCTTTCATCTTGTAAGGAAATAACGGATTCACCGCGTTCTCTGTTTTATATTATTCTTGTCGAATCACGTACGATCGTAATAATAGAGATAGAACAAAATGGATCGTATACGATCGAATAAAATAATACAAAACGAAAAGAGGTTGCGCGTCTATTATTTCCTTGCAAAAGGAAAGAAACTTTCGGGACAACCTAATAGTTATGACCGACAGCGTAGACCTGTCGTCTTCGTTCTGTTCGGATCATTCCGTGTTTTCAGATGGTTTCAACAGCGACGTAAAGCTGTGGTGCAGGATGCTGCTTCCCGGGACAGTGAAGAGGGTATACAACTTGCAGAGCAAACAGTTGGTCAAGCTGTTCTCTCGTATCCTGCTTCAGGACGAGGACGAGATGTTGGAGCATCTGGAGCAAGGAGACGTGAGCGAAACCATCCGGGTGTTTTTCGAAAAGAGCGTCGCTTTGAAACCAGCTCTAAAGAGCGTGCTTACCATTCAAGAGGTAAGCGAACCAACCTGGCCGATATTTCGGCTGAAACTCGTATCCATGTGTCGGATAATTTGCCAACTTTCTCCGCGTGGAAAGGTACTCGGAACGATGTTTCACCGTTAACACGTGGCTCTATTAATTCTCCGGATGAAAGGTTGGAGATAAATTGTCAGGGATAAAGGAGAGACTGCGCGTTATCTTTATAGTTTGCGACGGTGGAAAAACAAATGGGGCAACGAGCCTGTCTCTTTTCCCATGGTAGAAAAATTGAGAGAAAGGAGGGAAGGAGAGAAAGGGGATGCTTAAAATTGAAGGCCACTTTGTACGCGTCGTTTAATTTTCTCTCGGGCTACCTTTCCTCCTTCTCTTCTTCGATGACGTGCTTCACCGACATTAAACGACAATGGTATAAACGGGATGAAAACAAAACGGAATTTACTCGCGTCGAAATAAGAGGCGGGTCTCTCCCTCAGCGTCCATCGATCTCTACGTGATTAAATTGCATAGAGGTTCGTTCGGCAGGGCAATTCTTTTCACGTCTCCAGGATTACCGACAGCCAGTTGGATTTCCAAACGGAATTCCCAATTGTCGCGCAAATTTCCGATTTTATATTTAGGATCTAAAAGTAAACCTCGGCTTACCTTCTGTGCCGCGTAGCATTTCTTCCATAACACATTTACGGAACATGTTCCATTAGGTTTTGCCCCGAAAGCTTCTTTCCTTCTGCAAGCAAATGATAGACGCACAACCTTTTTTCGTTTTATATTATTTTATTGAATCATCCACGATCCATTTTGTTCTATTTCTGTTATTACGATCGTACATGATTCGACGAGAATAATATAAAACAGAGAATACGGCGCATCCATTATTTCCTTACAAAACGAAAGAAACTTTTGGGACAAGCCAATATAACAAATGAACCGTTATTGTGCCATATCGATCGCGCGAAATACTTTTTATTCAGGTGGACGAGTTTCTGCAGAATTTGTCGTTTTTAACCAAGGAGGACGAACAGATTCGTCACTTTCGTTCGATCGTTTCCAGGTAAATTATTCGCATTCCACGCTCCCGTTGTACGTTCATTTATAGGAGGCAAACTGTAACTCGTTTTCCAGATGCACCGCAGGCGATCTAAAGATGATCATCCGGCTGATCAAGCACGATCTAAGGATAAACGCTGGCCCGAAACATATGTGAGTCCATAGCGTATAAATAGTTGTGCCGTAAACGAGACGATTAGGCGGCGATCGATGATATTTTTCGTTATAATACGTTTGCAGTTTGGCCGCGGTACACGATGATGCGTACAAAGCCTTTCAAACATCCAGCGACTTGGACAGCGTCGTCGAACGATATTGGCGAGGATCCTCGAAATTCGATAAACCGTCTTCGTCGCCAGGTCCGTCTTGCGACGTCAAGATTACGCTTTCGTTGATGACACCTGTTTTACCGATGTTGGTAAGCTTTTGCATGCCGCCTTGAAACGTCGCAGTAGCATTGCGAAAGTTAGCGTTGGAGCCTAACACGTCTAAACCTGAACAGGCGGAGGCTTGCAAATCCGTGGAAATGGCGATGAAGAAATGCCCGAATGGAATGCTGGCCGAGGTGAAATACGACGGAGAACGGGTCCAAGTGCATAAGAAGGGAAACGAATTTCGATATTTCAGCAGATCCTTAAAACCGGTGCTTCCTCATAAGGTAAGTATTCCGTTGCGTTCGTCTGTGGATTTTCTTATTCGCAAAATGCGCGCGTGTCTTTTTTCGTTCCAGGTGAACCTCTTCAAGAAATATATACCGAAAGCCTTTCCAGATGGCGATGACTTGATTCTAGACTCTGAGATCCTCATGATAGATACCAAAACTGGCCAACCATTACCCTTTGGTACCTTGGGCATTCATAAGGTTCGACTATTCGTTGAAAACGGTACGATCTTCTGGAGAATCCTATTCTCGAAGTTCTATTTTATTTAAATTCTTTCTAGAAAGCCGAATTCAAGGACGCCAATGCCTGTTTGTTTGTCTTCGACTGTATCTATTACAACGGGGTTGTTTTGTTGCATAAGTAAGTCGAACGAATTTAATTCGTCCCCCTTCGGTTTAAAGTAATCGCAGTCTTTTGCTATGCGTAGATCCATGATGGAACGAAGACGAATTTTAAGAGAAAGTATGACAGAGATACCAAACAGGATAATGCTGTCGGAAATCAAGGAGGTCTATGTAAGTGATCGCATGATTCGATTTTTCGCTCAAAGATATAAGTGGAAAATTGTAAAGTAGTAACAATCGTTTACAGAAATCTCAAGACTTGGCAGAAATTATTGCCAAGGTTCTTAAAATGGGACTCGAAGGATTGGTGCTTAAGGACGTCCACGTATGTATCGCGTCATGTAACCTTTGCTTGTTTCGTTACCAAGCAAGTACGAAGATTGGAAGTTTTCCTATAAAGTGCGCTGCTGCTTTACCATCGTTTCTTGGTTTAACACAGATGAGAATTGCGTTGAAATAGCGACTCTCCTAGCATAATTAATAATAATAGTTTATTATCTTTGTTTATGCTTTCATTGTCGATTCTTGAAGTTTCGTAACGTGTGCGTGATCGTAACTCGTGCGACAGTCGATTATTTACAGATTATTTACAGAGCAAATACGAGCCGGGTAAAAGACATTGGTTGAAGGTAAAGAAGGATTATTTATACGATGGTGCGATGGCCGATAGTGCAGATCTCGTTGTGCTTGGCGCATGGTACGGCACGGGAAATAAAGGTCTGTACCATCTGTTTATTCTACTATGAATTTTCCTCTACCATATCTAGACTGTGAATATTTATGCAAATTCATGTTTCTTTGTACATAACTAAAAGAGTAGGACTTTGTCACTTATCAAGTATTAAAACAGTTACTGTATCTTGAATATTTTATATATTTTTGCCTACTACGTGCATGAATACATAGAAATCCACAGTCGAACCATGTAGTTTCGTACGTTATTTCTATATTTAATTTTTCTTCCATGCTTTCCGTATCTCTAGGCGGTATGATGTCGGTATTTCTGATGGGCTGCTACGACGAAGATCGTGGCAACTGGGTAACAGTAACCAAAGTAAGAAAACGCATACTGTGCAACAATAAGGAATTTTGAAAATTGTATTCGGAAATTGATCGTACGTGCAGGTACACACTGGTCACGACGACGCAACCCTAGCCATGCTTCAGGATGAGCTCGATATGATAAAAATAGGTAAAGATCCGGCCAAAGTACCGTCCTGGTTGCGCGCTAATAAACCAATGATTCCTGACTTTGTCGCAAAGGATCCAAAGGTACTTGCTCCACTTGGTTTGATTCTCAACTGAAAGCAGATCTCTCGTTACCTTTCCTTACGTATTTCAGAAGCAGCCAGTGTGGGAAATAACGGGAGCAGAGTTTACCAATCAAGGTGTTCACACAGCTGACGGTATTAGTATTAGATTTCCACGGGTAACGCGTATTCGTTCTGATAAAGATTGGTTTTCCGCTACTACTTTGAACGATTTGCGACGTCTTTTCAAGCAGAGTTCCGAGTCGATAGATCTTAGTCTTCTTTTGTCTTCTGCCTCTGAGCATAAGAAAGAAGGTGACGATAAGGCAACCGGACAGGATCCTTTGCCAAATGCACAGGCGAAAAAGGAAAGCAAATTAAAGTCTCCGTCGGAAAGAAAGAACGATTTCAAGTCGATAAAGAAGAACCTCTCCTCTCCGAGCAAGTCTGAGGCAAAATCGAAAGCCAGCTCTGATCGTGTAAGGGCCGATCGTAGCAAAAAAACGAACCAAAAAGCACGCAACAACGAAGAAACCAACGCCTCGGATCGAAAGGACACGGAACAAGCAGAATTTTATGCTTTCGTAAATAACGATGTGTGTTTTCAACTTTATATCAATTAATGAGCAATTATTTAAGTAGCTAACTGCATTTTTTTTTCAATTTTTAAAACTCTTGAACTTTTTGATATTTTAGTGCCAAAGTACAATACTTCATCGATGCTCGTTTCATATGATTTGATACATTTCCGGCTCATTTATTCCAACTTACTCTACACGTTTATTTATAGTACATAGAATATTCTGCCACGGGAATTCCACTAAATTGGATCGAGGGGCGAAAACCAGAAAACGGACTTCCGCCGGACGCAAAACCATTATGCGATCTAAGAGATAACGAACTGGTACATAATTTGCCGGTAAAATAAAATTTCTTCCTTTAACGAAGATTGCAACGTAATGAAACTATTTTCTCATTGACAGAGGTCTAAGAGTATTTTAAAGGGCGCGCCAGTCAGTTTGGCGCCAGGTTTCAAAAAGAGCAAGCAAAAGGACATTCGCAAGTTACTGAAAACGTATCCTTTTACGCAACGTAGTCTTTCACGAGGCTCCTTCTCTTCGTCGGTTCGTCTTTGCGAGCAAACCGTTCACGAAATCATAAATAGTTTGACTCGCTCGATCTGGTTCGTTTACGGTCCACTACGACTCAAGGGACGATTCTTAATTACTTTGGGGTGCACGTAGAATCCGCTGTGAAACGAGTTGCATTGCATGGAAAACTCACACGTAACACCTCGGGGAGAAACAAAGTCGACAAGTAGCAGGGCAGAAAAATGGAACACGAGGCTCTCTTTCGTGTCTTAGCGCGGCTCCTACTCCCCTGAGGCGGATTTAAAGTAGACGAGTCGCCTAACGACCGTATCGCGAGAAAGAAACCAAGTCGATTATCTTGTAGGGTCCCTCGCGAGAAACGGGTCGCGAATCGTCGCCGTCTTCTTAACGCCACCTTTCCAGTACAACTTTCAACCGTCAATCCAGTAGTAAACTTCCTTAAACGCTGTAAAATTCACGTTAGTCTCGGAGCCAAGGTGTTGAACGACGAAGAGAGATCCGGGGCCGCGTACGTGCTTCATTCGTTCAAGGAGATTCCGTCATCCGTTCTGCGTGTAAGTATAACGTCTTTTGACGTTTTACGTTAACGTTTGCGAAGGAGTTGCTCCGTTGAGGGCGATTTGTCGAAACTGGCTCCGCCGTTTTGGAACGTCGTTTCCACGGATGTTTCTAAAGTTAGCTACTGTAGTGTTTCTCAGCGGCGAACAAATTACAGTTTCTATGCGATTTCGTCGGAAAGCCAGAGCTTCAAATCGTATGGTCTTGCAGGAAAATCCACCGAAAAACATCATTCGTTTTACCACTTTCGTGGCCGAACAGTGGAAAACTGGAGCCAGTGGTGGGAAAGGGGAGTGGGTTTTCAATCGCTTGGTTAATGCACGAGTTTTAAATCGATCGAACGAGCAGGGTCTCGATAACGGAATTAAAGTTGGTTAACGTAGCGGCACCATTACCGCGTACCAGCGTCGGCGTTAAGCGGCTTCTGACTCGTGCAAGTTGTCGGTTCCGTTAACCGTAGGCGCCAATTGCTCGCGTCGCTTGCCACCGATAATCTTCCGTCGCCTGTCGAATATCATTTCCTCATATCCGCGAGCAAACACGAACTTTAATCTGCCAATCACGACGTTCCTTGCGTTCACCTTGATCCTTCCATTTTTCAGGATTTCGAGGACGTGTCAAAGACGGCAAGACACGTGAGTGTCTCTTGGATAGAAGCAGTTGCCTCGACCTCGGAAATTCAAGAAACGGAAGAGCATGCGGTAGAACTGATCGCCGATTACTGTTCTTGTCACGATCTACGTCAGTGACGTCCAGATTTTATTTTTCATGCCGTGAGTCAGCTTGTCGTTTTGTTGTCGCAGTTCAAAGCTGTTTAATATCGTGGCGACTGAAACGACGGACGAAACAAATTGGAAAGCGATTTTTCTTTCCGTCCGATTTACAATCATACCTTGCAATTTCATACATATGCACCGTCGATCATAAGTATCAAGACACCGGTTGATACTCGGTACAAATTGCACGCTACTCGCTGCTTTCTGTCTTCAAAGAATTTTATTATAAATCCGTTACTTCGTTCTTCGTATTCTCATAATACAAAATACCAAGCAAAGTAAAATTTGCTATAGTTTTCTTAATATTTATGGCCGACGGTGTACTTATTGGGTTGTCCCGGAAGTTTCTTTCCTTTTGTAAGGAAATAATAGACGCACAATCTTTTTCCGTTTTACATTATTTTAACGAATCATCTGCGATCTATTTTGTTCTATTTCTATTATTATGATCGTACGTGATTCGACAAGAATAATATAAAATAGAGAACGTGGTGCATCCGTTATTTCCTTACAAGACCAAAGAAACTTTTCGGACGATCCAATACTTGCCTTCTTACGTCTTATCAATGTTCCGGAGCGTGATGAAATCAGAGACTTAGAAACGATGCTAATTGCAAAGAAGGGCAACCTCCGACGATTGTATAATTATCGTAGACGCGAGTTGAGTAATTCGCCAAAGAAACGTTCGAGGAGAATCTTAGTTTGTGGCAGAAATAACGCAGTAGATAAATCCGTATCGACTTACCTTTGACATATCCCTCTTTCGTCCCGCGCGGATGTCTATATTATTTCCTTTGCGTTCGCAGGTTCTCGATATTCATTTGCTACACGCGTATCAGCATGTAGTCTGTATTTTCGGACCGGTTTGGCGTCGCCCGGAATGGATCATTCTTGCGAAAGAATGCGACGGATTGTATACGTTAGGATGAAATTGTGAATTTTTTATCACCTATAATAACAAAGCTATAACGGCAGCTGCGTGTCAGATGTATTCGGAATAAAGGAGTTATTGGAATCGAGCGTGATTCGTTTTATTATTCTTTCGAACTCGAGGGCGATTGCATACAACAGAAATAAATTATTTTATTGAAGCTTCTCCATTAATGATTACAGCCATCGTGTTCGTAAACGTAAAATTTGATTTACAAGAACGCAGCGATACGCTCCACTCTATCGTCCAACAACGAAACAAGCCGTAAAGTCTATTCACGAGGAATAAAAATGCAAGGTGGCCGATCGCCGTATCGCGAGAATATACAATCTCGATAAAGTCTAATCTACCATTTTCTTTCTTAATATCGAATACGACGTATCGCGGAAACTCGGTGCTAATTTACATCCGCTACATCTCCAAGTCTTCTTCGCTTGTGATTTTCCACTTTTAAATTAAATTCCATTGAACGATTGAAATGCCGAGAGTGTACAGAATAAACGAACGATTCGCTTCCTACTAGAACTATGATCAGAGTTTTGGTAACGTTGATATCCGAGGGTCAGCGGAAGCGGGATATGCGCGGATGTAAAGTTGGCAACTGGAACTGGGTTCGTTGAGCGCTACACTCGACTATTTAAAAGTTACCACTGGACGAGAAAGATACAGACGGCCGAGGAGAAGAAGAAGAAGGAAGCACGATGGCGGTCGTCGAGTTAGCTGGACGTTCTATTTGCCGAAGCAGGAGACCGCGTTGAAAGCGCACTGTTTCCAGTAGCTGCGCTTACGCTGAAGATCCCCGATGTCCAGCTGATTGCGAAGCCGTTTTACGATTTGCTTCGTAAACAGGTAATTGATCAGAGCAGTCTCGATGCTTCCATCGTCGTCCACCAGCTGAAACAAGACAGCTTTCGCCAGGTCTCGAAACGTCATGCTCTTTATTCGAGTACATCGCGAACAGATCAAACTTTTATCGTCGATGTTGATGCGTGTTTCGCGATCTTTGCGCCATACGAAAGAGACATTTAATTTTCGTTAAACCACGGTTTATGATAGTCTTGCTGCCATTAATTTTTGCGGATACCGCGGTTAATCCGATGCGTACACGCGAGATCTTTCTCCGACTATCTCGAGCAAACAGAGACGTCGCAAAGTTTGAAAAATGGCTTTAATCACACGCGTCGTACACTAAATCTTCGCGTTCACTCCGCGTTCGCTGTTCAGGATTAGGCGTACACGTGCATGCGTATTTCCCTAAATGCAAAAATTAAGAAAAGGCAAAAGTATCGAGAAAATGCTTCGAGAGTCGTTGGAATGTTGTTCGACGTTGCTGTTAACCGGCGTTATTTCTATTATCCGACGATCGTAGACTTGAATTCTTCGGAAAAGCCAAAGCTACGGTTCGATAAACATCGATTATACGGGTCGTGCGAGCGAAACGAAACAAATTTCATTGGCCGTGATGGCGTGCATCGGAAGTCAAAAAGAACAGGGAAACGTTGTTCGCGTATCGACCCCGATATATTTCGCGATCTTTCGCGTTACCATCGGCAAAGCAACGTTAATGGATAATAATGCTCTGAAAGCTAACGCGGTTTTATTTACGTTCAAAGGAATTTCGCGGCGTTGGAGAGCATCGGGAAATCGTTTTAAAAATACGCCCGTATAACGACATGGCTACGCTGAACACGAGCTTTTTTTCTCTTCGGCTCTCGCACTGCTCTCTTTTTTTTTTTTTTAGTTGGGAAAATGTGCGCGAGGTCAACGGAGCGTAAAGTCGTTAAAACAGGATAACGCATGTATCCGATTGAGAATGGGTGGGATGCAAGTAAAACGCGATGACCGTAGTTCGAATACATAAGTAAGCAAAGATTTTTAAAAAGAATCGAGAGAGATAGCGTGGTCAGCGTGAATAAAACGAGAGAAGAGGGAGCTTAATAATCCGATAGCGAAGCGTTTCTCGTTTAAAGCGCGTTTTTTTTTGCGCGCGTACGCTTCGAAAGGTGAAATAACAATTTGCAAGGGTGAATGATAAAAAATTAACGAACAGACGAAAAGAAAGAAGAACGCGTCTATCGCGGCAGGCGAACGATTAACTCGACGCTTGTAAAGTTGTTGAATCAGCGTTTCGCCACCGACAACCGGACGCTAAGTGAAATCGGATTGCCGTTGCCGAGCTATCGATTATCGGATCAGGCCGTAAATTTATCAGCGAACCACCGTTCTTTATCGTTGCTCCTCTCCGTGTCGAAGCTCGGCAAGCCGCCGCTTTTCACTTTCTTGCAAGATTAGTCGTCGCGGCCGCAAACCGATTTTTAATATCCTGCGGTTCCTTTGTAAGGACAGTTAGCGGGAGACTCGCGTTGGCGATCCGCCGGAAAAGATTCGCAAAGAGCCCCGTGTTAATCTCCAGCGACGCTGGAACGCATAGACGCGGCTCGTGAAAGCTCGCGTTCCATCGGAAAAACTTCATCGAAGAAACGCATCGGGCGAGATACCGTCGTTCGAACCTGAGCGAATTTCCACTCCCAGAGACGATATATTATGGGAAGGGAATCGAACAACGGCTAACTGTATCGTTGGAGTTTTTCTGCGCAGAACGGTCTACTTTCGACAGAAGCAAAGAATAAATTCTTATCGATGGAGAGTGGCGTTATTTCGGTGCGATATCTGCTCATCTCCGATGTTCATTTCCCCGTATGTAGCGTACGTATGCTAATGTCGAGTTACGGGAAATTCCTCGTACGATATAACTGTTTAAACGAATGAGCCTCTTGTTGAACCAGCCATGGCACGCGGTACGCGATACCTTATTTGCAATTCAAACGTGCAGATAAGAGTTACGCAACAGGACTCTGTGCGAGCGTCGCGTCTGTACTTTATGCGACGGTTGAGGAAAGCCTGGATAAGGTAGCGCGGATGAAACGTTTCCGCGTACAGTCCTCGTCTAATACCGTTGTAATGCTTCGATGATGTTCGCGTTTTCCGTCCTACGTTGGAAACGACGTATCCACGTAACTATCGTTGTGATTTATAACGAACGAAGAAACGCTCGGTCCGTTAATCGAGTTTCAGGATAATACGTATAATTTGTAGAACAAGTTTGCTGCAGCAACATGGGAACTGGCGCACATTTACAGGACGAGAGAAAAGAGCAAGGTCCCGATACATCGACAAACGTAATTTCGTTTCGCCTGGCAATTTGCTTTGTAATCCGTTGCAAAGGACATACGGTTTTTCTTTTTTTTTTCTTTTTTTTTTCGCTTCTCCGCACGCTTCTATACTAACGATCCTCTTGTACTTGGAGCGAAGAAGAAATTTAATTTGTCGCTTTGAAATAGTAGCCAGTAGCAAAGGCATATTGAAATCTCGAGCTGCAGTCGTTCGTTTGGAAACGTTCAACTAAAGTCGCGTTTAACAGCGCGAGTATTTCTCCTCTTCGTTGACGATTAGTTTTCTCCGCGGGAGAAGAACGTCGGTTCTTTCCGCCGTGAAAATCGTACTTGCAGTTTATCTAAGCACGTTCGAAAGTCTTGAAACGCGATCGAATTTATTCCGAGTAGCTCTATAAACGTTCCATCGTTTGGCCATCATCGCCACGGACAAGCGTGTGCCGTTGGGAAAGATAAAACGTGAAATTCGTATTATTCAATCGTAAATTCCATCGAGTTGCATCGAAATTGTAAGACGGCATTATGAAACGTCGCAGAAGTTTGTAACATTCACGCCAATTACGGAGATCGAGAATTTCTCGGTGTATAATAAGCGCGCAAATATGTCAAAAGAAATTGCCGAGCGAATAACGAGCTTACCACGGATAATCGTTTGTCTCGTATCGTTTTCTAAAAACGGAAGATATTTTCCGTGGAGCGACAACGCGGAGTAATAATAAATACATTCAATATACGTACGCGATATATTCTTATTTTTTCACTTTTACGTTGTTATTCGACCACTGTTGAGAGACTGTTACCGAATTGGTGGTAGAAACCGAAAGCAGACGATTCTACGTGAAAAAACAAGCGGAAATTATGGAATAAAATTTCTTTAAACGACGCTTCGTTTTTTGAAACAAATCGAGTTTCAATATTTGCCGAGTATACTTAAATTTGGCTAACGGGCTAGATACGAGTAAACAACGAGCAGGAGGTAATTTTACGCGCGAAAAGAAGCGAAAAACGTTAAATGAAATTTTCAAGAAAATAAATTTCGAACGTTAAACACGTTAGAGACTGATCTAGCGCGCGACATGTCTTCAAATTTACTTTTCTCGGCAGCGAAACGAAAAAATGTTATTCTACGTGTTTCAGTTCTTTCCACGCGTAGAATAACCTTCCGTCAATTATTTACTTTTGTTGAGTCCGGAATTGAAACCAGCTTCCAGTGTACTTGACAAATTTACAAACTCGATTTTATCGATAAGGAAGCTCCCTACAAAAAAAACGTCGCTACACGTTTCCCATTTATTTTCTCGCGTACATTCTCCTCCTTGCCGTTTGCACCACCGGTTCGGAACATCTTATATATGAATTATAATTTCGCCTAATATGTACCTATTTCTTGTCGCTGAATTCCGGACGACGACGTGCCTTGAAATTATGCGACTGTGCCGTGGTAAGCGGCTTTGTCTTTGACCATGCTGAGGACGCGCGCGATTAAACCGTATCTATGGATTACCAGAGGTAGCGTTAATTGCGCACTTAACGTCGTTTGTGCTCGAACCTGCGTGGTAACATTAACCGGTGGAAATTCCGAATTAATAGAATTCGCAATTAAAATTGCTATTACAGCCACGTCACGGTACAATTACGTTCTATACACGCGCCTATAAATCATCCGTCGCTTCGCGATCGAACGAAATGGGGAAAATTGAAACGATTCGAAAGTTGAGTGCGAGGAGTTCTCGCGACGAAACGAAGTAGTTTCACGGGTAACAAACGCGTTCGCGTTTTGGCCAGACGCTACCGACTCGACAGTTTGCACAGCCTTGGAAACCAGACTAACACGACATTTCGTAAAACAGCTATGTAAATAAATTGAATTTGCCAAGCAGTCACTTACACGCTGGAATAGGGACTGAGCAACAGGTTTGCCGCTACCTTTTCAACCACTACCATTTTCTACCTTTTCTGCCCTACCCATGTTTCTCGGCCGATTATCCTTTTCATTTCGAATGGCTCCACGTTGCCGTTCTTATATTCACCAATTTGCTCACGCTCGATAAAAGTTACGTCAGCAGGGCTGAGTCGCGGAAATGCATTACGTGTCATTGAAATTCGGGCTACAGTGGCTGCATATATTACGGAAAGCATTTAAGTTTTCTAGTAACGGAAAGCATTCTAGGAACGTAACGAGAAATCACGGCTATCGCGATCATATCGGTCAAATTTGAGATATCTGTTGGATGTATTTAATTCGTTTAAGTGTTTAAGCGGTCGATTATATTAATAAACTACAATATCAACACTAAACCTATCGACATTTCATGTATACCTAATCCTACCACGAGCGGTCAAATAATCGCTTCAAAAGGAAATATGTATCTTAATATAGAAAGAGATTTTAGCAAACTTTTTTCGCAAAGTAAACGATAAAGAAAGTTGGGAATATTGAAAAACGGGTTGTGTATGTATATTATAGGCGTCACAGTAACAGTACAGTATACAAGAAATTCTAAACGAAATTTCAAAAACGGTCATTTGACCGCGCGTGGTAGGTTCAGTGTTAATAAGCTAGAATGTGCGAAATCATCAGCCGTCGTTCGCGTTGCACACTAACTCTTCGCTAACGATGAGCGTACGTTTGCGGCAAGTGTGTCGTTATAGCGCCAGTGAAGGTTCAAAAACTTTCGTACAACGCGCGCGATAATTTCCTCGCAGATCCACATTCCGAATTACAAGTAATCGACCTCGATCTGAATATCGTGGGATTTTTAAACCGGGAAACTTCGCTCGGAGTTAGCTTGGATAAACGTTTCGAAGCGTAACGCATTTTAGTCTCCGACGTCGTTCGGAAATTGTGGAAATTTCGTTATCGATCGTTGGGCGAACCTTTCGTTGGTCAAGGATAGCACCGATTATTAACATTCTCTCGGAGCCCTGTGGAAACATCGAATATATCGAATGGGTCGAGGGCGACGCTTGGCATAACAACAGGAGTCCTTCGTATTAAAAAAAGGACGGTTCGTTGTCACTGTGTTATCCGTGTCCCTGGTGTGCGAAACGAGTTGGTGCGCAACAGAACGCTACTCATTTGTATTGACGCGCGTGACTGTAATATAAATCGTTGCCTCTTTACCAAACTACATCTTCTCTCTTTTGCACGATCCCGCTGCGAGGAAATTGTTTGCTCGATGTAAAATTCTCATTCCCTATTTATGGTAATTATTTACAAAACGGGCGATCTCGCCGGTTTCAATATCTCGCTTGAAATACGTTGTCAAAATCAACATTTTGAACGATTTTTCTCTACACGCGTTACCATCCATCGCTCGGCTGTAGTCACCAAGCCCAAGATATTCGCGAAAAGTTTCACTTCAATTTCATTGCGCTTCATTCTATTCTGCCATGTACCTAACACGCAATTTTCGACCATTATTTCCAACTCGCTTCGGAAAGAAAAATCAATGGATCGGGTTTGGATCGGATAACGATCGCGCTGCTGTGACGCGGCTGATAACGCTACTATGAAATAAGTTCAGGTTTTAAATAATAATACAGAGAAAATTCACGTATCAAGCTTCATATTATATTATATTATCGTTATTCCCGAAGCTGGGAACGCTTTAGTCGTGATATTGAAAAAGGCGACTGTGTTCGATGATCAAAATCATACCGTCGACGAAACAGAGACTTCTGCGAATATCTGGCAAACTAAAGCCGAGCTACGGTAACGCGTATAGGAACAGGTTGTCCGCGATATTGGCTTTCATCGCATATTCCAAAATTATTGAAATTAATCCTCTTTGCAAATAATTATCCTAATTATTCATTTATTTACTTTCAGCGACAAATAGACTAGCCACTATATCGCGATGCGAAAGTTACGCGTGCCGATTGTTACTCGATCGTTCGATCGCATTTGTCTGATTAATCGACGAAGAAATTAATTTGGAAGCGGACGGAAGCCGCTGTTAAATGATGCAGTGAAATAGTTTGAAACTGCGGTTAACCAATCGAAATGCGTCATTCGTCGACCGCAAATAACGTGACGTGGATCACGAGAGAAAAAGAAGGAGAGGAAGGAAAATAAATGGAAGAGTACGGTGGAGCGACTTAAAAAGAATACAAAAAGCTGTAAGCGAGCGTGAAAAAGCGATTGACACACACCGTACGTGCAAATTTACGTCTTTCGCCGGCACTTTCTTCTTCGGTAGCGTATTTTTTGCACGGAATCGAAACGAGTTCTAGACGAGCATTGCCGTCCTTCTCGCGGGTAAAATCGAGGACAACGTAAGGTGAGAGGGTAACGAGGCACATTTGTCATCGCTCGAGTGTCGCAGCGAGTACGGACGCAGCGGTATTCTCTCGCCTAACGCGAGGCTGCAGCTCGTTATAAACGATATTTTCTTTCGTTTATGAATCTCTATTTTACGAGCAAGTTTACGTGATTAGTTGGCAAACTAACGAGCAAGATCGATCGCGATGGCTGATAGAAACATCAATTATACCGTTCGTTATTTCATTTTTTCCGGATTTTGTTACTTACGTCTACCTCGTTTAAAAGTCTCTCCTTGTCAGCGGCTGGAAGAGCTATCGACCAGTCGATCAACACCATCAGGACCATGGCCAGAAATATGACAGTTCGTAACGACGACATGACGTATCTCTGTCCTGCAACAAAAAACCCGGTTAATCCGGCTAATTGAGACCATGGCTGCTGCAAGTATTAAATCAAACGCTTCTAACGATCGACTCGTTAACGACTAGGTTCTCCGACACGTAGTGAAAATTAAGGCCGATTTTGGCTGACCTTTTGATTTAATTTTGATCTAAACCGGTTATTAAACAGATATGAGTTTTCGAAATCGATAATAGACGTACGATATCGGACAGAGGGAAATGTCCAAGTTATAGGAAGAAAGCGCAAATGTCATTTATCGGTGCACGTTGTGGAAGAGAAGCTCGTTGTAGCTTTACTCTATGAAAATCATATACGTTTATCGAGAATCGAAGAATCTGGCGATGACGCGAATCTATTTCTGTTAATAAGAAGCAACGATGCATACACGCGTCGAACCATTCTCGATACGTATCGCGATAGCGTGCAAGTAACGAGAGTTCGTATCACCCCATAGGAAGCTCTAAAAGTATCTAACGACGGCTTCGTGTGTTGATTACGTTTCAGAAAATCGAACGATTGCATCTTCGACCACGTCGAAGGGGTCAAAGGCTCGTCGATACGCCAGGTGATTTAAAATCGCGATTATAGACAGTCTTCGACTGCCGCCAAAGCGCCTTTTATAAAATTAAAAGCAACGTCTGTCTGCTCTACTTTCGCAATGTTGCCAAGGAACGATCGGCGAAGAATATACGCGCACACATATCTAGGTACGTGGCGCGATAATTCGTAATTAATTCGTTTCTCCGGAGGCGAGCAACGCAATTTTTCTCCAACGGTAGGATTTTATACGGTGAAAATGGAAAACGCGTTTTTCCATAACAATTCTATTATAAAATGTTCCCACCAACGTGGAGCGACGGTAGCTCTCTCGAGAACGATCATCTATCTTTCGTGCGTAAGAAGAAGAACGTCTTCTATTTCGTAGCAATTTATTTCGGGGCACTGCAAGCAAGAAAGGTAAACGAGAGCGAAGTTTATGTGGCAGCGAGTTCTGACTCGTGAGGCGAGCGAGATCGATCATTGATGGAATATTTTACTCGATGTCAAAATAGGCTGGTCAGAAAACCACTGTCAGTTGGTTTTATTTATTTGGGCCTGACAAGGGGGACGGTTTCGTCTGTACAGCCGACAGTTCGATTCTGCTTGATGAGCACCGACAGCCGCTCTAGCTGTCGTTGACAGAGCGATAACTCATCGGAGGAAATATCGAGAGTGATACGGTGCTTCCGTTTAAAAATACTCCCACTGCCGAGTAAAGTATCGTGGTGCGATTTGCGCGATTAATTAAATATCGAAATGCCGATGGAAACGGCTAGAAATACACAGGATGCCCTATTTCGATTCGTAAATACAATTCGGGCAACAAGTAATTTTAATGTAGACACTTTAATGTAGAAGAATATATAAAGGTCGGCGTTATCTTTTAAATAGACTCACAGAATTTTTAATGCATCAAACGATTGATTTCAGTATTCTCTGTAAAAAAACAAGTAAATCTATCCATGTCGAAAAACTATTAGCCTAGCGGGTATATCGTACCTTGTCTTAGAAAACTTTTAGAAAACGCATCCATGAAAAAGAAGGGAAGAAACAGAGACAAAAGCTAGTGCCTCGCGACTTTCCTCCAAAACTAATTACACCAAGATCATATATATATCGAGGAATTTTATCGGAATGTATGGCAATGCTCCGTTGTTTCTCTAAATTTGCTGCATCGTTTCGTAATGAACTCGCGCGTCTTGCCGTGGAAGGAAAGTAAAAGACGAGAACAATGGGATTCGATAATTACGTGCTTGTTGCAATGCGTTAGGAAACGTTGGAGAGTACCGTTTATCTTCGGAGACGAGACAAGGCAACGACGGGTAATTGCACTGCTCCCTGGGCAACAGGTTTTCCTCGACTCCCTCTAATGCGTGAATTACAGGAACGAACGCTTCGAACTTTACGATATCTCCGGAAAGGTGGCTTTCCGCGCCTGATTATTTCTCAGAGCTTTCGAAAGTCTCCACTCCGATGTATCGGATATTTCGAGGGCATTCGTGCACTTTTTCGAATCAACTAAATGGAGCGATCCACTTTAGGCGCGATCGGATGAAATGATTACAATAAAGCGAAATGGGACGTTTGTACACATTGTTAGAGAAAAACGTTCGTAATATTCCGAATGAAGCATTACGCGTAGGGGCGGACATTTCATGATAATTTCCATTCAAGTGTCAAAGGCATTATAACAGTCGTGGATGGGCAAACGTAATCGGGATTGTTTTGGAATAAATTATTGTGCCGTCGGTAGGTTACGTAAAACGTTTTAAGCGTGACTTTCTCCTATTTTCTATTACGCGGTCTTCTATTTTCGCCATTATGCCAAAGGTATCGCGACTGACCGATTTTGAACTGTTCTAACGAAGATGAGATATACGATAGACTTTAACGAAAAGCAGCGGTCGGGGTAAATAAACGAAACGACGCGACACGAAAACTCAAACTTTGAACGTGCAGAATTTCCAAAACGCGTCTAGTCAATGTATCTTTATATATACGTATGAAGCGTGATAAACAGAAAGAAAGAAAAAAAAAGAGAAACAGCGATTGAGCGACAAATGATGAAAATGGAAAGGAAAGACGAAAAAGTAGAGTACCTCGTGGAAGCAGTTGCAGAAATTCGAGATGCGATCCGAGGGTAGTCGGTGACGGTGAGGCGGTTGATTTTGGTGAGCAGCTGCGAGAATCGGTGCTTCAGCGGCAGAGTGACTGAGCTTGCAAGCACGCGACCACTTTATATCCGAGACAGGGACTGGGTCGGCGGCGTTGGTGGTGGAAACGCTGGGGGTGGAAAACCCTCCCCGAGCCACTCTTTCGACGATCACGCGTTCCACCGACGATTCGACGATATTTCGACGCCCGTACAGGAGCTTTTCAAAGCTCCGTCCCACGGGACACCTATCCGTCCCCTACGACACCCACTTGTCCCCCACCCTAGCCTACTCACCGTACCAGGTTACGTCGATTAAAGGATTAATTCGATGAATGCACGATTCGCGAACTAACTGCCTCTCTGCCTCCCTTCCAGAACCTACTAATCGCGACAGAACAAAAGGAAAGACATTTTTGAGCGCAAAGAAACCATTTATTAAAATACGAGCTCGTCAGAGCACTTTGATTCTTTGCGTTTACCGTTTCTTACTTTATTCGAGCGGAAGGGAGCGTTCAACTGGCCATAATTATCGCGATTCCTAAAAGATTGCCACAAAGCTGCGCGGAACGAATTCGACGGCAAAATATATCGTGTCTTCACTTTCGAATAACTTTGGGGCTTATTTCACTTTCGAGTATAATTGGAACAAACGATCCTCTAACCGTTTCGAGCGATAAATTTTATTAGATCAACGCGAGAAGCTGGTATCGCTTCGACGCGGCAAACTCTAGCACGGTGGCCTTTTCGTTTCGGATGTTATAAATTGAAAAGCTCCACGCTTGAAGATGTAAGGCGAATTCTTATTCGAACAAGTTCAAATGAGAGGGAAACTGAACGTGGAACGGACGGCAGTCTCGATTAGTTGCGATTACAAATTTGATATTAGGAGGTTTTAGGTGATTTTAGGAGACAGGGGTGGCGGAATATTTTTCAACGCGTGTGGGGATCCGCTGTCAGTCTGACGGACGGATAGAATTGCGGGACAATGCGACAGCTGGGCTAGAAATTCGCGGTGGCAAGAGCCAGGAATGTCTCATCCCCAAAATATGCCAAACGGTATGCCCGGTCGACGTACCACAGGTCTGACTCTTGCCACGAGATCACGTTTGTACTTCCCTATCCCTTCATCTATCATTCGGTTGTGTTGTAACGTGTTCGGTGCTTGTTCCGTGTAATACGCACCGGTTTTACGCGTTCAATGAATTCCTGTTGTAATCGTACTGCTACTGTCCCGTTTTCATGTAACGAGATTGCATAGCATCGTCAAGAGTGTCCTACTCTCCTTCATCGTTCGCTCGTCCAAACTCCCTCGTTTTTCGTTTATTCGCAGTCAGATTATAGATGGAAACCGCTGGTTCTCGTTCGATCGAGCTACAGCTACGTAACGACTCCGAACGATGTTAATTTTTCATACGAAGAACGTCGATAGTGGCCGCTGGCTATTCTATCTCGATATCCTCGAAGATGTAATAATTCCAATGGGCTACGCCCGGCTTTAGAAAATTCTTTGCAAATTATATTCCAATGATTTCTCTGTTTCAACGTTTACGTGCAGGCAACGTCGTTTAATAAATATCGAAGGCTATTTAGATTGATTTTACAGTCGATGATTGTACAATAGCTACGTTGTTCGAGACTTGCAAGAATGTGAGAAGAAAGTTGCGAATAGTGGAACTTGGATATGCTCGTTATCAGGCAATAAAAGGGGCAGCAATCGATATTATAGCGATATGTAATCGACTCGCTAGAAATGGGCCATCAATTGTGGAGCTTTGGGAAACGTAATCACACCAACGGTGACGATAAAACGCGATAAAAGCTTCAGGTCCTCGTTCACCACGACGGATCTTACACGTTTTCCCAAAGGCACTGCCATCAATTTTTTATTCTCGATGCTGGCTACCCCGGAAGTACCTGGGATATTTTGATGCTCGTTAAATCGTCGACCGTTTCGAGAGACGCCTGAAGAATTATAAAGCTTAGTCGTTTAATATATATATTAATAATATATAATAATATATATAAATAATATATATATATAACTTCTAATATATATATTAGAAGTTACACTCAAAGCGTAAAAAGGAGTTAGATAGATTTTTCGAGCGAACAAGGCTAGCGTCAATCGAATTCTGCACGAGCAGTCCAGCCATATTTCATCGACCTAAACTAAACGCCTACGTAATTGCCATCTGCAGAAGATGTGCGAACGATAACCATTAAACAATAATGCAATAATTATTATAATTATATATATATAATTATAATTATATTTATAATTATATATTATTATATAAATTATAATTAATTATATAAATTATAATTATTATATAAATATTATAATTTTATATATATAATTATAATAATTATTGCATTATTGTTTATATATATATTATATATATATTTATATATAACTGCTGCTTAAAATTAGTCTTCGAGTTCATTGTCGAGATATGAACAATGTACACGCACTACTCGTCTAATTGTTTCGATTCTTATCGCTTCAACGAGAAGGCAGTTTGTACTTTTTTGCTACTACTTTAAATCTCCGGATTCTCCATGATACATGACAGTGCAGTATTTTGACTGACTTGAGAGCTAAGGTATCGCGAAATTCGGAGTTCCATCATCGCACGTCTCGAAGCGTTTGTTTAACGATGCATGTATGGGTGCCCGTAAACTGAATCTTTATCTTCCCTTTGAGATTTTCGAACCGCTAAGTACTTGTACCCCAAATGCCAACTGCGCCAGCGCTCGCCGATAAAAACCGGATCACCGAAATTTGCATTAACGACGCGTGGAAAGCTGCATCGTCTCTCTGCGGCTCTGCGTAATTTAACAAAAAAATCAAGGTGGTCATCGGAACGTGTCACCGATGCTTCGAAGTCACTCGGATGGCCGAGACAAAATCGGGAAAAAGAGTAGTGACGAGAGATTTTTGTTAATTAAGACTAGCACCGAACAAAATAGTTCTTCGATCTTGTTTATCCAAGAGACTTTTACAACTTTTACAACGAGATCGACGGATCGATGATCGATCGATTCGGACTCGCAACGAAATATCCTTTTAAAAGCTTTGACGAACATTTTACGTAACTTAACGATCCATCCACCACTGCTTCGCTGTTATCGCTAATTAAATATTTTTATAACTGTGTCTAGTGTCTCGTCTCATTCTCTCCTTCTTTTTTCTTCTTTTCCATTCTGTACCTACACCTACGCCTAACGAACAATTTTGCCATGACACTCACCGAAGAAGAAACCAGCACGCAACAGATCACCTGGTTCAACGCGAAGAAACACTACACTTTTCGTTCGTAGGATGTTTTGTTCGTTTGTACAATTTTACGGCAATTGGGATAGGCGTTCGTCTCCTTGAAGTCTTTATCGTGCGTCAACGATGATTGTGTGTTTAACGTCAGGAAGTACGCGAACCTAACAATGTAAATTCTATCGCGCGACTCTCGCTATCTTTCGACAATCGACAATCGCGGCATGCTTTCACAAAACAAGTAGGAGAGACGTCGACTCGGCCGCAGTAGAACGTACCGTTGTTCGGCCAGACACGAGGATTCCGACTTAACTCCTTGTTGATGCTTTGCATTCGCTATCTTTGTTTCCTCATTGAAAGATGTTGACGTAACGCTACATCCTCTGTACGCTACATCTCTCATACAAAACTAACAACCGATCGTTAAATGGCAAACGTTGCAAATCTTGGAAATTTTGTTAATTAATCGAAATTATTGGTTTCAAATGCGAAAAGAAAATATCCGAAATCTCCTGAAAATATTATTGCTTTTAAACGCGGGAAAGTATATCCCAAGTCTCCTGAAGATATTGATCTTTGAAAAATATATATTTTCCCATTTTCCTTCGCCGGTTCTTTTTTCTTTTCTTTTATTTTATTTCGCAACGTTGCGCGATTCTTGGACGAAATAAAGCTGCCGCTGCCGACGTTACGTAAACGTGTAATAAACGGTGAAAATTAAGTGCACTCTCGAGGGAGAGTTGCGCAAACTGATAATTAATCGGAGGCAATCAAAAAAAGCCAAAAAGTCCGTAAATCAAAGAGTAGCCCTTCTTAGGGAGTGTCCACTTCCATCGAATACGTGTTTTCCCTTGACACAGTTAAAAAGTCAGCTGATGTGTCGGAGGTGGAAGGAGAAAAACGAAAGAAAACGGAGGAACATGGATCGACGTTGTAATTATCCAGTAACGAGGCAGAGTATCGTTGGTAAAGGGAAGAGAAACGATTGTGAATCGATCGCGAGAAACAAAAAGATCCTCCGAAAGGATCAAAGTTGTTACTCGACCGAAATTGGATCTCTCTACAGCTTTTCCCACGTTCGTGTGGCAAGGTGATTTACAAGCAACGAGGGATCGTTAAAGCTTCTTTGAGAACATTTCGATTTCTCGTTTTCAAAGACCAGTTACCAAAACTGTGAACTTTCGCATTCGACGAAAAACAACCGCGTCCTACTGTAACTGTAACTTACGAGACGATTCTCGTGCTTCCAACACCACGAAATATTTAATATACGACGCTCGTCAAGTATCGCAATCGTTTCGCAGCTGACGCAAATAAAATATCCCAGCTTAATAAATCTGTAACTGCCGGTGGTTTTAATACACAGCCTGAAATATCTGTGACCTAGTGAAGGAAAAACCGAGGGAAGAACTTTCTGGCAGAGTGCGCTAGGTAACAAAGGATTGGTTTACCGTGGTGGAAGTAACGTCGTGTCGGTAATTCCCAAGCGGAAGGGAAGTGCCAGAGGGTAGTTTCTATATCGAATGCAAGTCGCAGCTTATCGTGCAAGCCCGATCCACTAAATCGACGGGTTTCTATCTGTTATTCGCGGTCGATAAAATCAACCATATCTTATTCATACGATTCTTTCCTACTTTCTTGTTCTCCTTGTCTTGCACGACTACTTTGCTAATTTGTCGATCTTCCTCCTCGTAATTGCATTTTTTCTCGCATTGTAGAAAAGTATCGTTACAACTTATCGACTCTCCGATCGCAAGACTGCAGTGTAGAGGGTGTAAAGGGGTGTTGAGCTTGCGAAAGGAAAAATGTCTAGCAACGCTTAAGGACAAAACAACGCAGGAAGAACGAGAGGAGAAACGAGAGAGGCATTTACGTATATGTTTGAAAACAATACACCTCCATCGAGCGACAAGCAGGAAGTTGCGACTCGAATCGTAAATAGAGAAACATTTCCGTTTCTGACTACGGCGAGAAAAAGATCGCGGCGGGTGGTTGAGTGCTACCAGAGAAATCTTTAGGCTGACTTCCCATTACCCAGGTCCGATCAGCCTGTAATCTGATTAACTTTCAGTGTCGCTGACGCTTTCGCGATCTCTCTGTTCCGTTCCCTCAGACTTCTGCCGAAACCACGTTGCGCTCGACGACAGATTACTCGTCGTTCTGTTCGCCAAAATCTCACGTCAACGTTACGAGGCATAATTTGTGACTATCTTGTCTATCGCGGATTTCATTTTCGGCAGCTATATGTAACGAAATTTCGAACGGTACTTCGTAACGGAGAAAAAGTTGGATCCATCGGCGTCAAGAAGCGTTCCGTGGTCTTCAGTTTTATAAGAGCCACCGGTACGATCGTAAGTGATCCACTGGCGTATGTGGTCGGCTCGTCAAAAGCCATTTAACTTATTCCCTAAGAATTCCTAAGCCCTACTCGAAAACGCGAAATTCTCGATCCGAATATCCCGCTAGCCCTTCGCTAAGAAAACATTCGCCGGCCCAACATTCAATTTCGTAAACGAAATTACGAAAATCCAGAACGAATAAAAAGGTCAGGTTTGGATTAGGATTGGGTTAGGTAATGAAATATAATATAATATAATATAATATAATAAAATACAATACAATACAATACAATACAATACAATACAATACAATACAATACAATACAATACAATACAATACAATACAATACAATACAATACAATACAATACAATACAATACAATACAATACAATACAATACAATACAATACAATACAATACAATACAATACAATATAATACAATATAATACAATATAATATAATATAATATAATATAATATGATTTAATATAATATAATATAATATGCCCGCTGAAACTTAGATCCAAGCTCGAGACTTTCTAAATCGCAAACAAAAAAAAACTTATAAAGGTAAAATAAAAATATAAACCGCGGAAGCTGATCACAGCGGTGATCGTTGCTCACTCGCATGTGCGTGCTCGAGCGATAAACGTTCGTTTCGAGCCTACTCGCGACCGCGACCGCGAAATTGGAAAAATCGATTGGCAAAACCAGAAACGAGAGCATGCTCTACTCGTGCCAGAAACAGGTTGATCACACGAAATCATGTCTACCCGACCAGAGACTGTGCCAACCTGCCCGGCCCTACCTACTTATAATTAACAGACACACCAGAAAATATACTACCTATCCTACCTAGCCCTATATTTAAAAAATGGCAAAACAGGCACACCAACACATTCTCTCCACGGTTCTCACACAAACGCTCGGGCGCAAAGGACCTACACTAGAGAGGACGTCCCGGGACGCCTCCGATACCCGAGCTTAACACACAACATGCACACTCTAAATGTACGTACCGTTTTCCTGAAATCGACTGACGAAGGCTAGTGACCATTGCGTAAAACGTGATGAAACACGTCCGAAGAAATTAATAAGATGGTATAAAATAATTGTAAGTAAACTAGGAATTGTAAACTTATACTTAATCGCGTGGATAATATTATCACAAATTGTGATTGTGTCGATATATAAGTTAAATTAACGCGTGTCTTGACTTTTTTAATATTTTAAGTTGTAGCGAATGAGAGAAACGACGCAATTCCACAGCCTAACCACACACACGCATAATGTGGAAAATACGTCGTGCACGATACACTAGCACATCGTCGGTCGCTGACAAATGTTTACATTAGGTACAATCATCGTGCCTAATGTCTTTCTCCCATTCAAGTAGCACCTGGGCACGTGAATGAGGTCCTGACAATGGGCACGGAAAGGGTTAAATCTGAAAATCCTGATCTAAAAAGATGATTAGTTTGTCTAATTTGTGTTTAACGGACTAACGTTCTTTGATTTTATATTTCGCCACTTTGTTTCAGATTATAATAACTCTACTTTATTAATCTAATATATCAATGAATTTTGAATATTGCAAAAAAGGTAGCGTTAATTGAAAAAAGACTGAGACTCGATGAAATGGAATAATTGACTCTGAATGTATTACTAAGAAAGAAATAATCTCAGGCGACCTTTTCATCAAAGCGCATTCAAAATTATCGCTTTGATTAAAAAATCTGCCTGTCGCGAAATTTCTTCTTGCACATAAAATTTCACACATTCTGGTACGGAAAGAGAAATGAATTTTAATTCATATTTTTTATACAAGGTGACTTTTTGTACTAAACTATTTGTACTAAAGTTCATTGTTTAAGATCAAATATATTTAGGTGACACAGGTATATTCGTGTAGATACTTGCCTTTTGCAAATATTCATACTGAATATTGATATACATATTTATAAATAACACGAATATATTCTCAAATGTATATGTTTAAACTAATTATTGAAAGACTAATTATTATAATCGCGATGTGCAAGAAGACCTATCCTAAACTAATAAATTTGAAAAAAGAATGTTACTACTCGCGGGTATAAAGAATACCCGCGGTCACTATGCTCGCAAAAAATTCTACATAATACAACTAGTCACCAGTGCCGATTCGAACCATTCGTCCTACGACATGATTGAGTGACCGGAGGAACATAAATGCATGCGACTCACCGTTCGAAGCGGAGAAACATAAACACCATCGTCGCCGACTATCATCCCGCGAATATCATCAGGGAGACTGACATCAGGCAGGAACTGTTGAAAATCCAATGGTAGAAATAGAGGTTAAATGTTATAAAATAATAGTTTAATTGTTATAAATTAATAGTTTAAATGTTATAAATTAATGATTTAAATGTTATAAATTAATAGTTTAAATATTGTAAATTAATAATTTAAATGTTATAAATTAATGGCTTAAATGTTATATATTAATAGTTTAATTATTATATATTAATGGTTTAAATGTTATAAATTAATGGCTTATATGTTATAAATTAATAGTGTAAATGTTATAAATTAATGGCTTAAATGTTATGAATTAACAATTTAAATGTTATAAATTAATGGTTTAAATGTTATAAAGTAATACTTTAACCATTATAAATTGATAATTTTAATGCTACCTTTTCGTCTTCGACGTTCACGGTACGGCAGGGCAAATACAAATGAGTTTGCGCTCGAAACACGTGTTCCTTATATACCCGATGCCACAAACATGACAAGTACCGGAAGGTGAATCGAACAGTAACGGTTTGCTGATATCAAAAAAACTGCTTTTTCCATTATAAATCAACCAAATTTAATACTTTTTTAATTCTTGTTGCTAATTAACACCTTCAACTATTAATTACAATAATCATTTGTACAATTTTTACATTTATTATCAGCTGAAACTAAATTTGTATTTCTATTTGACTGTTTTTCCTCGTAAATTGTTTTAATTTATATTCAATACCAGTTTCTGAAAAACACAATTTTAATACAATAGACAAACATGAAGTTGACCAGTGGTCAAGAGTCTCAAAGGGAAAGAATTGACATACGATATCAATTTGTAATAATTATTGATTTTCCGGAATTCTGTTACAAACATTTTCTATTTGATGACCCATCATAATATTTTATAACTATTCATGAATTTTCATAACTAAATTCTAAGCATATACCATTGTTCAATTATATCATTATATCAATTATAATTATTAATTATATCAACGCATATTATATCATCTCATATTATATGATAATATATTATATTATACTATATTATATTACATTAAATTATATTAAATTATATTATATTATATTATATTATATTACATTATATTATAGTATAGTATACTAAACTATACAATACTAAACTATATTATGTTATATGCTATTATATCATATCATATGATATGATATTATACGATATTATATCATATCACATCATATCATACTATATTACATTATACTATATTATATTATATTATATTATATTATATTATATTATATTACATTAAATTATATTAAATTATATTATATTATATTATATTATATTATATTATATTATATTATATTATATTATATTATATTATATTATATTATATTATATTATATTATATTATATTATATTATATTATATTATATTATATTATATTATATTATATTATATTATATTATATTATATTATATTATATTATTTTATTTTACCATCTTCTGTTATAACGTTTTGAATTTCCATGTGATAGCCATGGCTCTTTACCAATTTTGGCTAAATAGAAATGAAACATTATTATATTCATTCAATGATATATTATTTTTATTAATTCAATTAGTCTATAAATTATACTTTATTTTAATATTATATAATTGTATAATTTTAACTTAATAGTTTATTGAATGTTTTTAAATGTTTATTAAGAAAGAATTCTCTGTCTAAAGAACTAAATTACAGTCAAACATAAATCTAAATTGAAAATATAGATAACAAGCAAATTTTCGGTTTTAAATTCAAAATTACAATACGAAATATTTTCATATAGTTTACAAATATATATTATATGTGTTATATATTATGCTTTTAACTATAAGATGTACACAAATTGTATATATTTCAAATAATTTAAAAAATAATTTATAGTTGAAGGCATAACAAACTCGCTATTTTTTTTTTTTTTTGTTTTAAGCATTAAATTTCAATGAAATATAAATTAAAATTTACGGGATTTGCGGACAATTGCTGTAAAACAATATTCGCAAAGTTGAATAGTTTTCAAATAAGGAAATATAAAAAATGTGGTAGACTTCCTGTTTTAAGTACAATATTTCGTTTGTCGTTGGAGCTACGAATAGTTAGGGCCCAGAGGGAATTTAAAATGAGTAATTGCGATAGTTGAAGAGCGTAGGACGTCAACATAGCGTTACGTGTAAAATTGAATAATATTGTAAAAGATGTAAATTTTCAATATATGTCTTATTTACAGAATTGCATACGTATCTCTAACGTTTTATAGATTATAGCTTAATCTTGTAATAGACATTATTTCTAATCGCACTACGCAATAGATTGTTGTACGCAAAACTAGATTTTTCTGCGTCGTTCTAACTTATTTATGACTAAATATTAACTTATAATTAAATAGATAAAACTCGACCACTGACCAAAAATTTTTTATAATCTTTTATACTTTTATCGAAAGCCAATGTTTAAAGCATTTGCGATTTTATTATATTAATACATATTTCTAAATGTTAGTTACAATAAAAATAAAAAGATTTGTTATTGGAAACATATATTTCTCCCTTTCCTTTTTTAATTAAAGCAATATATCATTATATTACCTAAGAACATTTTCTCTATCTTAAATATAAATTCAATATAATTTGTAATTAAATGTAAATTGTGTTACGTATTACTGTATACATAAAGAATTATGTATTAAGTACATAAAAGAAAAAAATTCCATTAAATTATATTTCAAAGCAAAAGAAATAAGATATAATGATATATTAATTATGATTAAGGAATTATATAGAATAAAAACGTTAAAACTCCATTGTTCTAAATACTCATACAATTTTAAAAAGAAAATTAAAATATTTGTGGAAATTTTAAATATTAACTTCTACTTGGACCTTTGGAAGGTAATAATCATATGTACTTATAATATTCATTTTAAATTTCGTTTTCGCATGAAACAAGAAGATTTTATTCCACTAAATTGAAATATTTCAAAGCGAAGGGATATGATATATTAAATACCGTTACAAATAGAATTATACAAATTTCAAAATAACGTAATTGTGAAAATTTTGGTAACTTTCTAGTAACTTTTGGAACACAGATAAGCAAGCGCCTGCACCTGCGCCAGTGCATGATTTATTCTGTATTATCTGCGTCACAGTAGTACGGTGCATACGACCGTTGTCTGTATTGTATTTTACGATGATGACATTATTGACATGGTTCGCTTTTGTTCACAACTTATACGAGCAAGTTTTTCAAATATGAAATTAAATACGTAATATTCATCATCGCACGATTACAATTACAATTCAAGATGATATGGACCGGCATTCTGTATATTCCAGCTATAATCGCACTTTTCTATTGGGATAATTTATTATGGTGTTACTTTTTTGGTTTACTAACCATATCTTGCTTCTTCTTAGGATGTTTGATTGTCATATTCATAAACATTGCTCTTTCTCTGAAACATCACACTGCTGCAACAACTTCGAAAACAATTGCAGAAATGGATGCCTTTCATAATCTGTTGATGGTTCGTTTTATATTATTAGTATCAAATTTTTCATAACAATAATTACTGAAATTACATGATATTTAATTTTTATAATTAAAAAATGTTAAATTTCAATTTTTAATGGGAGAGAATGTATTGTGAAAATAAAATTTCTTTGTCAAATTAATTTTGATATGAATATCAATATATCAAGAAATTATTGATAAAAATAATAAACAATAGAAAAATTATATATTATCTATGTTTGTATTTCATTTTCATTATCATTTTGTAATTTTATAGTTTATAGATTTTGTATACCTTTAATCTTTTTATGTTTATGTTTTACTTCAGTCAGAGACTTATGACAACTAGTTTACATTTTGTATAATAGATTTTATTAGAATTCATACTCCATATTTTATGATATTATTCTGTCAAAATAGTTTTCTTATTTTGTAAAGTTTTGTATTTTTTATATATGTATATTGTTTTATAAAAGTATTTTTTATTATACTAAGACTTATATTTGTACAAATATACATATAGAAGATTTAAAAATATCTGGGTACTTTTACTTCAATGTTCATCAATTTTTTAATTGAATTTGAAATATTATTTAGACATTATTAACTTAAATATATATAAATACATTGTAAATATATTAATCATTTAAAAAATTATTGATTATTTCAGAAAGGGTATGTAGCTAAAGCTGAAAATACTAAGAAACATGTCAGATATCCATTAGTTTTTACTCGTATGGTGGATGGAGCTTTGCAGAATTTATTGGACTTAATTTTTCAAGACTTTGTTGGTCTTTGGCTAAATGAGTTGGCTTTTAATTCTGAACAAATAATTGACAATATGAAGCAAGACATATGGGGTGCAATTCAAACTCTTCATGATCGTTTATCAAAAGTGGATCATACAAAACTAGTTGTTTGTAGTATAGTAAATAAAATTACATTCCATTTTGAAAAAATTAGACTTGCTCAAACTGCTTCGTAAGTTTAACTATATTTTTTAAATTATTATATATTATTTATTATATTAATTTTTTAATCTTATTATATATATATATATATATATATATATATATATAATATAGAAATTCTGCTTTGTTAAATACTGCTTTTTAAAAGGGACTTTGTGTTTTATATAGGACACAAGGTGAAGATCCAGTATTTATTTTATCTACACACTTAATGTCACCTACAGCTGAACTAGACTATTTGAAGAAAGTCAGTGAATTGTATATCTTGTTTTTGTTACCACCTTGTTATTCTCTTGCTCCAATGAAATATTTATTGAGAGAAATTCTTACATGCAAAAGTAAGTGTATAGAAGCATTATTTAATTATGGACATATACATAATATATATTTGATTTACATTTTATGATATTTTATCTTCTTTTTATTCCTTTAGTACTAAAACCAGCAATAGACTTAATAACAAATCCAGACTATATCAATCAGAAAATTTTATCATATATTGATCAACAACAACTTGCAGAAGCAATGCACAGAAAAACTTATGAGTATGCTGAATCATTTGAGGACTTCATTCGTATGATTAAAAGCTCTAAAGATCTAGAGGTTTTAAAGCATATCAGATATAATATTGTTACTGAAATTATGCAAGCTACAACAATACAAAATATTAAAAGAGCGCAAGGTTTAGATCCAGACACTAATGCATTTGGGAAGTCTGATGCCATTCAAGCTCAAAAATTGACGAGGTATATCAGTCAACTAACATATGCTAAAAATACATGTGAATGTCACATGCAATCATTAGGATGGAATGGATATCCTGTTCAGGTTATAAAATCACTTTTGTTTAATAAACAATAGTAACAATTATATTTAAGGACAATATTTTATAGGCTAGTGATGTTACTGATGCAGCAGTAATTACAGAAGAAAGAATTTTGCCATTGCAATATATTTTAGACAATGTGATAGGTAGACGATACCTTTCACAATTTCTTGAACAAGTTGCCAGTCAGGATTTGATTGGGTATTGGGCAGCTGTACAAGAATTACGCAATGCAGATAAATCTAATTGGCATCAACTGGGAGCTGAAATTTTTTACACTTATATAACATCTCCAACTGCTGAAATAAAAGTTGACAGAGCTATTCGTAAGAAAATGGAAAGTTTTTTGTTAGGTGATATAGGGCCAAATGTATTTTACGAAGTTCAAGATAATGTTGTTAAAACTTTAGAAGAAAAGTATTATCCTTCTTTTATGGTTAGTGACCAATATAAAAATATGCAAGAAGCATTGCTTAATGAAAGAGTAGATGGTTAGTGTAAAAGTTTCATTATAAAAATATAATTACATTACAAATCAAATTAATCATCATTAATATAAAAGTAAATTTTAGACCTAGTGGAGGATCGACATATGGGAAATGGAACATTATCGGAAAATATATCTTTATTCGTTGGAGAACATTCAAACTATGCTCGCAGTAAATTGGACCAACTACAAGAAAAATTAAATAATAAAATGCAGGCTTTGCAAGCATTAAAATCCTCGTTAAAACCAGAAAGTAAGGTTCTAAATTTTTTGGCCAAAGAAGTTGAATGGTTACAAAGTGAGAAAAAGCAATTAGAAGCACATTTAACTCATACAGAAATGTGGGCAGAACATTTGGGTCATTGGAGAGCAGAAGTACAAAGTGCAGAAGTAAAAACAAAATTCAAGCTGTTATAATTTAAAATTTTTTCATTATTAAGTTTTAACTAAAAAAATAATTGTTAAACAGGTACCAGATAATGGAGAATCTCCACAGTTTGTTTTAGTTGTTCATATGACAGAAGGTGAAGACAACAGTGAAAGTATATATAGTGGTTGGGTTGTACTAAGAAAATTACAAGATTTTCAAGATCTTCACAGAAAACTTCGCCAATTATGTTCTAATGTGAAAAATTTAGATTTACCTTCGCAACCTTTAAAGTTTTTTGGAAAGTCTGATAAAAATACTTTAGACAAAGCTAAAATGCAAATACAAAAGTATTTAAATGTAAATTTCTTAAATGTTATATTAATATAGTAAAGCATTGTTTAGATAATCACCTTAACTGTTAACATTCTTAGTTTGTTTTAGAAGATGAAAAATTAAATCAGAGCGAGGCTTTATATACATTCCTTAGTCCAAGTTCAGAACATTTGAAATATGCTCCTCCTTCTCCTAAAAAATCTCGATTCTCTTTATCGACATTATTTAAAACGTAGGTAACTATATTATTTGAGACACCTAGAACCAAAGGGATGTAAGTGTAAATTTTTCTGATATGAAGGAAATCGAGTTTGAAATTCAAATATGTTACAAAACTTCCACATGAAGCCTCCATAAAAATTAAGTTATATTTAATGCTTAACATCAGGAGCATATGCACAAATTTCATCTTTTAGCTTATGAGTTACTGAATATATGAGAAATAATATTATTTATTTAGCAGTCAATTTTTCTTGCTTTTATATAATACTTTTATACAACGTTGGATTACTTAAATTGTTCATAACATTACATTTAACGATTTGCCTAACTATTCCTTTTCTTAATTAAAAATTTTGAAAAATGTCACTTGCATTCCTTTAATTCGAAATACCTCATTTGATAATAACTGTATATTTGTTATAAAAGTTTAATTTCTTTAAATTACAACTTGTTTTAGATCTAACAACAACAGTGAACTGCGTGATAAGGAAGAGGAAGAAGATTATTCATTGCTATTAGATGATACAGATAGTGGTCGATCAGCCACAGATGGAATTTTTAATGTCAATAAAGATGCAATAGCAGAACCTCTTTATACACTTTTAGGTGAAATTTTCGATCTACGAGGAGTATTTCGATGGCTTCGACGATCGTTAATTACCTTCGTTCAAATTACCTACGGCCGAACTATAAACAGGTTTGTTTTTAGTTTTAAACGTAAACACACATTGAACAGAAGGGTAATGCATTATAGAGTTACATTAAACTTATAGATGAAAGAGTTTTTTTCACTTCAAATATTTCATCAGGCTACAACACAAACAAATTTTATTTATTTTGCTTTAATGATTCTTGTCATATCTCAATCAAATTCCGATCCTATATTTAAACCTATTCCTTGATTAAAATGGTTATTGTGATACATTATTAGGTCAGAAAGCAGTGCTGTTATTAGAATTGTCTTTTGATCTATATTTTAATGATTAAAATAAAATATCAGTATCCCTTGCATTCAGTGTGCACCAAATAAAATTAAAAAATATTCCTTTTATAATGAAGGCATAAAGTATAATATAATAAATATAATTATCAGGCAAATCAGAGATACTATTGCATGGGTGTTCTCAGAGCCAATGCTTCATTACTATATACAATTGTTTACGAAATCATGGTGGCCAAATGGTCATTTAGTTTTTGAAGCAACTTTTCGTACAGACGAAGAAAAGCTAAAAACGAGAGGCGAAGCACGAAGACAGTTCTTAAATAACATTCCTGATGTCTTAACAAATTTAGTAGGAGCACAAAGTGCTCAACGTGGTGCAATAAAAATCTTTGATTCTTTACAGAATGTGAATTTAAATAAACAATTATTTTATGTAAGTTATTCTCAAGTAAAAAAAAAAAACGAACTATGTCATGTTAATTATATTCCATTCACTTTCTTTACTTACAGGATATCTTTGAAGTTGTGATGTACGAAGTATTTCCGGAATTTAAACGAATACAATAAACCATGCTTAAAATTATAATTTTGTTATATCATTTAGCTAATTATTGTATTTTATATCGTTACACAAAGAATTATGCACATTACATATATGATTTAATTAAGACGAATAAGTATTTTATTTGTATAAAGTTATATGGTATATGTAAGTGTCAATAAAGTATTAAATATCTTTATAATAAGAAAAAATATTTTGAACTTTTGAACTTTATCTTGAAATTAAATAGTACCACAAAGAAGATTTATATTATATAGAAATAATATAAATTATTTTTTAATAGTTATAAACTGTAAAATATTGCATCTGCGTAAGAAGTTGATTATTTGCAATGGTCTTCAATGTCATTTTATCAAAATTTCCGTTTTTTGTTTGTTTAAATGATTAATTTTGATAATATGAAATTTACAAAATATTAATAAACTGTACAAATTGATACTAAAATATATAAATATTTATATAGAACTTTGAATAGTGGTGAATGAGATGTATATAACTGGCTATTGCAAAACAGATTGATTATACTTTACAAATCAATATAATATACATATTTATTCATATATCTTTATTTCAGTATATTTTAAATATCTTTATAGAATGTATACACAATGTAAACAATTTTTTATATATAATTTTCTTCCATGCATTAAAAAGTTCCAAACATAATTTCATGAAACACGATCCATGTATATCTTAAACGTAAATTGATTCTGTTATAATAAAGTCATTTCATAAGTCATGCCATTTCAATATTTGTCATTTGAGATTCTTTTAAATACATTGGTATATTTTACGGAAATATATAGTAATTTGACTAGTTCCACATAAAATATATACTTGAACAATATGTACAATTCAAAATCTCAAATATGATCAATTTTTCTCAAATTCAAATAATAGTAAAAAAGCAAGAAAGGTAAAAAGGTAAAGAACAAACATTGCAGAAAAGTTAAATTTTGCAGTAATAAATTACAATTAAGTACCTAATATTTAAAGTATTAATTTAAAGAGAATTGATAAAGAAACAGCAAGAAACTATATTTATTATATTACTTTTATACAATAGCGGTAATAACATGTTTTTGGTAGATTTAGATAACTTTTCCCTTAAAAAAATTAAGATTTGCTATCTTTTATTAGCTGAATTATCACTAGAAATAATTTTCGCATAAAAGGGACAGTTAATTTCGATAATTCACTTTTGTTAATATAATTTTATGATCAATAATTCAATAAACAATAAATCTTGAAATACAAAAATTTGAAAATGGAACCGTAAATTTCTGCAATTTTTTAGATTGGCATATTTTAATATAGATTTAATTGGATAATATCTTAAATATAAAATTGTATAATTATAATTGTATAGCATAAAAAGATAATTATAATTGAAATAAATAATACAGCTTTTTTTAACAAAAGGAAAAGTAATTTATAAAATATTTGTAAGCAACTGAAATGTAAATTCATGTACAACATAATATACCATAAATTGAAAAGATAAAAGAAAAAGGAAAATATGCTATTGCTTTTTAATTTCCTAAGTACAAAAATGACATTACTTATGTGATGACTTAACATTTAAATGGAGAATGCAATGATTTTTGTAATTATTCAAAATATAATCTAAAGATTATAAGATCTATAGATTACTTAAATGTAGCTGAAAAAGGGACTAGTTTTTATATTAATTGATATTACTGTTCTATATGAGAATATTAATCATTCTCTTTCCATGAACTATAAATTGTTTATAAAGCATGTAATTATTTATCTTTATTACTACCATAAATTTTTAACCAAAACTTATATTAATGAATTCATAAATATATGCATATTTTGGTTATCAATCTTCATAGATAAATTAAAATACATGGATAAAAAAATATATAATATAAATATTTATTCACAGAAGAAACAAAGATATATTCTTAAATATTAACATTATAAATACAAAGTCTGATAAAAAAAAGGTGGCTCTATGAACATAAATGAATGTATCTTAAAACCCTATTATAAACTTATAAACAACATTTGCATAGCAATATATATAATAAAAATGAAAAAATTTTTATCAAAATGTACACAGCATTCTAAACTTTGCGATATAATATGAATAGTATATGTAATATTGTAATGATATTTAATTTTTCGTTTGGGAAAGACATTGTACATAATGATATAATACAAAATATTTTAAGATTTATCTGTAATTAATATACCAAGAACATTAAAACTTATTAAAAGCATAAAAATTGAAATATTAATTGTCGTAAAGTTTGTCATTAATATGAATAATGTTTTTTAAAATTTATTTGTAATCAATATATCAAAAATATAAAAACTAAAGCATTCATTAAGTACATATTTCCCAATTTAATAAGATCAAAGAGATTCAAAAATAAATTTCATAAACATTTTGTTACATATTAATAAACAGGTATCCCAAGAATAAATATTATGTAAACAGGATAATTAAATGAAAATGTTTGTTTCAAAGAAATTGACATACAATTAAAATAACTTCTATAACTAATATTTGCGATATACAAGTATTTTTTATCAAACCTTGTATGTTATATGGAAAGTAGAAATTGTTATAACGTAATGGTATAAAAGTAACAATATACCATAGCATAACATTGATATTGAAGGAAAAAAAACGAATTATTGGCATGTTATAAATATATATAAATATACAGTATCTAGTATTTAAACATGTAATATAAATACTGTTATGTCTTTAATGGCATCGACTAGAATTATTTTAAAAATATTATTAAAAATGACAAGAATTTTTATTACTCATGAAAATTGATGAAAATAATGTAATTCTGAATCTGTAAGAGCTTTATCGACTATTATAACAATTTATAAAATTCTTTTTTTCTGAAATCACGTGTGAATTAATAAATAATACCTTCATAAACATATAATGAATATGTCTTAATTTTACATGAAATTAAAGGATGTGTTTCTTTTTAAATTGTATAGGATTTTTAAATGATACATGATATTGTTGACTAGTTGGATCCCTTTTTCTATTGCAAGAAGTATACACGTTACCAAAATGTATACCAATCTCCGTTTACTTGGCAGTGAACTCGGGCCAATAATTTATATAATAACGATGTGTTAAACCTTCAAATAGCCTATCCAGCCACATTGGTAAACCATCCAAGAGATTGTCCTGGCATAAAACATTATTTCCACCCTATAATATAAAAGTTAATATAAATATAATATAATATTAAAAAAAGGCAAATTTCTAGAATATAAAGTATTATATTAATTATCGCAAATCAACAATAGGAGATGTGAGATGTAAAAAAGCATACCTCTTCTTCAGAAACATCAGATTCATTGGAACTATTAAAACCTATAAATGCGCCAGCTTCTGCATCATCTGTTCTTCGAGTTAACTGCTTTGTCATTCGTTCTATTCTCTGTATATGGAAATATCATACATGTATATAATAATTATCATCTTTCTACATTTAATAAATACATGATTTAAAATAGTTATATATACTATATATATAAAACATATATACCTTAGAACCTTTGCCTTTAGTACATTCTGGATGTTTGGCATGGTACATACAAAAATATTTACGATGCCCATTTAAAGATAATACAGTACCAACACAATTCTTGGCATTTATGTTTAGTTCTTTTTGTTCTGGCAAAGTGAGAGATAACAGTTTTTTATACCACTCTAACCCCCTTTCGAGAGACAAATGTCCAAACATAAGAGTTTTATTTTTCCTGTAATAACACCAATTATTTTTTATTTTTATATTACAGTTATAATATATTTTTTATTAATATGTTGAATTTACCTATAAGGCCACACAGCTTTATGAAAAGCTGGTAATAATTTTAGTCTACTTTGAACATCGACTAATAATATAATGGTTCTACAACCTGGTTTTAATAGCCGAACTAAACCATTGTATTTCTCTGCCCGCAATTCATGTAATCGCAATTGTGGCTGTGACGGCGTTGGTTTATTATTATCCTTACATTGAGCACGTTCAGCTTGAATACTTGCTTCCTCTAATTTTCTGTATGATTTTAAAAGTCAACATAATCAAATGGATTTTATTTTCAATACTACTTTAAAGAATTCAAATATAAAAGTTCAAAACGGAATTTACATAAATTAAATATAAAATGAGAATGATGTTGAAATATAAAAAATTGAAATTTTGAATCTTCTAAACTAAATAGAACATAATGTTACTTACGCTAGATATGACATCCCATATCCCGCAGCACCAATTAACATTAAAGTAGCAATTACTGATACTAAAGGCAATATTTGCTCCTTAGTAAGACTATCAGAAATATAATCTACAGCTAATAATGCTTTTCCAATAAGTTTGTCTACAGTACCCTATACAAAATTACATTTAAAATTAATTTTAAATTGTGATGTAAAATAGAAGGTTAATCTTAGTTTCTTTTGAGAAAAAACTAGAATGCATACCTGTGCATGTTCATCTGCTAGTTCTCCTACAACTGCGGCATATGGTAAAGCTTCAGATGCACGTAATAATCTTTGTATGGTTTGTTCTAAGTTGCGACGTGTTTCATTCCACTGAGTTTCATCTTGAGCAGCTTCGATCCAACCAGTAGGTAACCATTCATATTTCAAATGATTCGCGTCCCTTCTCCAAATAATAACAATATGTAATAAAGGCTCTAAAGGACTACCTTCTCCTGTCGATAATGCTGATACAAATTCTGGTTGTGTATCCTTAAATACATACGTATATCGTACTCTTTCAGTACTGTAAATTAAACATTGCAAAATAAGTTGAGTAATATAAATATCTATAATTTAAAATTTATAGAAATAGTTAAATTATATAATGCATCATGTGCATATTAAATGAATAAATATTACTGAGCTATAACTCATAATAAACCATAATAAAAAAATATTGATCAAATCATTTATGATAGAAAATATTAAAATCACTAATTAATAAATACGATTTAACCTGTAATAAGAATAAAATATTTAAAAATTCGCATATATTTGAAGAATTGTTACCTGTAAGATGATTCTAAAGCTGCTTGTCTAAATTTATGCCTAGCTAAGTCATGAAGAGGACTATTTTGTTGTGATATTAAAACTGCACATAATCGTTTTTGAGGTCTTAACCACTCAGGTGGACAAACTGAGTCTAGCATTGCTTGATTTGAAAGTCTTGGTAGAGCAAGGAATTTATTATTTGAAATAACATTGTGCATTGTGTCACTTGATATATCTTTCATACTGACAGATGCCATAGGTTTCTCAGAATTTTCATTAAATAACAATAAAGTATCCAAGTCTACAGAAATTTTATACTTCATTATAATAAGTTCAGTGTCTAGTTTTCCCGTCTACAAAGGAAATTGTAATTAAAATAATTGAAAAATTATATAATTCAATAAGTCAAGTAAGAATAAAGTGTACCTGAACAAAACCAAATGCAACACGATCTCTATAATAAAATGCAATGAATAGATATCGTAATCTCACAGATTCTTTCTTATCAAATATTAAAGCTCGAATTCGATTATCTATCCATCCTGAGAGAAAATTATCTACATTATTTTTATTTATATTAGGTATTAATTTATATGGAAATTTGTTTCGTAAGAAGTCTGTAAAAGAAATAAACAATTTAATTCTATCACATTACAAAATAGAAATATAAACTACATTATATAATACATACCAACAATCTTTTGGATACTAAAAAGAGATTCTTTATATACACTTGTACGGCCATCTATTGTAACAACAAGACATGGTAGCGAATGAATTCCTAGTTTCCTTGCTAAAGCAGACTCTTTTTCAGCATGTGCAGTTGCTAAACCAAGACCCAATGGTTCTAACTCATCAATCAAACGTCGCCATGTTGGTTCTACTTGTAAACATGCAAAACACCAGTCCGAATAAAATAATATCAGATAAGGTGTACGTAAAGTTTTTGGAACTATTACATTTTCAAATGATCTGCAAAAATCATTTATATTTAAAATATCTATAATATAATAATACAAACGAACATAGTATTGAGTTGCTCAGGAAGTTCATAATGTTTTTGAAATTTTTCTTTAATGAGTTTAAATACATTTACTAATAGTAAAGTAATAAATAAATTTTACTAAGAATAGAATTATTAAGAATAATTCTAATAAATGGCAAAATATTATTATGAAAATCTATAGATTGTTTAATAAAATTTTAATTCTATTATCATGAAATCTTCTTAAATTTTGCTATTGCTTCCTAAACAATACAATACAACCCATATATATTAGACACTTTTTAACAGAATGATACAAACCGATATGTGATGCTCATCTTATAGAAAAGTGAAATGTCTCGATTTTGATAATGAAATTTGAAGTTTCTGGCAAATAGTTCTTCCAATGGATCAAAGACATTGTTAAAGTGACTATTATCTCTTCGTTGCCTAGAAATACTTTCTTCTGTAATTCCATGATTATCAAATTTTCTTCTTCTTTCTGGATCTGTTAAAATCTAGAAATAAAAAAATTTCTAATGAAAGAAGATGATAAATTACGTTGTATTTTTTATTGATATTAATTTTACCTCATAAGCTTTGGTAATTTCCACAAATTTGTTTTCTGCACCTGGGTGATTCGTTTTATCTGGATGCCTAACAAAATAAATTTTATTTGGAAAAATAAATTCAATTCATTGTATTAGCACTGATACAGAACACTGATAATCCAAGATACATAAATAAGAAATCATTTGAAGTTATTTATCTTTGCTTTTTGATTAGATATCACTCATTTGCTACAATAATGACATAACTCAAAATTTGTAGTTTTTGAGTCAATAATATATAAAAAAAAACAGTTGTGTTGTTTTAAGGATGAGTATAAATTTATTAAACTGAATGAGAATATTATAATATTTTTGTATAAATTAATCAAGCTTATCACAACAATCTGTGATTTTAATACAATATTCTTACAAAATTATAACGATTCAAGATATTAAAATTTTTCCTTGAATTTTTTATTTTTGAGTTATTTTATATTGTTGCAGCAAATGAGCGATATACTTAAATAATTGGCATACTTTAGTACAATGTCAATGAAGTCTATAATTCTAAATATAAAATAGCTTATTTTTGTTAATAGCAAACACCTTCAGTATATTCAAATGGTTTCTAAAATATATAAAAGTAAAAGTGAATATTAATCTTCATAAAATAATAATGAAATAATAGAGAATCCTACACATACCATTCTTTGACAAGATTTTTGTACGCTTTTCTAATTTCTTGTAAGGTCGCACGTTTGTGAACACCTAATATTTTATACGGATTTCCCAATGACTCACTTGCGCTGACCGTCGACAATAGGTGGGTTGTTACGATAAAAATCACAATAAAAAATGAGAACCTCATTAATAATTCTATATTAATCGCTTTCCTATTACTATTATTTGATCGTTTGGCTACTGACTCAGAGGTTCTTAAAAAATTAATCGATAACATTATTTGTGACGCAGTTTTAACATGAATGTATATCTAGTTGATTTACGGCACTTAACATCGAGTCTGCATCGATTAAAACTATCCTTTCTTCGTCTTGCAATATTTAACGAACATGTTCAAATCACGAATTTTTTTCTTATCTTTGCGCCGGAAACTCTGTCATTGCAATTTTATAGTGATGTTTCTCGACAACCATGTTGTCAAATGGAATATACACAGTGAACACTAAATCTTAGGCTTAGAATGCTCTAGTAGGATAGGATAGAATCGATTACGAGATGGCGTTAAAATACATTTTTAATTTGTACTTTTTCTATGTCTCTTTCTCTTGTATCTTAGAAAGTAAAACAAAAGTTCAAGAAGTATTTTTATTATATTATTTAGACGATAAACATATTAATTACATAGAAACTGTTCCTCATATAAATTAGAATACGAAGAAATTTATTTTACTAAATTATACTTCTTCACATTCACATAAAATGTAATTTATTATTATTTTGAATTAAAATTACATTTCTATATGTTTGTCTTCATTGAAAGAAATTAATAGTAAATAGTAAAAAGATTATATATTCTTGGTTACATAAATTGTTTATTAATTTAATTATGCTGTTTTATTACATATAAATTTATGCTTATAATGGATACTTTACTTAGTAATATTTTGTTATTAAAAAATATAACAAATTATCAAATTATCTAGTGATTTATTTTTAAATCTAGTAACTAAAGCTCCGCTTGTTAGCAAAAGCTGGTGCCACTTTCTCTCCCTTAAAAATTTATAAAAATAAATCGGACAGCTTCCAATTAAACTACCCAGTTTATAGAACAAATCGATTATTTGTCGTCAAAGAAAACACATTCCAAATCTAGCGAATGTGTGCAATTATGAGGAAATATTTTCTGTCATAACTTATATCAAAATGTAACAACATATATATATTCCGTATGTTCCTACATACTCTCTTGTTTGAACGAGATGGGAACTACTTAATTATATTGGTTTTGTTGTCTTCTATTATATCACACGTTCATATGTATTATTGAGAAAAATATAAAAGAAATACTGAATCCCAATAATATTAATTTTTGCGAATAAATCGTTGTCTCGACATTACTATTTTTCGATGGTCATAGACTGTGACGTGTGACATAACATCTAATATTATAGATCTACTTTAATATAGAAAAATGGCTACTTGGGTTGAAGATGAAATCGGACGAAAATGGGATCGGTGTTTTACCGATGCTATATTTAAATTTGGTAATTATGATTCAATAATTGAGAGTCTCGTTGAACATTAAAATAATAAAAGATCGAATTTATTTATTATAATAATAACGACGTTTGCATAGGAGGAGGAATTCTACTTGGAGGAGTATTCTCCCTATTTTTTTTCAAACGTAAGTCTTAAATCACTTAATATATTCTTTTAACAAAAGAATCCCTACATATTTTCTAATATTAATAAAAATTTACATTTAATATTATAATGGATTTGATTTATTTTTGTTTAAATGAATTCATAACTTTTGAAAGTTAACTTCAAATTTTGACTGAAAAATATAAATAATATAATATTATACGTTCAATTTCATATAATTTTACATTTTTACACAAGTATTTCTTTCGCTTTCAAATTTTAGATAATGAAAGTTGTTTCTTTACACATATGATATAGGTTAGGTTCTACGATATTTCCAATATGAAATCTTGATATGATATTATTATTAGATATCTTTTAACTTATTAATTAAACAGTTTAATGTTATGTTGTTCAAAAACTTTGTAATAAAAATTAAGAAAGATTTAATTAGAAGTAAACTTTTTAAATCTATAACATCACAAATTTTTATTGAAAAATTATTTGCCTTTTTTTGTAATAAATTTCTTCAAATAGCTTTTACAGGTTTCTAGAGTATTTAATTTTTTATCTATATCTTTCGAATAAGTTTTGTAAAAATTACAATAATTAATAATGAAACAATATTGTATTTCTATAATTTCTATAATTAATATAAATCCTTTATTTTCTTTTGTATCCAACTAAGAGCAGTATTTGTTTGAAAATTTTATTATTTAATAGAATAAAAGAAAACTACAAACTTTTTGAACAATCCAATAATAAAAAAAATCTCATGCTTTAATCATATATATCATTATTATTCATTTATAATTAATATTTTAACAAATATATGAATATGTATATATTACAAAATAATTTAAATATTAATTTTCTTTTAGGAAGAAAGTGGCCTATTATAACTGGTGGAGGTTTTGGATTAGGTATGGCATATGCTAATTGTCAAGAAGATTTGAATTCCACGATAAGACAACAAAAATCCAGGGAATGTAGTAAGCCAAATAAAGAAAAACCAGCTGAAGAGAAGAAAAGTTCTTAGCAAACTTCCTATAAAAAAAAATTGTTATGCTGTTACCAGGCAACATACAATATATCAATAAATTAGTTGAACTTGTATTATAGTGTCATACAAAATAAACTCTTTCATAATTTTAAATTAACATAATTTAAAAATGTGAAATATACATATTTGTTATTGATTTTATTATCATTAGTATTTAAAAATATTCAAATGATTATAAATAAAATATTTATTTTGTATATTCAGTTTTTTTAATGTTTTTAGTATATCAATTATTTTTATAAAAAAAAATCGAAATATTTTAGAACAATGCAATAGTTATAAAATAATAATTTATGATATCAATGATATATACAAAATTAAATATATAAAATTCATATTTATGTCATATAAATCTTTTTTGTTTCCAAACATCTTTTTATAAAGACTATGCTTTCTATACAGTGCAGTATTAATTAGTGGTAAATAATATAATGCAGTGCTAAATATTGAATTATATATTATAAAATATTTATTCACACATATCAGCATATTTAAGATAATAGTAAAAGTTAATTTTGCAATGTTTATTTTAAAATGTTTCTGTAACTATATAATACACTGATATTGTTTATAGTATTATAGTGTATTAATATTTATATATAATTATGTAATTTGAACAAAAATACAAATTTTATTTATGAAATGGTTGAATTGTTGAGTTCAGATAGAATAAGAAATAAAACTTTTTTTATCATAATTAAATATTCCCATACCTACATGCACGAATAAAAGTTACTAGGTTAGTAACTTATTTGTAATGCGTGTGGCTTTACGGTTTGGTTTCGCTCATTCAATCGTTATTTTTAGAAATGCCATAGTTATTAACTTGTACTTTTTATCCCTACTAAATACAATGAACGAAACCAATGTATTTACAAGAAATTAACGAAGAAAACAGGTTTACACATTAAGTTTTATTTTTAGAAACTTTCATTCGATACATTTCGATACACAAAACAGGATTTCTTAAAGAATGGACTTGACTCAAATCTAAACAGATCTAAGATCTAAGTAACATGGATATCTGTTAATACGTACTGAAAGCATCTTGTCATCAATTTTTAAATAACCACGTGTGCTATAGAAAAGTTTGTGTGACGTCTTTTTTAATACAAGAAAGAAGAATTACTTTAGTTCAAGTGAAATTAGAATAAAATGTTAACTGCTGCTGCGAATTCGTTATCGAATAACGGTGGCTCTTACAGCAATGATAGACCGTCAAGCACAGCAGACCCAGAACTTGCAACCGATCCCGCTTCAGGTGGATTTTTTCACTCGGATTATAAAAAGTAAATATTTCAATGTGAAAATATGCTTTATTTGTAAAAATATGTTTACATATATTTGAACTTTTATTTGAATATAACAAAGAAATTTAACATACTTTCCAATTAGAAACTTTACATATTGTTTTTAAATGTAATGTTGTGTTGCATTATTTTTATCTTTTTACTTGAAATATTTTAATCTTATGTCGAAATTTTAAAGCTGTAGAGAAATAGCATTTATATTTTATAGTCTATATTTTTAATTAAACATTTAAAATATTGTAAGTGATGATAGTTTTATTTATTTGTTTAGATTTGTTATCTTAGTTAGTATTCTTATATTATATTATTTTTTACGTTAATTATTATTTATAAATGTATTTATTTAATATATTGCCTTTTATTTCAACAGTGACGCTAATAAATTTTTATATTTGATTTTTATATTGTATATTTGAAAGTTAATGTAATGCAAATCTATTATGTTTTTTTTACAATATATTATTAGGTATGTTAATAAAAAATATGTAATTATGTATCTTAAAGGAATGTTTTTATAGACACGAAGACTTGAAACAAATGTTGGATAGTAATAAGGATGGACTTAAATTAGAAGCTATGAAGCGTATAATCGGGGTAATAAATCAATTATATTTAATCATTTATCTAGATTTTTCTTCAAATCTTTTGCTATGAAGTATATAAAATATACTTAAATAAAAACACATAATAATACATTTTAGAAAATTAACCTGTTCAAGATTGATAATATGTAATATATGTTAAAAAATTATTAAAAATGTACATACAATATGAAATAATAGAAAGAAGTACATATTTAAAAATTGAGATTAATGTTAATGTAGCCTTTGAATATGTTAATATTCATTAAAATATTTTATTTCTTAATTTAATTTATTATTATTATTTTGATAAACAATTACCACAAATTATTTTTTCAGATGATAGCAAAAGGACGAGATGCATCAGAATTATTCCCAGCTGTAGTAAAAAATGTTGTATCAAAAAATATTGAAGTGAAAAAATTAGTTTATGTTTATTTGGTCCGTTATGCTGAAGATCAACAAGATCTTGCACTTTTGTCTATTTCTACATTTCAACGAGCATTAAAAGATCCTAATCAATTAATAAGAGCCAGTGCTTTAAGAGTACTTTCAAGTATAAGAGTTTCTATGATAGTGCCTATAGTAATGCTTGCTATCAAGGATTCAGCCAGTGATATGTCACCATATGTACGAAAAACTGCAGCACATGCTATTCCTAAACTTTATTCGCTAGATTCTGAGCAAAAAGAGGAATTAATAGGTGTTTTAGAAAAGTTATTATCAGATAAAACAACTCTTGTTGTGGGTTCTGCAGCAATGGCATTTGAAGAGGTTTGTCCTGAAAGAATAGATTTAATACACAAAAATTATAGAAAGCTCTGTAACTTATTAGTAGATGTCGATGAATGGGGTCAAGTTGTTATAGTCAACATGCTTACAAGATATGCAAGAACACAATTTATTAACCCTAATGCAGATGTACGTATAATTTTCTAAAATCATGGACAATTTATACATATAAGATTTATATCATATGAAATCAATTTTTGTAGAGCATAGAAGATGATGAAAATCGCCCATTTTATGATTCTGATTCTGATTCATCTAATACAAAGAAACCAAAATTAACAATAGATCCAGATCATCGATTATTATTGCGAAATACAAAACCCCTTTTGCAAAGTAGAAATGCTTCTGTAGTAATGGCAGTATCTCAATTGTATCACCACACTGCTCCACGAAGTGAAGTAATGATTGCTGCCAAAGCATTAATTAGATTATTAAGAGGACACAGAGAAGTTCAGAGCATAGTTCTCCACTGCATTGCTAACATATCAATTGCCAGAAAGGTAATATAATTATTGCAAAATGATTTTTAGATATATAGCAAATATTAATTTAATACAGAAATTTTTTTATAGTAGAAGTTTGATACAATCTATAATTTTTATTGTTTTTGCACAGGGAATGTTTGAACCCTTCCTTAAATCATTTTTTGTGAGAACTTCAGATCCTACTCATATAAAACTTCTGAAATTAGATATTTTGACCAATTTAGCAACTGAAACTAGTATTGGAGTTATACTAAGAGAATTCCAAACTTACATCTCTAGTAGCGATAAAGAATTTGTTGGGGCTAGTATACAAGCAATTGGGAGATGTGCAAGTAATATAAAAGAAGTGACTGATACATGTTTGAATGGATTAGTTTCATTATTGAGTAATCGAGATGGTAAGTGTTTAAAAACAATTAAATAGTCAATCTATCTCTATTGGGTTGGTTCCGAACGTTTCTTTAATCCTGTATAAAGTATGAAATTAAATTACAATATATAATACTTATAATATAGCTACGTATTACAGAAAGTAAAATATAATTTGTTATTCAGAGGCTGTCGTAGCAGAAAGCGTTGTTGTTATAAAGAAGCTGTTACAAACTCAACCAAACGAACATAAAAATATAATTGCTCACATGGCAAAATTAATGGATTTCATAACTATACCACAAGCCAGAGCATCTATCTTGTGGCTCTTAGGAGAATATTCAGATAGAGTACCTAAGATAGCACCGGATGTGCTTAGAAAAATGGCTAAAAATTTTGTAAATGAACAAGATATTGTAAAACTCCAAATATTAAATTTGGCTGTAAAGCTGTGTCTAAATAATCCTATTCAAACCAAGCCATTTTGTCAATACGTTTTCCAACTTGCGAAATACGATCAAAACTACGATATTAGAGATCGTGCACGTTTCTTGAGACGTTTTATTTTTGACGAAGATGGTCATAAGAAAAATCTTCCACAGCTTGCAAAAAGAATATTTCTAGCTCCAAAACCTGCACCAACTCTAACATCTAGGTTCAAAAATTCTGAATATCAATTAGGAACATTGTCACATTATTTAGATATGCCATGTGCTGGTTACCGTTCTTTGCCACCTTTCCCTGATGTAGCACCTGATCCATCTGTAAGAGATATTGCAAGTGGCACTACTGGAGATGCAAGAGATGAATATTATAGAAAAGAGAAAAAAGACAAAAAAGGAAAAGAAAAAGAGAAACCCTTTTATAGTGATGAAGAAAGTGTTCAAGCAGATGGTATGCTTTAAATTACTACAGTTGTAAACAAGATTTTACTCAAGTACTAATTTAAATAGTCTTAATTTAAATTTTATATGAATATTTTAATTTTTAGAATTAAATAATGAAAATGACTCTTCAGATACTTCAACGACTGATTCTTCAGATGAAGAGAGTGACTCATCTGAGTACATATCAGAGTCTGGCAAATCTGAGAATGATAGTGAGAAAAAGAAATCTACCAAAGTATCTGATGAGTCGAACAGCGAGTCTGAAAGTGAAGAATCAGACTCTGAAGAATCATCTGAGAATTCTCAGGAAAGTGAAGAGGAAAAGTACAAGGCCTCGAATCAAGAAGCAACAGAAAAACCAAAAAGCAATATTGATCTCCTTTTAGATTTAGATGATGGTAAGTTTGATCATATTTAACTATACTACTGGTGGTTTAACAGAGAAAGAACTTAAAAATTATAACAAATATAATTTATCAGTTCATTCAAAACTTTATTTGTTAATTTTAGTGATTCCAATGACACCAGTTATGCCATTAAGCACAGGTAGTCTTCTTACTCCTATCAGTTTGAATATTACAAATGATGTCAGAGAAATTTCAGCCTCATTTATTTCTATAAAGAAATCTGAATTATTAAATACTATTACGGGACATGGTTTGAAAATTGAATATAGATTTACTAGATCGCAGCACTTAGTAAGTGCTTATTTAGTTACTATTGAATTAACATTTTCCAATGAAAGTAGCGAACCTGTTAAAGAAATACAAATAGGAGTAAAGGTAAATTTATATAATCTATAACAATTAAATCATCAGTTTTTAATATTTATTATATTAACTGATATATAATATTTATATATAAGTACTATAAGACAATTTGTTTCATTAATAGAATTTACCAAAAGGAATGGTTATACATGATTTTATGCGAATACCACTATTAGAAGTAAATTCAAATTTGTCCACAACATTGGGAATCAATTTTAACGATTCCACACAACCAGCACATTTTAATATTGACTTTGCAATTGGAGATGACATGTATTCCTGCCCAGTTACTATTAAAGCTCCAATTGGAGAAATAATAAGAGCCGTATTCTTGCCAGAAAATATGTTTACATGTGAAAAAACTAAATTGAAGGGTATGAATGAACATGTTGCGAAAGTGCAATATTCTGGGAATAAGAAAACTATATCCCAGAAAGTTTTTGAGACTGCGAATGTTGCAATGGTATCTAGCAGTGATGAAGAGATAAGGTAAAAGAACATTGAATTAATAATTTGAATTATTAATTATTCAATTTTTAAAAATGTTATTGAATAAAATATTACAAATTTTATTATAAATTTGTTAATTATATTATGAATTTACAAATTTATGATATAAATATTTAAAATATTACAAAATTACTTTATGTAATATGTTGTAATTTTGTTTAAAAAGATTTCTTTTTTGCAGATTTGCCGCCCACACATTAGCATCAAAGTCCTTAGTATTAGTAACAATAAAAGTGATAGGTAATGAATGTTTGGAAATCTGTGTTAACTGCGAAAAAATGGTAATAGGTTCTATCTTGTTAAATGAATTAAAAAGTAATTTAAAGATGAACTAATTATTTTTTATCTACAGTTGTAAAGTAAATATATACCGAATTTATTTACGATAATTGTAAAAAATAAATATAAGACTCTTATGATAATTAAGTGTATATATATGTTTAATTCCACATGGATATACAATAATTAAATATAAAAATTTAAATATAATATATTTGTTATGAGATCATTAAATTTTTATAAGAAATTGAGATTATTGTTTCGTACTATTTGTTTGGTAAAATATATATATATACACACACACACATATATCAATTTTGTAAATCACGCTGAATTACTTGTTAAGCTAATTACATCATAATGTCATACTTATATCCTTCCAAAAAATATATAGTGTTCTACAGTTGAACAATCAAACTTTGTATCTACTGGGTCATAAAAATAATTTATAGCGATAGTTAAGAGAGATTTAACTAAAATTAGACCTTTTACCACCTATAATTTCACGAGTGCTTTTTTTTTAAATAATTTGTTTTTTCATTAATGAGTTTTTTTAAATAGTTTTTGTGAGCTTGTAACGTATTATACTGTTCTTTCCACCTAAAGTAAAAAAAAGTAAAATTTATCAATAATAATCTTTTTTATTCTATTTTAACAAATTAATGACAATTTTCAATGTCTTCAAATAATAAACAGATAGAATAAAATAATGAAAGTAACAACACTTATTTTCTTGTATATTGTTATATATTGTTATACATCAAAATTCACTACTATTTTGACGAATATTTTTTTATAACTTTTTAATAAAATATTTACGAACCTATGCTCATTTAATACTTCGGCTGTAGTTCTGAATGGTACTGGCATAGAGCTTATGACTTATATCATACTAACTTAAATAAGCCCTATGGACCTATAAGCTCCAGTGGCCGATCAACATGAAATTTGAGGGTCTGGGCTTCAAATATAAAATTTTAGCTTCGGACATTTATTATTTTACAAGAATGATAATAAAAAACTTTTGGTACTATACATCCAATTCTGTTTATACAGATGTTACTAAACAATCGTTTTCGCATCATCGCCGACTGTCGAGTACCCGATGATATCAGGTGATCTATAAGGTGTCTAGCGCTGATATATTGCGTATATTTCGGTTTTATTTTAATTTAAACATTTTTAAAAATATTTTATATAACAAAAAAAGTAATTTGTTTTGATTATTATTAACTAACATGTGTTTTTGTACACGTTCCAAGAAAATAATTTTCATGAAAAAATTTGTTATAATGTGTACCACATATTAGAATAATAGAAAATATAAGATTATTAGCATACAGAATTATGTTTTTTATTGTATATTTATATTATAAAAACTTAAAATGAAAATATTCGTACAAATAAAAATATTATGTTTTATTTTATTGATTTTATACGAATCGTATAATTTGTAGATACTTCTAACATGCATGGATAAAAAAATTGAGATGCTTTTAAATTTGCTAAGAATTTTTTAAATTCCGGCGAAGAGCTAACAATGCCTCTTTGTATGGCCTTTTTTGGTAAAGTATTATCATTTCTTTCATACTTATTTGAAGTTTTTAAATTACTCTCCATATGTTCTGAATCTTGACGTACGAAATATTTTGTCAATAAATGATTTTTTAGATGTTGATTATTGAAGTATTGGTAAAGTTCATAATTGTTGAAAAACAACAATGTATAACTACTAAAAATAATTTCACTTTGAATAATATTTATATTTGTATCCAATATATTTTTATTTTTGTTTTTTACCAAAGCCCATTTATCTTCTTCATTATTACAACTCAATTCTGCTTTTAAATATTTTGTACTTATCATAAAATTTGGCATCAATTTAGATTCTAATATAGCAGAGACACTTTTATTTGTATCGCTTTTATTAAAAATATTTTTGTTACGACTTCTTACGAAAGTTGCGAAATAAAAAATAGCTGAGTAAAAGTTGCACATCCTATGAAAATCCATCCACATTGAAAACATAATTATGATTTATCATTCATCTTTTACGATACGAACTTTTTACTTACACATTATTCCATATTTTTATCACCATTTTGAGGGATTCGCTATGTGAACATGCGAAAAGTATTACGAAAGATATAGATACAAAAACATAAATATATTGGAGTACAGTTTTTAACATTATTATCATGTTACAGTATATATAATTTGCCCTTGTAATGTGTAACATTTCTTCTATAGCCTCCGTTTTTGTCGAAATATTATACACAACTTCAAGATCTGAATTTTATAAGAAAATAACGTAACTGCACGAAAGCCATTATTATTATATAGAATGTAATATTTACCTTGTTGTTTTGAAATGACTGAATGATATATATTACTTGTACATAGAGCTATCCATAATCCAAATCCCCAAAGGAATAAACTACTCCACGATATATAATGCGATCCTTTTTGCTTAAACAACTTTAAGTAACGACGATACATTGCACAAAGAATGGTATTTAAAAATATCTAGCTTTTTTGTTAGTAATTGTCCATTACCATTATTTTGCATTTTGTGTGTTACTTTTTAATTCGCTATTTCTCGAAAGGATGTCATAATATTTGTTCAAAATAAATTTTGTACACGTTCATCAATGATATATAAATCGAAAAATTATACAAAATAAAAAAATAAGACAATCTATATGCAAAACGAATACCCAATAGTTTCATGTGTATCATTTACTATATCACCTATTTAAATGTCAGTAATTTAAAATCTACAAAAAAGACATAAATTAATATTATGATAGATATTTCTAAAGTGTTAATTAAAATTTGGAATGTACAATATTTCAACACGACTTGATACCTTGAATAGAGAACTCTTAATTATTTCTAAATTGCAAAAGATGGAAGAAGAGTATAATGTGTATCCTACAACAACATGTAAAAAAGTAAATATAATATAACACATAAATTGATTCAGGAAAATAGTAATGTAAGAAAAATTATATTTTATACAGTGTAATGTATACAATAACATTGCTAAATATTGTCACTGTGCCCACAAAATTTTGTCTTTAAAAGACCAATGCAATAGGTTCAACTGCACTGAAGAATTTATATCACATGATAGTATTAAAAAGAGAATACCATGTAATGTTATAACATGCAAAACACGCAAAAAATTACGTTTTTATAAGAAGGTTCCCTCAATTGAAGGTACATCAATATCACTAATCCATGCAAAAGATAGTTTGCATTAACATGTTATTAATACAAAATTGTTTATTAGTTCAGACAGATTTGAAGGATAAAGTTAATATAATAAATAATGCAATTAGTAAAGAATCAGAGAAACAAAGTAAATCTGATCAAGTAGACTTAACTTCACAATTTTATAAAATGTATACTCAAGACAAAATAATTGATACATACGAAGAGAAAAGTGAGCAAACCATTCCAACAAAAGATGATTTTCACACTGGATTAAATACAAATAATTTAGGCACAAATTATGTGCAAACTGAAGCAGCAAAGCAGGAAAAATGTCGTATAAAAATAGATGAAAGCATTTCAAATGAATTAGGGAAAATTGATTCCATTATAGAAGATATTTGTGCAAAAGACAAGAAAATTTTCGAAAGAATTCAAAAGGTTTTATTAAAAATAATAATTTATTGTTTATTTAAATTCATATAATACGTAATTTGTAGGATCTTTTAACTGAAAAAGAACGCACTAAAGAACTTGAAAAAAGATTGAAATCTCTAACTTGCAGTCTAAATTGTTTGAAAGAAGGTAGTGAACAAAGGGCAGCTAGTTTAAAAGATGCATTAGTAACGGCTGAAGAACAAAGAAATGTTGCAATGGACTTAGTGAAACAATCAAAAAATCAAGCAGATTTAGTCAAAACAGATAGAGATGAATTATTAAATGAGATTTCAAAATTACAAGTATGTACTTGAGAAAAGAATGATTTTTATTAATAGTAAAATAATTATCTTTTCAGCAACAAATAATTGAAGTTGCACATAAAAATACAGATCTGTTGCAAGAACGTAATAATTTAAAGAGCAAATTACAATCTTTATCAGAGGATGAGTCTAAAAGGTAATTTCAAATAATTCTTAGCATGAATATGGGTATAGGTTCTTATTTCTTTAAAATGTAATCTAAGAATCACTTTAGATATTAAATGCATGCTTCAATCATACAAGGTGTGAGGAGGTTGAAAAAGAAGTGAATAGAATGAAACATGCAGTAAAAGAAAAAGAAAATGCTTTAAATAGAGAGAGAGCAGAATTTATGAATATGATTTTAGAACTTACAAACGTAATTAATATACAAAAGAGACGAATATGTGAAGTAAGTGGTATATGTAGTAGTCAACTACATAGCATACATGAAAGAGATGAAGAATTATCTCAAAAGGTAAATCAAATAACAAGCACCAAATTATGGTTTTATGATAATTTAAGTTACATTGGCAGAATATGGAGATATCGGAGATGAAAAATATGTTACAATCAAGTAACTCTACTTTTAAAGAAATGGAGGAGAAAATAGATCATTTGCAGTATTGTTTATGTGAAGAAACAACAACTTGTAACCAGCTGAAACAAGAATTAGAAACTTTCAAGGAAAATCATTTATCTGAATTGAGAATAAAAGACAAAATTATAGAGGAACAAAATAAAACAATTTCAAAACAAAAGAAGGTTTTATATCCATTAAAGTAAATTTATTAAAACAATTTTAAATTTAAATTAAAATGTTGTATTAACAAATACCTACCTTTGTTAGTTGTTACATGACAGTGAAGTCATGGTCCAGCAAGTTGCTTCTGAATTTAATGAGATTAAAGATGAATTACATAAAGAAAGAGAGAAGAATGAATCTTTGCAAATAACATTGGATGAGAATGATACCAAATTAAGCAAGGTATATTTATCGCAATGTGAAAAATGTAGGACACTTATAATTGAAACAGATTATTTAAAAAAAGAGAAACAGAAGGCAATAGCAGTTGCAAAATTTGCTTATCAGAAGTTGCACCAATCTATGAAAGAGTATAAAAAAAGACTCATTTGTGAGAAACAGCAACACAGGTACATGGCATTGATTATTAAGGAAAGAGAACATGAGATAGGATGTTTGAGAAATCAAATTTGCCAGAATAACATGAGAATTATTTAAAAAAGAAATAGTTATGTAGTATGCAGACAATTAAATTTAGTTGTAATTGTTTATGTGATTATGAAGTTTTTTAATATACTCAATAGAATTATATATGAATAAATATTCACTAATTGTAATACATATATTCTGCTTCTGACAACTTACAAATAAAACATAAATACAACTTTACATTGTAAATATATACAATATACTATGTATAATGATAATGATGAATACTGTAAATTATCTAAATTTTAATTTAGATATCCTTACTCTGATCTCAAGGAATAGTAACTTAACATTTCTTTTATACCATGCGATATTATAATTTAAGTGCATCTGCCAATTTTTATCTAAAAATTCTTTATAAAACACTGACATATCATCCGCAGTAATTGACGTTTTCCCTTGTGCTTTTAGAGTTTCTTGAAATTGCTTACGTTCCTATAATACATTCAATAAATTAAAATTTGAAACATATTTCATAATGATGTTATGTAAGAATTATGTTACACCTCTATGAAGGTACTATTATGTTCCGTCCAAAAATTTTGATTCCAAATTTGCGTGTCTTCTCTGGCTTCTCTGAATTCCTTTTCTAGAAGGCTTTCATTCTCAGATTTTGCGAAAATGATCGGTCTTAAATTCGAAATCGGATCAGGCGGTCCGATTAAATCAGCTTGTACAGGAGCTTTTAGGTTAGAAGATACCTTCTAATTAAAATGAAAATAATGAATGTTCACGGAATCGACAATAATTGACATGACATACTGAATGAAGAACTTACAGCGCTAAACAATCGGGTTACATGGTCCCACTGTTTTATTTGAACGTAATTATACATTCGAATCATTTCAGAGGTTCACACATGTTTTACGAGGTTATATTTCTTTCGGTCATGCGTTCCGTTTACACTTAATACATCACTCTACGATAAGGTAAGCTTGTCCTATATTTGTATGACCATACTACATAGAACAATCAAAAGACACAAACATAATTCTTACTCAACAAACAACCTTTTATTTATATAATGACATAAGCTCTTTTATAATCTAATAAATCTAATAATTTCATTATTTTATTTACTACATAAGATTCAATTATATATCTGTAATAGGTTTGAGTATAAATCAATATGTACTTCGATTTCATATTTCAAAACACTGGCACTGTATTTGCAAAAAGATCTCTTTTAGCATGATTTATTTGATGAAATAAATTATAAAAAAAAAAAGAAAAAAATTCAAAAATTTGTTGGAAGTCTATTGATGTAAGACATTTTGTGCTAATCCATCTAAAAACAAATTATCTTTTTTAAATTACAAAAAATTCAATATTTTTGTAAAAACATTCCTTCTATATGCATAAATTATTGTTTCAGGAAATATATCCAGACATACATTGATTAGTATATTGATAAGTTGTATTAATTATCATACATGCATAGACATATTTTCTGAAACAGTGATGTTCTCGACATCAATCTTTTGTGACTCGTATTTCTTAAAAATGACATTCAATGCTTAATTTAATGACTTTAAATATGCCGCATCGAATAAATCGAGCTCGTTTGTTAGATAATTAGCCTTGTTTCGTAAAACTTTAGCACTACTAGTTGCTTCCTCTAATATTCGTATTGTACTTGCAATAGTTTTTAGTTCGGTATCCATTTCGGATGTTGTTTCATCTACTAAATGGCACAGACGTGCAAAGGTGCTAGATAGCTCTCTGCAATTATATATAAATAATATTAAAATTAATTTTGTGATAAAGTAAAAGTAGTAATAATTCAATAAAATAAACTAAAACTCACTGTTGTACTTGATGACTGCAATTCGCAGACGTGAGATCCACTATTAGTTTTAACTTTTTTGTAGCGTGAGATACGTACTGACGTTTAAATTCACGCTCTTTTGCTTTATTAGTCCATGTTAATCGTTCATAAAGATACAGAGCACCATAAATAGCACCGGTTACTGCTATAAGTCTCCAACCAATTGTTTTTAACATCTAAAGAAAACAATTTTAGTAAAATAGATTTTATCCCTCAATAAAATAGATGTTTTTGTTGTGTAATATACTTACAAATCCAGCAACTATAAGTCCTCCCATAGTTCCTTGAGATGTTATAGATGCTATTGCGATTCTAGTAGCTAATGACCAATCGTCTGGTCTTGGTTGATGGTTTGGAGTACTTGACAAAAATTTTACAGAATCGATGCTTTCTGTAGGAGACATAATTGCTGGTGGTATCTACAAATACACAGATTAAATAATAATTTTATTTTTATAAAAGTATTTTATACTATCAAATAAATTACCTTACCTCTTGCGGATAATTAGCAATGGTTAACTTCCTTCCTTGTCTTCCTGCAAATCTATTAATTATGGCTGTAATTCCCCAAGAAAATCGAAATTCTAAATCTTCGTGAAAATCTGCGCATAGATTATCACAATTTAATCTGTACAAAATTTCGAATGGTTCTCGTCTTGGTAAAATGTTTATAGACATTTGTCTCTTATTTTCTGGCAATAAATTTGCCATTCGTTCTGTCATTTCTCTCTGAGAGTTTTCAATATTCAATGCCAACGCAGTGCTGAGTCTTGCTCTTAAGTTAGAACCTATATAAAATTATAAAGTTACAAATTTTATAAAATAAAGATATGGTGAGTAAATTAAAAAAAACAATAATACCTAAGCCATTTTCTACATGTGTATGAAGTTCCCGTTTATATACATTTAGGACTAGTGGGTCGGTATGGAACGGAACACTGAATTCATCAATAAGTACAGCTAATCTACGAATTTCTTCGCTCAGAGCTTTAGACACTCTTTGTTCTACATCCTCCACCATATGATGAATTTTGTCCTTCATTTCTTGAGTGAGCAACATCAATTGTTGTTCCGTGTAATTTAATTTATCATGGACATCTTTCTTAATATACAATTGTTCACTTTTCATTCTTTGTGTCCTATCTAGTATTTCATCTAAAGTTTGTCGTATTTCTCTGAAGAAAGTATGTTTGATTTTATGCACTGAAAAATAAATATTTAGATAGAGTCAAATAGATAATAAATTATTTACGTAGCAATATGTTTTCCACGTTGAGAATGCTGCTCAAATTTCGTTTTCACAGCAGATTTTGAAATACATTCTTCAAATTTTCGTTCGAAATCTTGAAATTCGAAATATCGATTTTGAAATCCCTCTGCTAGCGCACCATCTACAAAAAATTTCAAAAATATTAAAAATAAATTATTAATACAAGCCATAAATAAAGAATCCATGTGTCTTACTATGAGCAGGTTGACCACGTTGTTCTTGCATACGAGCTTGAAGAGTTTCTTTTGCTGAAACAAAGAAAACTCGCTCTTCAGCATCTTTGGGTGTATAAACTTTTAATTCTCTTGACAAGAAATCAATAGCTCGCTCTTGATGTTGTGCTCTTACCTACACAAATGTAAATTGTAAATAAACACAAGTTACATTATAAATTGTAAAATAATGTAAAAAGCAGGAAGCACGTATTCAAGTTTCTATCATATACTGTAAGCATAGAATTGATGCGATGTTAAAAAAAGATTCTATTTAACTTAATTTTAACGAGTATTTCCATGCTACAAAATTTGTGCACATTATGTTTCTTGTATAGTGCACCATTGACTTTACTTATAATTAAAGTTATATATATCTTTCTCAGGAAAAAATATCCTACAGTCAAGAAATATGAATTCCACTATACATAAAGTTTACCAAATAGAATAACTTACCTCCTTTTGCTCTTTGACCAGCTAAAGGATAAATGGGGTATTACGTGAATTATTTAAGTAAAGCTGCCACTGCATACAGCTACTTATTAAAAAAAATTGTGCTTTACACATATACTTTTGAATAAACTAATATTAAGTTGTTTATGTGCGAATGGATTTTGAAATAATATGTAGTACCAGCTTTAATAAAAAAAATTCAGAATCTTCTCATACAAAAAAAAACAATTCATTTTTAATGAAATATATTTAAAAATACTTTTTTAATGACTACATAATGCTATATTATTAAACTTATATTTAGACAACATCCGTTTCTATAACTTTATATAACACATACCTGCTCGAAAAATTCTGGTTCTGAAGCAGATGCATCCCATCTATTATTTAAAATGAAGATATTTGGTTTAGATAATTTTGTAGATACTTTGTGGAAAAAGTTCTTTTCCTGTAATTAGACTGTTATGAGTACATACAACTAGAAGTAAAATGGTATAAAATTCGACAAAAGTGGATACACACTGTCACCATTAAAGTAGATTCAGCATTAGCCACCAGCACAAAAACATCTGCATCTAAACAGTGTTTGTCAATCCACTCATCCAGATTTGGTGTCACATCCACTCCAGGACTGTCGACAAATACTACATCATCTCTTAATAGCAAACATTTATCTTTCGGCCAAAATATTCTCACTAAATGACTTTCACATAACTTTTCTTTACAGAGAGCATGACCTAATTGACCAACTGATTGAACGGGTTGTTTCTCAGTGTTTTCTTCTGTAATCAAGTAAGCTTCACCATTATCTGAACCTTCAACTTGTAAGAAGCAATTTGTTGTGTGTCCTATGCCACTTGGTAAAATTTTATCACGTAACATTGCATTAATAACTGTACTCTTTCCATTGCTAGTTCTGTAATATTTTGTAAGATATACAATTCAGATATGGTTAATACTTTTCAACAATAATTCTAACAATATACCTTCCAAAAAATGCAACTTTCATGTGATCCCTTTTAAGTACATCTCTAATTGCATGAACCTTATCAACATAGCTTTCGATTTTTTGTGCTTCTTCTGCAGTGACAATATTACGTTCAGCTTGCAATGCTACAAAAATAATTTTAGTAAAAATGGTTTAATATCATAATTTTATCTTTCTAAGATCATATTTTCATATTCAAAATCTCAAATAAATTACTTACATTTCATAAATCCTACAGTATCCTGCACATAGTCCTCTATTTCCACAAATATGTCATTGATCTTTTTCTTAGCTTTAACAAAAATCTGAAGGGGAGAATTATCAGTTCTTATATCTGTCAATCTCAAGTGGCTGTCTCCTCCAATCATGGACATTGTACGATTGATGTAGGCAGCCATAGTTTGTTATTTAGTTTATTGTGTAAGTAATATGTTTGGCAAAGTAAGAAAAAATACAGTGCAATATTTGAGGCAGAACGATGATGCAGTGCACAGCATGCAGGATCAACTGAAATCATAAAAAAAGCAATAATTAAACACCTTCTAAGAACAATTGCTATCTATATGATTAAATATACATTTTATGAACAGTTATATAGAATCACAGGGTACTTACTAAATATATATAACAAAACACATATAGTAAGCAACATTGTGATACTTTAACTGATTACTGAAATATGAAAATTAAACAAACAAAAGAAAAAGAAAAGAAAAATAAGATTATAATATGGCACAAAGAAATTTTAATATATTAAGAACAATACAATGTGACATATCAAAATACTATACACATTTTGGTATTGAAATTTATATGCTTCTAATGAGATAAAAGTTTATATTCAAAAGTCTCAAACATTTGTGTGCAATGTACATACGTATGATTAACTATATGAAATTTATCACACATAATAAGCATTATAAAACATTATAATATACAAGGCAATAAAACCTTTTTGTCTTTAGTCATTGAAGTGTCCTTTGTTGCAATATAAATGAGATGAAAGTTTGAATGCCGCCGTTAAATCAATGCCTCCAAATCTTCTAGAACAATTTATCACCATGTGATAACATTTTTATATTAAATTTAGTATTAATAGAGAATATAATTTATATATTCTGCAAAATATTCAACGGAATAATTTTAATCGATTTTTTTACAAGTCATAAATAAATTACACAACAAAGTGTTTTGATTCTCATATTGAATGAATTACTTAAATCGTTACTTATATCAATTGTGATATTTATAAGTTCCGACAATTTGAAGTATACGTTTTATATAAAATGATTGCAACAGATCTTTCTACGCTTTTATATTTTATTTTTTAGGATAAAAACACTCATTACGAAGCGCGTTAATGCAATAATAAATATCACTTATTTATTATTCAAATATTTCTATTAAAGGAAAATAAAAACTAGTTAATGAAAAAGTTGAAAATACACTTTTCGATTATTCGCCGAAATCTAACCTATAATAAAATTTCATGTAGTCCAAGAAAATTGTCATCTTACCGTTAATAGTTACGACTCTCCAGATATCATATTTCTAGTTGAATATGTTTTTAATCGTACGCAAAACAATGAATAACATTTCGTGATTGCGAAATATCTAATGAATTAGAGATTAGATCGAAGTATGTTAAAATAAATTCACGTGTGAATTGATTGGTAGTGGTAACAAACACGTGACATTCTGTAAAAAATGAAGGCTTATTTTTAAATATCATCTCATTTTCTTTATAACTGCTATGTATTTGTCAGTAATCAGAATCATTAAATAATTTATACATATATAAGTTTATTATAATTGGAAAATTGCACATTCTTTTAAAAATTTAATTTTTATTAGAATCATTAAAGTCGGTAATTTTAAGTCACGTAAACTATCAATATCGAATTTATTTGCCATAATATTGTAAGAAATAATAATAAATGTATTCATAAGAATATATTACATAATTAAATTTGGTTTTTGGTGAAGACGATTTTTTCTTTTCATGCTATACTTACAGCGTGTTCGGTAGAATGTGCGCATCTTCTAATGACATGGCGGACATTATTCTATTTCGTCTCGTGTGCACGAAACACATATCCGTGTAAAAGCCAATAATTAATCGAATAGTAAGTGATCAAAATTAAATTTGATATTACAAAGTACTATCTTCTGATGCGATAACATGACCAGCGGATTTGTACATTCCATCAAAGTCCCAAGACTTTATAAATCTGCTGCCAAAATTGTTCGGGAGGTTCGTGAGGAAGGTGGTAGTCTTAAATCGTTGATTTACGGACAAAAACATCCTGTAAGTAAAAGAAAAACAAACTGAAATAATTAAACTATAGAAAAATTTACCGAATATATAACTATTTTGATTTCATTGAATAACTGATCACTTTTCTCATGTCGGAGTATCATAGTCACATGGTTTTCGAAAGAGTGCATATTTATTTATGTTATTCTCAAATAATAATGTTATCTTTTTGTTTAATAATATAGAATGTGTCCGCGATATATTCTTTATGCCTCAATACATTGCAAAGAGAAGAGCAGTTAGATCATCTTATAAAGAAAACTAATATATTAGTGAATGAACCTCGTTTGCAACCATGGTTAGCAAAAATTCTGATAACAGAATTACTTTGGGGGAAGAAGGCCTTGAAAACTGAATGTAAACCTGCTCAAACTATACTTGCATATGAACAAAAATTTCGAGAAGAATTAAGCAATATTAGTGACATTAATGCACTTCAGAAACCTCATAAAACAGGTAAAATATATTGTATTTACTTACCAATGAATGCATATTATGTTTACAGAAATGGGCCATTCGTGTGCAGGAAAATTAATAACCACATCTGATCTCAAATCTAAGATATATTAAGTCAATTTCTTTGTAAGAGAATTATACATCCAGATTGATGGTTCTAATCATCCGTAACAACCGTATACTTACTAGCCGACATCCTAGAATTAAAAGACTTTTCTCTTATATGGATAAAAATCAACAAAAAATAAATCAGAAAGAAAGTTCTTTTGATCAGAACAAAGATCAAGGACCAATTATGACTTTTGTAGCTATATTGGCAAAATTGTTCGTATATAGCATTGCTATGTTTACTCTACCATTTGCTGCATTTTTTGGAGTACAGCATATTATGAAGGTTGAATTTCACATAGATAGATTCATAACAAATTGCATTTCTGTGTTTGCTGCAGTAATTACAGTAAATTTAATAATAGCTTGTTATGTTTATCAGGCACTTCACGAGCCTGATAATGCTAGTGAGATCAAATCAATTGCAGATCAACCTTCTAAAGATAGTTTAAATGAAAAAATTGATTAGATATTAAAACAAATGTATTTATTCTGCATATATACATAAATATATATTTAATATATATTAATAACATATTAATATTAATAACGTATAATAATATATTTGATATTTGTAATAATTATATATAGTAAATGTGATTTATATATTTCTATATTTTTTATTATTATTGTACATATATAATAATGCCAGTAGCAAATATAGTAATTTACTATGTATTTAACAATAAATAGTTTAGTAAGAAAGCACGAGTTTTACTTTATATCCATTATAAAATTAATTACCTTCATATGATTGCTAAAAGAGAATTTTACCTTTTTCAGTAAAAAAAGCAAGATATGTTCGTATCAACACTTTATTAGTGTCACTAAAAAAAGGGATATCTTATTTTCAAGAGGAAGGATGGTCTTTCATGCCAAAATGTCCGAGTTATGTAGAGCATTTAAATGTCATAAAAAATTTAAAAAAGCCAAACTTTATTCAGGATTTTCATATTTCGGAATTACTTGTTTTTCCACCTGACACAACTTTTCACGACCATCCTGGTTATCAAAATGGAGAAATTCTTTTACAAGACAAGGTAATTTTTGCCAAAAATGATAGACAATTAATATTTTAACAATTTTTTTATATCTTCAGGCTAGTTGTCTTCCATCACAACTGTTAAATCCAGAACCAGGGTCTACAGTACTTGATCTATGTGCAGCTCCTGGAATGAAATCATCTCACTTAGCTGCAATAATGGAAAATAAAGGGTAAGACCTACAATGCTATTTGGTACTGAGTATTCTATAATTCTATTTTATATGATGTTCCTAGAAAAATTTACGCAGTGGAAATTGATGAACGAAGGTACGAAACATTATGTGAGCAAGTTAGAATAACAAATGCCACTTGTGTAGAAACTGTCAATAAAGATGCATTAATTTTGAATCCAAGTGAATATCCCAATGTGGAATACATTCTAGTTGATCCAACATGTTCTGGTACAGGTAGAGTATTCCATATATATAAATAAAAGTGTTTATCGTAATTTGAAAGAAATTCTTTTATTATAGGTATGTTGGATAGACAGATAGTGCATGGCAATGAAAAATGTAACCCGCAGCGTCTCAAACAATTACAAGCATTCCAAGTTTTTATTTTGCGACACGCTTTGTTAAATTTCCCGAATGTGAAGAGGATTGTTTATAGCACTTGTTCTATTCATCCGGAAGAAAATGAGCAAGTAATAGACGAAATTCTTGAAAATGTACAAGACGCATACAAGCTTCTTCCCGTGAAGGATTTGTTAAATCAAAATTGGCTAAACTTCAGTTCAAATAAATATAATTGTTCAGACAAATGTCTTTACGCCAATTCTGACATAGATTTGTGCAATGGTTTCTTTGTTGCTGTATTTGAACGAAACTTTGACGTGCCACTACCAGAATATAAACGAAAAGGAAACGTTGCATTAAATAACGGAGAAGTAGGAGAAGTAGAAGTGTTAGACGTTGAGAAAGCAAATAGGACACGGAAGAGGAAAAAGCGCGGGAAAAAGAAGAGCGCGAATCAAGGACCTTCTAAAGACGAAGAAACGAATGACAGCATAAGTATTCTGAACGCTTCTTCTGATTCAGTCAAATTGGTCCAAGAAACAAATAGTGATAACGATAATGATTTGCCTCAAAATGATGGCGATGAGCCTTGTCAAAATGACGACGATGAGCACTCTGAGAATGATAACGAACCTGTTATTAATGAGAAGAAAAGGAAGATTGAACGAAAGATTATGAAGTTGCCTCGTAAAGGTCTCCGACTGTCACTTCATAAAGAAATCAAATTACAGAAAAGGAAGAGGAAAACCCTTTAAAAATATAACTTAGTATCTTTGAATGTTTCTCTATTGTATATCGAGACTTTTTTTATATTGGATTTGCAAAAACAGTAAATACATACTGTCGAATTAAAAAAAGAAACAGGAATAAAATATGATTTTCTTTTCCTTCCTTCTTTATCTTGCTTTTTGTCTGCGTGATATCTTTTTAGTTATTTTTACTGTTACTTTGGATAAAATTAACGTCTTTTTATCGTGGTAGTGTCGCGCAACTTTCGACCACGACACGAAATCAAAAACACGCATCACGTAACAGATACTACAGTGTTATGTCCTTCAGACCGAATACGTTAAATTCCACAATAATTTATACATATTGTTTGGTAAAAGATAAAAAAGATGTAGGTAAGGCAATTAATTTAAACGAAACCATAAAATTACATATCAAATATTATTACTTTTACTTTTCTTTAATTTCATTCAATTCTTTGTTGGCAGGTAAGGGCTTTTTGTGAAAAAGAACAGTAGGTTAAAAAATTAGTTAATAAATTACCGTGTATTCGTGCTTAATTCAATATTTTTCTTTTCATGATCCAAGAACACGAGAAATGGTTCGTTTCAAATATAAAATTTGTTCGAATATCATCCTAAATCTTAACCTCGAGGATACCGTTAAAACGATCCTGATAATCCTTATGATGTACATCGTGTTTCCTCAATGAGCGATGAAAAATACGCCTTAGCCACGTACCAACCTTATCTTACCATTCCCGGAAACAAATGCATTCCATGTGAACGCTCCTGTGCCTTGTCGCGTTGACCTACAAGGTCTTTGAATACCTTTCGATAAGGATCTTTTGATAAATTGACCTCTTATGAATCGTGGTAATATTCAATGATAATACGATAATGGTAATTACGTATGTATAATATAGCCACGTAATTGCATCATTAATTATATGTACGATATGATTAATTAATATGAAATTTTTACAATTGTTTCTGAGATGCGAATTTCATCCTGTGATATTTTTCTCAATGAGTATAAATACTGTCAAATTTATTTAAATTTAATATTGTAACGGTACTATAAGATTATAACGCGACTGCAGTAGTTTATCAGTGTCTATCGAACCTAGAAATTCATGAATCGTAGTAAAGCAAAGAGAAACATGAGCAACGCTAGTTAATGTACCACAACAAGCGTATATCGTAAAGGCAAGGAAGACAGGCGATGGCAGCAGGATAAGTGGAGGCCACTCAACTGTAGAGTGAAAGCTTCGAGTAGATGCCACAATGCAAATACGATATCACTGTACTGTAACAATTATTTCACTTCAAGATACGTGTTACGCTTATAAATCTGCAAATTGCCGTTTACTAGCCGTACCTTTCACAGAATTAACAACTTAGCTTTCCAGAACGAATATCGCGAATAAAAAAAGATAATTCATAGAAAAGATATTAAAATATATGCTATTGAATGCAGAAACTACATCTCTCATATTGTTTTTCTTGATAAAAATGATAAAACTTGAAGCGATTATTGTTCTTTATACTCCTCTGTGCTTCTTTAATAACGCGCACCAATTATGTTCAGTTTTTTAAGCACGCGCCTTCGTGACATTTATGGAACAATGGTGGATATCATTTGAGTTTCTTATCTCTATCGCAAATACGAGACTTTACCACCGTTCTGAAACTATATAAAGAAAGAAAGAAAAAAAGAGAGCGACTGTAGCGTTCGGCCAATGGCTCTTCCAGTTTTATTGCAAAGTCGATAGTATGAAGGGAGACACGGCTGTGCCTGTTGTTTTCGCTCGACTGCCCGGAAAAGTTTCGGGTATCGCGTGAAATCATCGAGGCATTATATTTCTCTTTTATTCTTCTAAACTAAAAAAGTTTTCTCTTTTTCTAATGACTTGCCCCTTAATCGGATATCGGTACTTCCGTGACACGAAACCCGTTGACCTGCTTGTTGGTCCCTATGGACTTCCGGTAGCTTTCAAATGTGACAGCAATCATTTCAGTAAAACAAAACTGCTTTCGTTTGATATTTATTTTATGACATTCAACCTTTACAACAAATAGCAGACCTAAGTAAAATAAATATTATATAATTAGATAGAGAATTGAATAAAATGTTACACTTGTTACTTTCTAACTTCACCCTCTTGAAAGTATGAAATAATATTAAAATTACCATATATTGCAATAATATTAAAAGTACAAAATAAAAAAGATTCTAGATTAAAAAGTGTTTTAGTTTCTGAATTAACGACGTCTTCCCTCCCTTTTTTCAGTCGAGTAAATTTCCGGATAGAAACAAACCTAACAAACTTCAAATAGTCTAGTAGAGAGAAAGTTGAGATTCGGTGTTCACCGAATCCCGCTGATTCACGCTTACTGTGATATACGAGCCGCTCGGCCGCTCGATTACTTAAGTGGTTGAGGAACGAATCTGGTCAGCCGCCTTCTGTGGCGAACACGCAACTCCACCAAAGTATCGACTATTCGCCCCTCCGTGGACAGAATATTATAAAGATGACCACTGTAATGCAACAAATCAACTTTACGATGTGAAATCATGAAACAAATACAATTAAAAATTATAAATATTTCTCGAGATATATCTCGAGAAATATTTTCTGATATTAAACGGATATTATAGGATCAGGATAATAAGTTCTCAGACATTTTACAAGTCTCAAAATGTTTGACAAATATTCTAGTTGGAAATTTTTATACAAAGAGGAGCGTCGGTCGAATGTGCAGTGTTAACGTTATCGCTTGTTTTGTTCGACCTTCGCGGCGGCCGCCTTCTGTATCTTGTATTCATATCATGCATTCTGCAATTCTTAAGCTTCATGCGGCTAATCATCCTAGTCGCCGTCCGATAAGACTAGTGTTCCTGGCTCGAAGAAATGCAAGCCACCTAGGGATTGTTAAAAAAACATATTGAGCACGGGAAGAAACTGAAACATGTTGAACAACATCGAGTCATTCTAATTTAAGTCATTCGAAACTTCAATTACCAGCATTATCAAATGTTGTCCTAGTTTCTTTCAACTGGTAATCCTATGTCCTAGAATGATTGTTGTTTCTCTTTGTGTTTCGCACTTCTACGATTTAAATTGTTAGTTATTCGGCACGGAACGTTTCGTTTCGTGCTACTAATTATCGAAGTTCCACCTGACCAAGCGTTCGCTAGCCGTTATTACGCAAAGGTCAATTTGCGTTGTACGGTTCGAACATTAAGATTATAATTGTTCAATATTTATGTCGTATTAACGACATCGATGTCGGACATCACGCCGGTGTATGCAAATACGCCACGTTTCTTCTGAAATCTTTTAATGCGAAACAGCCACGTTCCTTCTCAGAAATCGCAATCTTCTGCACGCAAAATACTTATACCCTGTATAGACATCTTCCTTCAGGATTTTCCAAAGTCTGTCGCAATATTCTTAACTTTGTATGTTTTACAACATGTTACGAAATGTCACGAATCTTTGTATATAAATTCCTCTTTTTAGCATCTCCTTATTTGCACGAAATCTCCCAAGTACAATGCTCAATTATGTAACATATACGGGTAATATTTGTCAGTTTCGTGTATGTTTTTCACAAATTTTTTTTTTCATTTTGCTAAATTATTTGACCCGTTAGACATCAACGCGGTAATTTATACGAAACTTTCCAAGTCAATTCACAGAATGTCCTTAATGAGTCAATGATCCGTAAATTTTTATCTATTTCATCGACCAACATCTGCTGACGATATTTCCATCGATTATAAGAGTAGGTGGATGGCGATCTGAACGGAAGACGAGGCTTGCGCGTAGCTTCCTGGTCGCGGTGCAACAAGTTCGGTGCTCGTTTCGCCGGCGACGGTTCACTGACACGGGGCGTCGATGCCGGGCAAACGTCGCCGGGCAGGAGAATGGCGACATGGACAACGACGGCGGCGCCGAGGTAGCGTGGTTCGTGGCTGTCCCTCGGAGCGACACACTTGACGTCGGGACGCCATCGCCGAAGGACGCATGAATATGTATACTATCGCGGCTGTCCGGTGTTATCTCGCGTCCAAATGAGGCTCGGTGTCGATGGATAATCAATCAACACGGTGTTAAGTGCTTTTCTCTTCCTTTATTCCTTTTGCTATCTTCTTTCTTTCGTTAATTTTGCATCGAAGTTGGTGATTATAATCTGAAATCCGAGCAGATGGAGCTATTACTTTTTAAACGAAATCAGATATGACTTCTTTTTCTATTCTCTATTTCCTCTTTTATAAATTGCGTCGAACGGTGACCATGCTGGATGGAAAGATGAAGTGAAAGAAATCGATCGTGGTGAATTTCCGGTGGGTAGACTAGGATATAAGTCGGTGCGTAAGAATGAATGGAGGAGCTATAGAAAAGGCTGCACCCCGGCTGATTCACGATGGACTACCACGTTGCATCTATATGTACAACTAAATCGATTTATGTTAATTTTGATGGTCAAAATTGTTTCAAAATTGTTTTGAAATTTCGTATTTTATTTATATAATATGAAATAAGAATTTCTTTGTATTTGTTTAAGTTATTAGTTAGTGCTATAATCAGATATAAAGTCCCTTTGATCGAAATTTCCCGCCGCACCTCGGTCTTTATTATTATCGTGTACCAATTACTGTGCAAAGTTCGTGACCTTAACTCCTCGAGGAATAGTCTAGCGTTACGCAACGTAATTACGTGGCATTAATCTTAAACAATGTAGTCCACGTTAGGTTCATAATACCGAATCGTTAAAGGAACAATTGTAAGAGACTTTGCTTTGGACATTGTTCATGTGCACTTGAAATTTGAGTGTACCTTTTAATTAAGCAAGATGAAGGGAGACGATCGATTGATCTGCAGTGAACTGCAGTTATAAAATAAAAGTGCATCGTAAGCAGGGAGATCGATCGGGAATCCCCGGCAAATCACGCGACACGTGGACGTTCTGCCGGCATATAGGAGGCCCTTTTGTTCCCTATAGTCGCTTCTTTGCCGCGCGTTGGCATAAAAAAGTGGAGCCTTGAATCCTCACGGAAGAAACAGTTCAACGATCCATCAATTTTGACAGGCAATTTTACGGAGGACGACATTGCAGAAAAGAACGCCGGCTAGTATTAGTCGATTCTTGAGGTACGCAGAAGTAACAACTCGATCTTGCTCTTGTCATTACCTGAAGTTAAATTATTCCAATTATTAATCAAATTTCAATTAAAGAATCTGTGACGTAGCTCATAAGGTAACCTAATTAATTTAAATTACCACTATGCAGTAAAATTTATGTTTTGTAATTCATTGGTACAATATCGATTCTCATACATTTCGCAAAACTTTGTCATAATGAACACTACTGTACATTAACAATCTCTAATATCCAAAACGTGTTTCTGAAGGTTGGTCTATAACCATTCTGAAACAACAGAAGGTCTTCAGAAGGTATCCCTTCACGAACATACTTGAATAAAAATGCAGATTTTCCTCAGGATCGTTTCATTGATCCCGGAAGAGCGAGATCGGCTGAAGAACAGAGAAGAGGAAAAGAGAGGAGGCAGAAGGTGTCGGCCTTGCGCCGATGATCGCCGCTGAAAATCAGTCAAGTTTGCGTGCCGGCTCCAGCCTGGGGCAGCTCGAGGAGGCAGCGGGCGACGGAAGTGTGGGTGGCGGCAACGAGGCTGGTGGAGCCGGCGCAACTACTACCTCGGAGCCAGGTGAGAGAGCTAATTATCCAACTTGAGATTGTGATCATCCGAGTATGTGTTCCGGGAACCGGCCACCCAGATCTCCGATCAGATACTCGTGCTAAAAGGTGGCGCAACCTCTTATGGCACGTAATAATCGCTCTGCCCGATTCTGTTATCAGACAGATGAGAGATTTGGTTTGTTGAAATTCATGAAGCCATAAGCCACGTCCGAGGCCATAAGTAAAATATTTCTTGAAAAAGTTTGAGATTAGAAAACAAAATATTTCTCATCTTTGTTCTCTTGTTCTCATAAAATAAGTAGTTAACTAGATTTTGTACGTACATTATTTCCAAAGGACGTATACGTTTTATTATCAGATAGTTTAAAAAATGAAATTTAGTAAAGATGGGCTGAGAGGGAATTGAAAAATCGAAGTAGAAATACAATTGGGTTTCTCAAGGGTCTATGAACGAAACGATTTAATACCACAAAAGCCTGTGCTGTTGGCTTGTACGGCGTCCACCTTCTGGACTACTTCTTGGTCTGTACTTATGTGTGTATATACCAAACGATATATGTGATTAAGAATTCTATTTTTTTATTTCAATTCAAAAGTACGCCATTGTTCTTGGAAATACTCATTTCTCATTGTTTCCGCTTCGTAAGGTATCTTGGAAAAGCTTTTACTAACATTTTTTAACTTTCCGTGATGATAAATAAACAAATTTTCTCCTTTGTATCTACCTACGTTCTAATAAAAAAAAATGAACAGTTAGAATTAATGAAAAAAAGAAGAAAAGGAAATCGGCAGAAAGTTCATCGACATTTTTCAGCGACATCGTTTGTCGTGAACAGGTGTAATGAAGAAAGAGGAGCAGGAGGCGGCGCAGAACGAGAACTCCCCGAAAGAATCAACTGGTTCAGTGGTCACAGTAACTACACCTAGCGGCGTCGGGACGACGGCATCGACGGTGAACGCAAACAACACGACGACCAACACGACGGTCGTGACAGCTTCTACGATGCCTGGTGGAGGCGCTCGCAGCGACGTAGAGGAGGAGGAGGAGGAGGAGGCCGAAGAAGAAGAGGAGGAAGACGAAGAGGAAGAGGACGTGGAAGTGGAAGGTGGAGCGGCGCAAGAGGCGGTCGGTGGCGGTCTTCTAGCAAACGAGGGTGGGGGTGGAGGCGGCATGGCCGGCTTCTGGAGGCAGAGTAGACCCTCCAGTCCCCGCATGCCGCCTCCGGAGCAGCCGGAGCACAGGCCTAAGAGCCGACACGAGCCGGCGCCCGCAAGATACAACAACCTCGGTTACTGGAGAGCCAGGAGAGTCACATTTTATAAAAATGGCGACCCGTATTTTCCTGGTATTGAGTTCAGGTAAGCTATTAAAATCTATTTGCCGTTGACGATAGTGTTACGTAGCCTGATCCTTGTCATGTGTACAAAGCGGCGCTTACGCTAGTACCCTTCTTGGGTGCAGGTGGCGTGTCCACCCTTCGTGGCCTTGATTTTAGCCTATGAATGAGATTCTCCCTGCGGCATACGAAAGATACTAGTCGTACAAGCGTGATTTACTCGTTTACCAACGAGTTTCAGAGTTAAATGGCATTAATTAATATTGAGGAGACGCATCGCTAAACGGAAATCGATTGTGAAAGTCGAAGTCGTAGTTCTTATCACGGTGATAACTTGCAGGTTTAAGCCAGGAAGGGACATCGGTTCCCTGGAGGCACTTCTTGATAGGCTGTCCCTGCGGATGGACCTGCCCAGAGGGGCGCGACACATCTTCTCCATGGATGGTGATCGTAAACTCACCTTGGACGAGCTCGAAGACGGTGCCTCGTACGTCGTTTCCAGCTACAAATCGTTCAAGGTAAGCGGAAAGGACTTTCTATTTATAATTTTTTATCGATAATATCGCCAGATGAAATCTTAAAGCTCAGAAACAGCGAGAATCATTAGAAACACACATCAACAGAAAGAAATATTGCTAGGAAGAAGCATTACTTTCCAATCAGGTTACTATGCATGGTGTTTAAGATTGCTTGGAAAAAAGGGTCTTAATCGCCCACCGGCGGAAAAGTGGGTCGTTCGATCTGATACATTGCACGAAGAAGAAATAAGGTCCTTAAGACACAGGATCGCGTGTATGTGTAGATCAAATCTGGTCAGGTAACAACAAACCTCCCACCCCTGTTCGAACGAGAGAACCAATCTCATTACGACAGCGATAATTCAACACGTGCAGGGACTTGTGCATGGCGAAAAGTAAATATCCTTTTCTACTTGGGGCGTTTGTTGCCTACGTATCGTTCGTATAATTAAAGCGAACCTAGAGCTGGTGTACACATAACACACGCTTAATATTCATGAGCCATAGCCTGTGTGCAAGAAGGTGGACGGACGTTAAAACGCTGGCGACTTCTACAAATGCGTACTTTGAACGTGTCGGATACGCGTATACATACAGCCAATGCATACACACGCAGATATCAATAGGAAGCATAATAGGGTTGACCAGGTCGCGATATGGCAATTTATAAGAAAACTGCGTATATTGCTGTCAACAATCTTTGTGTATCTGGCCCAGATCAGTCTTTAAACAGGCCACACGCAATACTAATCTGCCTAGTTCACCTAAAAAGAACAGCCACAACGATCATTGTTTTATATCAATCTTCTTTGACAAATATCAAACATTTAAGATCGTGTTTTGTTCGAGTCAATTCTAAAATGCTTACGTTAATCCCTGCATTATTCGAGCGTACAGCGAATCAAGGCCAATTCGAAAGGGATCGTCCACGAGATTCGAAAGTCGAGGGATTGGTTGCCTGGAAAAATTGTCCAATTAACGGCTAAACCTTTCAACTTGATTCGCCTGGAAGGCCACGGGTGTTCATTATTTTTATGAAAGCGCCGATAGAAAGGATTGGATATCATTTATCGTTGCGTCATGCCATATAAAGGGTGGTCCACGCCCCAACCTAATTTCTAGGTTTTAAGGTGTGACCAAGCCGCTCGTTATACCGTATATCGTATCGTCGCAGTTTCTGCTTTCCTACCTCGGCTTGTGTACGATCCGTTATTTCGATCGGCGGTAGTCTCGTGTCGGGTCAACCCTTAATCCGGCAAAGTGGCTAAAGCTTATGTACGATCCTATCGTACTTATAGCAACCTTTGCATGCCGATTGAAGTCCAGAATCGGTGTTCACACACCCATGACCTATATCCTGGATTCTCATGAGCAATATCTAGACTGAGATTCACCTTGACCTATATCGTAAGAGGTCCAATCGATATTAAGCTCTCTACGAACCATCTTGTTGCTTTTAATCATAGATATCATCTGAAAATTTTAAAAGGAACAATCGAAGGCTTAACGAGATTTAAATAAAAATAAAATAATTAAAACAAAATAAAAAATTGTATCAATAATTCTGCTCCTTAAGAATAACTTTGTCTGCATTCGTTCTTAATGATACCGAATCTAATTGTACTAAACCAGTATCAGCTACGTATTTCGACTATTGTTTACCAAAGCCACGTGGCATGAAAGATCGACGTACGTAGGTGAATCTGCGGTTTTGTGGTAGGGGTGGGAGCGTGTCAACGGGACGAAAAGTGGGAGTAAGTATCACCACAGGGTTGGCTGGAAAGCGGGGTGAAAAGGGCTGGCCAATTGGATCTGCGGTTGCGCACCAGTCCACCCTCTTATGTCGCTTCGGTTCCGTTCAAGTGGTACGCCATCCTATTTCGCTTAATGCCTCATTATCGTGCTTCCATGCGTTCCACTCGTCTGCATATTTTCATTCCCACCAAACCAGTCATTAATCCATCTTTCCTCCATGTCGTGATAACGATTGCGCCTTTAAATGGACTCCAGTTTCTTCACCTCGCTACACGGTTGACCTGAATTTCTTTATGGCGCCACACCACAAAAACTTATCCCGCTGATCTTCGTTAGACTAAAATGTAGGTCGGATGCTCGATCGTTTGCCAGTTAATTCGCTCCCATCGTGTCGTTCGTGTTTTATGCCTTAAGTGACTGTCCACTGTTAAACTGCTTCATATAGGAACTTTATATATAATTTAGTCAGGTCAAAATCTAAGCACATGCAGTTTTTGGTTTTTCCCGTTTCTTCGAAACGTTTTACGCTGTTTCATTTTTTCCTTTTTTTTTTTTGTAATATACATAGTCGAGTTACTCCAAGAACGTATGAATCACGTTGTAGCATAGGGGGTTAGCGACGGGGTGAGAGGGTAGGTTCGTATTTCCGTTAAGGAGACCGATGTAGGGCTCTCAAGTCGTAGGGCAGCTAGCAAGGGAGAGACCGTATCTCATTGACCGTTGGTCAGTCCCGCAAGGGATCAATAAACACAACGTTCTCCACATAGACAATTCACAAACCGTGTTTCCACTGTTCCGTCTGAAGAAACTTGACGAAGGAGACTGATATTCTCTTAACGGTTTAAAATTTTACTCATCTTCCTTGAAAAGTATAATCCATTGTTAAAAAGCGTACAATTAGAAACGAGGATCACGTTATATTTGGAAATTTATGGTTGCATTCGAAATTGTAATGAAATAGTGACGCATGGAAGAGCGATAACATGATGAAAAATTAATGTTGCGGGATAACGGAAATGACGAGGAACCGGAGGAAGATATAGCGCCGATTACAGCCGGCTGTGAGTTAATGCAATCAATTATGTTCTGACCGTCTCTCGCAACGGCGTTACTACTGCGGTCGGAAGTAACAGTTTATTACTACTGCAAACCTCTGGGCGCAAACGTAACACACACGTATGTGTGACAACCGTTCATCGAAAGGCATCGATGCTATGTGACGACGTCGACCGATTCGGATGTGTGACACTGACACGGAACTGTGACTAGTCGGGCATCGAGGTCTCCGTCATTTTGATTGCTTACCGCTACGTTTCTTACAATCGTATTTGCATTTTCGTTCTATTCGTATTGCCAAGATGCGTAAGTAAAATTTGAAGAAACGATAAGCTTACAGAATGATGTATCGTACTCGTGTACCGTTCTTTTCTTCTTGAAAATGTAACTTACATCGTTTTAGCTTACGAACATTTCTGTCTTCGACTTTATCGATTGTATCTTGATTAATTCTACGGATGTAATATAAGTTAGGAGGGAAAAGCGTCGCTAAAAAATTTCCATTCTTCAAGCAGAGTTTTACAATTGAATAATCGTCGCGATTATTTATTTCTAATCGCTAGTGGCACGTTTCGAACGTAGGACGATCCGTCACGCATGTTTCGAGCTCGTTCTTCATTTTCATATCGCGCCGGCTTTCGCCGTGATAACGAGTCCTTTTTCTTTCTGAAATAGTCGGCCGCAGCTACTGTCGTGTGCACACGTGTTCCCTCCCGTAAATTCATAAGGGATATAACAGCGCTGGTGAGTGTTCTTGAAAGAAATAATTGTTAACTGGTCTGAAATTCATGTCAGCCACCCTCCACCGTGATATGTCACGAACTCTAACGCCAGAAACTTCTTGCACGTATCTGGCCTATATGCGTCACGAAATCACAAGGAATACCTTCCTAAGAAACGAATAAAATATATAATTACAAAGGACGGATCGGTAACGTGATCGTTGTTGCGTTCTTACAGGCGTCTCACGCGAGGATATTTCATGGGACATGTGACACGTAGGGGAAAGATTTCGATAGCCATAATCTCGGTGAACCAAATTTTGTCCTGCTTTTATCGTCTTTGGGTCGGCGAAAATATTGCATGCTCGCCTGCAGATTAATTACACGTACTCGGCAAGGGAGGGGGCGAAGAAACGAGGAAGGTAGTCGAAAAATATTTGAGACGATAAACAAACTCTCTTAAGCTCGTAAATTTTTTCGATATCCACTTCCTTTTCAGGTAGTTGTTGTTTTTCGTTCTTCTAGGCTGCATGACTGACGGCAGTCCACTTTAATTGACATTATTACGTCGATCCTGTAGACGATATACCTCGAGTTATCGAATAATTACGCGAACATTCGATCTGATTTTAACTGATTGTAGAGTTCGAGCTGGAGAGTTCTTCATCGAGTTTCCTATTTCGTCTAGCGCTCTTTTATTTTTGATAATACCTGCTTGCGTTTAAATCAGCTTTCACAGATGTAGAAGCCTAAGTATACAGGCTGATATTTAATTACACGCTATTTCTTCTCTGGTCAAATTTATAGCATAAAACGAGAAGGAGAAGTTGCTCGAAAATATGACCTTTAGTGACCTGATTTTCAAATTGCGATATATAAGAAAAACGAGGAAAGTTTAATTAAGAGAGTATATGGCGAGATATATGTTTACATATTAAACAGGAATGTTAATGCAATTAATAGTAAGTATAAGGTCGTTCCACGCAACGGTGAGTTCCTTCTAATTATCTCCGTAAGGAAAACTCCCGGACTTGCCTCTCGACGTATCGATATGCAATTGAACGATTGGCAAAGCGGAAGGGGACGTGTAAGTGCGAGTTCAAAGTGGTCAGAATGTTGCTGCGTTACCTACTTTCTTTCTCCCTTCCTCCTCCGCTTATCACGAAACACACAGATTCGTGTTACTGTTCGCATTGTAATCCGCGGCTCGAATCATTTATCGCTGGTTGTCGCGCTGAATATTTATGAGTTTCGAATTCGAAATAAATGAATTTCGGTAAGGGTCGATTAAAGAGGAGCATTTCGAGAAAACTGGTCGTGATCCGTTGTTCCCTTCGGTGCGTATTACACCAATCCACACACGTTTTCGCCACATGACGTGTATACCTCGATCGACGATATGTAAATCACTGCGGCATCCCGTCTGTATGGTATTCGTTGCCTTTTGACCAGACTGCCTGCACGCTTGTCGCAGAACATTCGCAGGACAACTACCCTGTGTGTTACACCCTCTCTCATTCGGTATGGCACGCTCGTTCGTCACGCACTCCTGTAATATATGTCAATTACGATTTCAACTTCTTGCATGCATAAGCAGCCCCGACAACCCCCGATTTTCATCTAATAATGCACAGAATGAAACAAAAGTAATACAATTCTAAGTTCCAATACATTAGAACTGTAGAAAGAAACGCTAGAAGAATTATGTGATATGCGGTGTTAGTGATAAAAACCCATATGAATTAATTTATTTCCATCGTACATTATCATATTACTTTCGAACTACCCTGTAAAATATATTTCAAAAGGTTTCAAGAAGAACTTTGGTCTTTCTCTTGGTGAATCTTGATAATCAATCTACTCTAAAAGTTGTAACCATTTTTATTTTAGGAGCGGAAATAGTTGGTTCTCAAGACGTCGAGACCAGGCTTCTTTTAACTACATAGAAGTTATAGTAATATTCGACAAAGTTCTGCTTGATATATCAAATATTAAGAAATTTCTAGATGATTGAGTGGAACGCTTTTGTACTATTGTATATCGAGCCTATGTGGTCGATACAAATAGTCGTAAGTTGTGGATGATTTTCATGTGAGCAATTTTTATATTAACATCTGATACACAACGTTCACGAAGCTAATATTAGGCAACGAACGTCGCAAAAATCAGGGTTCTGTATACGTCACATGAGATTACCGATAAGGGAAGAAAAAAAAATGTTTCGTGTTAATCGGCCCGGCCGAATTAACCCAACGATCGCCGTGCAAACAGCTTATCGATGCAGCGAGCCTTATCACCTGCCAATTACAGTGCCGCGCGCGTGCATTGAATGCCATGTGGAAACTGTTGGAAAATGGAAATACATCTTTTCTCACCACAAATTCGTATCAATTTTATATAAAAAATAACGTATTATTTTTTTATCAGAATGATAATCATCGCTCTTTTCTATCTAAGATATTCAATTCGAGTAATCGAATTAGTGTTGCAAATGATAATTTATAGTCAGTGACCTGGTGCCAAAGGTTAAGGGTTGGAGTACAGTGAAGCGACCTTTCAACGGTCTTCGCTCTCTTATCAACAAGGTAAATGGTCAAGACGTATATTCACCTTGTTGTACGTTGCGAGCTGGTGTTCCAATGTAAAGGAGAAAGTCAAACTCAATATCCTGTCTTGTTGTTCTCTACGAAGGGACATATTGATGTGAAAAGCGAATAATTTTCTGCTAATAAATTATGCCATGAAGAAAAAATATTCTTAATAATCTCTACCGGCTGATGTTCTTGACAGGGTACTTGGTTATAGCGTAGTCGATAGTAGAATATGCAGGATTTCGTTTTCGTTGAAACTGGAGGTCACGGTTAATCGGTGATGCACCGAGAAAGTTCGATATTGAATACCTGAGAAGAGGTCGAATTACCCGAATCATGTACCAGATTTTTTACAATACATACGGATAAATATTTAGGTCGAACGTAAAATTCTTGACAACGTTAAAAGTGGAAAAAGAAAATCACAAAAATTCTACTATTTATCAATTTGATTGCGTAAATATTGTGCAGCATGAATTGTTGTATCAGAAAGATGAATCAACGGGGTACATGACCGGGTAAATGCGTGAAAAGGTTAAGGGTTGTAGCACCCATGGTGAACCCAGAGTGTGCACCCACGCGTACTTTCGTTGCGCCTTCCATCCGATCGCATACCAACAGCCGGAAGATTGTTGCATAGTGACCTTGGCCTTGCAAACAAACATATGCGTCGACTCACACATACTGCGGTTCGCTGGCAAATCGTAATTTATGGGGACAGCGTCATAAATTACTATACGAACCAGCTAAACTCCTCGTGAATGGACTCTCGTTTCTTCTTTCTTTTTTCCACTGTAAGGTGCCTTGCTTTTTTTCCAGCCGCACGATCGAAATGGCTATTTCATGTTACAACGTCGCGCAAAATGTTCACCTGAGACGTTGGAATCTATAGATTATATACGTACCACATTACATAGAAAAAGCAATATTGTTTGAAATTATTACGACGTCCGCTTGAAATTATGAAAATTGTTTTTTCAAAACAGGGTACATAATATTTGTGAGTTTTCGTTTCATCTAGTGGCAAATACTTATAATTACGAGTATTAGATCTTTCTACGACGTTGTGCCTTGGACGTCGATAAAGGGGTGTATTTTTAGATTGTAATTTATTAATAGACACCTTCGTGAGCAGCGAACCTTACGAGGTTCGTTTCGATGGAAGAGATTGTGTAAGTCGTTCTGATTTCGAGCTTGCTTGGAGTCGATCAGATCGCGGGAACAAAGTTGACCTGTAAACTGGTTTCGAGTCTAGTCGAACAGTAAGCTTCGACAGTGATATAAGAAATCATCTCGTCGTAGATCACAGTCACTTTGGTTCCACGTGGAACAGAGGCCTTTCAGATAGTAATAATAAAGAAAGTAAATAATAAAGACTGCCCGGTAGCCTTGGACAGAATTTATGAAGCTCGTTAAGAATCTAAACACGTTAGAGATTTTACTGGCGATGATCTTTATATACAATAATATTCTTTATTCTATAGCGGAAACAATCGCTTACCGATATATGAGAAATTTATAAAATTTTATTTGTTACACCGATAGTATGTACCTGTGTATTTAGCATACATATAATTGACGAAAATATAAATTAAATATCAAATTTAAAATTTGTAAGTTAGTTAATTGAGAAATATATTCCTTCGGAATTAATAACGTTACCAGATAATTCGTGAAATCTACGGATTTCCAATCGATCTTTCCCAAATTATTGCTGCTGATTCATAGCACAAAAAATTGCATATCTTTTCACTGTCCAAATGTTCTGCTTCCAAAGCTCGTGCCTCGAGTCCATTAAGCGTCTTAGTCACGTTGTCATGAGTACTTATTGTATATTATAAGAACAATTTGAACTTGAACTGTCTTCGATCTTTGTTATGACGTCTTCGAACAACTTTTAAACATACGTACATTTCGAAGTGTAATTTCTTAAGAAGCTAACAATTTTCGAGAAAAGAAAGCACTAAATGGCTTCCCTATGGGTTAAGCTTACGTCACGGAGGGTGCATTACCGGAAGGGTTGCTCGCCTGTGTGAGAAAGAGAGAGTCGTTCGACCTTCACCTTGTGTTAATCTATGCTTCCATTATCATACCAATCCCATCAAAGCTGGCATTGCATTGCAACTGCACGAGGATGAACGCGTATCCACCTATTGGTCGATCGAGTTATCTTTCAATGATGAATTTCTCTGAAACTTGTTTGTATCATTATTTGGGTCGCTTAATACGGTTTAATACAAAGAAAAATAGGAACTATCTGTGAAATAATTGAATTGCACGATTTTATGAAATTTTCTTATTTGCCACTGATAAATTTGGAAAGATGTCGAGTATAGCAAACGGTTGCAAGGTCATCGAATCTCTGGCATTCTGCCGGCAGCAGCGTGCGTGTCTCGAATTCATAAGTCGGTTTATTACACTATTAGCCTCGTTAACGTTTTTTCCATTGCCTCTCTGCCTCACTTGAATATTGACCCCATTTAGTCAACCAGGATAATTGGTCCTATACGATGCCACTTCTTTTTTCATTCGGTAGCCTGCTATATCAGGGCGTGGACGTCCTTAATTCCAAAGAATGCTTTCAGCCTCATTTCCTACCGTGAACACTCATTTCCGAACGTATATCCTCATTAACAGGTGTCCATCAAGTTTCCATCTAACAAAATTTCCACTCGTCCATCATAATATACCATCATTTGTCGACAAATCATGACACAGGCAAAGTTACATTAAAACTATACTTTGTAACAATCAACTGTATGCAAGAACCTTGTCATATATACAATCTCATACACGTGAGATGAAGATAAAAGAAAATAATTCACCTGTAGTATATTACCTTTAAGTTGCTTATAAAGTATTCTTTATGATATGCAAAAGATAAAAAAGCATATAAGAAAAAAAGACGATAGAAATATAAAATTTTGTACAATATAACATAAAATCTTTATGAATATAAAATTACCAACGATTAGTTTATTAACGTGTTAAATACAATTTTCCATAGTTCGATACATCTTCTTCGATTAAAGACCAGGAAATAAGACAATGACTGAAAAAGACCTCTAAAGATTTTTGCATTTCTTCGAACGTGTAGTGAATCCAAACTTTTGACCGACAATCTACGTGTCGCACGATTTGGTGAGCTATATACTCTCAAGTACAGGGGGTGGCTGTTTGGCCTTGAGACACGATGGCTCTCCTAGAGAGCGGAGGGGGAGGGTAGGGGATGTTGCAGCCAGGGGGCTGGTTCTCCAGCCCAATGAGGTAGTACACACCCCGCCTCCAGTTGTCCATCGAACACAGTTGAGGTTGCACCTAGTGGCACAACCTTCTCACGGTCCTCTTTTGCTTTGGACACCACGTTTTCGTTTGTTCCGATAGCAGCTCCCTTTGCGATCAGCTGCTGCGATTACAAGGCGTCGCCTGAAGGACGTATCGACACCTGCAATTGACATTTTCCACAAAAGTTTCCCGTCCTTTTTTACGAGCCCGTGTCGTTCATACAATTATACAATCAAATTAAAGTCTTCCAATTCACGAAGTACAGTTGTACGATTAAAACGGAAGAAATAATAGTCTGCTACTTGTGCGACTGTTTCCAAGTTCTCGAACTAAAATTTTTCGGTCTGTTATATAAGGTATTATTCGAAGAATTAAAAAGATTGAAGAAGAACTGAGCGTTACTGTGAACAAGTGGTGGAAAAGAATGTGAACAAGCAAGGATAAAGTTTACTGTTCAGTGAAGAACGTTCTCTAAGGACTGTGAATATCGTTGCGTGAGACTACAGTGATCTAGGTTCACCATTGAGTCGGCAAGTTCCTCGTCCCGCTCGGACTTGGAGCCGGACTTTGGCGCCGGCGGAGAGAAGGCGGACTCTTATAGCGACTCCGAGCTAGAGTCCTGCAGCCCTAAATCCTGGGACGGCTGCGACAGTTTTGTCGTGTTGATGAGCCATTCCTTTGAAGTTATATCGCTGCCGGCCGATATGTTGCAGGTCCTCCAAATCCTAATCAGATTCTATATATTAATGTTAAATTATAGTGGGTGAAACAAATATAGTGAGGCACTTTGTGATATAAAGTGTTAACAATTAAAATGAATATTTAAACCTTAAAGCCACTAGCATAGTTTCACTATATTTATTTAACCAATTATACTCCAGTGCTGTTTAGAAATAGTTAATGGAATTCTTTGGGGTTTGCACGACTTGTTTTTAACTTATTATCTAACTTGTGATAATAGCCGGCCAGCTACGGAAAGAAAAGCAACACCTGGTACACGAGTCCTACTGGCGGAGGTAGCAGAGGTGGAGCAAGCGTCGGAGGTGGTGTCGGAGGATGGCAAAGTAGACCACCAGCGGTGGCGAGTCTTAGCAGGAAAGCTTCCATCACCGACGAAGCACCACCTCCTGGCGGTGGAAAGCCTTCTTCAGGACGTGTCATACGAATCGTTAACAACCACGACCATACAGTACAGGTAGTAATTACAAAGCACACCTAAAACGTATTTTAAATTTCTTTTTTTTTTCTTTCTTTCTTTCTTACGAGTTACAACTAATTGATTTCAGTGTCGAGTCTTGTTGAACCTCCGTACTTCGCAACCGTTCGAAGAAGTGCTGGAAGATCTTGGACAAGTATTGAAGATGAATGGGGCCAAAAGAATGTTCACAGTTTCAGGTCAAGAGGTAAAATACTACAATAGAAATAAGCATTGTAAAAATTCGCGTGAAGTACAATAAGAATCCGTGGCCGAAATTGTCGAGGAGGATGACGTACATCGTGATCGATTGGTGCACGTTCGTGAACGGCCGAAACGTGGGCGACTCGAAAGTTTATCAGCGATTTATGCAAATCGAAGACATTGGCTCGGCATCGTACTTATAAAATCTGCTTGAATAATGTTTGTCCATAAATATGCATGCGATGGTGGGGGTAGAAGCGTCGAAACGAAGCGTGACGATATCGGGGTCGACTTCTTTGCAATAAATGGAATAGGGTCGTTGATTAACTCTCTCTTCAATCGCCTCCGAACGATCTTTTTATTATACTTAAAAATATCGTTGGCAATCGGGGAATAAAATTCCTGGAAAAAGAAATAGGTCACTAAGGGATTCAAACAAAATTTCGCTTCAATAGATGCTTAAATTCGCATCTTCTTAATGCAAAAAGATAGCAGATGGAAGTAAGATATAATTATTCCTGTTTCTCATCGTTACATGTTATTTTAATCATTTTTGATTCGAGTTTCACAACGTCATAGCAGATTACACGATTATACGTTCTGGTAATCGCGGCTGTTGTAAGTGGGTTGGAGGCTCGTGGGAAAAAAGGTCAGAGATCCATCTTTTCAGGTCACGACCGTATATGAATTTCAAATTGACCAATTTTCTTTAGCGAGCATTCGACTACCTTATGCATCATCGTGTATACACCCTGTGACGTCTACGTCAACAGTGACGTTCGTGATACAATCCCGACACGGAAACAAGATGTGTCTAGGTTCATTCATTTTGACACCTACATTTCTCCCTCGCATTTGTTCTTACCGATACCGTATCCTTAGCATTTATAATCAAGGATAATTTTTCGAAGACAATATTAAAAACAAAACCACACTTTTTCGTCTGTTTCTAAACTAAACGATCATACCGTTGACAGGTAAGAAGTTTCTCGCAACTAAGGAACGAATTCGCTGACGTGGATACTTTTTATCTGGGTACTGGATCGGGAATGGGTATAGCTGGTGCTGTTACCGCATCCCCAGCAAGAAGATCCAGATCACGAGGACCACCTACTGTGGTCGAGGATATCGGTCGTCAAAGACGAGCCCGTAGCAAAAGCAGACCACGCGCTTTGTATGCCCCTGATTCAGACGTCGTCCGAGTAAACGGTTCTCCATATCGCTCTTCGCTTATCCATTATGTACACCGATTATCTAATTGTAAATAACGATATTAAACGAGCACATTGCGCTCTTTCTAAATAGATTATAGCGTGGTCGAGGTATTGCGAGACGAACCAGCTAGGGTGACTATCCGAGGATTGAGACGATCCTTTTATCCACCTTCCCATCTGCCACCGGTGGACAATTCTCCGCCAGATAAGAAGCTGCAGCTTGAATGGGTTTACGGATATCGGGGCACCGATACCCGAAGAAATCTCTGGGTTCTACCGAGCGGAGAGCTTTTGTACTATGTCGCTGCCGTGGCTGTTCTCTTTGACAGAGAGGAAAATGCACAACGGCACTATGTGGGCCATACGGAGGATATTACGTGCATGGAGGTATTATTGTTGGTTTCAGTTGGGACTTCGTCTGAATAATAATCGATCGGAGAAATATTACGGAAACCTAAAATAGATCGGATGTTAAAGTCAAAAAATGTAAAAAGATAATTTAACATCTTCTGAATTTTAAAATCGAATAAGTGTAATTAAATGTTTCAACGTATTCGCTTAATGTATATGTAGGTTCACCCAAGTAGAGAGCTGGTGGCATCCGGACAAAAAGCTGGTAGACACAGAAAAGCGCAACCACACGTTCGCATATGGTCAACAGAGACTCTGCTTACTCTGTACGTGTTCGGAATGACTGAGTTCCAGATGGGCGTCTCCGCGTTAGCGTTCTCACAACTGGTAAAATATCACACCCAAATGCACGCATACGCGATACTAACGTACTGACATAACGCGAACCTAAATATCGTATAAAAAAGAATCGAACAACGAGCACATTTTTATATGATTTTCGGTGCACAGAACGGAGGTAGCTACGTATTAGCGGTTGACGCCGGCAGGGAGGCGATACTCTCAGTGTGGCAGTGGCAATGGGGCCATTTGTTGGGTAAAGTGGCGGTAAGCTTTTCTCCACCTACTTCGTGCACGCTACAATGTCATGATCATATATCATAATGTCCGCGTGTAATACCAATTTTTATAGACCATGCAGGAGGACCTAACCGGCGCAGCTTTTCATCCTCTCGACGATAATCTGCTGATTACGCACGGTCGAGGCCACTTGACCTTCTGGAATCGACGGAAAGACGGTTTCTTTGAAAGGACGGACATTATCAAACCTGTACGTTGCAATGCGAAGTAAACGTGTGCTCGTCTATTTGGAGCTACTTGCTGATTCTGGTTTTCCATTTAAGCCGTCCCGTACGCACGTGACCAGCATCCAATTCGAGCAAGACGGAGATGTCGTCACGGCAGATAGCGACGGTTTCATCACCGTTTACTCCGTGGATGCGGATGGCGCATACTTTGTACGAATGGAATTTGAGGCGCATAATAAAGGCATTAGCTCACTTGTTATGCTATCAGAGGGAACGTTGCTCTCTGGTGGAGAAAAAGACCGCAAAATCGCCGCGTGGGATTCTCTTCAGAATTACAAACGTATCACGGACACTAAAGTATGCGTGTAACTTAGATTTTAATTAACAGTCAAGTACGATATGTTATGTTATTTCTGAATATTACATTACATAGTTACCAGAGGCAGTAGGAGGTGTACGAAGTATCTATCCTCAGAGACCAGGAAGGAACGACGGAAATGTTTATGTTGGAACTACCAGGAATAATATTTTAGAAGGTTCTCTTCAAAGAAGATTCAATCAAGTCGTGTTTGGCCATGGGAGGCAATTGTGGGGTCTTGCTGTGCATCCTGACGACGAAGTGTTCGCTACTGCGGGTCACGATAAAAATATTGCTCTTTGGCGCAGACATAAACTCTTGTGGACGACGCAGGTATTAACTTAAATCTTCAAATTTATAAATTCAAATTTTCACATTCAAATACAAATCTGTTGACCTTAAAATTGAAATTCAAATTCGAATGTAACGTTTGCTCAGGTCGGTTTCGAGTGCATTTGCATAGCTTTTCATCCTTTTGGAGTTGCTCTTGCCGCTGGTTCTTCTGAAGGTCATCTTTTGGTCCTCGCCGCAGACACAGGGGCAGCTGTAGCAACCCTTAGAGTTTGTGGTTCACCTTTATCATGCATTGGCTATAATCCAAGTACGATACACACATAAAACATGATTATATATTTGTATATTTTTGTACGTTGATTATAAAAGATATAAGATTCTATTTTTGTTGAACAGCTGGAGAAATTGTGGCAATGGGTTCTCAGAATGGTAGTGTATATCTCTTTAGAGTATCTAGAGACGGATTCTCGTACAAGAAGAGCAACAAGATCCGTGGAACGCAACCATTAGTGCAGCTCGACTGGAGTTCCGATAGCAGATTTCTCCAGACTGTTACACAGGACTACGACTTAGTGTTCTGTAACGTTGCTTCTTTTTATAATCAAAATAGCTTTAAACTTTAAAGAGAATAAATATAACGTAAAATAAATTTTTTAGGGGATGTGAAAGCTTTATCATCGGAAAAGAGTCCATTAGTTATGAAGGACGTGAAATGGTACACGCACAATTGCATGGTTGGATACATGGTATCTGGTAAGTATACGCAAGTTCTATAACGGTAAAAGCAACACTGTACATTATTATTATTACAGTTTCAGGATTATTAAAATAATATTTAACAATGCTATTTACAGGAATGTGGAATAATCGTTACTATCCGCTAACGACTGTTCTAACCACGTCAAGTAGGTCAGCAGCTCATGACATGTTAGTCAGTGGTGATGCAGAAGGCTATCTGAGACTTTTCAGGTATCCATGTACCAGTGCTAAGGCCGAATACGTCGAAGAAAAGGTGTATAGTTCCCTAGTGGCCTGCGCTAGATTTCTTTACAACGATCAGAATGTCGTCACCGTCGGTGGAACCGACGCTGCGCTCATGCTTTGGGAACTAGTCGACGAGTAGATAAAAGGACTACCTCTTGTTATAAATTTGACCTTTGTCTTCTACAGTCTGGTGATTAGACTATTAACGCGATCTGTACAAAATCGCGATGATTCGTTCCATTGTGGAACTTTTTTAATACCAATGAACAAACGCGACAAACGTTTATCTTCTTATCATTGCGCTGAATACAGTTCAGTAACATGCGTTCCGCAGTCCGTCCTCAGCGAAAGAATTGAACGGCTGAGTCGATACATAGCAAATTTTACAAAAGTTTTCATTCAACTTGATTCGGTTGCCAAGCATGTTTTTTCCGGCGATAACGTGCTCGTCGTTTATTGTCCAATATCCAACCTGAAGAGCGTTAAAACTGTCTGACATGTTTGTCCGTGGCCTCACTTTTGTGTCGATGAATCTTTCCAAAGACAAGGAGACATTTTTCACGTTTTAAGTATAGTTTCGTGCAGCAGCAACGCAGTTCGCGCTTTACTCCCTGAAACGTTGAAAGAAGTAGTTTGATATTTGTAAACGAAAGGAAGATAAGATCTACTAAAAATATATTGCATCGTTCGACTCTCTTGAAGTTACGCGTCTTGCAGATGCAATACATTCACTTTTTACGTCCGTTGCCACATCATAGCATCTTGTGAATTTCTCCAAGACATCCACCTCCACGAAATAATCCGTACACGGTGTTTTTAATTTTTCTTACTTCTTACGATCGACATTTGACCAGAACTTCTCATTACACGTTTAAAGATCGACACTTCTGTTATCGACGATAGTAACAGCAAAGGACAAGAATCTATCTTCCCTTCCTTCAACTGTTTTGCCATTGTCGTGTTGCGACTTCTTGTATACATTTATGATAACAGCGACGAACGATAATGTTATCGCGCTACAACGATGCAGTACATTATTAAAGTCGTAATGAAAGCAATACAAATAGGCACACGTTATATGTGTATCCAGTAGGAGTATAAAAGAAAAAGAAGCAAAAAAAAAAAAAAGAAAGAAACAATATGTATATGTGCACGTTCAGGAGCGTGCAATTTTTGAGGCGCTGGCGCCCCTTGGTAGATTTTAAGTAATGGAAATAGATTTAAACAGAAATTGAGATGAAGACGATAAATATTACATGCACCCTTGTGCCGGGACGATGGTCAATTCGTTTTTCTTCATCGTTTCGAAGATTTTAGAGAAAATGCTGTTGCGGGTCAACGCGCTCTCCGTCGATTCTCCCTTTTGTTCACACCCATTTCTAAAAAAAAAAAAACAAATTGATGAAGTATAGGGAAAAATATACAGAGTTTAAACGATATGTTACTATTACAGAAATATATATTATATATATAAATATATACATATAATAGTAGATGCAAATGATAACACGAGAATCTCTCATGTTAGCAAGCTATGCTCGGGATCGTCACTGCCATGGCATCGAGTCCGAAATTTTTTCACGGCCTGCGTGCTTCAAAATACTGCTTTCTCTGAGAGTGAGCTCGTGTGATCGAATCTATTTCAGGATACTGATCACTGTGAGCCTTTATCCGAACCTTTAAATGAACTTTTATCGACGATTCAAACCTGTTTTTGCGTTTTATTATTTTATTATGTATTGAGCGAATATCAGACTACACTTGTTACTTTTCTAAGGAAATTTGAATATATGAACTTTGCGATCATTTTTAGAAAGATGTTGAAATATCTGCAAAAGCAAACAATTCATGTATTACAATTCATATATTATACATTGTAAAAAAAAGTGTTTCAATCGCAGGCGGAACTGAATTTTGCTCTTCGATGCGTCCTGAAACAAAAACGAAAAGGATTCAAACGATCCCTCGAATCTTTAGTATAAAATCGTAATAGTGTAGAAAGCTATCTTACTACAATAAATTCTGCACATTAGATACAAAATAATTGAATCATTACTATTAACTATTAAACGTTTTCTAACATTAATCTAAACATTATTCCAAAAATAACGAAAAATTTTTTTTACTACAGGTAATCAGTAAGAGTAAAGTATACACAACTAGTAACTCAAAGCGATTCTTTATTATTAATAATTTTATTTCTTACACTATGAGTGTTCCTGGTAAGCGTCTAAGTAGTTCATTTTCCTTTCATCCTCTCAAACGTAACACGTCCACGTCTCCTTTCCTCCTTTAAAACATCTTTCTCTCATTTTTTCACATCGAATTTCGTATTTTATAGCTATTCAAGGATAGAAAGGTATGAACGTGCCGACCGCATTTGTGTTCAAGATGTTTATACGCTACGAAAAAATAGTTATTTAAAATTCGGCCAAGAAGAAAGAAGGAAAGTACAATTTATATAAGAAAAAAGCCAATTACTAATTACTGAGCAATTTTCTTATCGTGTTTTCCAATGATTAATCGCTTTGTTTCGCAAGACGCTATACTCTACCTGTGATGATTTATTATTCAGTTTTATCATCAGCATAAATCGCGATAAATGCGTGTAAAGTGGTTATTTTATAAATGGAGCTTGAACAAAAATGCGTATAATTACAATTGGAGCGCATGAAACATACTCGAACAGAAATGTTTCGCGGAACGTGCGAGAAAGTTTTGAATTGAAAACGAAGTCTCGTTCCAAACTACAAATTTACTGTCAAGTGATTATTCCATTCTTCCTCTATGATATACAGACTAGATAATACAAGAAGGAAAGCCACCTGTACGTCCGTGTTTTGGATGCTTCTGCCGTTTTCCTTTTCTCTTTTTTTTATCTCTAGTATTAACAATTGCAAGGCTATCGGTTGATCTTTTTAGACACAGGTATCAGCTGTTTTTATCCATTGTCCATCTTCTATTCCTATAACGTTTTATTTAAGCCAACTCCGTAATACGTACGTTTTATTTTTGGTTCAAAACGAATAAAATTTAACTTAATTTGTATACATTATCTACTAACTGAGGACTGCTGTCTTAAAAATATAATTTCTTGACATAAATATAATATAATATAATAAAAATATAATTGACATTATTGAAAGTAGAGAGAAAGAATGAATAAAAAAACTGACACATGGGTTGTAAAAGACCTTATAGTACAGTTCTACAGCGCCGCGAAATCGAGGTACAACGAGAGGCTTTTGTTAATCCCCTCTGAAGACAGGCTCTAAGCGCGGCGCGGGGCAGCTCTGTGACGTATTCCGTTGAGATTAACAGAACTCCCTCGATCGTGCCGTGGTAGACCACTGTAGAGGTTTTAGCTGGTAAGAATCCGGCTACCTCGCAACCTCCTCATCTACACGATTAAGTTAGATTGTCGAACTTTCTCCTCTCTTCATCCTTATGCTCCTCTTCTAATTTTCTCCTCTCTTCATCATTTCGTTGCTCTTGCAATACCATCCTCTCTTCATCTTTTCCTTTCTGTCCCAATTCTCTTCTCCCTTCATGCTGTTGCTCCTGTTCCAATTCTCTTCTCCCTTCATGCTGTTGCTCCTGCTCCAATTCTCTCCTCTCTTCAATTTCTCGTTCTTGTCGATTTGTTGCGTTTTTCGCAGAATTATCAGATCTCTCTTGCGGTAGGCCAGCTTTGGTGAACAAATGGATCGGCCGTTGGAATCCTTTCGATGGGTGTGGAGGTATCGATAATACCTCGTATTTGGAAAAGCCGACTTCGGAAGATAAGAGATACTGCGTGAAGCTATGCGGTCGAAATTCAATACTCTGATAATTCTTATATATCCGTTCCTATGACAAGAAAACAAAGTAATATATATTAATTTCAGTATAGTATAATGATTAAATATACCTTTTAAAACAAGTAGGGAAATACTTACTGTAAGATTTTTTTTCTTGGTGTAACTACTCCAACCTTGAGGTTCTAATAATAAAACTCCACCAGGGCGTAATTGTGCATACATACGCCTGAAAGCCTGTTTTAAACCTGCATCTCCGAAATTCAAGTGTATCCATTTAGTTATCGACAGACAAAGAATTGTGTCGAACTGCGGCTGTTCTGTACATAATAGTGAATCGTCCTCAAGCACGTAATTACCCTAAAAATAAATACATTAAAATTTTTTAGAACTTGAATTTACGTGATATAATATATGTGATTTAATACAATACCTGTACAAAAGTGACATTGTAAGGGAAACCTCTGTGACTTTTATTCTTAGTGAAACCTGGAATGTCAACTGGGCCATAAATGATTGGCATAGATATTGGAAAGAAGTTTACATCTTGGTGATCACTATCCTCGTTACCAGCAGGGGACTGTGCACAATTGACATAATGTTTAATATTTTTTCGAGCTATATTGATGAGTGTTCTATCAATATCTATACCAGTTACACTACGGGCAGAGAAATCTCTTGCAACAGAAAGAGTAATATGTCCAATGTTACAACCAATATCTAATACATCTTTGTCAATGAATAAATATTTGTACTGTACAAATACTGTCAGTCTTGTATCCATTTCATTATGAGAATTACGATACCCATAATACCTGTTGTAATTTCCATACTGATAACGAGCATCTTTCTCTCTGAACCTGGGCATTGTTTGTTTCTTCTTCTTGTCTTGGCTTGGCCTATGCAGTGGTCTAGTCTTCCAGCCTCCAGGTTGTGGAATTACAGGACTGACAATTTTATCTTTAACATCCACTTTCCTTAACCTTTTATCTTTAGGTTCCTCTAAACCTTTCAAACGTAATTTATTTTTGTCTTTCTGCGAACTTTCTGGTTTTATCTCTTTAGGCTGATTGGATGAATTAGTCGGTGATGAATTCAGTGGTGGTTGTTGTTGCTCTGTCTCAATATTGTCTAGAACATTTTGCTCCGTGGGTTCTACAATATCAATAGCATCACAATCTTTAATTTTGATTTCAGTTGAATCGCTTGCATCATTTCCAGAACCAGAAGATGCCCGTTTTTTCTTTCTATTTCGTCGCTTAGAACCTTTTTTCGTTGGGGATATAAGTTGTTTTTCATATTCCTCATTGTCATTACAATTGCTTAAATTCAAAGGATCACAGATATTTGGTGGAATTATAACTTCAATAACCTCTGTTTTATGTCTAGGTGTGGGCAATGGGCTAGACTTAGGTGTAACAGCATTCATAGCTCTATTTATTTCCTCATCCTGCATGCTATTTAAATTTAAAGGATCACGTATGTTACCACCAAGTAAAAATTTTGTGGGTGGAATAATTGCACCTTCCTTCTTCCTACGTTTATATGGTGGAAAGAATTTACCATTGCTAGTAAAACTCTGTATACGTTTCCTACCAAACTTAAAATGACGACTGTCTTCGTGCTTATGTTTTTTATGAGAAGCATTAAATGTCTTTCTTGATTTTTCACTTTCCTTTTTAGTAATATGACTCATTTTGGTGGACCGATCAACTTGTGTGGATGACATCTTTTAGGATCTGAAAGAGAGTTGCAGAAATTAGATTTCGATTTGCTGTTAAAAATTAATAAATACCATTAAAAAGATAACAATTCGAAAAATGAACATAAATAACAAACCTAAATTTAAAAATATTACATGAAACTCGGATTATATTTATTTAACATGGTAAGTGTAAATTCTACATAATCGATGAAAACTTTGGAAGTAAAATTCCGAACTATCTAACTACATAAACGTTATCAAAGAATACGTAAAACATAAAGGAAAAGACGTTGTAGTAGGCTTTAAAATAATCTCCTTCTGTTACGAATAACCGAACAACGAACGTATTATCACATAAGAACTTATTACATAAATATAAAATCTTGTTCGTACATATTACGTATATAAATTTAAAAGAATATTTTCTAGTGGTTGAAGCAATTATTTGTCGTCCCGCGAACTATTTAAAATCGCGTACAGTGACTTTAAAAGTATTTGTACACCTAATATTTTGGTAATAACTCAATTAAGGTAATAAGCATTTAACTGGAATCAGAACAAATTTATATATTAAAAATAGCAAAAAGTTTTTTATTTAATAAAAAATCAACCATCATAACCATCTCCTCAATGACACTATATGATTTTTTTATTTCATTTCGAAGATAGGGTTGAGACGAATTCAAACGTATCGTAAACAGTTAGTTTTCTCTAATAAGTTCTTAAAAAAATCAACAGCAGATGAACAAATACTATTTTGACTCTCAAATTTTTGTTTATTATATGATTCTCTTATAACACATTATTGAAAATAGTTGTATGTTATTTTCATACGTAGAACACTGTTGAGGTAAATAGTTTTTAATGTATCAATTGATCGTTTAAAGTTATTGCAAAAAATCTAGGTATACAAATATCGTTTTGACCCACTGTATATTCGGCTCTCTGTGTAAATTTATCATTCCCGCGATCGCGCATGCGCAGATTATGGTTTATGGCGTTTTGTAAACGAATGGTCGTCTATGCCTACAGTTTTCGTTTTGGATTTTTCCCCTTAAACGCCTTGCTAAACGTATAAACTTACCGTCAAATGTCTTGCACCTGACTTTGATTTCAGTTCGATGTACTTCTTGCTCGCATTAAGCACAAAAATCCACGCTTGTCACAAAATATGTGATGCACCCAGCTTCGAACTGTCGTTGTGCGCCCATCAACGATGGCGAATAGCTGCTTTGCTTGCTTTGCTCAAACTCCATTTTCTATGTGGGTACCCGAATGAACCGAACATAGCTTCGGCAATTTTCGGCTCCGAAATACAGTTTGATTGGACGGAGACAATTTTTTGAATACTGTATAAATGCGAAACCCTTATAAAATTGCAGAAAGTTTCATAATTCAATTGTTCGAATATTCTAAAACGAAACACGTATATATGTGTACACATATATATATGTATATATATGTATACCTATAGATATATATATAAATGCGTAATATTGTTCCGTCATTTGCATACACTTATATACTTTGAATACTAATAGAAATGATGTAAGTAATTTGTATTCATTTATTTATATATTCTGTATGAATGAAATGATTAATAAAAAATTTAACTCGTTACTTTATTACTTATTATAGTAGTTTAGACATAACTTACTAATAGAAATTCGGTTATACGATTTTAAAGATTATACAAACAAATTAATTCAACACCGATCAAATTAACTTTCTTTTTTATACTGAGAAATCTACGAACAATTAATTATTACTCAAAAATGTTACTTACTTAGCGAAATAAAGTGATACAATTATGCATATATACAATTATATTAAGTAATGTATTTAACCAATTGCACAGAAATAATCGCTAGATTACTTTAATACGATGATAATGAATGTGATGAAGTATCTTACTATTGAAATAATATATTTTTTCATATTTGCATGCACTAAATTACGATGAGACCTATAACTGACGCAACGACGCAACTGACAGTTTTTTGAATCACGAGCGAATTGCAATGTAACTACGCGCGACGAAATTTCAATCAACCAATGACAGCGTTGGCGGCAATTGCCAGATTTCAAAACCACTAGACTAACTAATTTGTCTGAATTTATTGGGTCGCCCAGAAAGTTCGTTCTGATTTACATTTTCATTCAATATACATTTATTAAATTGTATAGGTGCCATTTTGTTTCACAACCTTTCTTCAAAAACTTTTCAATATGATCTTTCATATCGATCAAATTCCTTAAAAATCGGAACGAACTTTCCAAGCAACCCAATACTTTACATTTAACGATTGCACAAACAATTTAAATACATTCAAAGAAAACAATTTAAATAAATGGACAAGTTTATAAATTCAAAATTTCAAAAGCGTTTTTAAACGATATATTTTACACACATACACACGCGCGCGCGTATGTTTCTCACTTGTTAAAAAATCTAGAATTTCATTGGTTTGTGTTGCTTTGCAGCAAATACCGTGCAAAATGACGTGCGAACCCCATTGCAAACGCTGCGGGTTTCTCGTTCAATCGTAATTTTTAATCATCCCGCGAACGCGATTTTTTTCTGATAAATTGAGCTGTTTTCGTTTAAAAAAGATAAAATCTCTCTTTTCGTACACAGTGTTATGATATTAAATGAAATTTGAACCATGCAACAACCAACTGGAAATTGTATGCAGGGAAAAAATTTTCTGTTTGAAAGATCAGATTTGAATCGACAAACTTCGACGATGTTATTTGGAAAATGGGAATTCGGGCAAGTGAAATATTCTAATTCGTCGACAAATTTGTTTTCACAGGTATCATACTGAAATGATTACTCTCTGACAATACATAGAAGAATTAATAAAAACCTTGTTCTATCCTAATTTTTAACAGTCCAATTTGTTTCGTAAACAATCGTTCGAAAGTACATCCGACTCGTTTGTTACACCACCAATGGAAAAGATATGTATAACAACGCCAAAGGCACCAGTAAAGTATAAAAAGCAAATTAAGAAGGGAGGTTTAAAGCCAAAAAAGTTACATTACACCGACGATGAATTGGATGCCATAGATAGCGGCATTTATATTCAATTTAACCAATCAAATGATATGTTTCACAAACAACGTACAGCTAAATGCAATAGATTCGATTCTTCGCAGAGTCAAATACGTAGATTACGCGCGAAATTAGACAAGATTAAGGTACAAACGAACGATAAAGAAAACGAGAAAAATATTATAGGAAACAACAAAAACAATGTAGTACAAGAATCTTCTGTAGGTAGGTCTACAAAAAGTGAAAAAATATACATGCATGTGTCAAAAACTAAAAACATCGATACCAAAGGAAAATTAATTCATTTTCGCGTATAACAGTATATGTTAGCTGTTAATTTAATTATAATAAGTATGTTATTATTAAGGGAAAGATTGTAATAAGATTGTATGATAATACCATTTTATAAAATAATAGATTTATAATGAGTAAAATTTATGCAAACTTCAAATGTCTCGGATATTTAATAGACTTACTATACTACTGAAATGGTACTTTTTTTCTTTTTTGGTTTCTCAGTATCCAATCCAAATGTAAAAATATTATCACAATGTGATAATAATCTTAATTGGAAAGAAAAATTATATTGGCTACAGCCTAGGAGAGATGTTGGTATGTGGATTGAATGCTGTAGGAAAAAATGTAAAAAATGGAGATACGTTGAAGATTATCATGATCCATTAGATGTGCCTAAAATATGGTATTGTGAAATGAATTCTGGTCTGTACATTTTGTTTTGAAATATATCGTATATTTCATATGTACATATGTATTTAACTCTAACATATGATTTCACAGACAAATCAATAGCATCTTGTGATATACCAGAACATCCTACATCATGTAGCATCAAAACTGATTTAATTGAAAATACCTATAACGCAGGTAGCATTGTTTGGGCATACGTCAAAGGTTACCCATGGTGGCCTGGTATTATTAATGACTGTCCTGATACTTGCACATACTACAAATTGCCTAAAAATTCCTCTAAACCTGTAACGTTACATTTTCTTTCCTATATAATATAGCTTTTATGCAGGATGCTAAAATATATATATAAAAATATATATAAATATATATAATTTACAGAGCAAATACTATGTCACATTTTTTAATGAAGAAAAACTTGAAGCTAATTGGATTCTGGAACGAAATCTTAAACCACTTGCAACGAATAAATATAATACACTTATTAAAAAGGTATTTAATCTTATTCAATTTAATCCCCTCAATTTCACTATAAATAATAATGGTCTTTATTGCAGACAAAGTTTAACGGAATTGATTACCAACAGCTCTTACAAAAAGCACACAAAACAGCTACAGATGCACTTGCATTATCAATTCTAGAAAGGTTAAGAAGATTCAGCTTTTTGGCACTATATGAAAAATGTTATGACATTAACAACAATTCAACACAATTAATTAACAACACCACAGAAACCAATATTTTATCAGAGATGGATACAAATTCAGATGATGAAATATCCTGTTCACATCCCATAAACAATCATTATACTTTGAAAGAGTATTATTTAAAAATAATATGTAAAAATCGAAACATATTAAGTAATGTTGCGAAGTAATTTTTGTCGTAAATTCAAAAACAATAAATACACTGATGTTATAAAATAAATGATTAATATGTACGTATGTTCATTGCAGTCAAACATTATTTGACATAATAGTAATCATATATTAAATATATTTGTAGTATATAACTTCTTACATTGTCCAAATCATACAAAATAGAAAATATAACTTGCAAATTTGTTTTTATAAGTTGCTCTTCACGTTCTTACGTATTTTGTATCGAATACAAAAGATATGTTTATGGTTATAAAATGATCGAGTTACTTATCGACTTAGCAATTACCAAGCGAGTATTACTCCAATTTCTTAATTAATTCATGGAACAGCCGCATTGTGGCAGCACGTAACATAGAATGTCTACATATTAAAATTATGATATAAAATAATAAATCATTCATCTGCTAATTCTCGACCTTTTTATACAAAGTAATTCTTTACGTTCAGAATTTTATGCTAGATTTTATATTAATCTATATATAATTCATTGATATGAATTAACTAAGAATTTGTCAAAATTATGTAACGACTACCGTTATTTAAGGAAAATATAGAAAAAGAAGAATATAAATAAATTAACATTTAATGTCTAATATTTTCGAATATATATATATATATACTTCGAATTTTAATATTTTTCTATGAAACAACTATAAACAACTTCTATGAAACACATCAATCTTTCTTTTCATTTCTATCTAAAAACCGAAGGTTTTATAAAACGCAGCAAAGTTACTTAATATTACTATGTAACCGAGATTAATAAACTATTATCGATTGTTAATGCGTTGATAACGTTGTAACATTTATTGAAATATCCGTCATTTCTTGCAAGATAAAACGATTATTCCCTATTGTTCTTCGAATAACAAGGTTCGATGATGAATCGTGTCGTGAATTAATTAAGATAACTTGTCAACGCCGATTATCGACGTGTAACATCTCCTTCAAGAATCATCACAATAGAAACGACGAATTCCTGTGGATCATTGTCGAACAGCTGTGCATTATAATTAAAATGAAAGTGTTTAATGGAAGCTAATGATGCTGTTTACCAACCGACCCCGCTTCTTCGTATTCGATGTCACCATTCGATTGCGGAACGTTCTCTTGAACGGAAATCAAACGTATATAAATGGTTGTAAATCGATATGTTAATGTGGCGCAAAGTTCGGCGGGGTCGGTTGGGTCAATGTGACGTCAGCGGATACGGAGACCCTCGACGTGGTGAACTGCGACAATATTTGCGTGTAAAGCGTTTCTTAAATGTATGCATACGGTATGATCGTGGCCAATATATTGACTTGCACGTTGTCTCTTCCTTATTTCGGAATTCTGCCGGAAACAGGTCGACGCTAACCCTAGCAGTAGTCGATCATTCTTGCGATTTCTATGCTTCGATGCAGGTAAGATGTGTTAATGTTAATAAGGAATAGACACGAGTTTGTTTAGATCGATCTTATAAGAACAATTGAGAATTCGAAATTTAACCTTGAATCTTTAAACTAATATTACAGAGGATGTATAGAATGATTTGTATTTTCTGAAATTTTTTCTCAAAGGGTCAAATATTAAGGCCCTCGGTTAATAAATTCTATGTTAAAAATAACACCAGAACGTAGAATAAAGTAGTAAAGAAATAAAAGAGACAATCCAAGTAATTATGTTCACATTTATTTTGTCTACATGTCTACAATTATGTCTAGCACGTGATTTCGTAAGATTGTAATATTAGGTTAAGGCGTCGAGATATAGACATATACCTACATATACAATCTTACTGTTATAATAATAATCTTTTACCGTATTATAGGATAAGGATAGATAGCCAAAAAGTTATCGACATTTCTTATTCGTTTTATATGATTAATATTAAAAGAGAAGAAACGGGAGCAATGGAAAAAATGGAACAAAATCAAAATAAATTAATAAATTGGATAGTCAGTCGTTTCTTCGGATGACCTGTGGTCCATTCTCTGATCCTTCACAGTTAATGCTCCTCCCTGTTGACTCCAGCATGGAGAAAAAAGAAAGACGATAACCCCAGATACCGTGGCGGGTACATACGTGTTTGTTATCATTCTCGTAATACTCGGACGATCGTGTTGCTAACCGAGGTATGCTCGGGTTATCTGGCCTGTTTGTCCTTCGTTAAAATTTCGTTACGTTTCTTCGCGCTTTTCCTCGTTTGTTCTCCCCCCCAAAAAAAGATCGCTCATTAATTCACCTCCTTAATTGTTAACAATTACCGGTAGTTTTCATTTCTTTTCTTATTCGTTGAACGAACAAAGGAGCGAAATCGTTCAGATTTCATCGTAGCGGTTCTTTATATGTCCATTATTTTGAGCGTGTAAGAAAATCACCGTCAATTTTTCAACATTTATAAATATCAAAGATGGTCATTGTATATATAGAGCGACAATAAAATGGCGGAATAAACATTTCTGGACTTACTTAGTAATATTTCAATTAATCGTTTAATAGACTACAACGTTATTCGTATGTTATTTTTAAATAATTACCTTCTGAGAAGTTTTTACATTTGAAAACGATCTTGATGAATTATTATACGATCTTTTGATACTCGTGTACGTATCTTTAATGCATTCTAAGGAGTCGAGCAATTTATTAAATTAATATGCACCGATAAGAATGCAAAAACTTTCTCGTACTTACTTTACATGTATATACATATAAAATAACATGAAGTTAACTGCTCGATAATTTCAGATGCAGCATATTCGCTTCACAAATGAGTTTTCAAAGCGACTAAAATGTATCGAATGGATTAGAACATCAGACAATGTTTTATCATACGATAAATCCAGCTTATCGATCATGCTTGCGTTCCGTTTCGACGCGTTGTTTAAATCAATTTCGTTGATGGACAGTGCAACGCGATACCGTGGCGGAGGGCCATTTTAATCATCATTAATGAGCATTTCGATCATTGAAATACGCTCTCTTCGGCGTTGCACAGACAAAACGGTTGGATACACAGAATGACGCTCGTAAAGGAGACATTTATTGGTCGTAAAGGCATGCTGGCTGTATCTTGTACAGTTTGGACCGAACCTTAACACGTAGAGAATTCGTCTTTCTGACGATCGTTTTGTACCAGCACGTTTAGGAACCATCGTGTGACAATGGGGGCGTACGTAGTTGACAAACATGGGAGCGGCGTATTGGGTCGATGGCAAAAGGAATAAAGGGAAAAAAGGGGAAAGATATAGGAGTTGGGATATATGTATGTATGCGAGGAAGAGAATATATTCTGACTCGACCTTTCTACCTAGCCTTACGTGTATTTCACTCGCTTTATACCTAGGCGTGGCCTATGTGTTCCCTTGCCTCTGTGAATTATCGCGCTTCCGGTAGAATCGTCCGGGAGAATAATTCGTTGGACGAAATTAACATTGAATTAAAGTCTTTTTCTCGAAACGAGAAATCGATCCTATTGTTTCTCGAGGAAGCGTAAATTCGTGTCTGATGTTCCTTTCTCCTTAATTCAAAATTCGTTTAGAATTAATGCGTGTAGTTTCGAAAATATCCGACTTTCTCGTGATATTAATCAAAAAATTCTTCTCCAGGCTAAACGAGCATTTAATGAGTTTGAAGGAAGTATAACGAGTATTACGTAATGAGAATTGGAATTCCAAGGAAAAATGTGCTGATTCACTAGAAAGGCATCGGCTACAGGGATGTTCTATCGATAAGGATCAAAGAAAAAGGGACGAGAGGATCATCGAGCAGTGTGGCTGTGCATTCGCTTTTGCATAACTTCATGGTTCCTGGATTTCGCGGTCGACCAACCGAAAAACTAAAATGATGCTATGGTAACGCTGTTTCTAAATGCGTCTCTGGTAACGCGTCTCTCAGAGGCTTCTTCTTACTAAATGTGACTTTAACGAGCAACATGGTGAACGAGGAGTACGGGGAACGACCTGCGCTCGGATTCGGGCGCGGTCAATGCCGTCTAGATGTTCGCTATTACTATCCGGACCGCCTGGTATTTTCGTCATGGCCTACTAATACACTCCGCAAATTCTTGCCCTACCACGGGGGCCACTGTTCGACAATGACGTAGTCGAGGAAATATGCCGATCGTGAGCCATGTCACTGACCGTGATGTCCAATTTCTTCGCTTTTTATTCTTTGAAAACAAGCCAGCCGAATCCGTCGTATCTTCTTCTTTGTTAGATTCGCAATAGATCCGAAAACTACGGTCTCTTCTTGATTCGCATTCGATCACTGATCGTAACACCTGAAACTCTCGTACAATTTGTGTGTTGTACTTTAGAAATTCGGAAGTGAAATTCCAGAGAGTTGCGAAGTAAAAAATTTCTTAGGAAGAAAGATACGCATACGATTGACGATTACTTCTATAGGTTCGGCTGTCTTGTGAAAGCATTCTTTTTCTGAAATGTTTACTCTTCTTTGAGAAGAGCTTCGAATTTTCTAACCTAAGGAGTTCGACTTGCCATATATTCATGACTATGTCGTACGTTGTTACGAGGAAAAAGATAAGACAGATGCATTTACATTTGAAAGACGAACGATTTGCAGGATAAGAAATTTTTCAGTTCAATACACCGTTTCCCGACGGTACATACGCATATGTATATTAATCATTCTTCTTCGATGGTCATGGTTTTTAGGAAAATTATATTTAACGTATTTCGCTACCTAATACGGAGGTATGTTCATGATGTATGTATTCGGAACCGAGACCATAGTCAGAAGCCACTCTTCCTTCATTACGAAATGCTATTACCTTGTAGTGCGTGTCTTAAAAACACCAGGGAATTAAGCGTTTACGCAATCTTCTCACTTTTAGAATTTCCTTCGCAAAAGAAAGACGTGCAGAACAACATTTAATTTATAACGACTTTTGTTATTTGAGAAGATGCGTTATCTACATTCAGTAGGCTATAAAGATATTGAAGTTAATTTTCAGTTTTACAGTGAAAAACTGTCTTTCCATCTGCATCTCATCACAATTGCCAACATGCGTAGAGTCGATGATGCAATATCAACTGTATATATTTGTTTCTCCGCGCATCGAACATTTATCTGTCCAACTCGTTATCGATGAACGCCAGTCTTGCCCTATTTCGTAAGCCTCGGTCATCGTGTAACGCTATTTAGCTACCAACGCGATAAAATTTTTTGAATTTGGGACACGAGAAAACACAGGGTCGTTGGGTCGTTCCGCGTTGATAATATACTACCGATGTGAGATACATATAAGTGCATTGGTTACACAAATGATACAGCGGTGAATAGGGTGAGATTTCACCCAACGACAAGTCATGCTACACAGTGAAGACGATGTAAATCATCGTTGCGACGCGTCGAACGTCCCATTCGAATGCGTATTATCGCGTCTGGCAATCGAGGCAGATAAAGAGTTCTCTGTCGCAATCATCTTGTGCTCGTAATATATACCGTTGATAATTAAGCGATCATTGCTTTTTCTCGCGACTACTTTTCCTTTTCTTTGGAATGCTAAATGCGTATGGGACTTCACAAGGTAAAAACAGAAAGATAAGCAGTCTGTAACCACGCGTTATCAGCCTTGAACTCGTTGTCACTGTTGTCAGTGACGAAGCACTCTGTGCCAACAGTCGTCATAAAGTGCAGCGATGTGAGTGTACTTGCAACTTTAACGTTACCTTCGATGACTAGCGAGTTAATACGAATTCCATTGGCTACTCAAGAAGTTAGTCACTAATTTTGTGAATTGTATTCTACATTGACGAATATGACTGAATCATCGAAGAACTGTAGTTTATTCGAATATGTGAAGGGACAAGATAGCGATAACCGAATGGTTTCGATAGTAGAGGTCCATTAGTTGTTTCCTTCGCTCGTTTTTCCTAGTTTCGATAATAGGTACTGACGTTTAGAAAATTGAAGTCTATATGCTTGATCTATGTCGACTGTGGCGAATCTTAAACCTTCGATAAATTTTGGCACTCTTGAAAAGTCGATGGATATTCGATATGTTATATCTTCGATATTTTGCATCTACAATCCTTTGTATATTAATTTATATTATATATATTTCATCTTTCTTATATATGGACATACCTTATGTAGAAAATACCTTATATAGAGAGAAAGATAAATGCAAAAAAAAAGATTAAATTGATTTTACTAAAATAAACATATATATCTTATTGCTATGTATTGAAATGGTTGTTTGTTCAAAATGATCTCAATTGTGACTTGTGACCACGAAAGAGTTAATTAATAGAACACGATAGCGATGTGCGAATGCAGTCATCGTCCGTGCCCGCCACCTGCATCATTCGCGGGGTGCGTTAAGTCGCATCCCCGCTCCTGATATCGCGCGAACCCACTTCCCCACCACGCTTCCGTCGTTCGGTGGAACGAACGCACTCTCACGCACACGTTGCTCTATCCCCACCATCCAGCAGCGCGATGGAAACGCGCACTCGTGACTGGTGGAGTTCTCGCCAGCCTCCGCGCAGCTTAGTCTGCGCCGCTCGTTCCACTAGTTTGGATCTTCGTTTGCGTTCGCAGTTGTTCTGCCAGTTCGTTCAGTTTCGTGCACGCCGATCATTCCGTTGGTGTAACGGAGTTACTCGGTTATTTCGACCGCGGTCGTCGTCCCTGATTGTTGATCGTCTCGTCAATAGAGTTATAAAATCAATTCGCGATCGAAACCGGGAAACGAGGAGTATGTACACGTCGACAAACGAAAGCCGGTTCGCATGTATCCTCTCGCACACGCGTTACCAAAAGCGGAAGGAAGTCTATGGTCGATGGAAGAGATATAGTGAAGTCGTAAAATCGGTCAGGAACTAAAGCCACATAGATACGTTTTAAGGATTCAAACAAAAGTAAAGTAATTTGAGACTATTGAAAATTTTCGGGATTATAAGGAGCCAAGAGCCTCGTTCAGGGCCGTACGATATCAACTCGGAACTATTCCTTTCCGCGTTTTTCGTAGATGAACGTTTTAATTTTTAACAACTGCAGATGAATTTTTACTAATTCGGCGATTGTTATTAAGAAATTGAAGGGAATTTAATATCGCCAGACTTCAACGAAACACTAAAAGTAATACGATTTTAATATGTTCCATGTCGTGATTTATCATCCAGACCGCGTGGATCATTGCCGAACCACGCGGTGCGAGAAGCATTATTGTAAGATTTTTGTAATCTAATATTTAAAGCTTCTATGCAATACGTACGGCTACATCAACGAGTCTCTCCGTTTAATGCTTTAATTTACGACTTCACTACGGCAGTACTCCGTTAACTGGCCACGTTTTTACATACGTAATATCAGGGACTCGCTTTACGAATTTAATTGCAAGAATTGGTAGGGATAACGATGGTCAGTTAACGTGGCACTACGAGAGTATGGTTCCATCGACTATACTTCTCGTCCACGTCTCTTCGTTTTGTCCCCACTCCACTCGGTTCTTCGTTTTTCGCTCCGTTCGAAGCGTTCTTTTCAACCTTCTGTCTCGTTTGTCTCCTACTCCTTCACGTTCGTTCTCGATCGTGTGCCACGCTTCCGGCTGACAGTGCGGTTTTCGGGCCTGCGCGACTCGCGAATATAGTATCCTTCCTTCTCCTGTGCGATTCTCAGTGATTTACGAATCTCCTGACGAATCTATTTCTTCGAGCTTACTCGTCCTCGATAGCGTAAATAAAGGAAAGCCGCGTTCAGACATCGTGCACTTTACTTAAGAGTGCCTCATATCTCGTATCTGAAAATGGTGCACCTGTCCGCCCTTTTCGTTCTGTCTTCCGACGAAGGATCGATCGAAGACCTTGCAAGGATTTGGTTGTGAAGCCGCGACGTCGACGATGGTCATCGAATATGTACTACTGGGAAATGAAACGTCTTGAACGTTTGGTGAGTGAACATTCTGTCTTCAATTTATAGCTTCTTTTATGATTTTTGCGTTTCCAGACATTAATTTACGATAATATGTTACGAGATATTGTATACTCGCGGAAATCGAATTTTCATAATCAGATATGTTTGTAAACGGATGTTCACAAAAAGATAGACTGACGATTTTATTCGTTAGGAACTTTTTCAAAGTTGATGATTTATCGATACCCATGTCGGGACAGGAACGACGTAGGATTATGTAACGCGCGTAATTTGAACATGTATACCACGTGCCCACTTATGTTACTATTTTTACTTCATCATTTCTCTTCTTACCCATTTAAGATTGTTCGATCGAAATAACAGAAAAAAATCATTAATTTAATTGTGATTTAGCCGGAAGTCATATTCTTGATATCTCTAATAAACATACGTGTTACGATTGAAACCGTTGAATTGATTCGAACACGAGGAACACTGGAAATGGGTAGGCGGGTGTCGTTAGACACGGACACGCCCATTGGTCGGGCTCATCGTCGTCCGTATGTTTCGCGAAGCTTAATTAAATTAAACGCCTTGTAGTGGTTTTCTAAGGTCGTTCGGTGCCGCACCATATTTGGCTATCTAAAAAGCATATTTCGTCTTTGTAGACTCGTGTTTCGATATTTTTTCCTGTGTTTCTTTCCCTACCAATTATTCAAACATGATCTGGTCGAGCTATTATTAGATTCGTTTCGGTTGAGATAGTTGAGGAAGAAGGGGGAACGTTATCGAGAGGACCGCGTCTTGGCTTTGTGTCACGCTACGCGATACATGACACGCCGTCCAATAATTTCTTTGAATCATTTCAGAACGTAGTTTGCATCTTAGAATCGTGTGCATATACGTTAGATTCAAAGATATATTCCAACGATCAAACTTTTGAAAAAATCTCAAGTTTCGAACTAAATAAAATCATAGAGTTCATGGAAAGTTGTTAAATGTATTATTTAAAAATTGAAATATTTAAAATTAGACGTTCAACGAATAAAGCTATCGAAACGATTACAAACTAGAGTGAAGAGTGTCCATCTCGTCATACGCACGCCCTTGTCCTGTCGAATGAAACGGACGTTCGACACCAGAGCGCGTTGCGTCTTGTATAGCAACGCGTATAATATGCACAACGCACACTGTGAACTCGTGTGCGAGTAGTCTGGCGCCAGCAGGTGCAGTTAAATATAGCTTATGCAACGGGTATCCTCCTTTCTTTTCTTTTTCTCTTTTTCCTTATTCTCCTTTCTTCTATCCTCCTTTCCTTGTCCCATGAAAAATGGCACATAAACAAATGTGAAGTAATAAAAGATACTAATTCCTCCTTATGAAAGATCTGATATTTTAGAACATTTGTAATCGACAGAATGCACGTTCTCGCAATAAATTAATACAAATGTTTTGTTTACACCAGTTCGCACGGTGGAAGTATTACGTTTTGAAATGAATCGATGTACCCATTGTTTCTTGCGATTTCGACAAAAAGGGAAAAAGAACCGCAAAATCGAAGCTTTTCGAGAGATATTAGAATCTAACACGGTCTTGTGTATCTGCGTGTGCGGGTGCGTTAATCTTTTCGGAGATTCTTCTAATCGCCTGCCAGCATGTATTTTCTATGTTCGCTTGTTTTTTGTTGTCATACGTCGGACCGAAATAATTTTAATTGAAGATTTTAATTGAATTTTATCCTTTTTTTTTGCGTTGTTTATCGTACATTCGATAAAAGGATGGAGCTAGAATTTTCGAAAGTACGTTAGAAAATTAATTCATACACGCGTTTAGTTAAAACGCTTCATATGTATGAAACGACGACTTCGGTTTACGGAAATTATGGGGGAGAATTCGCATTCCCGGGAGCACCAATTAAATTTTACTGCAGCCCATGAAATTACTCCATCATATCGCGGAATAGTGTATCGAAAAACTTTTTTATTCCTTTTTTGCGCGCAGGACGTCGTTCGATTCCTCCTTGGTGAACAAGACCAGCCATCTTTAAGTAAAAAAAGAACAGATTAATGCTCATTATGGATATTAGCCTTCGGCCATTTGCATAAAGGCGGAGACGTTGATACAACTGGTCGTGCGATAACGAGCGACGGATGGCATGACTGGTTGCCAGAGAATTTTTATTTTTTCCCCCCTTCCTTTCATTTTTATCTTTCTCATTTCTATTCCCTCGCGCGTGCGCGCTTGCATGACTAACAAAGGAAAGAAGGGAAGAATCGTGAATTGCCGAGATTTCATTCCGTTCCAGTACAGGGCTTACAAATATTAGTTTAACAATCGTGCATAATGAAGAGAAGTTTATTGAAACAACGGCCATTTTGAATTTTATTGAATCTTCGAATTTTTAAATTTCGAACGTTAAAATTTAGTATCGTTTTTAAACGGTTTCTGAACAATTTAAAATTTATATAAACATGGTATTAGTTATATAAAATATAGTCTCGACATGATTGCGTTATTTCGTGTCTTTCCACGGGGAAAGAATATCTCGTAGGAAGAAAAATTCCTACTTAAGTTGCATGCCGTGAGTCGCTTCATAAAACCGGTTGCCAGATACATACACGGAAATGTAAATTTACCGAAGAAGCGGCTCTGAATACTACGAGAGAAAAAAGAGAAGCTGCTTATGTTGAATGCAGCTCCTGCATACATGAAATTACGTTAGCCACGGAAATAATATACATACGTTTAATAAAATCAAGGAAATGATCGTTGAGATTAACAGACGAGTTAAAATAAAAGGGAATGAAATATTTATCTTGATGTTTTTATCGTGCTACGTGCGAGAGTAAAAAAGGCAAATTAACAAGTTAAAAGCACAAGTAATCGAGGGGATAAAAACTTGAATACAAACTTGCCTTAATACTCTGTCACAACCGTTAGCACAAGTGTTTGGTTGTGTTGATAACATAGATAATGTAGGATTGTATTAATGGCGTATTGAAAGTTTTAAAAAAGATCGGTGACATTGGATGTATGTACACTCGACCTCGACTCCGTAAACCTCATGACCACATATGCATATAAACTCGCGTATTATTCGGTTGGTTTAAGTATTAAAGTCATCCGCGGGTATGTAGGCACATGCATATAGTTGAGCAAGAAAGAGACAGAGAAAGAGTAATGTGGACGGATGGTTGGGAATGAATAGGAGAAAAGTGGATGCGTGCCCATAGGCGTCGCCATTTGCATCGTTAAACAAGAACTCTATTTACTTGGAATTAAACGCGATATTACGTGAAAACCGAATACAATGATATGTACTGTGTGTTTATCATGAAAAATTAACTAACGTTTGAGTAGTAGATTCTTATGTAAAGACTATGTAATCGTTATGTGTTGAAAAGTGCAAGCAGTATAATGGTGTCGACATTGTATTACATAAAAAAGGGAAAGTTTGAAAGTCATTGAAAAAAAAAGGAGAAATAAGAAGTATGGATTTGGTGTGATCTTATGCCGCGTACAAAAGTCTTGCGACGCCCATGCGTATGAGGAAGAGGGTGGAGCGAGGAGGTAAGAGGCAGACGAAGCACAGCGAGATGCCTTAGGATCGAGTCTCTCCCTGACGGCGTTTATTTATTACCAGTATTAATACCAAGCCCCGCAGAGTCGGTTGGTGATTACATAAAACATGCTTGCCCCTCCTACCATCGGAGGCAACCCCCTCATCTCCACCCTGCTCGCCTTCTATCTGAACGATGCTATCTCCCGTGGTAATGGGGCTTGGCAAACGAATCTATTCGAAAAGAAAAAGAAAGAAGGAGAAAAAGTGAAAAAGCAGAGGAACATTCGTTCGTCGTATCTTGGGTCGATTCCATGTGGAAAAAGAGGTGCAACGGTCGTCGTGATCTCATAGTTCGGATTTTACGATCGACGACCTCTAGGTATTGAACTTGACCCAAACGCGAAACGTGGTTAGCAGATTCTATACTATAGGTTAATCATAAGCACTTGGTGAGAATTTGCAGCTATTTGCAGCCATGTTCCTTCTCTTGGCTTGCTATATTCTTTGTGTATTCATTATCGATATCCTTCCCTTGGCAGATGTTGCTTGCACAATATCCTTGTCCTCATTCTGACAGTCCTGAACGCTTTTAACAAGCTTGAATATAAAATTAATAACGAACGTCTGCGCCCTTCTTGCTAACAGTCCAATCGTAAATGAATAATAGTTCCTTCTTCCTGCTCTTCCCCAACTCCTCCGACGGTTTTCTTCAGCTCCCTGCACGTTTTCTTTACCGCACTTATTTGCACCTTGGCCTCGCCGCTTTTTTTTACGGTCGGTGCATTAAACGTATAAAGCGAGCAGTGACTTCTACGCGCTTTATTGTAATCTCTGAGATCTCTGGGAACCGTTTTCTCGCACGTTTAGTTGTTTCTTTACCAACGGACCAATGACCATTGCCAACTTCAAGAAAGTACGGCACTCGGTAACGGGAAACGTGTGTTGGTCCACGATTATTTCTTAGAAGGAGAAAGAAAAAAGCGAGAGAATGGCGTGAGAGAGAGAGAGAGAGAGAGAGAGCGAGTGCGTGAGGGAAAGAGAGGGGGGGCGGAGTGAGTGAGGGTAAAGGAAAGAGCGAAGAGAACGAGCTAAAAAAAGAAACGAGCCACGAGAACAACGTGGACGAAACGAATGGACGAAGAAAGATGCGAAAAGGGCAAGGGACGAACTCTGAGGACGGTGGATTAAAGCTAAAAACATCGGACGGAGTATCTGTTCACATCTTACCGGGCAGCATTAGATTGAAGTTGAACCTTCTAATACTGTCAGGTAAAGATGTCGTCAGGATTCCGAAATCAACGCGATTGGAATTGTCATCGGGCTGGGATAATTTCACTTGAATATTGTCGTTGTTCGGATGTGATCTATGATGAGTTCGAAACAACTGGCAATTGGTGTCGCTAAAAGTGTGCTCTTTTTATGGATTGTATATTTCAATACGATCTAGTAAAAGCTAACCCTTTGTATTAAAATATGTATATAAGAATCGGAATTACGAAATACAAGAACAGTTCAAATTTGTCATAGTCGGTTTCTATGCATGAATCGTGTGTATTACGAGTTTGAACTTTCCTTGTATTTTTCAGATTAGGTAATATGTAATATAGAGAAATAACTATGTTAATGTAATAACTTATATTAGTTATAGATATAGATTAACGTAGATGTAAGTAAATTAATTAAAGAATTATAAGTAACTGCCTATTATGTATATTAGAAAACTGTCCTGTATTATAATTTAAATTCTGCGCGGCATGTGATATGGTATGATGCGTCGGATCTCTCTAAATTTCTTATTCCAATGTTATTTCACGATGTCTCTTATTTCGTTGGAATAGCTAGAATTTCGAGATCGGTGGGAGGGGTGGTCACCTCTAAGTGAACCGAATAGGAATGATAAATAAAATAAAAAGAAAAGAAATATTTGACTTAAGAAAGATATTTTATAAATTCACGAATAGGATCTTCTTGAACGATTGAACTAAATCTCAGGCGATCAAAACCTATTCGTGGATCGAGTTACTCATATTTTCTTACATTTCCATCTTCACCTGTTTTAACCTAATATTCCTCGACGAAAAATAGCTCCGACTGACTGTAGAAAATGGTGGCTGAAAGTCACGTGAGGGAAATGGTTTGTTAATAATTTTCCATCGGTGGAATTACGTGGTGCGTGCGGCACGCGTACACGTGACACAAACGTATACTATCCCTATAAATACATTCACGCGGAGTGAGCGCGTCTCGATTCGAGAGCAACACGTATGGTTCTCTCTCTCTCTCTCTTTCTCTTTCTGTCTGTCTGTCTCTCTCTCTCTCTCTCTCTCACTCACTCACTCACTCACTCACTCACTGTGGCTTTCGTAGAACGTAGAGTGTAGAACATCGGTAGGAGGTAAGAAAACGAAGCTTCTAAAAGTCGCGGCCTCGGTGCCCTGGAGCGAGAAGAGTGTGTAGGCGCGTGAGGAATGTAATGCTTCGAAAATGTTGCCGCGATCGTAAAGCATCGCGTGGGTCTCTTCGTGAGGGGTTGCTGGAGCAAATAAATTCGTTCGGCCGTCACGCCGCCATTTCTATCCTCGTCGATCGGTTGGCTGATGATGTCGCTCGTATTGCAACGTACTTACGTGGATAGATGGTAAATTCTTCGACGAGATTATTGGAGAATTATCGTAGCGGAAATTGTGCGACAAATTGTTGGTGCGAATGCCTCGAAGTGAGGTGATTAATGTCTTGAGGAACTCTCGACAGAGGATACTTTGTGACACTAATGGTCGAGTGTTGGCTTTAATTTCCACTTTTTTTCCCTTTTTTTTTTTTTTGTAATCGCGAAATGACCTCTACGTCGGATATTTATAAATAATATAGGCTTCTGTAGGCTTCTGTATTTACATATTTGTGTTGTTATAGCTATGAAACATTTCTTTATGTTCGATATTTTTGAAAGACTGTTATCTAACATATATATATCGCTATTACCTTTGCGTTTTAAATGTTTCTAGATTATTTAGCAACTTAGGATAGATCAACGAGATATTTTTGCAAATACTTAATTTGCGAAGAAAGAATCGTGGACTTCGGGTTGGTTGGTCGTTGGTAAGCTGGCAAAAGTGGAGAAATCCGGTTCAGAAACGGGATCGTAATAGCGGCGTGTTTTGCACAAAGGTGCTAATAAAAAGAGGAGTGTCCTTGCAACCAAGATGAGGGGATATAGGAAAAGCATAAGTAATTGAAATAATCGTACGACATCTTATGCGCATCTTAAGCAGCTGTCGCAACAGCGCGTATATTTTATAACTGCGAGGTAACGTGCATGGATCTCTTTATTCATTTATTCGTCTCGCTTGCAAGAGGTAGACACATAAAGGCAAAGTGCATACTGTGTAATTCTACGGAGAGTATCGGCTTAAAAATTGAGATTGGAACGATCGGATAAAAATAATATTATTGCGGAGATAGGACTACTGCAAATTATATAGCCTAATATATACGAGCAGGAGAATACACCGAGGCGAAAAAGGGGAATAGTATGATAAGGACAAAAATACCATAGAGCTTAAATATGAGCCATGATGTAGAGAGACATTGCACGAGGAATTTATAGCATCAAAAAATCATCAGACCGAAGCTCTTAATTAGTATAAACAATTCATTGCATGAAAGATATAGAAGCTAAAAGAAACATCGTATAGAAAATCAGTACTATAAAGAATCCATTGTATAGAAAATACGTAACGCAAGAAGTCTTACGTATAGACGGTTATTGATATAAAGAATCCATTATAAATGTCGTGGAAACAGTATAATGCAACAAAACCTTGGCCGTATGGAAAATTTATGCCACGGAAGATAAGTGAAACATGCACTATAAAAAAGTGTATACCATTTTAATATTTAAAAAGACGCTGGTATTAACTACTTTAGATAACTTGCGCATGAAAATTCGATCCATCAAGAATAGAGTCAAAGCTCCCGTGACTTTTCCCTATTATCCCCCGCACTCGTGGATGTCGGTTGACGCGTTCGAAGCACTTTGGCCAATGGCCAGGGCCGTTTTAGAAAGATATCTGGCCGGATCGACGGCTCAAGAAAGTACCGTGCATAGATGCCTCTCGAATACAACGGCTCGCTTGTCTTGTACGAATTGTTCCAGGAAGGAACAATATTCCGTCAATAGCCCCTATTGTCTGATGGAGAAAAATGGAGAAAGATTAAGACGATCGACAGGAAAATGTTATAGAGTTCGAGGCGAAAGAAATTTTCTTGCGTTACTTCTTATATGACGCACAGAATGAAATTGAATGCGAGATAATTAAAATATCGTTGCAGGAAAAAAAAATGCATTTGTATTGCATGAATATACAAATAAATTGTATATCGAACTATATATCGAGCGATACGCGTATTTGCATATTTTTCTTGCGTAATCGCGTTTCTTATATAATTACGGAATGATTTGAGGCAATGGTTCGTGCAATATACATATATACTATTTTTGCTCTAACATCTGGTCATTTAGTTTCGCAGAATTTACTAAATTTTTCGCCTCTTTTTCCTTTTTTTTTTCTGTTTGTTTTTTAATTATGGTTAGAGAATAATGCTCGAAAACGGATATTTTCAAATCTGATTTGTGCACTTGGATTCGACTGATCCTTCGCACGCGTGATCTATTGAAGTGGCTACGAATCGATAATAGGTCCAATGTACATGGATCAATCGCGCCAAACATTCGCAAATGTGAAAGAAATAAAAAGTTCAGTCGGTTCTACGAGTCTGAGTATCGTAGATTATTTTCACAGTGATACGTCGTGTCTTTTTCGTCGTTATCGTTAAGTGCATCCGGCATCAATGACTTGGTCTTTTATCGGGACGACTGTGTGCTAATTTATGCTGGCTTTTTAAAATTTATTCAGTCTTTGATTCGTGCTTCCTTTTTAATCACTCTGCTCGCTCATCGTTCTTAATTTATTACGTCTAAATTACTTGGCAATTCGCAGGGAATTGAATAATCATACGAGGTTTCAGCCTTCTTCTTAGAACTCTTAAAACAGAGACATATCAAAATATGTTGATGTGTATGTCGCGTTATTCTATAGAATAAATAAATATAGTATTTAGGATAAGATTAAATTCATCGATAACACACGAACCAAGCAAAGTTTAATTATTTAATATACACGCATTGGCTTAATTGCTACAATTAATTAAATAACAGTGATTTACAAATAAAATGCCGAGAGGAGAAATCGAGAAATGGAGACTGGTTTCGTTGAGAATGTTTTCCACATCATCGCGTCATCATTTGGTTGGTCCAATGTATTAATAATTGCCCGATTGTGTAATAATCAAAGGCGAGAGGCACGGTATCGTTCTCAACCGAGGATGATATAACATAAATACCCTCAAAGAATATATCTCGTGCCGTTTTCTTTTTATTTCCAATTAGCTGCAGACTATCGATAACGATCTTTGATATATCGCACAGAGATCTTACAGAATACTTGCGAAGTTTGGATGCGCCTCGGAGATTTCAGATGAAAGGAGGTACGATACATCTGGAAGGAAAAATAAATTAGAGATACACGATAAACCAGACTGAAAAATCTGAGAAGTAATAATATTGTTACAACGGAGAATAGGTTTTTACGGAATCCAGAAAAACGTGTGCGTAAAAATAAATATCGTAAAGATGGAGGATATGTTTCCAGATAAATTAGATTCTTTGACCTCAAACAATAAACCTATAAAATCAAACTCGAACAATATTCGTTATTCCATTTGCGATACGATCTACATATTGAATTTGTGAAAGGATTTTTGAGCTAAGGATTTGAAAGTTGCATTTAGCCGATCGATTTAACTCGGATTCAGTTTCAAACCAAACTCGATTCAATTCGACTTAAAATCTTAAATTACATTTAAAGCGATTCAGCTACGTCAAACTCGAATCAGTTCAACTTAACTCGATTCGATATTCACGAGATGCGGATCATTAGTGTGTACGTAATTCAAACTTGGTACGAAAAAAGCAAAATGAAAATATCGTTTGCGTCTGGTAAGACTCTTGAAGCGATTTCGTCCCATCGATCATTTCTTGGTTGGTCTCCGGCGACATATCGACCAGGTACGCCTCGTTCAGGCACCTGTTCCGATAGTTTTTGGCGCCGTAGCGTCGACCGAACCTCGCGGCTATTCATTATCGTCTCGATTCATCGGCACGCAGGTCCAATGTCCTGCCGATAAGATAAGAGGAAGCCGCGAAGCTCCCGGGTCTTGTACGTACACGTGCGGACTATAAGCAATCTCTGTTTATCTATCAACTACCGTGAACCATCTACCACCACCATCATGTGTAAAGCTCTCTTATCGTTTTCTAACTCTTCAGATTACACAGACCTAACGATTTTTATAGGAACCCGATATGGAAGATATTCCATATTTGATAATAAATCTGACAAATTTTTATTTTCCCCGTTAACTTACAAATAAGAGGAATATACGTAGAACGAGAATTTTATTACTAAATTACGATAGATAATCTTGAGATTGTCTTTAGATGGAGACGATAGAATTCCAAAATTTAATCTTAGAATTCAATTGTAGATAATTAGACACGGTAGATCCATAAATCATACACAGTGAATCCAATAAATCAGCATTTACTGGAGCGAAATTTTAGCTACCGTTTGATTAACTCTTTCACGATCGCCGTTACCTACGTTCCTTTTCTATCTGAAGAGTTTGTATAAAGTGGTTTGGCGGAGAGTTTATAAGATAAAATTGGTTAAAATTGGTGATTCTTGTATAATTTTCAAAAAGCGTAGAAATTTTTCAAGTTTTCGATTAACTAAGTAATCTTTATTACACCATCTATTATAGTACCTGCCGCCCGACAATTTATGCGTCTTATCAATGTTATCGTATTCGCTCGACTCATACTCATCACTCGACGAATCTTTCCCAATGACGTTGTTTGTTTTTGTACGAAAGAAACGAAGAGAACCTGTTTATCGAGGATCTGATGAAAATTACACGGATTAATCGGGGGTAGATTAAAAATGTGGAAAGAAGAGAACGAATGGATACGAGGAACACGGCCCTGAATTCCATTCTAGACACTTTTGTCCCTGTGCTCGCGTCCCTGAGACCGAAGCAGTCGCATCGTGCCACGACGTAGACGTTCAGTTACACGCCACGAATGTTAATCCCCCTCGTCGTGCCTCCACTAGACCCCTCACCCTTCGTAGATCCGCGCCAAGATCTCTTCGTGTCGAATATTCCACCGTATACCGGGTGACAAATTCCATTGGACTGTGGAGCGTAGAATCTCGCTAGTACAGAGTCGAATTATTTTTACATAGCCCTAAGAATTTTCGACTACGGCATCTCGGAAGATTAGGGGACAGAAGTCGAGTCTTTTCCCAGGAATTAAGTTCTTCGATTATCTTTAGAAAGGCTCTGGTGAAGTACGAAGAAGCAGAATAGGAAAAAAGAAGATCTTGCCTTCTTTTTTACAATGCCAGATACGCGTAGTTAAATGAGATCGTGTTAATAATCTGCTTCGGAAAGCGTGGGCTGTGCTTTTCTAGAAAGCCGAAGGAATATATCCAAATCTTTACATCGTCGTAATAATCGCTATATAAACGAGAATTAATTAACAAGGCCTGGTCGAATCGGGTGGTTCCGCCTCGAACGACCAACCTCTCGACAATATTAAGCTCTTCCCGTAGTATCTAACGAGGCGTCGGATTTCTTTGTGTCTAAAGAAGAAAAAGCATCGTCATAAATCGGCCTAGGTATTCTCGTTAATTTCCAGGTTTAATTCAGGCCGAAGTCTTGGAAGCAAGCGTTGCGTTTCTCATCGAATCCCGTGGAGGCTTCGTCCAGCGTTAAAGTCCTGAAAATAACGAGGCAGCTGTTCGCGTATCCTGCAGAGCTTCTTCTCGTCCTCTATCACGTGTTTCCAGCCTCCCTTTTTAACCGTCCTTTCTTTTTATTCCCTTTCTCGTTCTTCTCCTTCTCCTTCTCTTTCTCTTCTTTTCTGTTCCCCTCGTCTCTTTCTTCTCCCCTCTCTCTCCCCCCCCCCCGTTGTATCTTGATTCTTTTCTCTTTTCTTTTTCTTTCTTGGTATCACACTTGGTCTTCCGATGTTTCCTGTTTTCTTTAATCTCTCTCTTGGATCTGCATCCCCTGTGCACACGGGGATTTTTGCGATTCTTTAAGACAGGGACCTTTGGGACTGAGAAACGCAAGGGGATTTCTTAGAAATGGCAGATGTTCAAACTTCTCTTGGTATTCGAATCTTTCCCCTGTTCTCTCTTCTAATTTCTCAGCAACCGTATTCTCCTTTATTTCTTCTCCGTTTCTATATTTCCCCGCCTCCTTTTCAATTATCCTGAACTTCTCATCTTGCAGCGATCCTCCCTACCTGTTCATTCTTCCTTCACTTGTCCATTAATTTTCAGCGACTTTCGGTAGCTTCTCCGAAGTAGGACGTTTCGAGTAATTAACGAGTTGATTAAAATTATCCCGGCAATCGGCCATCTCGATCGTAAACGTCCTCCTTCTCTCTTACTTTTCGCTTCCTGCCACTGGTTTCGAACAGGTTGCAGAATACGCTTTCGAACGTTACGCAACCGAAAGTGACTTTCGAAAAGCGTCGCCGCGTCCCAAACGAAATTTATTTTCGGTGACAGAACGATTAAAATTAAACGGAGAGGAGGCGTGCGACGCCCGTGTCACGTCGACGATTCTGGATTTCGAATCGAAGCCGATTTCTCGTGAGAAACAGATGGATTTTATGGAGGAATCGATTCGAGGTCGATGTCGTAACCTCTTCGATGCTTCACGACTTTACTAGCGGGATTTTTGCGCCGGAGTATCTGTATAAAATCGTTCTTGGATCGGAGAAGGTAAAGCGAAACATGATAAAGAGCGAAGATCGAAGATTCTTATTACCCTGATTAATCTTCTATGAATTTTTGACGCTAGCTTGTACTACACGTCTACGCTTGTCGATAATGTGCACGCAATTTTTGATCAAATTCATCGTGTAAAATATACATCATACTTCGTATTATGTATTTACTAAATTGTATGATATTATAAGGAATTTCAATTGCCCGCCTCTCGTTCTGAACTCCATAATGTCTAATGGCGAAATAATTTTCCATAGTAGACTGGTCGTGTTCTGGGCTCGCATGGGGAATGAATTTTTTTCTCTGGCGCGGTCGAGGCTGGATCGAAACTAGGCTTAGCCAGTAATTCAATGACTGTTGGGAAATCCTCGCAACCGATGTATCGTAATCGGACTCTGATGCTGGCTGTGAAAGCTATACCTATATTTGTGGCTCGTAGCTGACGTTGCTGCTGGTCGTCTGGATTTCCCACGTGTCACTCCGTTTCGAGTAAATTTAGTCGGTCGAACCGGCTCGCCGCTTCGTCTTCCCGCCTCCGGGTCCTCTCCAAAACGAAATCCAAACGAAATTTTCTCATAACAAAAATGTTCCTAGGTCCCGGGATAAGTTTCTAAATTTAGAACGCTACACTTGTTACGTGCAACTCGCAAGAAAATTTTTAAGCGAATTTTCCAAGCGAAAGTAGTGATAACGTTCCGAGTGAAAAAATTCGAACATTTGATCTCATTGTGTAATAGTTGTCGCATGCAAAATTACGAAGAGGATCTGCTATATTTTTTTAATAAAACAAGTCCGACGAAAATGTCCAAGCAGAAAGGAAAGTGTTGAAGAAGAAATCTGTCGTATCTGTCGAGTTTTCTTACCAAAGATTGAAACAGAGATATCGAGTGCGTTAAATAACGAATATATTTCGTATAATTATCTCGATATCAAATTCGAAGAATTACAAATCGAGATTGGTAATCGGCTGAAAACCACGGAGGATGAACCTTCCTCTCCCGACAATCGAGCCTCTCGTGACTCCAAATGAAGTTTTCTAGTTTATCTAGAATAGATTGAACCGAGGACAATAGGCAGGAAATAGAAAGAAATACCCTGAGTTCGTTTATTGCTAAAGGATCGCTTCGATAAATTACCGTTGATTAAAGAAAAAGCTCGAGCTCGGTTCACTCTACTTTGTACACGTGTAACTTCGCAACGACGCGTTTAACGCCTGTCACTTGTTCGTACCTGTCCTTCTACCCAGTCTGTTTTATCATGCACCTTGTACGATCATATATAGCTATAAAAAATTCTACTGAAAAAACGAGACATGAAAATCCGACGATTTATCGAGCAAATATCTATATTTATTATGCAAATTCGTGCTCGTTTTATGTATAGATCATTTATATTTATCATTTGTTGATTCCATAAGAAAATAAAATTAATGAAATTCGCCGGTGTGGTTACTGTGTGGTTACTATGTGCTCGTTGCTTCAGTGCACATAATGTAAAGTAACAGTGACTAACAACGCGAGGAAAGAAATTGAAATAACGAGTGCTGGTTACACCACGTCGTGCAACTAGCCGTGAAGTTAGTTGCAATCACGGTACAAAGGTGTCTAGCATAAACCTGACCTCGTGTATCTCTAGTCAATAGATCCAATAAGAATACGAGTGTATGTAACCACTAACTAATAGCTCTTTGCATACTAAACGTAGCTGAACAGTAAACGGTGCTAGCGTCAGATGTTTTAAATCACTCAATTTATTGAATTTTGCTGACATGATATTTACGTATACGTGAAACAAGCGTAATTGTAACTGTAGTTGCCGACTACTATGTTTAATTATTTATTTTAAGTTACACACACAAGCTCGGGTAATAATTAGACTGCGAATCTTTATGCGAACGACTATTTTCGTGGAACTAATTAAAAAGATGGGAATTAAATAGAGATTTGTTTCGCCAACTGAGTATCGTGATGTACGTTCGGACATTGTGTGCATTATTCGTAAATTCGTGCGTCTTTGTATCTCAGGTAGACTCATAAAAATCAGTAGTCTAGTAATAGGAAATAAAATCGTTAGTCGTCTCGGGTGACATTGAAAAGATCCTCGTCTCGTCGAAATGCGGCTGGCATGGCATTCGAGCTGCATACGTAAAAGGAAGACTCTCGCGGCAAAGAAGAGCCAAGAAGAACGAAGAAAAATCCGAAACTGGCCGTTAGGCGTCGAACGTAATTACAGAGCATGGTAAGACGCTCGTTAATGGCCGTCGCTTCACCACGATGGACTTAATGGCGCTAGACAAAAATTATTTTCCGTGAAGCGATAATGGCGTTGGTAGACGCACAAGACGTAGCACTGAACCGAACGAACGCAAGAGGATGAAAAGAGGAGAGCCTTCGAAACCTCTCAAACGGTCATCTCTCTGTATCGGGCGAATCGCGCGCGACTGGCCAATTTATATACAGGCAGACTCGTGTGTCTAAAGCTCGTTTCACACGGACGAAAATTCCCATATGCAACGTGTAAGCGTACTTAAGAATTTAGCTATTTGGCGGAGATAAAAGTATTTCGAGATTCTATAATTTTGGAATTTACTAATTTAGGCGATTGGGAATCTAGGTATTTGCGAAAAATGTTTAAATTTACGAATTTTTCGGGAGTTAGCGATCTAGGAATCTATCGATATAAAAATCTGCGAATTGTGAAATTTACTCATTTAGTTGTGTGTAGGAATCTAGAAATGTAGGGCTTTAGGAATTGTGAGTGTTGGGCTTTGAAAAGCGGTACGAGATATTAGAGCGACAATGTGGATAGTTCCTTCGGCAATGGAAGTCGTGAACCGTTGAAACCTGTTATCCGGATCGAGTCGTTTGTCTAGAAAGACGTCTTGTCTCGAATATCGCTGATTGACAATGGATAAAGATGAGGCACTTAGTCCGATGGATTGGCTTAGAATTCCATTTGAAATTCTGAAAACGTTCATCGTATCACAAATGTCAATGAAGTTGATTCTGTGATTAGCAAATCGACGATGGTCTTCCATCGTTAGAGCTATTCCTGTCTTCTATTTACCTTTCAACGCGTTTCGCATTTACCAAGTACATTGTAACGAAGAACCTTCAAACCATTTATATGTTTGCTGCTTCGAATACACATTTTCTATCGTATGAGAATATATTTGAATACTTCGTAAACACTTCATGGAAGGTCACTTTTTCCATAGACCAAGACTTGTGCTCTGGTATAATACCGTATTGTTACGCTGTAGCAGCGACTTTTCACCTTTCCCACCTCGTAGTACACATAATCTAATTTCTAAAATTCTACGACACGCTAAAGAATATATTATGCTTGATTCAAAAGACAGAGCATTCGCGTCCGAACCAGGGCGAATATTGTTGCTTTTATTTGATAATCTAAAGAAAAAGAGACAAAGTATCGCGCGTTGTAAAAATTCTTGCACCGCCGCTTGAAAATTGCGACGCTATAGAAATACGATCGACGCTTTATATGCCGGTGTTTTTAGCAACGGCTCTTTTTTTGAATGCTTCTTTTCTCGATAATAAATATTAATAAAATGAAATATATAATTTGCTTGATATATTAGATTAATCGACGGTAATTTTATGGTAATTTCACGATTTCTCTTACGGGCGAATGTATCGCGTCGTGTGGACTCTCCTTAAGAAAGTCACGGCGGTCCTCGGGGCTGGAATATTGCCTCTTGTAAGTACGTTATGTAGGTACCAGCGTGCAACCTGCGGTGCAACTTGTCAGCCAACATCATTATCGATGCCGGCTCGGGTCTCGGTCGAAACCCGTGCGTTTATCGCGACTTCGTTATTTATATCTCGCTCCGCTTGGCAATAACTAATAGAGATCCTTGCCTTCTCCGTGTTGCGTTGGCACAAGTCGATATCATGGTTTGATTACGTTTCATCGGCCATCTTGAACAGTTTCTTTCCCTATCGCATCGAGGCATCCGCGACTTCTTTCGCGACCAGTTTCTTTCGAGTTAGGGAATGCAACATGGTTCTTCGAGTTCTTTACTACTTGTACTCGATACCTTTCTTTTTTATTTTCTCCGTCTTTTATTGGTCTCCCCTCTTTTCCTGTCGTTTGTTCTTTTTTCCTCGCGGATATTTCTCGTTTTGCTTGTACTTCGTTAATGGAACACTGACAGGGAAATTGAACGATTGCGATTCGACGAGCAGACCGCCACGCCTGTACCTGACTCTAACGTCTTTTCTTCCCCTCCTCTTCCTCCTATTAACCGCCCCTACGATCATTTCCCGTATTTTCTTTCATCTACTATTCTCCAAAATATACTCTGAAACATTTATTGTTTGATCCGTAGTAGAAATCGCCCGAACCTAACTAATTCGACTGTCAAAATATGTACACACAAAGACCGTAAATCGTAAACGTTTAACTTTCAAAATATGTACGCAGAATTGTATTCGTTTACATGGTCGACCTACCGTCAACCCCTAAATCCAAAATATCCACACCTGCCGACAATAATATCCACTCGAATCTAATCCGAGCTGATGAATCATTCAAATCGACATACCGAGGGTAACCGAGAGGAACAGTCATTTTACCTAACGCTATAGATGCGTACGTTGATCTAGAAAGAGATTTCATTTTAAAAGCCTAGTAGTTCGAGACACCGGAGGGTAGAGACCCCCGGAGCGAAGACGCATGTGGTTCGCACGTGTTCCTCTGCCACGTCTCTCTTCACCCTCGGCCTCGACCGACAAAAAACGCGAAACCTGCCACTCTGTGGCTGGTCTTCGTGCATCGTGCACGTGCACGATAGTGAATGCAACGCCATGTGCAACGAGCACCATTCGCTTCAGACAATATTCTCTAATTGCACGTTTCGCTATGGATGCGCCGAGAGGGGAAGAAATTGGTGTGTCGGCGAACTCAGTTCCCGCAAAAACGATGTTCCGTCTGGTGGAAGCGATGGAAGCCGTTCCCTTTCGTCCGAGCCCGGTCCCAGAGCCACTTCCTCTTCCTTTTCGGGAGCCGGGCACGCCTCTCGAGAGAACCTCCATAAGGGCTGCCACCGGCAAAACAGAAAGCTTCGCGTTTCGTTTCCTTTCCAGCTAGTTCTTGATCGTGTATTCGTAGGTTGACCTTTAGGTTTCACGGGATCAGTCGGTTCTCATTGTGCGTGGCTCGATGCCTTTCTTTCTCGGTGCAATGAGTTGTTAATGGTTTTGTGGAGATTGTTAATGGAAGTTCCGTGGAATTCTCGGATAGTTGTTGGTAGCTTATGGTCGTGGAAATGGCATAGTGTTGACAAAGGGCACGGGAATCTAAGGATACGAGGACATAGAAATATACATAGAACTAAGGGAATACATAGAACGCAGGGATGCGAGGATGTAAAAGAAGTACAGTAGAAGATACGTCGATGTAAAATTATAGGAACGTAGGGACATAGAAATATACCCGTAATATCTGCCCGTAGAGACAACAGAGATACGAGAAAGTGGGAAAATGACAAGGTGGAACTCGAGATATATATGAGATCAACAAACGGTGTAACAGTAGCATCATCAAAATCGTTAAAATTCCTATAAATATAGGAATGTACTATTGAAAGATTAGATTGCTTTTTCACGAAATCTTTACAACTCTATTGCTCTACAGTCGTAGCTAAACGTCAACAATCAAAGGTGATAACTCAATGTGTTGAATCCGATCTTACGACGAAGACGGTCTTATGCAGACGATGTCCAGCGGCGAGACAAGGGACACTCAGGTTCTACCGGTTCTTTTTTGGGGGCACAAATTGGGTTGCGCCTGCGGTTTGCGGTAGCAAGGAAAGAGGTTGTTGAGCGCACCAACACCACCGGTCACGATACCTGTGCACGGATCGGAAACATGCGCCTGTACACCGGCCACACCACACCGCTGCAAGGAAGAAAGAGGTCGATCCGTCTGCATCAGGCAAACTCCGATGAATCATCCTCTCCCGTTTGCCAGTCTTGCTTTCACGCGAGTTCGTTCGCACAAATAAAAATAACGTTTTCACATTGGTCCTCGATCCTCGTGCAATTAAATGGATCGACGAATATCGACAATAGACGTAATTAACGGAATCCTGCAAGATCTGTTCGAAGATGCCCTGATTCGTTTTCGGTCGTATCATATCGAGCTACGTTGCAGATTCGCCGTTTTATGCGATCTTCGCATTTTTTTCACGAATATTTATGGCAACGCCACGTTGAAATTCGAAATTCGTAAAACGACTCTTGTCTTTATGCGATGTCTTTATAAAGGTATCACCTGAAATTTCTTCAGGTATTTTCTTTCGAAGCGTCGTATCCTTTATGGCAGTCAACGAAATTAGAACCAAGTACATATAAGAACTTCGGTGAACCTGGCTGATCCGTCCAGGTGATTTTTTTTTGCCGACGCAAAATGCCTCCCCGTGAACGAGACTTTACACGGCATTGACCGCGCGTGGTAACTCCTGAACAGCGATGGCTTCGAGTCGCTCTTGCTCTGAAAAATTCCATTTCAAGATTCAACGAGCCGTCCAATATTTCGACGAACCATTGTACTCCAAAAGTTCAGATCTGATTACGTTGCACGGCAAAATATTACAAACATCTGCCAACGTTTCGTCAATTTATATTTAAAAAATCGCGCGTTGGAAAGTTAAAGGGGCGAAGTACCCAACGCTACTCTCGAAGCTCGCGTGTGTGTCTTTCTTTTTGCGCCTGTTTCTTCTTTTTCCTGCTGTTTCACCGATCCGTCTTAATATTCGATCCAACGTTTCGTATCCCAGGGGCCGGTGGGTTTCGTTGCTCGCTCGACCACAACCGTGTATACGTGTACGAACACGCTAATTTTTTCCTGATGGTTGGCGTGCTCGCGAAATTTATACGCGCACGCCTGTTAATTAACGTCACCGAAAACGATCGAGTCGCGGCACCACGATAAAAATGTGCTGATCGATGAAAAAGACCCACTGCCACGCGAAACGCCAGACGTATCCATAATTCTAGGTGTCTCATCCTGCAGGAAGATTCATCGATGTCGGAAGAAAACTTTTCTCCAAATGCATTATCTTAATCGATAATTTTGGCGAGTGAGAAGAAGGAATTTCGGAGCTATATTGTGACTTATCAGGATGATTATAGTCCTTCCATGATTTATAGACTAGAGCGCGAACGTTTGTTTTCTTTGGGAAAATTGTTCACAGCGAAAGAATTCGTCAATACTTGCTAATATTCTTAAATAGTCCACTATTATTTGAACAAATCTTCGTTTGCATCGGAGTCATAAATTCGTCGATACCCTTCTAATTCCCGCCTTTATGATATTGATATTCGTATAGCGAGTAAAATCGATAATGGTGTTCGTAATCAAAGCTATATACCGATTAACAACGAGAAAGACGCTTTCCAGTTTTTTCGTAGCTTATCGCATTCCAAGAGCGAATGGCTAGTCGAGCAGGCAAACTGCAGTGATAGATCGAAAGAGTGGTTGCGATTCAAAGCGTCAGCGTGACACGGTGTCTCATTATTTGCGGCTGAAGGAGGAGGAATCAGTTGTCGGGACACGTATTAGCCGGCGTACGTGGCGACATCCGCTAATCAAATACAAGTGTTCGCCAGCCGTGGCGTATTATAGAGACGTAGACGTAGCGAAGGCTGTTCGAGCCTGATATCGCGATAAATACGCGTTTAAGCTGTCTATAATCTATAATTGTTGTCGCGTGCGTTGTATTTTTAAACCTGTTCATCATTCGCTGCCTCCGAAATGGAATAACGCGATCTTCGGGATCGCTGGATCCTCAAATTTTTCTTCTCCTCTTCCTTCCTTGTGTTTTACGGTACCTTGTTCCTTTAGATCCTTTTGTCAATATATGAAAGAAAAAAAAATTCAAAAGAGAAATCTTTTAAAAAGAACACATAAATAAAAAAAGATTCGGTCGATTTCCGTAAAAATAAAAGTTGGATGACGACGGAGCTTCTCGGATTGGAGAGGATAGCGTGCTTCAGCCTAGCTGTATCATGGTCGACCTCAGCGTCGCCGTTGCATCCCGACCGTCCGATTGCACCGAAGTGTATTTTTTTTTCGTGCAGCCGGTTATGGGATCCCTATGGCACGTGAGGTACTGTTACAACGGTCTGTTCAACCGACCCAACGACCATCCGTGGCCCATGATCGGTCAACTCGTTCGCAGTGCCGTATATTTGTGGCGCCGACCAATGATCTTTTCCTTGTGACGTTATGCGGCGTATCTCGCGATATTATACGTTGTATAAGACGTTCCTGATAATAGCTTCATATTTTTCCTAGATAAATTTGCGAGATGAATAGAGAAGTACTATCTTCTAAACGTGATACGATATTCTGAATAAATCTTCGACGTTTTCTATGGTTTCCAAGGCGAGTCTGATGTTACGAGTACCTTAATCCATAATCTATCTTACGTTGTCGAGCGATTTTTCCTTAATACGTACTTGGGTTATCTAAATTTAAGCGAGCACCGAACACTTTTCAATATTCGGATAACATATAATCCGAACGACGTTACTCGATTACGGCCAATAAAACCGTCGCTCGAACAAACGCGGAAGAATTCGAGTGGACACTGCATGATGCCTGAATGAAAAGTCGTCCAAAAATTTAGCGAAGCTTTGCGAAGAAGATAAGAAAGAAGGAAAGAAGAAGGAAAGAGAAAGGAAACAAAAAGGAAACGAAAGGAGGACATAGGGGGAGAGAGGTAGGGTTTGTTCGTTCGTAGCAGCTGGTCAAACAACTCCGAAGCCTGTTCGGTATTCGGGGCCGGATCTCACGGAGATCCACAGCCCTGGCTGCACGTACGAGCGCACACGCGAGCCCCACCTCGTCCTCGTGCTCGACCTCCAACTTTTAATTACTCGCCAGGATATCATCCCCCTGCCTGGTTGAGGTCGTTGCACCGATCGCCTCTAAGAAACCGGAGAATAAGGATGGGGCTTGAGAAATGTCCCGATTCCACCGCCTCGAGGAAGAAATACGCTGATAACTCGTTCAAATTACACAAGCTGCTTCCCTTTTCTTTAAATACATGCTTCTTTTATGATTATCGGAGCTTTTATCCTCTTTTGGAGAAACTTCTTTATTAATTTTATTAATCTTTGAAACGTTTTGCATTAAAAGAAAAATCGACGTATTTTTCTCCCTCTTTTCTTTCGTTCCTTGTTCGTTTCCTAATAATTCACGGACTATATCTGACAAGGAAAAATTTAAATTTCTTAGCTCCTATAATGGAAGAACTCGTAGGATTCTGCAAGTTATTAACTAGTCGAAGGGATACAATAATTTGTTCGCAAGAAGTATTAGTACGTGATATTATTGATTGTAAATGTTTATCCAATAGTACCTTTGTACCCTCGTAGGGGCTGGAAAGTCGCGGAACCCTCGCCCAATTACTTTCTACGATCCTATGGAATTCCCTCGTGTCTTCTTGCTCTTCTACCTGCAGAAGAAACCTCCAGAAGAGAACTTCGGATCAATCTGATTCGTCTTAACATCCTTCTCATGCACAATAACGGCAAAGAAATAAAGACGATTAGTTCGGTCGACGAATTGACCACGATTATCTTTTTCTTGTGCTAGTAGCAAAGAAAAAAGTAACTAGGAAAAATGGGTAAATAAAGAAGAGGGTGGAGAACGTAGAGACGAGCGAACGAGCTCGGTGCAAACGTTGGCCGTTTGCAAATGAAACACGCCCACGATCTTCTCAGGGCGTGCGTGTTTGGCCCCGCAAACGTGTGACTCGTGGTTGATCTAAGCGATCGTGAATCACCTGGCTGCCTCGGGGGTTGCAGGGTACACGGAGAACGCAAGATTCATGCGTCCAAGCTCGTAATTCCCCGCTACGTTTTGCATATTCCGTGAAACAACACAGAAAGTCGAGTTATGGATCAGCCTCCGAGTTTTCTTCCTTCTTTTATGACCTGTTCGATTATCCAACGAGTCTGAAGACGGGTGTAAATTTTACTAATTATGTCGATCAGTTAACATCAAACTATCGACGTCTTTTCTTTCATATCGGTATGTCGTTGTTATTGTCCACGTTAAGACGAGTTGAATAAGTTAGATGCTTGGCCATATAAATACCATACAAAGCTTACAAAGTAATTTTAAATTAATAACGCGTATGCAGTGTAGCGTATCGCGAAATATAAAACGAAGCAAAACGAACGGTAGACGAATTATTAGGTTCTTCCTGGTTACCGAGGCACCTCGAACGGATCCTTTGTTTCAATCTCGATCTCGAATCTCGCAGGTTCCGCGACTCGAGGTCGTCGAGCTCGTAGGTTGGCCCAAGGGTGCTGGCTAGAGGGTTGGCCGTTTAATGCGCCACTATCACACTATGTGGCGTGACGGTCCACCACCACAACTCTCGACATCCACCTTTAACGTCGTCATCGCCACCACCAAACCAGCTCTCGACTTCCACTCGACGCCGATAGCCAGCACCCTTGCCGTTATTCCTGGCCTCCTCTCTGCCTGGCCAAGTGTTGGAGTACATATAACCACGTCGTCGTACAGGCCGACCGTTTGTCTTCGTATGCAACTTTCTATCTATATGATAAAGGGTTTGCTCATCCCTTGATGCTTAACCTTTTCAAATGACCAATTTATTATCCCACTAGAAGGAAACGATTATCTTTCGGAAATAAATTCTAGAAAATGAAAGATAACATTTCTTAATCTCTAGAAAATAGCGAAGCGTTTAAAAGATGAAAGATAATTGGCTTTTATTTCTTTTTCTTTTATATCGTTGTGCTAGGTATAGTAAATAATGTTAGAGAATGTTTCGATGATAATTTTTCATATAAATAATAATTTCGACAATTTTTTTTTATTTTGGGACCAGAATGTACATTATCGTTTGTATTTAGATACCTGATCGATACGAATAGAAGTAACTCGAGTTAAAGTACGTGAATGCGTTGATTGTTAAAACAGAGCTGTTACTCGTTGTCCTCTTGTAAGTATAAGTAGATCGTAAAAAGTTGAATTCTGAAAGATCCTATTATTATCATTTGATATTATTGAATAGAAATCTATGGATGTTTCTCATTGTTGAAAACTTGCAATAATTTTCCTGTCTATTTGCTAGCATATTAAGTTTGAAATGGCCTGTAGACAGTGGACACGAGAACTTTTGCTCGCAAACTGAAAAAGCATCGAAGTCGTCGCTGGGCATGCTAACACCCTCGCAGGGCGCGGCTCAATCAATTACTATGCCGAGGGTGCGGTCGTTTCTGCGCGAGTTCCACCCCTCGCATGGCAACAACCCCACGGCTAACCTGGCGATCTCCGTTTCGTTTCTTCTCCCCTTTTTACGCGCGGTTCTCCGCATTCGTTTCGTTGCTCGAACCCCGTCGACCTTTCAAAGCCAATTCGCGAATCGTACCTGAATAATTAAGAGGAACGACAGAGCGATTAACCTTGGACTCGATCTTTTTCTTTTCGTCTTTCTCCCGTTCGAGCCTCGTTACGAAGTAGTTAGCCGATCGATTTCGTAGCCTTTTCCTTTTTCTTGCTAGTGGTTTGTTTCCTGTATCGATCGCGCTATTAATCTTCCGGTGATGTTTAATTTCGATGCAGGTTTCCACGCGTTTTATAAATTCTTCGGTCTAAATTTTAGTGGAAGCGAAAGAACGATAGAAGGGGAAAATTATGCAAAAGGGCCGGTCCCTGTTTTGAAATAGGTACGCGTCGGTGGGTCTTCGTTGGTTATTTTTCCTCGAGATTGGCCCATCGACGCTGCAACCGCTTTCTCGTCGTGGTCATCGTAGAACTGGCCAAGATAGAAGTTTATTTATGCGTCGCCGGTGTGTTAGCACGATTTCCACGACTCGCGGCCGTACGAAAAAAGCACTCTAAAATACGAGACAAACGATGTCTTTCTACCCTACGCGAGAGGGGAGTACCGCGATTTATTTCCGTTGTTCCAAGAAGAAGCCACCATCACGTGGCATACTTTCGTAACCTTTTTCTTCTTTGCGCCTTTTTAACTACTTTTTAATAGCTTTTCGTGACTTCTATAAAGATTTCTTTTTCTCCTCATTTTTGTCTCTAAACACGTTGACCGATAGAGCGACCAAAGTTACAACATTTTTTGGACTAATTAAAATAAGACCAATTTCATGGACCGAAGCAAATTTTGAACAACGCGTACGATCTAGACGACATTGTGAAAATTGTGCAAAATACAGAAAATAATATTTTGCAAAGTATGTTTCAATTGATTGAATATATATACAAATTATATTGATTGAAATATATATAAATTCGCGTTACAGTCAACGTGTTAATTTTCCAACCAATCAAAGAGTATCGTTAAGATGGCTAATATAGTGGATTCCAAGGGAGACGACCGCGATCAAAGGGTAAAGTACTCTACATATCTCTTGGTAGGAATTTGCCGGAATATCTCTACTGTCGCGTCTCCATGGTACGAAGACGAAGCAACGAACAATAGATGATTCACTCGTAACACTGACGATTTCGTATAAATCGGACAAATTCGTGGCTCGTTAAGGGATTCGTAAGGTTGACAATGGGTGTTACGGTTGGAGAAAAGAGGACAAAAAGCTACGAAGAACCGCTTCCTCTTGGTGGCTTTCTCTTCGTCGGATGATATAGTGCAAGAGACAGCGGAATCGGTCCCTGACGACGCCACGTCTAAATATATCCAGCCGTGACACTTGTTTCATGTAAATCAAGCCCGTGGACGACGAAAAAGCGAGGCGATGCTGGAGGAAACGACCACTCGGTCTCGGGAAACGAATTCTCTACAAGAACAAGTCAGACTTTTATGAAATTATTTTAACATTCGTGCGATAAGAATATTTTGATTATTTTATTATTTTTGTCAGGATCACGGGCATTTTCATGCTGCGGACGACCGTCCCCATTTTTGTTGAAATATCTCGTGTACAAAATTTCATAATTGATTAAATCATTATGGTATAATCGTGTCTCTTGACAATTTTTTTTTATCTTCTCCGAAAGAAGTTGGCGTAGAAGGAATGGAACTCACCGATAAATTATATTTGTCGCGTGAATCACTTGCACCGCGGGGCCACTTACCTATATATCTTCTCCACTTCGTCCGAGGACACCTTTGTTCAACGGGAATGACCAAATGGCAAATTATGACCGTCCCTTGACTCCTTTTCTCGTCGACTTACCCTTTCCTCTGCCCTTTCTTTATTATTTCCATCGTAAACCGAATCGTTAACGATCCAAGCGAAACACCCCTGGAATTTCTCCGAAGAGAATCTTTATTTTTACAAACCAGAAACGTCTCAAAAATTAGGGTTAACGAACGTTCCTATAACATAGCAGGGGCATCGAGAATTATCCTGCAATTCCCTTGCATTTTTCCAAAGCCTAGAATAACGAAAACCGACTCACTTTTCCTTTGCAGGATTAAAATATAATTCTTTCTCTGCATTTGGAGTTAAAATTTGGAGAAATTAATAGAACTTGGATGTTTGAAAATCAGAGTGTACCCGGAAACAACAAGTGGTAACGCTAAAATAAGTTTCGTCTTATTAAAATTTTCCAACGAGTTTACCAGAAGATTCGATCGATTAACTGCATGCGACGTGTATACACGTCAATCCAAAACTTTATTTCGGTGCGGTTGACGGATATACTCGTCGTGTGAAATAAGAAATTACCATTTACTATAAAGACTCGACATTTTAGTAAAAAGTAACGTAAATGTTATTTAGTGGTATGTTTCCTTACGTATTTTACAAAAATAAGTTTTGGATTATTTGATTATTCTCTTTGGTAGATCGGTTACGCTTCGTACAATGTATTGCGTTTTATAAATTGAGTTGATCATTGTCCCCAATGCATCCCAATTTGTGTATTTACCTTTATTATCCTTTTGCCATTTTCAAGTTTTTAACGACGATACCTTTTTCAACGATAAATTATTAATTTTTTATTGAATTTGCATTTGCCCTGCGTTCGACGAGTTTACTCGTCATTGACTGATTTTAACTACGCACCTTGTAAGGGATTTTTGAAACTAAACTCAGCAGTTAACAGGTTAACGGAACTGGGAACCTTCTCCAAGGATAATCGTGGATCTTTCGGTCGAACTGCAAATCGTTTCACGAACAATATTTGGCCTTCGTGTCAGTTCAAACAGAAATAGGGAATTGCTTTCTATACCTTAAGGTTTCGACGAAGAAACTATCTAAGAAACGGCGTTCTTCGTGTCTGTTTTGACGAGGCCATTTTGCAAATATGGCTTAGAGCTGAGATAACGTTTCCTTCGAGGAGATAGAGAGGTAGAGGGTATGGTGGTGAGTTTAGGGTCTGATCGATGATCGACATTTTCAAAAGTCAACGGATGATCTTATCCTATGGTTTGCCGAGTTTTCATGCGTTTCTCCTTGGTGACCGATAAGGGACGATAGCAGAGCGGAAGTTGAGACGTGGGAAACTGCTGATGCATTCCTTTTTACGTTTTATCTTGTTTGACATTCGATATTTCTCTCGAAGTATATGCTTGAAAATCTTCTTGATATCTTCTTTTTTTATTACATGGCGAAGGAATTTAGTTCGTATCTTCTATGTTGAATGAAGGTAGGACACAAAAACGCTAACAATAAGATAAGATTGTCTATCGATTATGAAAAATGTAATGCAAACGTTAAGTATTATTAGGTTACTGTTTATCGATGCAAGTTATAAAACAGCTATCGATACTTTAACGCCTTGACATAAATATCCTATTGTAATGCTAATATCCAAAAGTACAACATTACAAAAATAAAACACAGGATATCAAGAAAGTCGTATTTGCGATCTCTCCAAGTGGATCGTTAGCTGGTGATCCGATTTCACCAAGAGCAACCGGTCTTCCCTGGTGGATCCAGCGGATCATCTGAACAAACACGAGACACATGCTCAAATAGAATTATTCGTCGATAAGCGGCTTTACACCATTCGAGTAGCAGCCCGAAGAATTAATTGCTTCTTCCTCCATGTCGAGAACGTCTCTTAAAACGAGCAATAGAAACACGCCTCGCATAAAAGGACATAAAGTACGCGCGTATGTGCATAAATTTCAGAAAGATCCTTAAAAGCGTCTCGCGAAATAATCCGCTCTTATTGAAATAATGACGCGTTTTATGCGCAACGTAAATTTATTAGACGAGGACATTGATCGATTTGGCAGAAACACGTCGCAAGGAATTACTTGTTTAATGGGATAACACCGTGAACAGCGTTGCATTCGTCACGTATCGCGCCTCCACTTTCTTTCTTCCTTTTTTCCATCGGATCGAGGAATTAGCTTGTCGCACAGGCACGCGGGTCCTCGTGATCGTTGTCGACCAACACGATCCCAGATGCGACCGATATATTCATGAAAACGAAAGCACGGCTGCGTGACTGCAGTCCTTCTGAAAGGTTACATAATGTATCAGAAGACAACGGAACCGAACGGTCGCATTATGCGCGATCTCGATTACGCCTGGTAATCGATAGATCGTCTGGAGGCTGTCGAATCACCCGAGAACCGCATAACTCGACCACGCTGTTCGAAAAATTTCGAAATCATTTCCGTCCGCAGCTCATAAAGAGAACAGAGTTTCCGTCCTTTTTTCAACATTCGAAATTGACGCGATTTGAATCGAAAATACGAGACGAAGCACGGAGATACAAAAGGGTGGAGCATGTGGGTATGGAAACGCGACACTAGCAGCCATCGGAATGATTTATGGGGTACGATACGGGATGGAGGATCGCGGAGACGGAATGGAGAAACTTGCGAGCTAAAAGGGTAGCGATGGACTCGAAACGCTTCGTATTTCTTCTTCGAAAGGTCTATGTATAGAACGGATTCTTTAGCGGAATTTTTCTACGTAAGGATCTTCGTTTGCAAGATAATCGATTTTAAATATTCGTTCATCGTCTTTTTCACTTTATTTTCTATAAAATTGAAACCCTTACGAAAAGATCTTACTCTACGTTTCTTATCCAATTTTTAATAAACGGTCTCCTTCTTTCGCTGAACATTCTAAAATAATTTGAACAAGATCAAAGTCAGCTATTTTTTGGGAAGAAAGACGAATTAGTTTACCAAACCGACGCGTTTTTCTGCGGATGTATATAAAACGATATGCAACATCGTATAAGTGATTGTTCGCTGACTACCGAAACAGTTTCTCTTCGGGAGGATACAAGCGACTGTTGCAGCCTGTCCCATGCTTTTTTGCCTACCATAATGCGGTGCACGGAGTGTTTCGGACCCTCGTCTCTCATCGAATCAGCCTGTTCCTTCTCGTTCCCTCCGTCGTCGGTCTCGCACGACACGCTCAATTTTTACAACCGACCATTTATAACCGACCGTCCACGGGAGGAGACCCCGGTGCAACGAACACGTTCCTGGTCCTCTCGATATGGCTCCTCGCAGTAATTACTCCAAGAATTGTATCCGAAATTCTAAATTTCTTGCCTATTCTGTTAGCCGGAGAGTTCAGCCTGAACCCGTAACGATTACTCGAAAGAAAAGCGAATCTTTTCTGCAAGCAACTATATCTACTATCTGATAGATATATAACTATGATATTCTATGCATCACTCTTAGCCATAATTCACAAACTGTCGAACAAATAAACGACGCAGTTTAGAAAGGCGAGTTAGTCGGTCGTAGTGCGTTAACTTTCCAAAAATTATTTCCCAGTGAATCAGACCGTGGCTAGGGGTTGGAGGGCTAAGGTCATCATCTTCACGCTCTACACCTAAAACGCAACGTACAGTGACTGCAGCAAGCGTTTCTATACCATTACATTTTCACGACGGCGAGCGTAGCCGTCAGTGAAGTAAGCACGGCTGAAAATTCTCCGTAAAGAGCATGCAACTATCCCTATGAAACTTTTATACCCTATGACTAGCACGTAACCTACGTAGTATTTGCGATAAATTGCAGAAACCGTTTGCGAATACGTCATATAATATATATATATATAATTGGAACGTCTCGGCGTCTGGCTAACGTAATCGTTACCGTTACGCTCGGCCGTTAATATAACGTGTCCGCGGGCAATTAGAAGCAACGACGGGCAATTAGCAACACCCTTATCGTTCATCGGCTCGCTGCCGCGGCCGCGACCGCGGCTGATTGCGAGATTCTTGCTGATACCATCGCTGGATAACACCGTTAATTTATCGGCGCCGATCTCTCGTAGTCCACCCGGTGAAAAATCGATCGAGGTCATCGATTACCTACGCGAACCGTCTTCCTTTTTATTGGTGAAATAAACACGGGGACATCTGTACGATAGCGATATTCCGCTTGTTAACAGCTAAGCAAATAGCTTTTATCTGTTTTGGACTATTTGTGCGATGGAATGGCTATTAACGGTGGAAAATGGGCGTCAAAGTAGGTAGACGGGCAAGATTCGATTTTTGATTAATTCATTATAACAATGGGATTAATAAATAGTTGATCTTTAACGTGTTTACTGCTGACTAAATTTTATACATTTTATTAGATAAATTGAAATATACCAGATACTATATACCCTATCTAACATTTAATTCTTGCAAAATATTCTAACGTATTTGCGCACTTCTTTCCTCACGATGTTATCTAAGTTATTTATATCGTCGAACATTTGTTAGTCCGCAAAATTTATCGTATTCCGGTCGTTCTAAAAAATTTAGTGAAACGTTGTTCGCCGATGACCACTGTGACAGCCAATATCTTAAACGATACCGTTGTAAATTTCTTGAGTTGAGTCTACTTCGTCTTAATTTGTGCTTTATAAAATACAAGTAAACGTTAAATATTGCCACGAACGAATATAAAGCACGAATTTTATTGTAGCGACACGCGCGTAAGGGAATACAATATTTTTTTCAAAAAATTCCAAGATAAAGTTTGACGAAAGGTTTGCTAGACGAAAGGGACGAAGAACGCAGCAATATGGTAAGAACGGTTTCCCCGAAAACACGAAACCGAGGGAAAGATGGTGAGGATAAGGGGTGCGTAAGACGAGGCGCGTTTCCAAAAAGGGACTCGAAGGAAAAGCAACGGAAACTCGATCCAGAAGCGTGACGAATGTGATCGAGAGTCCTTCAGGGAAACCCCGATTCGTTCTATCGACCCGAAACCGTCAAACTGCTCGTAAATATTGGTAGAAACCATGGAAAAAATTAATTATTTATGTTTCTCAACTAGGTCCCCATAAACTAGAGCCTTCCTTCTAAAAATAAAAAAAAAAAAAGAAAAAAAAGAAAGGAACGAAGGGAAGGAAAAAATTTGAGATGAAGGACTTCCAGTGGCCTGGCCGACCCGTGTGAATTCGTTTCAATAAATTAAGATCTCTTTGAGAAAAACAAAGGAAGAAAGAACGATATTTGGTCGACGTGAAATACGAAAGTGTGCACGAATTTTTCTTTCCTGTTTTTCGTAACGCGATATCATTACAAAAGTTATTTTATATTTAAGGGACGATTAAAAAAGTATAACACGTTGAATAGCAGTAAGCTTTTGGAACTTTGAACCATCAAGATTTTCAAGATTTATCGAAACTTTAAGATGCCCAAGATCTATCGACGCTTACGATTCAACGCGTTTATCAAGACTCTCGAGAGTTTTAAATATGAAATCGCGTTTGGAACGATTCGAATTATCATGATATTGCGGAACTTTGAATCGACTCGAAATCGAGATTCAAATAGCCGATGCTCGAGATAAAATATCCAAGAGGACCATCGTGGTCGGGCATACGAAGGTTCAAGCCACAAATTCAGAATCTGGAAACTGGAATTTATTTTAAAATTGATCTGATCGAGGATCAAGCTCGTCAAGTGCAACTGGCAGCTAATTAGCATGGCATCTGTATTTATGGAAAATCAATGTCTCTGAACGAACCTCGACCGATACGATCGTCGCTGCTGGACTCTGGTTACCCGAGATTCACGATAACAGTCCCTCTACGCTTCGATGACGTATGATCGAGGATCTTTCAGCTCGAAGTCGACTGCATTCGAACTGCCTTCCAACCTATTATATCTCCTTGATCTTCGCTGTCGAAACTAAAAACTTTCCAGCAAGTATGGTAGAACACCATTTATTTGAACTAGGTTCGTATAGTTGGTTTGCTAGAAAAATGACGCGTCTAAAAAATCGCAGGCGTGAGTCGTTCAGCCCGGATCAGGCGGAATATCGTGGTCTTGAATCGAAGTTTGAACAAAGTTACTAAACGCGAATTAAATTAAACTCGAAGAATTTCCTACATCCAGAATTGGTATTTTTGTATTCTTTTCGCCGCCTACTCTCAGAAAACGCGCGGATTTATCGAATGTGTTTTCTTTTCGTAAGTTGCTTATTTATCGTGTTGAGATTATGATCCAAGTATCGTAATAGAACCGTCTTTATCTGTTGGTTCTTGATGAAAGGGAGAGAGAGAAAAAAAAATAGGAATTTGGCAAAGATAGATAGGTATATTTTTTAGGCGTTCCCCTGCAGGAAGGGAATGGAAGGTTAGCGTGTCTCGTAGATCCTTCGGTTTATGGAACGGTGCCGTGGCACGGCAGATGATTCCCGCCACTTACGGCATCGCGACCCGATCGTTCGAGTGCTTTTGCGTCGAGGTGGCGACTTATCGATCCGGTCCTTATGGCTCGTACACACCGTACATAACCCCGAAAGGTTGGGTTCATTTGCATAGCCCGCATTCGGCCCCGCTACAATACTTTATACGTAGTAGGAATTGAAATTCTTCGTTCGAAGCATTTAGGTCGGAATTCTGGCAACTATATCGAAATGAAAATCCTATTTGGAAGACTCGAATACTCGATTATAAAATATGATTTAATTGCGAGTATTCTGAGAACGTTCGGTATCGAGCGACGTAAATTAGAAAAAGGCGAATGTTAAATTACTGAAATAATGATTCGAGGAAATAGAAAGACGCGCTTAAGCAGTTTCTAGTGCATACGAAGCCTGAGCTTCGGACTCGATTGGGTTAACGACTACGATCTTGGGTGTCAAGTTCGGTTTGTCGGTTCACGAGCCTGTTATCTATAGTTAAAGCAACGATAGTAGCGATGTTTAATGCACTATATTGTCGACGATTCTCTTATCTAATGTTTGACTAACATCAGCCAAGGATCGCTCGGTTCTCCGGTTCACGATCTCTCGTTGCGTAATCGTTCGTCCACATCTTGCTTAATATATATATATTAGAAGCACTAATTTCCGACGATTAGCTACCGTCCAATTTCGTAAACTGCCGTTTCGCAAAGTTCGTATGGTATCGATGGAAATTTAAGCTCCGATTGCTGCAGGACGTTGATATCAACCGTACAATATCGCCGCTCTGCGTCGCAACGCGTCTATTTATAGAAGAAATGCGGCAAATCGCTGGATGCCATACGCTATGACCGATCCGCCAACCGACGTTTATCCTGCCAGTATTTCTTTCTCCCTTCTTTTTTCACATATCTCAGGGTGTTTCTCTCCAGAGGAAGCTATTTTCACCGTTTCTTAAATTATATTCCGATGATTGTTCGTGTATTCGAGTTATCGAAAGTGTTATCGAGTGCTTTCTTAATCCTTCCTTAATCTCTGAGCCTTTCTTCCATTATCGTTACATGCGTATCTTTCCATACTTACGAAACATTTCTTCGATCAATTTTTAATCGTACTTTCGTAACTTTAGTTGCAAAGAATTTCTACTTAATCGGTCTCCATAAACGTTTCCATTCTTTCTGTCGTGAAATCGATGAAATCGTAGGCACCATCCTGTTCAACGGAAAATCCCAAATAATACAGCGATTAACGAAAGCAAATGTTTATTCTATCTTTCTCCGTCCTTCCACAGTCACGTTTCTTGCTCACGAATTCATATTTCTCAACCAAATAAGATAATAAATACATAAGACTATAAAACCACGAGGTCGGTTTACTTTATCACTTTCGTCGATCTGCTTTATCCAGGTCACTACGTGTACAAGCAATCGTCGCTGGGCACATACTGCAAAAGAAAGCGAACGTTATTTTTTGTACGTTGTATCTACGATAACGAGGCGAAAATTACGTATTTACGAAACTTTTTTCCGCGGGAGGTACCTTCCCTGTTAAACGTACGTTTCGAAAAAAACATCAAATATTTGCCGTGTATTTACTTGTTTGATAATAAACAAACTTCCATCGCTTTTTCTTCCCGTCAAAGTTTCTTTTGACCCGTTAGACTTGGCCGCCATTTTGTAGAAGAAGAAACTCTCGTAAATCAATCAAAATGGCGGGACGATGAAAAATAGCGGAGGTCCACGTGGTCGTTGCGCTATCTTCCCAGCTATTTATAACCACGAGCATATCGCTACAATGACAGGTATGCTCGATGATAACGAGTGTATGACTCGAAGCATCAACGTTTTCCGCGTTTCGAAACAGTGGAAGGTAGACGAGCAAGACTACGAGTGTAAATCGCGCGTAATAATGCCAGAGATTACGGGTCCCATAGCAGTTTATGACTTTTCACCAAGAATTGTGAATTTTAATAGGTACGATAAAATTCTATAGTGCAGGTTGGAAACTGGTAGGTACCCGGTTACTTCTTGCTAACTATAGGTCTTGTCGACGAAGCTTCGAATTCCTTTCGCAAGAAATTACTATTCTTATCTGTGTCAAATTTTTATACAATGAAATAACTAATTTTATATCGTTAATATAATACGTTAAATAGATAGACAGACGTATCCACTCGAATATATGATCGAACAGGGAAAGTCAAGGGGGGGGGGGAATAAATGGCAGTTTATTTACTTAACCGAAACTGCTAGGAAGTTGGAGTTCTGCCACGAGGTTGTTTCTTGAACGTTACCTCTACGTTCGCACGAGTTGGAAATCTTTGGTCGACGACCATGGCGTCGACAACCTCTTTGCACGCATATCCACTCTCTTATTTACACTCGGGCTGACTGTAAATTATGTTTCTACTGCGTGGCGGGGTGCAGTGGAAACGTCATCAGGCCTCTTCGTAGACGCGACCATCACCTAGGTGCCATTTCACAATTCCTTAATTCTCGTTGCAAAGTTGCTCTTCCTTCTAAACTTTGTCAGATATATTTGCGATTTATTTCTTACCGAGAATGGCATATACCGACTACTTAATCAATCGTATAAAATATCACAGCTTACAGTATTATGCAAGGTCGTTGCCTAATAATAAATATACCGCGATTGTCTATTCGTTCGTGGGAAACGGTTAATCTGCAAAAATGTGTAAACGTACGTAGAGTTTGGCTACGTATCGACGCAAATCGAAGAAGAAGAAAGGAGGCGATGAACCGACGCGAGGCCCGGCTTGCAGGAAGGAAGGAAAGAAGGAAGGTGGAACTCCGAAACGGAGCTGACAAAAAGGAAGAACAGTCGATCGAGGATTAAGTAGTCGACGTGATCCCGTGCACTTAGGGCTACAAGGGATAAAGCTCCGGCACTGTCAGTGGGCAGGGTGGGACGAAAGGGTGGACCAACCGGTCCTCGAGGTTGCCTCGGCTTATTCAGTCAACGAACTCTGCGGGCCCACGACGTGACACTGACCCCTCCAGGGTAAACGTCCCTGGCTGGTCGCTTTATCAATGTAAACGTGCCGATCGCTCGTGGAAATAAATGGAAGAGAGGAGGGAAAAGAAAAGAGAAGGGAGAAAAGAGTAGAAGAAATAAGAAGAAGAAAAGGAAAGGGGAAAGAAAAGAAAGTGGGAAGAGGCACTGATTGCGTCGTCGGAAAGCAAAGAATGGTGGATGGCTATAACATTAGCGAGACGATGGAGACGATGATCCCTTCGAGGCGTGTTTCTTCCGCCGATGTATACGGTGGTAGGTTTGCATTATAAGAGCTGATAACGTCACGAATTTCCTCGTGTTCTCTCTCCTGTTAATTTGGTATTCTCAAGAAGGAATAGAGGATCGTTGGATCATCGAGTTGGAAGATTGTTACAGGAATAGGATTGGGTTTTTGTTAGTCGGCGTAGCTTGATGGAGTTTCTTATGGAAATATAGATCGTTACACGCGTGTGTGTACAAATAGGATCTGGAATTTGGGAATCTCTGTTAATTATCGCGAGTATTTGATTCGATAAGGTTTCTTGGAAAACGAGATTTGCATAATTCCAACGTGTAATACGAAGCGCAGAGCGTAATGGAGGAAACCGAAATGGAGAGGCGAGATAGTTTTCGGGTGCGAGGACACATCTTATCGGTGATCCAAAGAGCACAGTCGGGTTAACATCGTTGCTCTCGTATCTGTTTGCTCGTGCGACGTTGATAAACTAGCTAGTAGCTAGGGGACAATAATAAATACGATAATAACGACGACTACGAATCTCTCGATGGCCTGTGATACTCTCTAACAACTTTTACTGCCATCATCCCTTCTCATCGACCTTTAACCTCTTCTTCGAAAAGCGAGAAACTACTGCCCAGAAGTAGGAAAATAATTTCCACAGAAACAGTGTACACGAACTACATACTGGCGGCAATAGACAAACGAGGAAGCTCAATTTGCATCGGAGGAGATAATCGCGACCACAGGCGAGTCTCGGTAAGAAATCGAGCGTAGGAAGAAGGCGGAGAAGCACTCGTAGCAAGGTTGGTTCTGTCGCTGATTCATTAATTTACCGATGCCTAGAGGAACGAGCGGAGAGCGGCGCAAAAACCGTTGCAACAAGACGGAAAGGCGGCTGCAGGAAGCTGCCCGGTAATTGACGATTCTTCATAACGGAACCCCTTCCCTTTTATTCGCACGCAGGACGACAGAAGCTGCTGCCTCGATGATGAGTCTATCTTTTTCTTTTTTCTTCTCCTTCTCCTTCTCCTCCTCCATCTTTTTGCTCATCTTCTTCTTCGTCCTTTCTTTTTCTTTTCTTTTTTTCTTATAATACTTTCTGAACCTGATCGTCCACTCTGAGCATTGGCTTTTTCCGCCTGAAATTTCTTCGGCCGTAATTTCAACGAACCGTTCGTTCGAGCGAAATCAGGTGGACTTGAAATTTCTTGTCGCCATTTTCAGCCTTCGTTCAAACCATATTCCTATATGGAAGTGACGGCGGGTTCATACGTAAACGAGGGTGGAGCTGCTTGATTTCTGTAGAAAGAAAATGAACGGTATCTAATACGAGATTGTTAATGGAAATCTTTCGAGGATGACCTCGGGCTAGTTGGTTCAATGGCGGTTGATTCAATCCTCGAGCAGCGAGGCTGAACGACTCTTATTTAGCGGAGCTTAATCGAGCCACTATCAAATTAAAAGAAACCTCTGCGTCTCGAGATCTCTGCTGGACCAATTGAACCTTTCGTGGTGATTCTTTTGTGGTAGATTGGATGATGGAGATTGAAAATCGACACTGGTGTCTGTTATCCGAGGATAAGATGGAGAGAGGAGAATATTATATAGTTTTTAATAATTTCTATCGGAACGAAGGATACTCGGTTTCCATGTAATTCAGAACGAACTATGGTAGAAAATAGTTTATTCGAAAACTAATTGACTATTTTTAAATACTCGATACAATTTCAATTAAATTACCCATAGACAAGTATCTGTATAAATGTTTAAAAAATCTATCGATCGCAAAACATTAAAATATCTCGTGTAAATGGAATGCTTATTACATAACGTCTATGTTGAAGAGAAAAATTTCTGTAAGGCGGAACTAACGCACGAGTAAGTGGAAGATAATCACCACGAGAGAAGAATCGTTTTATCTCCACAAAGTTCAACTTTAGCCAGAAAAATGGAAAAGAAATATCGCGAAGAACGCGGAGAACTATATTGGATCAGTTCGTGTTGTATCGATAATTAATACACCAGTGATCGCTGACGTAATATTACATCTTTCCACGATTAAAGTATAATTAGTTACGTCAGTTATCAGTGATTCTAAGGAAACGAGAATTCCTTCTATTTATTTGTATTAACGACAACGAATATTACAAAGAATATAATATTTGAAAGTAAATTCTTCGATTACGGAAGTTTCCGATTTTCTGCTTATCGGTATTAAGAGCACTCAGGTGGCTTCTGATAATATTACCGTCGACTCTTATCGAACACATATAATTTCAATCAAAATCATCCACGTGTATGTAAAGCCTAACCCAATCTACCTAACCCAAATCTTTTTCAATTTCATTGCGTAGATAACATAATTAATGTTGGGTTCTCAAGAAACGGGCGATTTACTCGCATAAGTCTATCCACCACAAGCAGATGATACGAGTAACAGAAATTCGAAAATCAACTTATAAAATAATATACAATTAATTGTAACGTTATCCTCCTCCATTTCTCAATTTATGCGCTTGATCTGCTTGATTGGATACGTATATAGTATAAATTTACGGTACGTCCAACATTAAGAATCAATATAGACTTATCGTTGAAACAACGAAGAAAGAATCGTCGGCTTTGCATATACTTGATGTGTCATTTCTTCAGGATTCGCAAGAAAAACTCCATTGCATCGAGATGTCCGCCGCACCCTATACGAATAAATTGCTGGAACGCAAAGTCTCTCTCTGACTCGCTCGATGGAAGGAGATCGAATTGAATGGCCATCGCTGGTACTCGCACCTTGCGGCAACGAGGAGGGACGCGCATAGTCGATTAAGTCGATTGGATAAAGACCGAGAGAGAGCAAACCGGTGATCTCGTTCCTCGCGGTGGCCCCGATGTATCTATAACCGTGTTCCACGGTCATAGGCGCGAGTATTGCTGCAAATGAGAGTGCGAGGCGTCGCGTCGGTGACTCGTCGAACAACTCTTGCCCCGCCAGAAGTCGTCGTCGTTTCTGCATTCCTTCCCGAGCTTGTCCAAATCCTCTCCGTTTGTCGTCGCTGGCCTCAGCTTGGGCCTAATTACGCGGAACCGGACTCGATAACACTATCTTTCTTACCAAGATCGGTAGAACGGATTGAAGCTTGTTACGATATTAAAATTCTGTTACGTTGGATTTATCTTTGCGAGTCGTGTAACCATGGTCGTTTCGGTACGACGGACGTTTAAATTCGATGGTAGGAGATTCGACAGAAGCTTCATCTCGGTCGATTCGAAATTTGAGAATATAACAGGCACAAGTTAATACGAATGGCAGGTTCTGTAACGAGGGGATCCGGTAGAGGTGGATACGTGCAAACGACATGGAAAGTCCAACGAGACAGCAGTTGGCACTCGGTTCGGTTCTCGATTCATGCAACGTCACGTGTCGCATTCGAAGGAACGCTCTTTCTTTGTGTGGCATTAACGTATTCGGACTCGGACAGTGCATCGGAAACACCATTCTAAATCCGTTTAGAATCCTCTTCATCCATTTAATGTTACAAAAATCGTTTGATAACGTGTTTTATGACTTTACTCGAGATTCCCATTAAAAGATAAACGCGAGAAAAATGCCGAAAAAAATAGAAGACGTAGAAAATGGAATATCGATCTACCGATTGAATTTCGTTTTGGAGGGAATACCGAAGGTAAACCAGAGGAAAATGGAAAGGAAAGCGAAGCGATTATTGGTCAGAAAATCACGGACCAGGGAACAAACGCGGAAAATCAGACGCTATTAATACTCCAACTGGCCAGACAACATTCTAAGCGGGCAGAAACACGCGTTGTTTCGCGCGGTTGCTCGCCAAGCAGAACGGAGAATTTTAACGCTTCTCCTTTTCCCGCACCTGCTGCTCAGGCATTCAGCCAGGGACACGCAATTACCGGTGTTTTTCTCTCGCGAAACGATTAATAACGCGGCCCGCGACACGCTCTGCAATTATAGCGCCAGGCTTCATGCGTGCCTCGAGCATTCGATCTCCTTTTGAATAATCGACTTTTGCTGGCGTTCGATGCCTCTGATCGACAAGCGAACAGACGTCTAAGTGTCTGAATAATTGGCATATTTTTTACTTTACTCGCTGCTGACAGTATTTTATGGAATACTTAGTTTCCCCGAAAAATCGCTCCAATTCTGTTCGTCCAAGTTCGTATTATGTCCTTATCAAAATGCTAGGCGAATCTATAGCTGGCCTATGTATATACATACTACATACTACATATATATATATATATATATATATATATATGTATACATATATATATGTATGTATGTATGTATGTATAATTTTAATTACCATTTCTGTAATTTTGGTAATAATTATTTTTCGTAATTTTGTTACCAACGACATTTTCGTTGAATGCTAAAATGATTTATTTAGGTAATATTCAAAGAATTGATACTTATAGTTACGGTATTATCGAGTGTAGTGCGATGGTAATGGTAAAGGAAGACGGAGGATATTACGCAACACGGAGAACGGCTCCTGCGGCACGCGGCTAGCAAGAAATCTGAAACAGCGGGTCGAAGGTTGCGATAGGTTCGCACTTTGCTTTGCGATCGTAAACACGTAACGACACGCGTGTTATGCCGACTGGTGAACACCAGACGAGAGAGACATCGGATTCGTCACTATTATTAGCTCGTCGTTCTATGCCTTCGTGATTAATCTTTTATCGATAGATGCTCGCTCGTTCGTTGGATACCTCGAAACGAGTCTTTTCTTTCTTCGCTTCTTAGGGGCCTGTGCGATCCTTGAGAAAAGGAAAAGAAGTATAAAAAATTGCTCGGAGACCTCTGCTTTTTACAAACATCTTTTTACGTTTCGAGTAGCTCGTGAAAGAGAATCGAACAATTTACTTTAGCGAAGAAACTCCTAGCGGGTTAAAGATAAAAATTTGGTTTTGTGAAAATTTCCTTACAAAACGAAGATTTTTTTACGTACTTTACGTACTCGCAAATAGAAAATTTCAATTTTTCGTGTAAATATACACGGTACACGTAAAAGACTTGGAATGACCGTAAATTGAATTGTCTTGTAGTTATTGTTAAGTTTACCGTTGGCCAGCGATCTTGTACTTGGCTTGGAGTAACAGCGTACGCTAGGAGGCACGTACTCTTGGTTGTCTAACTTTAAACTTCTTCACGTCGAAAATAAACCGTGCGCGGCTTTTGCCTGGCGTAGTCGCGTTCACGAACGACACGGCTCTTCCTCTTCGTGGGCGTAAATCCGTCGAAGGAATGCGCGCATAAAATTACGCTAAAATTTTCTTTAACGCGTTTCCGAGCAAGATTTCGTTCGGCGGTCCATCTGTGGATTCTTGATGGATCGATTCGGCTAACGAGACGCGTGTCACAGTTTCCTAACGTTGATAGATGCCACGTTAGTGAGGATAAGTTCTACGTAATTTAGAATCAAATGAGAACGAATTTAAACAGTAAACCTAAGTTACGCAACATCTGGATTTCGTAGGTCATTTCGTTATTTACGATCTAATAAAATTTCAGTTTCATAGAGTCTAGATTCATACAGCTTAGATTTTATAGACTTCTAGAACTAGGATCCAAGTTCGTAAGAAGCAAAGTTTAGTAGGATTTAGTTGGACAAAATCTCAATTTCATATAATCTAAGCTCCGTAAGTTTCACGTAGCAGAATTCACGCATGTTCCACTCTATCCGAACATCGACGAACTCCACTCTCAGTTATTCCTAATCTCTAAAATGCAAAGAATCCTTGAAACATCTCTGCCGGTCACGTTTACCTAGAAATAAACTCGCGAACCACGATCTCCGAAGATCGAGACGAACGAAGTTGGCATTGTTCAACGTGGATATTTTTGCTCATTCTCCATGTAGAATTACCGGTGCGACGTAGCTCTCCTCTGTAACTATCGTTCTCGGAAAATATCGACGCGATCCACCATACCGACGTATGCATTATTCAAAGATGAAATTCGCATTTAAATGTTCGCCCGTTTAAAATCTTCGCGCTGTACAACCACTTTTATTACATACTGTTCATACAATTCAAAACAGCCGACCTAAACCATCGTTCTTCCCCCGTTCTTTGTCTCTCATCTCTCTCTCTCTCTCTCTCTCTCTCTCTCTCTTCCCTCTCGCATCCTATTTCCTCCCCTCTGTTTATTCCAACACGTAGCAAGAACACCATCTTTAACCTACAATTAAACTCAAGAATATCGTCCCGTTAAATTCTGTTTTTCGTTCGAAAAGGGACCTCGTGCTCGGAATTACGATGACCAAGCGAGATAAAAGGTTAATCGGGAGCCTCGTTATCGATAGATCACCCTTGTGCGTATGCATACAAGCTCGTCGAACGGCCGTGTGCAAGCATATGTAGCGTATGCACGGCAGAGGACACGCATATAGAGGCACGAGGTCGAGGGCCAACCTACATATTCATCGACAGCGAGACCACTTGCTTCCGCTTTGCCTGTACGCTTCTTATTTTCAAATCACAGTTAATGGTGGCGGCATCGTGGCGACGTTTACCTTCGGTTGACATTCGATTAGCCACGAGTCTCATAGCGGAGGTGACGATAGGTGATTTCCTCCGGGACTTTCCATGGAACCGATACGCTACCGTTAGCGGTGCCTTCCGGTCGCTATCCACCGTCTATGGAACTCGATGTTTCAACTGGGGGAACTTGGGCGCTTGTCGAGTGATAACCTTTGTGCTGCTCTTTGCTAGGGGAAATTATCGGATTATGCTTGCGTCTCTGGTAGGATTTATACGTCGGATCGTTGGCTGGATCGTTCGAGATTCTTCTATAAATGTGAGTTTTATGATAGATGATCGATGGAAGGGCAAAACGAAATCTACCTATTGCGTAATGCTGATTCGCGTGATATATATGTAGAGTAACCTAAATATGGAATGATTTATGCCACTAGTAGCCACTAGGGTTATCGTAGATTAGGACTAGCGTAATTTAAATTTAATATTGGATTGACCCAAGCTAGGTTAAATATAAGAATATGTAGAGACGTGTACTACATATTTAGATCCGGTGAAATCCAGCTCTAACATTGTTTAGAATATTTTAGAACGTTTGCGTCCTACGTGTAAGCCTCGCATAAGGAATCTAAAGGGTAGTAGTGCATCTACGATCCCACGTGCTTCGTCGAATCAAGATTTTGAAAGAAGTCGCTCCGTTCGGCGATCGGACCTCAGAGACGAAATCCAATGAAACCCGAAGCCGAACTGAATCTCCTACCACCTTAAATCATAGCAACGTCTAACTACGTCAACAAGCAGATTCCGCGGACGAGTAATCGTTATTCTGGCATAGCAACCGGCCCCGCAGTTCACGCATTCAAGGATTCGATGTCGCGAGGCGGCTGGATATGTGAATCAGGTTTATAAATACATCGGCACGAGTAGAAACTCCGTTGGATCGCGAAACCGATTCGTAGAGAGGTTATCGCCGAGTCTTTACCAATCGAAGCAGCGCAGGGCCGGGGTGTCACGGTTCGCCGCGTAACACCACGTAAACACCCTATCTTTCTTCGTCCCGCGCGGTATTAACGGCCTGATAAAATGTGGAAAGCTTTGCCAACCGTCGCGTTTTAGTAGTGGGGAGCCAGGGCACAAGGCGACGGAGGACACACGAGCTCTGGTTGCCATACTTCTCGCTATGAATATTCCTTACTTTCTTCTGATTTGTAATTTGCTTCGATATAACGGAGAATCTTCTACGTCTTTAATTCTGCTGCGTCCTGTCGATCATTCTCGACCACTGCGGGTCTACTCTAATTTAGCTGCCGTGTAATCTAGATCCAATGGACCTTGGAATCAAAATCGTTGGTAGGAGGTGTAACTAAAGTTGAATGTAATCTAGATACAATGGAATCTAGACTCGGAGTACTTTAGATTCAATGGTACGATTCATTGTAGATTCAATAGTAGTAAGTATAGTGTAATAATAGTATTAAGCGAACTTTAGATTCGATCGTGCCTACGCAGGACCGATGGATGCAGTCTACATGGAGGAGATCGTAAGTGAATGGGGTAAAGTAGATCGATGCAGATAGAAATTTGCAAGTGTTCTGGAATGGTAACGGACAGCGCGTCGTACTCGTTAGCAGGCAACGAATTTGCATAGAATTTTTACGAGCGACAAGCGAGTTGGGCGAATAATATATGGTCTCGTGTTAATCGATACTCGGGAAGCAATAATGCAACAGGTTTTAGAAGATTGTCATTGATTTATATGTCGACTAGTTTGTTCGATTTGCAATTATTTGTCAAACGATCAACGTCGAAGAAGTCGGTTTGCATTTCCCTAGTTCATTTCGGTCCGTACGCTAACATAGTGGAAAGTATTTTAATTCAATACCAGGTATATTCAGAAGAATTCGAATCCGCTATAACCCAAGCCGAAAAAATGGAGCCGCTCGAGTCGAGAGCAACTCGGTGTACAGATGAGAAGCTGGTTCGAATAAAGGAATGCGGACCTGATTGATTATTTCTGATAGACACGATACAATTGCACAAATAAGCACACGTATCGAAAGCGTCACATATACAAATAAGATCATACACGCGTGATGGTGAGCGATAGAGCGTAGCGCTTCCTTTCTCTCTGTGCCATCTCCTTACAGTACCCTAGATCTAGCGTAATTTGAATTCCATGTAGCCTAAGTTGTGACGCAATTTAGGTGTATGAAGATCGAGGTGGCAGAGCGTAAGTTACATGGAATGAAGCCTAAATCCGATGCGTTCTAAAAGCAATGGAATGTTAAATCATCGATCTTTCTTATGTCGAAAGCGATAGAAAAGTCTCGCTATCGTTTATATTCGGAAATCCAGTTGATAGTTCTGAAAGGAGCTGTAGCAGACCGTAGTCGCATTTGTGAGGCTACCTACACGAGCGGCCCCGAGGGACCGACCGGTCTGGCCATATTAGTCCACAGAGGCCACGAGGAGGCTGACGTCACCAAGGGTCGCGTTCTCCTGCTGCGTCGACATAACGTCCTAGATGTTTCTCATCTATGGTTATGGTACCCCGTGACACACACTGTCTTACAGTTTTCCAAAGATTTGCTCGATTTTAGTGGCCATAGAGACTAGTCACGTTTGAATTGTTCCTTAAGCGGCGAGCAATGAAACATGACTCAATGGGAAACCTTGTTAAGTATGGCTGACCTGATTTTAATTGGAAGAGTAGGTTAACCATGGAATTCCGTTGGTCTGTCCAAACTAGGAACGGTAAAACGATGTTAAACGATTTTTATGTTTAAAGGGATCGTTGTTGGAAATGTTCAACGTTCGTAGATATAGAAATTCATACGATCGATTGGACGATGTACGTTCAGGTTTAATTAGGTTGAAGGATATAGAAAGAAATAAGATACGGTTAACTGAATTTTTTGATGAATGGAAGAAGGCGCGAGGCCTACAACAGGAAAATTAACTAGCAAATCGAACGGTATTCCGAGGGAACGAACCTCGCCACTAGTGGAATTTCTTCTTGACTTCCGGCTGCTTGCAACAAAGTTACCAAGACGTGACTAGCTGATTAAATCGTCGTCGTTGTCTGGTCTCTTTATGGAAGCGTTTTACGTGTCATTCTCTAATGGGTTTTTGTTAATATTGTTGGATAAGTTTGAACATTTCGGGACGATTAAATTCTTTGTTCGATCCTTGAAAAAAAAAAGAAAAAAAAAACAGATTTCAATACCAACACAACAAAGTACAAACTATCGGAATAGCGAAGATAACAAATTTATAATTTTCTCAGTTCAATTGTACGTACTTGCAATAGTGCATTCCTGTGGACTCGAGCATCATTTTAACATCATTAAAAGGTAGAAAAATAAGAAGGGAGATAAAAATTACAAATACGGTGTTAGGTTGACGCAACGTTGGTCCCTAATGGATTAATCTAAACAAAGAGCGGCAGAGTTCGCTATAGAAATTCCAAACGAACGCTTTTACTGGCAAGGCTGTACGACGTTCTACCGATGCACGTGCAGATTTGCACGAATGAAATTCCAACACGGCGAACGTTTATAGGGGGGGATTGATTGTTTAAACAAGCGTTTAAGCGTTCGCGGAGGTGTCGCAAAATCTCGACTGTGTTCCGTCGAAGGCTGGCCAAGGACGGAGATGGCGACGATTCATGGAAGAGAGAGAAACGAGCAAAGCATATACATTACATATGCAGTTTGGCCGGATAGAGAGAACCTTGTTCATAAAGAACCTTTTGACCTTTGCGGAAGAGTGTCAGGTGAGCTCGTCGTGCATAGAAAAACGTAGCCAGCGTAATTTCCATTTGGTGTCGAGTTCTGCATTACGCTGCAAAAAAGAAAAACGGCCACAGTCTTATTATATCCACGTGTTCGTCCGGTATTTTCATTTCCTTTGTCCTCGCATTTCCTATTTACATTTTCCCGCGCACTGGTCTAAGACGCTTGGCAACCGACGTGTCTTCCTTCTCTTCGCCAAGAAGGAAGAAAAAGGAGACGGCAAAGAATATAGAGAGCTAGAAGGAGGAAGAAGAAGGTGAAAAGGAAGGTGGTAAGAAAAGTGAGGGATATGGAGCGATCGGGAGGGGAGGACGATACCATTAATATTAATACGAGGCGGCGAGCGTCAATCGAATTATGTATACGGGCTTGTTTACTCTAGGCCGTGTCTAACGAATCGATTCGTTGAGTCTTGGAAGGCTGCTCGAGAAAGACGGCTTTGTCTACGCTCGTTGGACGAACGAAGCTGCCCTGCTGCTATAACACTTCTGGAATACTTTTAACAGACACATGGAAGATTCAAATCTAAGCGCCATAGTTCAATACTCGAATAACAGATACTTTAATGATTTCTCTCTACAGACTTTGTCAAGTATGTGTCGTGATAGGTGGTAAGTAGGTGTAGTTTGGGGATGAATCTTTGGAGACTTCGATGAAGGGGAATGTGGAATTTCCGCCATTTTGCGCGGCTGGGGGTTGGTCCAGAGGGGATGCTGCGTATCATCCGCACAGAGGCAGAGCAATACTCTGATTGGATCGACATCCCCTGTTTTACAGGGTTGCTGCTTCCCTCTTCTTTAACCAAAACGCGAACATGGTGCGTCCACCATTTTATACCATAGTAACTGCACGCAGATTCTATATAGGACATCCTTTTTGCAAAGTTCTTTGATATTGCATCGATATCTCTCCCATCTTCCTAGCGACATGTACACGTAACTCGATCATACGAATCCCTCGTATATCGGAACTTTTGTAGCTTTTCGAAGAAACAACTTCCGTATGACGTACACGTTCCCCAGGTTATTCCGTCAAATTTCCAATTCATTTCGAATCATCGGCAAATTCTAAAATTCGTTAGAAGAATGTAAGAAGTTGATTGTAAAAAATTAGAAGAATCGATTGAAGAGAACGGAGAGTCGGCAACCTGCCGGTTGAAAATCCTGATAAGAAGGGTTGGAATTGATCGTCGGAGCCTGAACAGGGGCAAAGGCAGAGATTCGGGGACGACGACTGCGCAGGATTTCTCTCTCGATGCGGCGTGTGTCGCGGTAGCGGTTGGCCAACCCCTTGAGGGCAGCGGAGGGTGGCAGAGGGTGCGGTCTCTTGCTCGTAATCAATACCGGTGTCGGCTGGCCTCGCTCCGCCGTTCTCTCGCCACCCACGCAAAATCCTGCAGACACCGGCTGCCACGCCACGAATTTTTCTCCTTGTCGTCACCGACAGCCGCCGCCGCCACCGCCTCCCTTATCGGCTTTTGTCGTCGCGTCGCTCCCTTCGCGTCGTCACGGCTTTCTACCCTCTTTCCTCGTGTGCCCAACCGCGGCTCGTTGTCGCTCGGGTCGAACGAGATACGCCGGTTCGTTCATCCGCAGGTTTCAATTTTTACGAACCAGCTACGTAACGAGAGCGTAAGAAACCGGAGAGTTCAACGTAGGCGAAGGCGCCACTTTAAATTCAAATTTTGCAACATCCAGAATAACACGAAATCTTGGCACGATCGAACGTAGGCGCCGCGGCGATCGAGTACTCCACAGAATCTGCCGGTCGCCAAGAACTTATCTATCTATCTAGTCTATACCGTTGCTGTCGTTAAACATTTGTTTAGTAACGTTGCAATGATATCGCGATTCGCCTGCGACGAGTTCTATAGCTCGCATCGAATCAATCGATCGCTCACGGCCATCGAAGAGCACTCTCGCTACTTGCCATTCTCTCTTCTACTTCTTCTTTGCTGTCCTATACAGTCGTCGTCCGTGCAATCATCCAAAGAAAGAACGCGTGTAACGTACATATTCATACATACATACGTACATATGTATATATTATTATATTATATATTATTATATATTATATATATTATAATGTATATATTATATATATATATATATATATATATATATATATATATATATATATATTATAGTGTGTGCGTGTATATATACACAGTATATGTGTTGGTTTGAAGATTTAGCGCAGTTAAATTGTCATATAAATACAGCGGATAAAGTTAGTCAGCGAGAAATAAGAGAAACGCGAACGAGCCACGGATGTTGATTCTCCTCGAGGGCGCTTCCTGAAAGGCGAGCCGTTAATCGTATAAATGATTCTCACGGGAGCATCGTAATTATACCGTGGCACATTCCTTGGCCGCGGCTCCGGAGGCAGCAAACGTAAACGTAGATGCGTGAGAGTGCGTACATGCGAAACTCGGCCGCGTGTTGCTTAAATCATTAATTAGTGCCGCACGCGCTACGCTGCACTGTTGAAAACTAGAGTTTCGCACGGGGCCGCGCGTATAAATGCTGCCGCGATGATTAACCGTTGAATAATTGCGCGATTCTTCGCTGTTAGCTGTACATATTCCGCTTGGAAATCCAACATTTAATACCTTATCCTGATTTCAACCGCGTCTGGGTTTGATGTAAATCACGTCCTGTTTTCTTCTATTCCCGCCTCCACCGAACAGGAGGAAAGTCTTCCAGCTAGCTAGTTTACTGGTTTGAATCGATTAACTTAACAAAGTTTTCGTATTCGTTACTGTTTAAACGCTGGAAATAGAAATTAATGTACACTCTACTCGCACGATACTTCAGATCTTAGCTGGTACGTAGTCGCTAGTAAATTATGATTTCCAAGGATTACTTTGCAACATCGTAGAAAGTGTTTCGACGCAAGCAGTTAAACGTGAGACGATGTGTTAGGTATTCTCGAGTAAGAAGTTCTATATTCGAAAATACCAGAATTACGAATCGGAGCCTGTTCTTCTTCCCTAGATTTTGGTCGTGTGATTTTTTTAACTGTCTCGGCTTCGCTCGTCGGACAGATTATAGTTACTTTCTCGAATAAACGCAAGCGCATATACACGACGAAGGTAACGGCAATGGCGTCCAAATTTCTAACGAGTCATGCCATACCGCCTTACGGTTCACAAGGATGCAGCGTAGGCACGCTTACAATCGTCGACGTTACTCTCCCTCCGGTGAATCTTTCCTTTTCTTTTTATTCCTCGCGCTAAATGCGTATTCTGTTTATTCCTTACGAGTAGGAGTTAATTTTATTGTAAACAGGCTGACAGTGAAATATGCAGCAGTGCGGCGTTGCCAAATAAACGGCGCGCACAGAAAACGCTCGAAATCCCGCAGCAAACGTTTCGGATGAAAGTGGAAAAAATATGTCGCGGCGTGTTGGGGTACGGCCTCTGGGTATTTTCGCTGTCGAGTCTGCAGAATTCCTGTCTTGAAATTTTCGAAATACATATTCACGCCGCCATGTTGGATGTGGAAACGACCGAAGCGCTATATCGCGAGAATCGTGCTTTACCAACGGCGCAAAAATTATTTCTCTCACATATATCTGACCCCATCCTATGTATTATGAAGTATCTCTTTATTTTTACTCTTTTTTTATCACGGCTACTTTTTATTCCGTATAATATTCGCACTTGTCATCGGCGATTTGCATTCGTGCCGGTTTCAAGGCGTCCTTTCTCTCTCTCTCTCTCTCTCTCTCTCCCTCCCTCCCTCCCTCTCTCCCCCGTGTTGACATTCGAATGCATTTCGCATTGTGGCTACGTATGACTCTGCTTTGACGCATCTTTGTGATTATATTCCACCGTCCGGCGATCGTACCACGCTTCATCGAGATTGCACAATCTGTTGGCGCCTACCGTTAACAAAATATCGGGTTGACGAGAATGCACTTATATTTCATGGACTACTACTGACCGACCCTAATGAGAAACTATTCGTTGATTGGCTAAATTAAAAGGATTAAAGGAATTTTTATTAAAGATTTCATTTCGAGAATTGAAATAGAATATATCGACAATTGCGTGTTTTATGTAGAAAGAATTATGTTCATGCAATGAACTTTCGATCTATATATGTACATACATCTATACATATTTTACGAGCTTCTAAAAATAGATTTTGTGCGATTTTATCGACCGCAACGTTTTGAACATACGAAGATAAAGTAGAGATCTGACGAATTTTCTTAATGTACGTATATTGATAAAATAAGCGTAGTGATACCTACTATAATGACAACTGATAATGAAAGTGAAAAGAGCCTGAAAGAAAATCGATAGAGGGCGGGCAGGTTCAAATGATCGTCGTGACATTCGGGACCTGTCGGCAGAGTTTTTATTTCGCGTATTCCGCGATCGAGGCAATTGAAGGCTCGAAATGTCAGAAATTCGACGGGAATTCACGAATGTTTGTAATGTCAGTTACAAGTGACGCATTAGCGCTTCCCGCGGCGCGTTCTTCACGCGAAACGATGCCAACAGGATAAATTATGCCTCGAAAAGAGAACACGTAAGTGTCTATTAGCCAGCTTCTAACCTCGATCACTTTTATTACCAAGATTACTCCCCTTCTCTTTGCGTCTTTTTCTCTGGAACAAGAACGAACAAACGTGTTTCCATTAAAAAATAACAAATAAAAAAATTAATGGTCCGCTCGTTAACGTGGACATCTTCTCAGCAAAGCGAAAACATGGGAGCGAGACAGAAGAAAACGTATGAACGCTTACTTCAAAACTCTGGCAGACCTTTTGCCTCCGCATCAGGAGGGTCGCAAACGCAACAAGGTCGACATCCTGATTCACGCATCGAAGTATATCAAAGACCTCCATAGCCGTACGGAGGAGTTGTTTTCTGCTCATGCCTCTGAAGCGCATAGTAAGCAAATTTTTTGACGATAACTGTCTTGTTTGTGGTTGAGATTATCTTTTTTCATATTTTTATTATATATTTTTGCTGATAGAGGAGGAATTGGCTCGTCTGAAAAAACTTGTAACTCAGCTTTTTTCACGTACTCAACTATTATCTACTCTTCTACGAGATGCTGGTATCTCTGTACCGGCAGAGCCAGCCCTTGAAAAGATATCTCCCCTAAAATGGTCAAATAAAATTAATGTAGAGGACGCAGAAAAGTATTTCAGTAAAGCTGAAGAAGTTACGAGTAATAAAGGTAATACTAATAAATGAGAAATAATTTTTTTGGTTTTAGGTGTTTGTAAAAGATGTTTGATTTCAGTAAAGAATTCTGAAAAGAGGGAGAAGTCTGCAGAACTCAAAGTGCCTTCTAAGAAAAAATCAGTTGCTTCTTCTCATTCGTCTAGTAAAAAATCAGTGGAAAATAACGATATTCCAAAGGATGTGAGAAGTTCCTTAGAGAATCAAGAAAATCAAGTAAATTCTGCAAACAGCAATGATGATAATTCAGAGGCTACAGGCAATGCATCAGATACAAGATCCAAAGAACCAGAATGTTGCCAAACGAACACAAGTAAACATTTCTGCTTAACTCTAGTTTTACAACTTGTCTCGAGTAATGAAAGTATGTACTTCTTACTATTTTGTTAATTAGGTTGTGACGTTGCAGTCAATTGTCCAGCAGATAGCAAAACTAACGACGGTAGGTATAGAAAGTATAATTACGCATTAAAGTTTCTCTCAATTTATCATATATAATTATAAAATACTGTTTTAGCATTACAAAAAGTAGAATCTCAAAAAAAGCTAAAAAGAAAAACGAAGAAAAAGGAGGAAAAAAAATCATTGACGCCGTGTATAAATAATTCCGTGACTAATTTGACCCCGAATACCCTCATATTATCTGGTGGTAAATTAATGCCCTTGGTAACTCCGATGACGTCGAACATAATTGTAAATACTCAGCAACAACCAGCGAATCCCATAATTCTCGGTAACAGTCAGCAAAGTCAGATGATCGTGATGCAACCTTTGACAAATCGTGTACAAAACCCGGTTGTTTCCATTTGCAATCAAACTGTGATTAACACGGTTCAGAAAGTTACGCTCAATACGGTCCCTAGTATTCGCGCGAAAATGGTAATGGATTCGCAAAGTTGGACATCCAATGTGAAGAACATAATCAATGCAACAAAGATAGGTGGTCACAAAGGCATTTTGCCTAAGGGTAAGGAGATTACAGAAACAACGATGACATATAAAGTTCCTATTCCGGCAGTTCATAAGGAAAAAGCAGAAAAATATAAAGAACATGGATCTAAGAAGGAGACGGAAGTTAGGTCGAAGGCTAACAAAAGTCACGGGAAGAGTTCTAAAAGTCAACAGCCTACAGAAACCGTTGAAGAGAAGAATGAAAAAGAAAAAGTGGCAAAAAATGTTGAAAGCGCAAATTCTGTGCAGAAAACTGTACTTAAACGTTCTGTAAGCACAGAAGCTGGATGTGTGGTTGAACAACCTAATGATAAAAAGCGAAAAACGGATGAAAACCATGAACACAATTCAGCGAATACGGTACCTATATCGAAGTCGGATTTTGCTGTCACTTGTAAATCTATTGAAAGTTTGAAGCACGTTATAGAAAAGATAGGTGAAGAAACGAATGAAGAACAAGATAAAAGTAATCCTCTGAATGAGTCTGAAGAAAATACGGAAACGAACGTAGAATGTTCCGTTTTGTTAAGTACCACTAGTACCAATCAGGAGGATATTTCTGACTCTCCAAAATCAGCGGAGATTCTGACATCGGATAGCATCCGTTGTGAAACAAAAGCAGGTCGAGACGCATCAGTTTCACATACAACATCTCCAGTCACTTTCTCGGACGAACACTTAAAATCTTCCAGTGAAAATGTTTCAGTTTCACCTGAAACTGATTTCAACATTCCCATAGATGGTACATTGGAAAAGTCAAGCAACAATATCAGTAGCTCTGGTTCTAAATCAACTTTGACAGAAGTAGCAAAAACAGTTGAAAATCCTGTAGCTAAGAAGATGAAAGATGTTTGTAATCTTGATACAGAATTTGACAATCTCTTACAGGTGGCACCGAAAGAGCCAGAGGTAGTTGAGGGGACGACAACTAATTTAGAAAGTAATAAAATTATTCTAAATCTAGATACAAATACCACAACAACTTTGAAACCAGAAACAAATACCGTAGTTCAAACTTCAGATATCACAACGCCATCATCGTCATTGCTTCCGGTTAATATAGTGGAGGACGAATCCAAGATAGCAAAAACATCAAAGGACGAAGTGTCAAAATCGTCACTATCGTATAACACGGAGAATACTTTTGTACCTATTGGTAACAGAGCCGATGGTCTTCATTCTGATCTTTCAAATGATATATTTGCATCTCTTCAAGTTCCTTCCAGCTCTCACAATCCAGAATCTATATCTCCTACAGCTGCATTTTTAATGGCTTTCCCATTAGTGTCTTCGCTAAATGGTAAAACAGAAGTCTTAGAGGAGGAAATGAAAGAGGACTTCAAGTATCATAGCCAAACGCCACCCATGCTTTTACAGATTGGGGCAATGGAGCCTAACAGTTTTAAGCTAAAGGCAGCATCACCACCTCATTCCGCCGCAGAAAAACGCCTAAAAGTAACATGCGAAGAGAAAAAGGCTATAAATCCTCCCGTGAGCGAGACAGTGTCACCAAGCATGATGGTTTCTGTGGAATGTACCACAACTACGAAAGCCTTGCCCAAAGTTATAAACGACGAACCCCTCAGGGAGCCTTATAAAATTGTCGTAGAAAAGTCTGCAACTTCTAGTTCTTTTCCTAATGCGACTATGTATTCCATTTCAAGTGCTTCAGGTACTACTTCAATTATTAGTACTTCAGAAACGGGAGAAAATTGTCAGAGCCAACTCACAACAAATTTGAGAAATGCAATCACAAATACTACCAATGGTTCTCAGATTAATACAGTCTCTATTTCAAATAAACCAGATCCAACTAATTGTCCTGTACAGGCATCAACCTGTGACACTAATGTTCGATATAGCACTTCTCAAGACTTTTTATCGAGTTACTCGACGATCGTCGACAACAATTTGACCACTTTGCAACAGAATCCAAATTCTTGTACCAGTTCGGCGATTCAAGAAACGAATCCATCTGGTTTGACTCAAAATGTCGTTCCAGATGTGTCCCAGGCACCGCCTCTGGTTTCTCATTTGACTAATACTAATACAACAACAAATACTTCGTCCCTACCTTTACAAACAATGCAAATGGAATATACTTCTCATGTAAAGGATAAAGAATCTCATAGTTCCCGCGTTGCTTACGGGGTCCATGGCAAGGATTCTTTAGTAGATTCTAACATAGTTACCAATAATCGTTTGAACTATACTGGCCATATAGATAGAGTTCATCCCACTCCTTCTCAGAATATTCAGCAAGAGTATTCAATGCGATCTAAAGAAACGACTCTACCAATTCTCTCTTCACAACCCATGCAGACCGTCTATGAATCACAGCCTAAAGATAGTCACGTTCTAACTACTCAACAAAATGTTCATCAGAATTACACTTCAGTTCATGAGAAAGATCATATTATTCAGAACTCTCACAATGATTACACCATTGAACAGAATAAAAATCTGGCTCGAAAGGATTCGTATTCGACAGAGAGTAGTAACGCAACTACGTCCAACAGGAATCCGAGTTACCCTTCGAAGGACCCGATATCAAACTCATCCGAGAATCATTTCCAACGCAGTTATACAAAAATAAACAAGGAGTCTGATTCTTCGGGTACCAATGTCGTGAATCAGGATCAAAAATTGAACGATGTTTTGAGATCAAAAGCTCAGGAACCGCAAGGTCATAGACGTGATAATAATTATAATTCTACAAAAAAGATGGATGTCGATCCGTTTGCTCAAACATTTTCCTATGGAGTGAAAGAATCTATGAGCACTCAGGCCGAGCAGAGTGTTCTGAATCAGAACACTGACAATATGTATCAAAGTAAAAGGGAGGAGACCCAAAATTATTCTACTTATTCTAACAAGGATACAAAGAAGATCAACACTAGTTCTTCTAATAATATAAGCAACAAACCTCTTATTCAGAATACTCCCGTTACACGTTACTCACAACAACCGACCTCGTTCGTGGCTACGTCCAACTATGAACAGAGTACGGTTACTGAAAATCATGCAAAATCAACAACCACTGTTGCTCATAATTCCTCCAATTTCAGCATTTTGTCTTGGACGACTTTTTCTCCCGTAGGCGGAGGGAATAATAATAATCTGGTACAATTTGAGCAGGGACCAAGTCAAACTGATAATACCGAGGCGAAAACGATATGTGAGAATTATAGTTATGTTCCCCTTCATAAAGAAAATCCAAATTTCTCCAACGTGTTGACGAATGATGTTTTTTCTGTGAATTCTACTATAGCTAATATGGACAAATCAAGAATGAAATCGGGAATGGAAACACAAAAACAGTCCTTCGTGGATCCTTCTAAAACCAGGAATATTCAGACCAATGTTCCTCCATCTAGTAAGCATGGTCGTATGCAAAATCAAACTTCTTCCAACAACAATGATTACAACAAATTTACTACGGAAAACAAAAACAAGTCTAAGTATGGAATGGAATCAGAGTATATTCAAAACGAATATTCTGGCATGGAGCAACAATCACAACAGCAACAGTCACATGGACCAAAGAATCATCAATCTATGGCAGCGAAGCAGGACAAGACAGTCTATCCAATGTCTAACTATGACCCTCAAGTAAACTTTGATTTGTCCGAAGTTGGCGCGCAAATGAAGTACCCTGTTGAGACTTATACAAGCTCGAATTTCAAATATCCTGACAAATCTCAGCAGCAAAGTCAGAATAAATATCAACCTTTGGTCCAAGGACAGGTCCCATCTCTACAACATGATAGCGGTACTTACAACAACGATGGGAAGCATGGACAGCAACAAAGCACAACAAAGTCGAAAGGAAATCAGCAACAACACGCAATTAGAGCACCTGTAAATTGGATGATGACCCCAGAGATTAAACATAATGCCAATATTGCTGATATTATTTTACCACCTATTGGAAAGGAGCTAGAATTTTGTCAGAACAATCTGTTTGCTCAAACACCATCCTACAATCAAGGAACAGCGAATCAATTTTATAACAATTACGATGTTGCAGCTCATAGTTTTTCTAATTTACCAGTCTTACAGAGTGAGCCAAAAAGAACCTCAGAAGTGTTCTATTCCGAGGAACAACCATTCCCCTGGTCTCCCACGAAAACCAGCATTCACGTTGAGCAAGCTCAGCCAGTCAAGGGTATAGATCAGCATATCGTTCCCTCCAGTCTTCCAACGTTGGTTGGTGATCTAGATTTAGGCACCAATATACCCGAGAAGCAGAATTTCTTATTTGGACAAGTACCTTCGAGAGTACCATCTGATCAGAGTAAAGATTCCATCAAGGACAAAGAAGGAAATGTTGTAGGACGCGATTTTCATACTGTGTTGAATAATCAGACGGTCCAGCATCCAACAGCTGGATCCTCTTTCCTTTCAGTGAGTCAGTTGGTGGAACACGAGAAAGCTGAAAAATCTCATCAGCAACACCATCAACAGCACCATCATCATCATCACCACCATCATCATCATGCTCATCAGCATCAACAGCAGCAACAACAACAACAGCAGGCGAGAAAGCATCAAAGGAAAAGCAATACTAGTCCTAGAGGAAATAGTAAAAGGCAGATGGATATCCGCAAACAAGGATCAGGTAATGATCAGCTACATCAAAGACACGAGGAGCAGAAATCGTCCGGGCACACCTTTCCTGAACAAGGATACCAACAGCAACAGCAGCAACAACAGCAAAAGTATCAACAGAATAACATTCATTGGAGGAATAGAAATTGTAAGAGCAATTACACAGCCGAGGCATTGATAGGGACTAATAGTAGCGTACATGACACAAACCAAGATAAACACGCATCGATTAAGTTCTCCACAAATTATTCGCAGAACAAGTTTCAAACAAGCCTGCCCACTGCGGACGCAGTCATGCCGCTTAACTATTTCTCAAATGCGGATGATGGAAGTGGTTATGGGCAAATGGTGAACCAGAACTTTAATTCGTATACATACTCTTCTAACGCTAATATTTATCCCACTTCGAATTTTATAACCAGTATATCAAACACACCTACCAGTTACATGATGCCATTGCACGATAACACTGACTATATGGAAACGAATACCTTCCTGTTGTCAAATGTGACCGTTACCTCAACTACCACCTCTTCATCCTCGTCTACTGTGACAACCTCGACTTCAAACGTGAATACGAACGTAAAGAATCATCAACACTATGGAAAACAGCAAAATTGCGATAAGAGGCCATATCCTACAAACGCAAAGAAAACGAAAAGAAAAGCTCTCGATGGAACCATGCAGAACTTAGAGTTTCCTTTATCTGGTATTAATTCACCCCTAGAAGATTATCATCACTCTACTACATTTTTACCACCGCCACCGCCACCACACGCCAGCCCCCTTTATCAGAATCACACACAGGCAAATGTATATACCAAAGCGGTAAATGGTTTGCCACCGCCACCACCTGTGGCTGCTCCTCAGGGTGTACCTACGGTAGCAACAGCTGGATTTCCAATGAATCCAAACATGGCAAGAGGAGGAATCGTTGCTAGCAATCATATGACTATGAGTCATCATCCTTCTGGCACAAGTTTAACCAACTTCAATTTAAGTACCATTTTTCCAGAGATAAATGACAAAGTATGTGGACCTTTTGTTCACTCTAATCCTTTGTTCTCAAATTGTCCATAAAATAACGTCCTATTGATAATAAACTCACAGTCAGGGGATGATAAAAATGATTAAAGGTGAGAAATAAAAGGATGGGTACAAAGGATTAGAATTGATATTTTACCGATTAGAGTGGCACATTGGATAACTGTTGAGCTTATTTGTTAGATCACTGGATATAAACCACCAAACGGCATACCACCTGGCTTGTCGCAGCCGCCAAATCAGTCTGCAACTTATGCACAAAGGACTAATTATACAACGAATCCTCTCTGCCATTTACCACAGGTTTGTTTAATAACCAAAGAATTTAGTATTCCCTGTGAGTTAAAATTAAACAGGAGCGTTGTCTTCAGGTGTCGGAAGAAAGTCAATTTGGTAATAGCGTTCCTCCTCCTCCTCCTCCACCTCCTCCCGGAGTAATTCATTACAAGAATGTATGATAATGTAAGTATGAATGTAGTGTAGTGTATCATACTTACATTATTATTACGACAATGTATGGATGATGATGTAAGTATGAGAATATATTCATTAACCATTTTATTGTTGTACATATGTAAATAATTGTGTAATTGATTAAATTAAAAGAGGTTGATATATATTTGCAATATGTTTGATTTTGTATTACATTATAAGGTGAGCGATGAATGATATTGAAGATGAGTTTACGAATAACTTGTAACAATGCAAATTGTACACTTTATTGTATACTTTGTTACAATTTGAAAACGTCAAGTTTATTTCACATTAGTTCGTTAAAAGAGTATTTCATCGAATTTTATATAAAAATTGAGACACTGTTGGTAAATATATATTATTTATTACTATAATCTTGTGATTTATCTCAATTATAAAAGAATAATATAGGAAACAACTATCACAGCATATATTTCCAGCTAAAGCACTTTCTCGTTGCATTATCTAATGTCTTTGGCAGGCGGCTTCAGCGGAATCTTTCCAAAAATAAATTTCTCCGCCATGTACATGCTCTTCTCGTCGTCTGTTAGTTGATTATCTAACGAATAAATGTTGTCATCGATAATGGTTGCCGTCGGCGTTACTCCGAATGCCGATTTTCCAAACGGTCCTTGCGTAGACGTTGTAGCAGTACTAGAATTTTGATTTTGTGCAAAAGTATTAAATGGCGAAGTAATTTGTTGTTGCTGCGGTGTAAACGAATTTGTGGTTGTAGCTGTAGACGTAACGCTCGTAGAACTAAATGGTGAGCTTTTTATATCGTTAAATATCGTCGATGTGAAAGGAGAAGTGGTGGTACTAGCTGTACCAAAAGTAACCCCTGTATTTGTTGTACCAAACGGTGTGCTAGAGGAAGTAGCTGTAGTAGCAAAAGTTTCTTCCGCGGTTTCCGTAGCCATCTCAAACGTAGACTTCGAGAAGGCTGCCGTACTGGTGGCTTCAAATTGCGAGGTTGCGGTAGCGAAGGGACTTGTAGTTGTTGAAGGTGCTGCGCTAAATGGCGAAGCACTGGAAGTGGGCATAGAGGGTGTGGTACCCTGAGCACTTCCAAATAGATTTACGGAAGAAGTAGAGGTGGTAACGCCAAAAGCGTTTGTAGGCTGTGCCGAACTGAAAGCAGGTGTCGTGGTATTGGATCCGCCGAAAATACTACCAGAACTTCCAAATGTCGGTTTCTCGCCAAATATCGAACCAGGATTGTTTCCAAAAGTTGCTGAACCGCCAAATACTGGTGCTCCTCCAAATGCAGGTGTTTCAGGCTGCGAGAATATGCCTGAACTAAAGGTTCCGGTGGACGGAGTCGATCCGAAGATGGAGTTTGTTGTCTGTAAGTTTGAAGAGCCTCCAAACGGATTAGCAGTAGAAGTTTTAGCTCCGGCAAATACAGAAGCGTTAGATTGAGAAGAAGCGCCACTGAATAAAGATGGAGAAGACGTTGCCCCGCTATTGAATACTGATATGGGTACCTGGGATGTTTCATGCCTGGCAAAAACATTGTTCACTGCATTGCCGGTTCCAAACATGCTAGGCTGCCCGAAAACAGGTTGTGAAGCTCCACTACCAAAAATCGAGCTGGTTGATCCAAAAGTCTGCGTGTTTTGTCCTGCATTAAATGTAGAAGTGTTTGTAATCCCACCAACTACAGTATTAGTGCTGGTACCGCCACCAAACACTCCTAAATTACTGCCAAAAGTTGGTGTACTACCAAATACAGGATTTGAAGTTGTAGGTGTTCTCCCAAAGATTGATGTATTGCTGGTGGGCGTGAAACCACCACTGAATGGATTGCTCTGAGTTCCAAATGTCTTATTTCCAAATACATTGGAGGATGGAGTACTGCTTGGAAGTCCAAGTTGAGGAGTTGCAAAAGCAAAACTAGAGGATTTCCCAGATGTATTATCATTTCTAGCATTCTTATGTCCTGTACCTAAAATCTCTTTCTAGAAGACAAAAATACTTTGAATTATAGCTTTATAAAGACCAATATGAATTTCTTATGATGTTACATACAAGCTTAGTTAATGTTTCACGGGTAGGATTTTTGAAAGCTTCTCTTTTTGCCTTCATGTCCGTACACAGTTGTTGGAAATGTAATTTCTGAAAGAAATATGAAAATATAGATATTGAAAGAATACATAGTAACTTTATAACAAACACAAATAATTATGTATACTAACTGCCTGCTCTATCATCCCATTATTTTGAGCTTGATACATCTCCCATCGAACTTCTTCTGGAGCCAAATCTTCCATGCCAGGAATACATGGTTTGTCCTTAAATGGTGCAAAACATGATAGTAACCATTGTCTTCCTCTTTCTGCATTGAGCATTTCTTTTGCAACCAACACGCTTGATTTACAATAAAAATTAAATTAATTCCATATTTTGGCATTCTTTGTTAAATAATTTTATGATACTTACGCAATATATTCATCCTCATTGTAAGAGTCAACTTTGTTATTACCTCCTATAGAACGACGTTTAAAATGTTTAAATGTCAAAGAGCGAAAAATATAATTTTCTGTACTATATAAACTTTATATCTTACCAAAAGTATTTATATGTTCGAATTGACAATATTGTCCAAATCGACAATTTCCTTGGCGATAATATTTACAAACAACCATCTTGCATGTGATCAATCTATTTAATCTTACTATGTATTTCTTGTCACATCGATAATACTATACAATTATGAAGTGTTGGTTCTGTGATCTGTACCAGAGGACGCGATTGTTTAATTTAACCTGCGTACTTAAATTCTGATTTTATAAAACCAAGCTCTCTGTATAATACAGATTTATCGATCTTCCGAGACAAATATTCGCATGTAGAACATTAATTTCTATAATTCTACTTTATTTTTCATAATATAAGGTATTTATTTTTTAAATCTAGTAACTTCTATAGTCGTTCACGTGGTTGGTCAGTTACAATTAGCTCTGGTTACAATCAATTAGAGCCTTGTAATATCCTAAATTTTTGTGATATTAATATCTTAACAGTAGAGTAATATACATTACATTTATAATAAAAAATTATAAATATTTGAAAAAGCAATTTAAGCGAATGATAATTCTGCTTGATTAGTGACAAGAATATCATTTGATTCTTCATGTTGAATAGAATTTAGCAATAGCAGGTAATAGTCATCGGTTAATGCATTTAATTACACATATTATAGGAATGTAAACGTATGTGCAAAAGTATCACGATGATTCATCGTACATTTAATTAAATTTGTTGATACGATCTGCATTTGTTTCAGTGAGAATTCGTAAATTTAAGATATATAAGAGAATATAGAAATACAATCATTCTTTCGTTGGAGCGTACATTAGGAAGAGAATTAACATATTTGCAATTGAAAAAAACAGAACTTTGAAATTTTGATTTGTAGAAACTAAGCGAAATTGCTAGGAGATCATAGACATCTAGCGGCAGTAGGTGAAACTATTAGCGATAGGAGGATGCCCCTCCCTAAGGAGATGGCCCCCCCCAGCGTATCTCACCGCCTGCCACCATTGTTACGTCCGGGTTTTGGATTTCGATATCTGTGATGAGACAATTTCATAGTTTTATAAGAATGTATTTGTAATTTACAAGTGATAGCATTTATTGTTTTCTAAAGTCTACGTTGGAGGTTATTAGCTGCGGTATAGCCGTAGTCGGATAATGGTAAGAGCTGTTTTTTAATGTCCGAGAAATAGGTTATATAGTAACTTGTGCCTATCGAAATGATAAAATTCTTTATCAGTCAAGCCGGATGGCTTCGTATCTAATTTCTGTTTACTGTTTGATATATTTTTTACCGTTACTATATATATTTACCGTTACTAACTGAAATAACAAATATAATTTTACGTTGAACAACGAGAAAGATTCACATTTCGTTTATGTGTTAGCAATGACTTTTGAATTTTTTAATAACTTTATAAGTTACTTACTGTTGATACGTTTGTTACAGTCAGGAACGCTAAAACCTTACCTGGCAGCAGTGAGGAGAACACTTACTGCTGCTATGTGTTTAGAGAATTTCTCCTCTCAAATAGTTGAGAAACATAATAAACCCGAAGTTGAAGTAAGAGCTAGTAAAGAACTTCTTCTGACACCGATATTAATAAGCAGAAATGACAAAGAGAAAGTATTAATCGAATCAAGTATAAACAGTATGAGAATAAGCATTGCTGTAAAACAGGCTGATGATCTGGAAAAGCTACTATGTCATAACTTCACAAGATTTATGACAATGAGGGCAGAACACTTTATTATTCTCAGGAGAAAGCCAATAGAGGTGAATATTATTATATATGTCAAACATTAATAGCAAAAGAAACAACTAATGTTTATACTGTTTAATATTCTATAGGGTTATGATATTAGTTTTTTAATTACAAACATCCATGTAGAACAAATGTACAAACACAAAATCGTAGACTTTGTGATTTATTTCATGGAGGAAATTGACAGAGAGATCAGTGAGATGAAATTGTCCATGAATGCAAGAGCTCGCATTTGTGCGGAGGAATTTCTAAAGAGGGTCAGTATTTATGGATATAATAGATGGAAAGATATGTATGAAAATTGTCAAAATACTGCTTTTAATTTCAGTTTTAATTTTACGGACACAACGTGTTAGCAACATAGCAATAATCACAAACGCCAGGTCACTAAAAGTAATAGTGCCCATAAATCAATCTGGTTAATACATAGCCAGAGGATATTTTAACGGATTAATATCTTAAATTGACTCCAAACACTCCTTAATCCAGACACGCCAATCCCTACTATCGTCCGTTCTCGAAAACAAATTCATTTGAATATGAATATACATTTATCGAGTAATCACTGTCATCTCCAGCTGTGTGTGTAACGAATAACAAGTCTGATGTACACGTAAGTACCTTAACGGTATTAAATTCTGCACGCGCAGTCCGCAAACGATAACCGCGAGCATACTCGCGATCGTACGTTTCTTTCTCTTAAAAAGGGGAAAGTTGAAACACTTAATGGTGGTGTATGAGTAAAGCGTGCAATTCTTTTTTGCATTTATAAAGTTCTATTTATCTTACGAAACACTGTATCCATATGATTTAATACTAATGTAAATACAAATAAACGAGAAGAATCGTAAGGCCGTAAATCGTCCCGTACCTCCAGTATCCAGAAGATTAAGCCCTCCTAGTGTATAATGTTATTTAAATAATAGTAATAACAATATATATGTTATTGCGTAGTAATGTAATTATAAAAAAGAAATATTTGGTAATAAGTTTGTATGTATGAAATTCTAAGCGTTTAGTATCGATCTTCAGTTTTTTGGCATTTTAAGTACAAACACCTATAAGTTTGATTTTCGGCAATAGTATCAGGTATTGGACTACTTATCTGCTATTTATCGCTAATTATTTTGCATCAACTGTGTTGACCTATAGACTATATTTCTAAGCTTACATATAGACAATTTATTTCAATATTTATGTTATTAATTACGTTTTGCTTCAAAGATATTCATTAGTTAAATTTCTAAGGTTTTTGATACTTCTAAAGACGAATTTGTTATGTTAAACTATATAACAATTTAAGTCTCTTTAATTTTAAAACTCATCGTCAGAAGATCGTACCGTTTTCCGAAGAGCGCCTTGAAGCCTGCAACACGTTGAGCGAGAAACGAGGGCCCCTTCGAACTGTGGAATCCATCACGTTCGCGGCGGCTCCTCTTTCTACGGGGAAGGGTGCCCCGATGGAGCTCAGTCGCTCGCCGATACCATTCACCAGTAGCAGTTCGCGAGTTTTCCGGCCACCAACCGGCGATCTCCTCGCGCGGTTCGATCGTTTCTTCCTTCGCCACGCGACGGTAAAAGTGACGTCGTTTCTGGATGTAACAATTAACGGTTAACAATTGACACGAACTATCATAAAATCTGCATCACTAGTGATCAGCGAGTATCTTCCATAAGATTAATATAAAATGAAGAATAATAAATGAGATGCGTCATTTGTCTCCTAATGTTATCGACACCAAAACGATTATCATCGAGTTGAACGAAGAATATTTTAGAAAAGAAAGATCATAGAAAGATCGAACTCGGAAAATTGAAAAATGGAGAAAAATAAAATTTTACCGCGTGAAGAATCGTAAAAAATAGATGGACGATCTTGCAGCCAGCCAAAAGCTAAAACGATCTCCGCAAAAGCTAGTGAACGAGAGGCCAGCCTCCGAATCCTCCTGTAGTCAGACGAAAGTTTTAAGCCGTGTCGTCTCACGACCAGTTACGAACTTTTCCTCTGCGTTGGGCGAGGGTAGTTTTAAGGGGGCACGTAATCTCGTTTCGCTTTGGCCGCGATTTTGAGATTACCGCGTTCCAGCCGTCGCTATTTTTGAGGGGTGGCGTGGGTGGAAGATTGTTGACAAACTTCCGTATCGCGTGGGGGCGTCGTTTCTGCCTCTATATGGTGTAACCGGGGTATTAGTTAACGTTGATCCCCTCGAAACACCCTCCGTTCTCCATGTTGATCGCGGAGAAAGGGGAGGAGCTATGGCTAGAGGAGACCTTCGAGTCCCACAGCGCTAATTCCTAACGAGCGCCCAAAAATACACAGCGCAGAGAGACGCAGAGAAAGAGAGGACTGGCTGCAGAGAGGTGGCTGTAGATAGCTGGCAAAGAAGAGTGCCGAGGAAGAGGCAGGTAGAAACGAAAACGAGCCGGATAAATAGAGGCTTACGAATTACGGGTCTTCCGAGCTTCTCCTCTACTTGTTCATCCTTCGCTTCCCCCTACTCTGTCTTTCCTTCTCTCTCTCATTTCCCCTCTCCTTCTCTCTTTCGATTCGACCTTGTTTCTTTCTTTTTTTTTCGTTTCGATCGCTGTTAAATTCCGTGATTTAATTAATCCATTATTGAAATGAGAAGTAGTAGGTAAAAGTTGCGCGCACGCAACATCTTATCAGGACAGATAGACTGGCGACCTAAGAAAGATTTTCACGGCAGTAAAAAAAGATCGTTTATCATATAAAAATTATAAAATTTATCTGGAAGAAGGAACAGCGATGAAAGGGTATTAGATCATTCTTTAGAATTCATTTTCGTAACTACAGTGTTCGAAAACAGAATTTAATAGGGTAAGATAATTGAAAAAATATTGCAAACGAAATGTCACGTTAACGGAACATTGATCTTTGAAGGATTAAAACTTGTTTCTCTATGATTATTTGCTGATGTATATACCAGTTGAAATTGCGAGGCTCGGTGGTCTGACTGGATAGGCTCATTCTACTTGACGATGTTCCCCTACTTTCTTCGATAAATATTTCCAGCTACTTCTGGAAGTTTGCACTAATCTGAGTTTGATTAAATGTGGTTCCGTGCTAGAGTTGCTCTGGTTTCTCCGATATATCTTTACTTTTTCGTGAATGTTATTCACATTTGTCCTACTGTAGATTACTTAACAGCATATACTTATTCTACGTAACTTCCGTTATTTTATTTCGCCAAATATTGTCATAGGTGTCGTCATGAGCTAGATGAACTTCTTCTATTTAAATATTTTCTCAGACAAATACGCAAATATTCGGATTTATTTTATTTTTTTATCTTTTTTTTTTTTCTCCCATTAAACACTTTTCTTCGTCCTCGACTCGATTCTTGCAGACCCCCGTCTAAACTCAACCTTCTTCCACTTCCGGTTTCCCTCCTTCAATTTGTCGTCTCCCTTTCTATTTATCAGCTCGCGTTCTAATTCTTCTTCTTTTACTACCACTCTCCCCTTGTTTATCCGACACCCTCTTCTCCCTTCCTTACACGAAATCAGCTGTTCCCTCTCCTTCTTGCCATATCTTTCTCCCTCTTCCCTCTCTGTGGGATCGGATGGGATGGGGTGTGTGATGTCGATCTCTCCTCTCTGTTGGATCACCGACTCTCTTCTTTGTTTTTCGTGGTGGCCTCTCCCCACTTACTCGCAACGTCCGGACTTGTCGAGGCGTCCTCGCGGCGCGTCGCGGCGCGCTCCCGGCGAGCTTGCGCTCGAGCCGTAACTTTTTACGCCGACGCCGACGCCGACGCAGCGCCGGTGGCTCGGAGTCGGCGTAGTCTGGGACCTGGCGTCCTCCCGATCGGGAACGGGAACCTACAGGGAGCCGAGGAAGAGAGAGAGGAGCGTCCGTATTCGTGCACCTCGACGTCGTCCTCTTCGTCGTAATCCTCTCGCACGTCGTGCCTCGTAGTTCCTCTCGTCTCTTCTTCGACGCTTTTATTCGCAAGAAAAAATCAAACAGAAAACGTGTCAAATCAAGAAAACGACATATACGAATCGAGTAAGAGGCAAAATCGAAGATAAAGGTGGACTACGAGAAAAAGATTCGAGTAATCGTTCAACCCCTTCGAAGCGAAGAGTAAAAGAGAAGAAACGGGAGGGAGAATAGAGAGGAGGAGAGACGAATAGACGGTCCGTAAGGGTTAGCCGGCCTGTTCGCGACGGAAGGGAGAGAGCGTGGCGAGAGAGGGAGAGACTGCAAGCAGAGGGAGCAGGGTAGGGCGACGAAGAAGAGGTGGGGAGGTTGCGAGAGGGGTAAACGGAGGAAAGAAACGAGGAGAGAAAGAGAGAGAGAGAGAGAGAGAGTATCATACCGAACTGAAACGAATAGAGAAAGATATACATAGAAGGCTGGGTGGGTGGAGGGAACCGGAGCAAAGGGGGTAGAGAGGGATAGAAGGACAGCGAGAGAGAGAGAGCAAACGAGCGAGCCCCGTGTCTTGCGTGCCACGAGAGAATACAGAGAGGGCCTAAAGTCGAGAGTTAGGAGTTGTGGCTCGTGGTTAGATAGGATGCGTGTGCCTGGGTGCGGTGTTCCACCACCACCCGACAGCCGACGGTTCAGTAACAACAGCCAGATAACCAACGACACTAACTGCAACGACTGCGACAACAACAACAACAACAATATCATTATCATCATCAATATCAACAACAATCACAACTACAACGACACTGTGAACAAGATCGGCTTATTATCCGCGAAAAGGGACGACATCGAGTACGACACGAGTAATTGCGCGGTCGCGCGCGACCAACAGAAGAAAACACCCGGTGGTTGCCTCGAGCACCACGGTGCCGGCTGTCTGACGGCGGAGACGGCTCGACCGACACCACTTCCGCCACAGAAACCCAGAGAAAGACCGTTCACCGAGTTCGCTGGTATCTGGACCGTCTCAAAGAGTACCGGTTCGCGATTCGACCTTTTGAAGACCTCGCAAGCCTCGATTTCGTTGAAGAATCCCGTTGTCTTCCGGCTTAGTTGGAGCGTAGTCGAGGTGTAGTCGAGACAGCGGAAAGCTGGTCCAGACCACGTATTTCCCGTGGACGCGGAGCGGCTGGCCGACCAGCTGGAGCACCGGCGTCCCACGGCGGCGATCGTCGGCGTCGCGCGGCGTCGGGACGACGCTACTGGCGAGCACAGGCTCGCTAGAGGAGCGCGCTGCGAGCCGGCTTCAGCCTGTACCACAGCCGACGTCCCAGCTACTCATGTTCATCCCGGACACACTGAGGAGCTGCATGGTGGAACCGGATGTCTCGACTTACCTGCAGGCCCCTTCCGTAGGACAGGTGCCTTCAATAATATCTTCAATATACATATGTATCTCGTTTGTCGCGTCTATTTGCCGGATCGGAGATTCGTAAACAGAGTGCTCCCTTAGAAAGTTTTACGACCTTTCTTTTGGCTTAGTTGTGCTTTCTATTCGGTTGACGATTGATAGGATGCTCGGAGGATGTACCTGACGCGCTGTGCCACGCTGATGCTTTTATTTGATTAAGTCGAATGTGCCATGCTTTCACGCTTCCCAATACCGCGTCCTTTGGTGAGACCGTGTCCGGTATTCCCGTGAGTGATTTTGGTGGAGTTTTGTTTGGAACGAGCGAATAGTCCATTCAATGTTTGGAAGTCACGATCTCGCGTTTAGAACGAAGGATTGCTCTTTCGAGTTTTTCGTTGCTTCTCGTAATCTATCTTCGATTTCTTTGTTCCTTTTCGATAGAAAAATACTGGTTTGTAAATTTTCTTAATTCTTCGTTTTATCAGTAAGGGAGCTCTGTTTTGGACAGTATCGAAGGTTATTTCAGTTTCCTCTTGTTTTCGTCGGCGAGGGACGAGAATTAGAAGAAAGGGTCGAAAGACGGGAGAACACGTGCGACTCGCGTGCACCAGCGTCGAGTTCCTTCTCCGGGATAGCTCGTGGACAGACGTAAACACGAGTGTTTTGCTTGGAGAGTTGGCGATTACGGTGGTTTTCGCGGAAATTCGTCGTGCCTGTGATTCACTCGTCGAACAAGTGCATCGTGGTCCTGCGTTTCGTCGAATAGATCGGATATTGTCTTCCATCGAGCGGAAAAAAAAAAACATGACGAATGGTCTGTCCGACACGAGCTATCTGAAAATTACGTAATCGTTCTTTGCTATCTCGAGAACTCAAACTTTGACTCTGTTACATTCTTTCGGCCCTTTTTGTCCTAACCGCGTTCCGTCCGTCGTTAAAGAGGTTTTAAGTTCGAGGAGGATACGGAAGTATCGTTGCCGATACGAGTGATTTATCGTTTCGATTTTACGTCAAAGTTCTTCTCACAGGAAAGTTGAAAGTTTTTCTGTTTGTTAAAACAAGAGCAAAGTTAGGACGCGAAAGTCAGGAAAATCGTTGCAAGAAGTGAGCTAAGAAAGAAATTGCTGTGGGATAGGTTTAATCGATAGGGTGAGGTTCGTAACGGTCGTAATGAGGGTAGAAATGGTTAGATGCAACGCGAGGCGGAGCGTCGCGACGCGTAAATAGCTTCCGCGCTTATAAACACATAGTGGATCGTGTGGCGCACACGCGATCCACATTCGTGCCTGTCATATTCCGATCGTTGTTCGGTTTCGTTCTCGATGCCTCTTCCCGTCAGCTGATTTTCAGCAATGCGGCTTTCGTTTTCGTGGCGCGCGAAACGTCGTTGTAATTATGTAAGGAAACGCCTATTTATACCCGATAATCACGGTTCTTACGTAACGCGACTACGGCTCCGCGTCACATGCTCTCTATGTCCACTCTGATTTTTTATATTTAGATTGCACTTGCTTTCATCCGTTTACGTCGTGCCGTAGTTGTATAGTTTGCCCTTCGAGTTTGATCTCGCTCTTCTTTTTTTAGCGACGGTAGGGAATGATATCCTGGATGCTCCAATGCAATTTTCCATTTATTATTCGTTTTATGTTTGCGAGAATGAATTTATCTTCAGCTCGCTAGGGGACATTATGTTTTATTTAGCAGTTTATGGGGATGCTTTCTAAGTAATGTTTGGTTGATTCTTAGGATTTTAGGTCTCGAATTACATTACCTTTGTTTTTTGTCGCAACTTTTTTTAGATATTTGAAAAGTATCGAAATGAAATAATACATATTATTATGACACATATATTTGTTAAAATGTTGAATATTTAGTACGGTTAATTTTTGCCTGTATAAATTACGGAACGTAGAAAGGCATAGAGGAAAATCTATGCGTTTCTATGTCCGACTAGAATTACTGAAACCCCTTAAACACCAATTTCTCGATCACTCAATCGTTAATGGTTTGACCAGCCAGTTTGGTAGAGAGTTTCGCGAACCCTTTTGTGGCGACAGTCAAAATCTCGTAGCCCACTTTGGCGGTGAAATGTCTCGTGGATATAACCGGAGAAGGTTCGTTGTCCGCGTGCTCGTCTCCAGCAAACTTAGAACAGTCATTAGTGTGACGAACACGATATTTACTCTGGGTGGAGCGCGGCTTGATACGTTGCATCGTGTGTATCACCCTCGCGAATCACAGAGGAAATCTACGAGGAAATCGCTTGTCACGCGACGAGCACGTTTCTTCCAGTGTGTTGATTTGGTGGAAATCGTTCGGTAAATCCAGTCGCTCGAAAGACAAGTCAATCAATTTCAATCTTTTAATATCGGTATTAGATTAGCATTTAATTCTTTAGTGTGGTCAAAGATCTATTTGAATATCGCATGGAGCGATACCGTTAAACTTCTTCGTTAGTATATGAGAATTATTATCTGGTCACATCGCAGCAACCAATTCCGAAGGAATGATCTTTTTTATCTTTTGCTAATTTTCTTCCTCTTATACGGTAATTTTTTAAAGCGTTTTTGCTTCGAAATACAGAAAGATTCGGAAAAAGGGATCGGTCTAACGGATTGCTATACTTTTCCTAAACTACCAAACATCGTCCACAAAATATCGAAATCTATCTCGAATAAACCTTGCGTTTAAAAGCTTATCTCCACCGCCGAACGCTCTGACGATTAGACGAAACCATCCTAGCCCACTTCAAAACCTAGGAATTCTCTACAACCACCTCAACCGTAGCACCTGTGAAAATCCAACTTGTTCAACAACCTCAAAAGCCAAGGACTTTCCCATCCGACAACAGTCTCTTCCTCTGATCAAAGGGTTGCCCTCTTTCCCTTTTACTACCGGCTCTCAGGCAATCCGTCTTATCTCGCGTAAATATCGGCTACTGGTTGCAAACGGCAGTTTCCAGTATCAGGAATCGCGAACGCGAGTCAGAGTCCATGCATAACGCGTGTCTTCTTATCTGCTTGCGAGAAAAAGAGGAAAAAGGAGAAGAGCTCGAGGGTACACTACCGTTCATAAGTATTCGACCAAACTGAGATCGATTTCATACTTTCGAAGTTTCTTAATCTTAGTATCGGAATATGTGCGTTCGAAAATTTTCAATTTTTCAAAAATCAAATAACCGACATTGACTGTGTCGATCAGTTTAGCTATTGGGTGGTTCGAAACATTCGTAGTGTAACGATTACGGATGGTAATGTCGTCGTAGTTCAATTATAACTTATCATTGCTTAACAAAAGTAAAGAAGAGTCCAGATACTTTTGAACGGTATTGTAGAGGAAGGAGGAAGTCTATCTTACGTACAGACGAGGAGTTTGGCTATCGATCGCCACCCTCTGCACGTCTTTTTCCTCTCAACCCTGCTCTTTTGCTCGTCCTCCCGGTTACAAGCCACGCGGACCGGCGACAACATGCAGCTACCAACGTGAAACGTCCGTTGGTTTCTTACTGCGGACCTTTAACTCCTTCTGACAAGAACTGCGTCCTTGTATTTCAAGGGAGTCGTTTCAGAGGGGTAGTTGGACGTATTTCTTCGAGTGCGTTGGATCGTTTAATCCCCGAAGGTGCGCAGGTTGATGAAGTTTTGCGTTAGGTTATGGAAAGTTTTGGAGAGAGTTTATAAAGAATTTACGGTGGTTTTGGAATTACAAGCCTGATCTAGTTTCTTTTGTTTGTAAATTTAGGTAGAAGTATTGGTCGTACTATTAGGACGTTAGTGGTTTCGAGGATGGCAAGTTAGCTAGAATTATCTTTTGTATCTGGTTGTCCCAAAAGTTTCGTTTTATAAGAAAATAATAGATGTTAAATAATAGATTTGGTCCAATAGAACAAAATGGATCGTACATAATTTAATAAAATAATATAAAAGAAAAGATGTTGCGCATCTATTATTTCCTTATAAAACGAAAGAAACTTTTGGGACGACCTAATATATTTTCTAAGAGGCTGAGAGAGTAGAGATTTTTGAACAAGATACAAGCGATTGTGTCGTGATTCGTTTAAGTCTTTGATATTTCTTTCATACTTATCGTTAAAAAAGAATCTTATAAGTTGATTTTTCGTCCATCGTTTATCGTTCATTCTGAGAAATTCGTGAAAATTCAAACGGATTAATTTTTAGAGGATAGCGCACGATATCCAAAGTACTTTGTTCGTTTTTATCTGTTTTTGGTATCTTCTGATTCGGCAGTCGGTGCACGCCTTTCGGAAGAGTTAGAGAAAAACTTTCGCGGAATCGGGCGTCTCGGTGCGCCTACTATTTTTAGCGCTTCCAAAAATCAGTTCCATTGTTTTTTCGCGGGTTTATTGACGCGGAAAGCGGCGGCGGCTAGGACAGGAAGCTCCGCGGGGAATTGGAACGTGGCAAGAATCAATTTTGCCCGGCCTTCTTCCTCGAGTTTCACGCAATTTGCCCATCGTCCCGCGGGACGTCCCTTGTTAGACACTAGCGCCTGCTGTCGCAGTGTAAATTTTTATCCTCGCCAATCGAACATGGACATTTCCCTCGTAAATTACCATAAATCCCTTTCTCTTTTAGTACGAAACGAATACCTTCAAATCTTTTCCACGAATTTCTCTGAGTATCTTGAATTTCATAGACAACAGTTAGACGTGCAAATATCATTATTACAATTTTGAAAGGTCTAATTGAAATCTTCAATCGCGTTCCACAATGTCTTGCCTTATAATACGGAATCGTATCCGTGGATCGAGGATCGAATACAACGAAGGCAGAGCGTACGAGCGTCAAGGATTAATTTTAACCCCGATTTTAATTTCAAATTGTAAACCTGCGGACTATTGAACCCAATATACGTACGATATTTGCTTCGGATATAAGACTAACCTTTTTGCATCTACAGACGAGAGCGTTAGAATTATACGATACGAATGTGCTAAAATTTCCCTGCTATTTTATCACCCGCCTCTCTAATTAGAGTAACATTCTACTTGCTTCTAAATTAATATATTTCGTAGGATAACTATGGACGCGACAGAGTTTTAACGCTAAAAAAAAAAAAGAAATAAATCGTGGAAAATAGAGTCTCGAGTCTAGTTCAATCGTAAAGAGCGAAAGCCCTTTAAAAAAAAGGAAGACCGTAGCAACTTCGACCCAGCAAAGTGGCAAAAGGATCGCGATAGAAAGACAGGAAGAGAGTGTATGTGTGTGAGAGAAAGAGGGAGAGAGAGAGAAAGAGATGCAAAGTGTAGAAGAGGGGCGTCGGAGGGATGGGAAGCTCGGTAGGCGGCGGGGACCTAAGGGGAAGAGCCGAAGTGTAGCACAGAACGGCGGGAGGAGTGTGGAGGCTGGCGAGGGGTGGGGAGGGAGGGGAAGTTGCGTCGGTTCGAGGGCAAATCTAGTAAGCTAGGACAGAGGCTATTAATAACTGTTTGGGGTGCCGTACCTGGCCGCCGCGCGGTGCCTTCGGCGCGCGTCTAGATACGCGCGTCTCGACGACCGGCGTCTCAGTGTCGTCGCGACGACCGACGTCGTACCCGTCGTTCCGGCGTCGACGGTCCTTTCTACGTCTCTGCCTCGCACGGTGAATCCGCGATCAAACGCAATCCGCGCACCGACGATTCTCGTTTCGTTCCTCCACGTTCGCGCGCGTTCTCGTTCTCTGCCTCGCCATTTTCGTTCGCCGTTCACGGCGAATCGTGTTCCGCAAATCGTTCGCCCATTGGCTCTATCGATCTCGATCGTGGGATTACGATCGAACGGTTTTCGTGGATTCGAGAAGGGCACATCAGTGAAGCGACGGTGGTTTGGTAGGCAACCGGAGTGGATCAGTGTCGTTCGATACCGACTCGATATATTTAAACGATCGGCCATCACGGTGATAGAAGCGCGTCGGTGATCGACTCCAGACTGATTGGCTCCTTGGAGGAGGATCAGCTGATCTCGTGGTCGCTAGAAAGCAGCGTGTCGATCGTCGGATGAGAATCGTTTCTAGCGAGAATCTTTGATTCTCTGCGCGGGGTGATTGGCTCGTCGGTTTCTCAAAGTGGTCGGAACGCGTAGTTTTTGTAAGTATTTGAGAGATTAGTCGGGCGTCGGTGGCTTTCGAGCATTTGGAATGTTTTCGCGATAGAGAACCGATCTTCGTGTTGGGTCTCGATCGTGGTTAATTGGTCGAGTTTGTAGGCATCGTAGCGCAACCGTGCAATGTCATAACTGATCGTTCAATTTCGAAATTTTCCATCTGAATTTTTGATCTTCTTAATATTAGGAATTGGAATTTGATTTTATTTTTCAATTAACTTTTATGGAATAGCAGTTTGTTCGTATTTTGATTCTGTCTCTTCGATAGGCGTTTTCGTATAGGATTTCTGGTGTTCTTTTTTTAATGGAAGCGAGAACGATCGCTTATATTTTTCGACGTTGGCGTGGCCAAAGATCGTAGAAGAAACGTATTCCACGTCGATGCGTCGCGATAAACAAGCGCAGCCGCGCAGAATCCGCGTCGATTTATTACCGACAACTACGCACCAAAACTCGCCATACAAATAGAAGTTTCCCGCGACACGTGCGCTCGCCCAGATCCCTCTTCACCCTTCGGAACCCGGTTTCTTGGATCCATTTCGCGTTATAGAAGTCCAGACACCGCGTGCGATGCATCTTTATTTAACTTTATTTTCATCATCTTCGGTAGAATATATTTCACGGATTGTTCTAGACATTTCTAAACCGTTCACACTTGGTCTAATAAATTACCACCAATTAGTTCGTAGTTTATCATTTTACGACGTCGATCGATCATCCCCCGAACGAAGCGTTGATCGATCATTCCTTAATTACTTAGAGTAATACTTTCATCGAGATTAGAAGTTCTTGCATATCTAGGAGAATATAAATTTGTTAGTAACATTTAACTGTAAATCTATTATCTATCAATTGCCGACTAATTCACGAATGCAAAATGATCTTAAATCCTATTAGAATCGTCGATTATAGAATCTTGAATCTTTCAGATTAATGGTATCGTTGTTTTAATTCAAAATCATCCTTTTAAACCGAATAATCCCTTAAGCACATAGTTAACCATTCCACAAATTCCAAAGTTTTGACTTTTCTTTACAAACCTGAACCTTTTTTTCATCGTTCCATCGAGAATGTTATTCGACGTCGAAATGTTGGATCCTCGGCGTTCGTTCTCGCGAGATGTAGCCGTGCGGTTCATCAACCCCCGAGAAACCCGGGCAAATCGCGCGTCGACGTCCCCTTCGCCCGCGTCCTTGCCCTCCCCCGGTCTTTTCCGCGATGACGACGCGTACAGCGTCACCGTGCGCCTCCTTAATGTCTTTGATTTTCGTTCGCGTTCCGAAAATAACGACGTGTCTTATAGATAGACGCGAGGGCGCGCGGACAGGCGAGAAGATTCAGTGACAAAGCGAGCTTGCGACGCGAAAATCTTCCTCTGTTCTTCCACGGGTCACATATTCCGATTTTTCTTCCAGTCTTCGGTACAGAACTTATCGATCAAAGGAAATTTTATTTGAAGAGGAAGTAGATAATCTTGAGAATTTAAGCATCCGAGGGTAGCATCTTGCAAAAGGGAGAAACGCAAAAACGATGTGTTGCGAGTTTCGAGTTACTTTGTATGATACGATTCGTGACTTCAACGTGCAATGAAACTTGCTAGAACTAAGCGTTTTGTTTAGCTATGAAATTAGTCTAAAGGAGAGGTACGCTGTTCGAAACAACTGGAGGATCTTTTTCCGGTCTACTTTGATTTTCGTATCCATTCCTTATTTCTATACTTACTTTATTTTTAATAATTCTTCGTTTTTATTCGGTCGGCGGGTGTAACAGAACCGGTTCATACCACCTTCTGGCTCTGATGAATTCCGATTCGATTGTTCTTCCGATTGTTTCGAGCAGCGTAGATGAAAAATACAAGGAATCGTTAGCCACGATCGAATTCCCGTATTAGCCGCCACCGATCGTCCCGAACTCGAGACCGATCAAATCACCGCAAAACCATGGTCCGTTTTCCCGCAGCAGAAACCCATTGGAAGATCGAAGCTTCTCCCGCTAGACATCGTTCTCCCTCGACGAAGCCAATAAATCCTCGAGAGAACGCAGACAACGAAGGAGAAACCCTTTGCCTCTGTGCTTGCTCGAGCATGCTAACGAGACGCAACCAGGAAGAGACCTAACCTCCTCAAGATTGTTGGAAAAAAATATCTTGCGAGAAGAACATCCATCGAACAAATTCAAAGATAGAAAGAAATAAAGAGATTGAGATTGAGATTGACCATAAGGTCGGTTCGTTGATCCCAGGTGAAAGGAGGGGGAGAAGAAAGTCGTCGGAGAGGTGGTGCAGATGAGGCCACGATCAATCTGCGACAGGGTGGCGGAGGAGTATTACGAGCCTGACGGTTGTTATTGCGAAAATCGGTGCTTCTGACAGCCGGACTGCAGGAGGGACGGACAGACGGTAGTGTGCCACAGCAGCCGCAGTGCTTGCGAATACTCGATGGTTCGTGTCGTTTGTCGCTTGTTCCACAGGCCAGCCTCGTGTTCTTCCTTGTCCCTTCGCCTTTCCTCTGACGTATCGCATCGTCGCGTAGTTTCGATTCTGCGGTTTCGTATTCTTTATCGGTGAGCCGCGATAGCACGGATGATAGCTCGAGATAAACTATAGCGTGCTCTTTTCGATTTACGCTCGTGCCCCTCTTCTGAATCAGAGGATAGCGATGGTAGGTTGATTTTACGAAAGTTCCGAAGCATGACCGAGATTTCTTACGATCGTTGGTCGTTTTAAGAAGCCTGGAAGATAAGAATTTAAAACGAAGCACGTTATCTTTATAATTCGAAAGTTTATAACAAGGATTTCTTAATGGAAGATTTTCAGGGTTTGTCAGAGGGCAAATTGACAAACTCGAGTTTTCGTTAATTTATAGAGACGGTCGATGCGATCGTGGAATGACTCATATTTCGACAAAATTACTAAAGTTATCTTCGAAATGTTACTAAAATATACAGACAGACGTGTATTGTCTTGTCAATGTTTAGTAAATAATACACGTAAAATTATTTATCATGTCTCTTTTACGTAATGACAAACTGGTTATACATAGACCATGTTTTATCTTTAAAATTTCAACTTTCCCTTCTCAATCTTAAATTACATCTTCCTCTACGTTACACTCGAACAATTTTTCAACCACGCGTCGTTAGCGTACCACTCAATCAACATGCAAATTCCTATCGTTCAATAAGAACCTGTCTCGTGCGCAAGAGTATATCTAAAGAGTAGAAGATGAGATTGCAGGTACGCGATATTGTTCTGCCGACAAATATTCCATCCAGCAGGATTTACATCTCGGCGGAAAAGTCGCCGAAGATTCATCTCCCTAGAACGATGTTTACATCCTCTTGAAGCGTGAATCGCGGGATTCTATACGAGAAATCGCATTTGCCTGACAAAGGCAAACGCCGTCGATCTCTCGGCCAATAATCGATCTCCCTCTTTCCCCGGTTCTCCCTGTCGCCCCGTCAACCGGAAACGAAGATTCGGCCGTGTCTTCATTCCGGAACAGTTCGAACTGCAGATAAGGGCCAGGTTTCCTCAGGATGTCCGCGACTTTTTCCTCTCTTTTATCTCTCGTTGGAATAAGAATTCGAATAATTTGTCTACTTCGGCTCCTTCGCTGAAAGTTTTTATTTTCCGAATCTTCGCTGTATGGTAGTCTTGTCGGATCGGATTCTAGATATTAAACGTATAGAATATTTAGGAATTATTTATAAATTATGAGACTGAACGTTTGAAACCGCTGTGAATCGAATTGAATCGCATGAAAGCTAGTTCAAAAATTTGCACTATCCTTGCACGATCATACACAAATAACAATCTCATGAACCATTTCATGCGAGAACGAGAGGACACTCTTTTACCAGACTAATCCCTATGATCCACTCTAACTTAGCTTTCAAACATACGGATACTCGTTTCTCGACAATTCTAAAAGAAAATAGAAACAAAAAAAAAAAAGAGAAAAAGAAAAGAAAAAAAAAATACTTACAAAGAATACAATTGCAAATCGGACATCCACTATTGCTGTTACTATTCTTTCAAAGTGCACCAAGAGCCCTAAGGAATAGAGCTTGAAATAATCGCGCGCCTAAACAGAATTTGAACGACCAATCAGCTATTTTCCCAGTGGTGTTTTCGTTCGAATTCGATTGCACGACGCTTTCGTCGTCTTTTTCGAGTGAAGCGCGCACAGAGTAAACATCGACGGTGGCTCGTATTTCCTTTGGGCTCGTAGGGGTTTCGAGGATAACTCTCGTTCTCGACGGACGGAATTCGACCGGACAAACGCGTCGCTAATCAATTTGTGACCGTTTCTGCCTGCAGGATGAGTTCCATCCATTCATTGAGGCCCTCCTACCATTCGTGAAGTCTTTCTCGTACACGTGGTTCAACCTACAAGCTGCCAAGAGGCGTTACTACAAGAAACACGAGAAACGGATGAGTCTCGAAGAGGAACGTCAGTGCAAGGAGGAGCTCCAGGTGAGTGATTTCTTCGATATTTTCTTTCTTTCTTTTCGTAAATAGAGTCAAGACGTAGAACACGATGCTGGGACACGGATAGATTTGTCAATGTCGAATTTTAAATTTCGAAATCTGTTAGCTTCGGTTATTAGCACACTGTTATAACTCTGGACACGTGAATCGAACGTTTTTCATTTTATAAGCATTGACATATTTTCCAAGAAAAAAAAAAAAACGTGCGGCAACTAGGATAAAATTTATTTCACAATATACCGTTAACAATGTGTTCTTAAGGTTGTAAATTATGCGAGAAATGTTCTATATCGTTTTGAAACGGTTCGCGTGTTTACGCATATATGTATACAGAACGGGCTGTGTGTTTACCTATAGGATGTTTTAGTCGAGTAATTTCGTACGTTATATCTAGTATCATACGAAAGAAATAAGCTTGCACGCGTAAAAATTGGTGAAGGGAACACGCGAGAGACGAGGCATTATCGTCGCTTTGACCTGACGATTTCGAGGCGTCAAATTAAGAGTAGATGTACTTTGAAGCATTTAAATTGGTCAGTTCGAAGCGTAGGAAGAAAATTCAAGTGTTTAAACGTGGCAGTCGCCGACGAAAACGATACACGGTGGTGCACACGCCATAACGAATCGATATGCCAGGTCGAAACGCGATAAAAGTTCCGGCGAGGCTCTTCATCGGCGAATGTCAGCGGACGTTTGCACGAAACCGAGCTAGTCGTCGGCACGGAGGTGTGCTACGGCCTGCTAATTTCATGGTTAAGAATAAAAATAATGAGGTTTCGGCCTATTTCTGGCGCAGAAGCGTCCTCGTGACGCGCGCTATCGCTCAGCCTCAAAGCCAGTAGCTCTCAATCGTCCTGCGTCTCGTCTCGGAAACCTCTTTATTAATAGAACGATTTAGCGCGGGACCAGGGACATTAACGAGGCATAGCGTGAATCACGAAACGCTTGTTTAATCTTTGGAAAGTTGTCGTGAAGTGCTAGATTTTTCTCTGCAACGTCGAACGTTCGAATATTTAAGCTTTCGCATTTTGGAATTTAAACGAAACGAGATAGACATTCTTCGTGTTTACTTTATTGTGTTGGAGAACCGATATTCGAGCGAGACTAGCATCTTGCCTCATCGCCGGTTTACCAATAAAAATAATCGCGGCAAAGCCTAACAAATAATACGTTTGCTCTTATTGACGCACAAATACCTCACGAACTCCCCAATCCATCGCTTCTGAACAGAAGCTAATGTTTTGTTTCGCCACTGTTTGACCGGTAAGATACCAATAAATGCTTGGTCGCATCTACGAGAATCCGCGGATGATCCCAAAAGGTAACGTTCAGGCCGATCGACCTCGACTCTGTCCAACGAAAGTTCAATTAAGGGGGCGGAAAATAAAACAACGAACAAACAAGCGACTGATAAAAGGAAACCAATGCGAATAAAGAGGGAAGAGGAAGAAGGGAGGAAAAGCGGAAGAGAAGTCGGTGAACCCCGGATATCGAGCGAGGTTGGCGCGTCGGCTCGGTTCGACGAGTCATTGACATTCGAATTTTCGGCCGGACCGCAATCTTTTCCCTTGGTCGTTTTTTTCTCTCCGCCGGTGGCGGCCTTCGCCACCATTCCGGCCTCTCTCCCAACCCCCGTCGACCGGTGCACCGCTAACATTCGGCTGGTCCTCTCTTTCTCTCGTCTATCCACCGCAATTCGTATTCTCGCTCGCGACGCCGTTCGATCAATATTTTAATTTCGCGATGCTGCGGTATTTAGCGGGACGAAAAGAACGAACGGGCCGATGCTTGTGAAAGAAGCTATCCTATCGTAGAACGGAGGGGGGATCGATGGATCGTCGACTTCAGGGGAAATTGTCGGCCAACGACCATTTCTTTTTCACCGACTCGCTGTTTTACGACCGTATCGTACGATTGATTCGACGCGAATTAGAATCCGATACCCGATGACAGGTGAAACGGGGCGCAAATCCAGGGACAAGGACGGTTTCGGGATTCTTCGTTACGCGGAAGTAAGCAGTCGGTTCCTCTCGTTGTCGCCATCTCTATTTGTTTTTGCTTTTAATCTCTTACATTCCTTTGTTCTTTAAAAGTCCTAAAAATTGCCAGTCAATGTATGTATTTAGGTTTAGGAGTGTCACTTCGTATCTAGGTACTTACTAGGCGATTTTTTAATTTCGTCCTCCCTTCGAACAAGCTAATTTTCCAAGTCACGAATAGGACTTCGATGGAATGGCGATTGGCATGATACAAATTTTTCCCGGGGGTCGCTGCGTGGAAGTTTTTAAAAACGAAAGTGCCTCGGAGCCGTAGGCGCGCGCGGGTCGCGTTGAATTTTACATGAAGTACATTTAATCTGCGTCGCACGAAGCCCTGCAGGCTCGGCCGAGCCCTGTACCATTATATAGACGGGCTTTATGAAATTGTGACCGAGCGTAGAACAGGGCCCTATTCGCGGAACCCATAATCGACGATATCTGTTTGCGAGTCTGCCCGTTTCTCCTTTGCCTTTTTAATTAACTTTTGTCAACGATCTTTCTTCTTCAATTCGAATTTATCGTTGGTTAGGGTTTCTAAATCTTGTTTGCTTTCCAGTTACTTTTTATCGAAACGTTCTACGTATGTGTTTTCGAATATCTTACTTTATTCTTCGTAGCGCCACGTGACTTGAAAGTTATTCGTGTACAGATTGCAGATACTTATGCAATTCTGGGATATTTGAAAGCGTAAAAATACGCAGAATACACGATATTTAGTAAGTAAGATTTTCTGCTCGGGTTTCATTCGTTCGCTTATGATTATAAAAAGTTCGAATTCGCATAAATATCAACAGCCTACTCGTGCATATTTTATTATTTTATTTTATCACCGCATCGTTGCATCGGCATCCCTCCAAAAAAACGTTATCTGGCGTTAGGTTCAGATTAGATTTAGGTCATATTCAAACTTTGAAAAGCAATAGCAAGTTACTGCTTTTGGCTGTTGGAAAGAATGGAGGAGTGGAAAGAAGATTGGGAGTTGGTTCGAACTCGCGTTTGATTCATCCATTTTCGTATCGTTTTTCCGAACGAACGAATCGATCTCGGTAATCGGGCGACAACACATTCGTCGACCTGAAATTTTCGAGCTGGTAGAAAGCCGCTCGACACACAGGCCACGTACGCAGATGCTTTCCAGAAAGAGCCGGGAAAAAAAGCGATACACATTTCATGGCGTTCGCGGATAAAAAGCGACGACGTGCATGACTCGTTGACATGCGACACTCGTCCCCGCGGAAAATTGGAATGGACGTTTCCAGAGAAGAGAGACCTCCTCTCTCTCTCTCTCTCTCTCCCGTATACTCTTCTCTTTTCTAATCGCGATCTTTGAAAGCGGACCGATTCGAACAGGAACACGTTCCACTCTCGGACACTTTCTCTGACTCTACATATTTCTCGCCATTTACATACATACTTTACGCCATTTGTAATCGTTGAATAAATTGGAACTTCCGAGGTTGTGTCACTAAACGTAGAGTTATCTTTTCGAATCGATCGAAGCGATCGCGAAAGAATAAAGAAACTTTTACTTCAATACGTTGACTATACATGCATTATATTTCAATCCAAGTATCGCAGCTGCCAGGGCAAAATAACTTTGGTATCTTGGGACCTTGGAGGTGTCTGTAGTATTCCCTCCTCCCTCCTCTAACTTTCTTGGGCTAAGTGGTTTTCGACGAGGATCGAGAATTTTCAAGTATCTGTTTATTGAGAAATTTGGAGCTGAACATTTTATGCGATTTGATGGGGAATTCATTTTTCACGGTTCATTCTTTGTATCCCATTGTCGCTGTTATATTTCGCGTACCGTTTTCATCGATGAAGAGAATGGTAAAGAAAAAATCGTTAGTGTATAAATAAATTTTCGCAAGAAAATCCTTGTTATCTCAAAAAGTGTCGCTAATAAAAGTATACTGCAATCGTTGACAATCGTATCGTAAAAACTTCGGTAGCGGAAAGGATCGAATCGGTTAAATCCGTAGTTTGAAGTTCATTTAAAGTTTGGCTGCGGTCTAATCAACAGTCTAAGTGGTGGGACATAAATAAAGAAGAGGTGCTTTGTAGTCGAGAGCGTTATCTAGATAGGAAAAGGGGGATTTGCAGTCGGTTGCCTATCTACGGCATAATTTATAGTCCAAAGCCTCGCGTAAAATAGAAAATAGCTACTTTGTAGTCCGAATTCTAGGAAAAGGGGATTTGTAGTCCGTACTTCATCCTGTGGAACAGAAAAACGTAGTTCGTAATCTTAAAATCGATCGTATAAAGTTGAGAACCGTAATTCGTAGTCTGCTGTTTCTCATGTATGCGGGATAAGGACATTGTACAGTATTACACTTTAAACACGATGTAAAACAATTCTCCTTGTTTTGTTTCGTTGCTAAAATCTCAAGCTGTAGCCGCGTGTAAAAATATAAGAAAAATTCATTGCCGATTCGCAATTAGAATCGTGATCGATGTCCATTCTTTAGAAGGATGCCTTATATCGGATTGAATCGCGTGACGTAAGGCAGTTTCGCATTGTTCGAGAAAATCAAGACTTTCGAGGTCTCTGAGCGTTGCAATTAAAAGTTTGCACGCCTCAACCCCTTTATCGATACCGCATTAATCACCCGACAGTCCGCAATTTACCTGTAGTCCGTCTCGCCTCTTTCGTAAAAAAAAAAAAGAAGATTCTATTAATAATCGAGACTCGATCGGAAGAAATACAGAAATACCGGAGAACAGTTATTGGAATTACGAAAGCTTACCTCGTACTGTTTACGTATCCGAGCACCCCGAAACGACCGATAATCGCGGCTCGTCGATACGCGATTAACCCCTTCGGTGAAAGGTCTCGTTCGATGGCGAGTGCCCTCGAAAAAACACATCCTCTCCCCTTGATTCCCTCGGGGGCTACCTAAAAAAGGAAAAGGAAAAAATTCGTCGACCACGAAGGACGAGCAGAGTGGACGAGGAAAGGCATGGAAGCTCGCTCTTTCTCCCTGGTCCGACGACTGAGCGATATGGTACACCCTGCTACCGAAAAACCGAGTAAAAAGGAGAAAAAGGGAGGAGAAAGAGGAAAAAAGGAACACGAATGATGGGGTGGTGGAAATTGTCAGAGAAGAAGGGTTCGAAGAGCGAAAAAAGGAAGCAAGAAAAATTCTTGGACCGTCAAGGGAAGGGGGCTGCGGAGCAGGGTCCGAGTCCGTCGTTTTCTCTTAATTTCGAGACAGGCCGCAGGACGATATCGACTACTTCAATTCCGGGGACGGGAGGAAGAGCGAGAAACTACGGGTGGCTGGGGGAGTTGGGCTTGTGAGAGAGGATCCGGAGAGACGGAGACGGCTAGCCGGGAACGAGGAGACAAAACGTGGCATCGAGAGTCCGAGAAACAGAGAAACGAGGAAAAGGGAAGAGGGTGGAGGGGACGGGGGAACGAAGAGTCAGAGAGGGTGCGGGATTTCGAACGGGTTGGAAAAGGCGGAAGATTCGTGGGTAGACCGGGACAGAGATATTGTAGGACGCGGAGAACGTGTACGAGTCGCGCTATCACGCGAGAACAGGGCGGCAGAGGGACGGAGAGGGGTTGGTGGGTGCAAAATGTGCGGGGGTGCAGTGAGTGCACTACCAACACCCGCAAGAAGTATCCTAGTACACGGGTACACACGAGCTTTTCGGGTAGCCGTAGAGAAAGCGGGATGGAGATAGATCGGGGGAAAACAGAGAAAGACGGAGGAAGATGGAAAGGGTTGGGATATAGGGGCATGGCCAGGGTGGTTAGGGCGAGACGGAATCGGGTAAGAGAAAGAGAGATAGAGCGAGGAGGGGTGTGCAGTCGGGAGAGGGTGGAACGAGGGTAGTCGGCAGAGAGCGTAGACATGTAGCGCATACGCCGTCGCGACGGAGGCTGCGGCTACGCGGCGCCTACCAACCACCATCTATAATCTCTATGCGGATATCGATTTTCTACCCTGTATTTCCTAAATTTATGCAAACTAGCGGGCCGTCCTCTACTCTCCACTCCCATCCTCCGTCTGCCCTTCGGCCCAACCGCCAACCACCCTCGTGTTCTGTGTTCTATACCTTTCCCTCTTCCTCTCTCGTTCTCTCTTACGAGAGCCTATCCTACCCACCTATGAACCCTTCCCCTTTGTTCCCGTGTCACTACCTCTCTGTCCCTCTCTGGACGTTTCTCTCCTCTTTTCGACAGTTCTCGATATCTGGCCGTCCTTCTCGCTCTGGCAACTATCCTCTCCCAACCCCTTCCTCTGGTTGGCCGTGTCGGTTAGCTCGGTGTTGTTCGGTATGTGTGTCGGCCCCATTCATCTAACGAGCTCAAGCGGGCTATCGCATCACGATGCACCTCGCACCTCCTCGTCACGAGGAGGTGTATTCTAGTTTACGTTGGGGGGCCGGGACTCGATACACAAGCGTGCGCCGACCTCTACACCCGCGACACGGGGGTGTGAGCCTGCTTTCCGCCGCTTGTTAATGTTGGATTATGTGTTTCGGCTTTCGGGCTATTAATTATATCGACGCACCCGCGGCACCAGGGATTATCCGGTTCCTCGACCGCCTCTTCTCTTTTTCGAGCCCCTCTTTCTTTTCATGTTGATTTTGGGACGCCGGCTTGCAAGCGGTGGTGGGACAGAGAGAAGAGGGGCTTAATGAGGTCGATGCACATCGGCTGCTGCCGCGAATCGATGAATAAATAAATGGCGCGATGCGGGACAGGACACGCCGAATTTTCGTGTCGTCAAGCTGATTCTCCGGCAGCTTCCTTTTATTATATTCTTTTTAGTCTTTACAAATTTAAGTATCATTTCACACTAAGACTAACGATACGACACACACGAAAATAAAATATAGGCGATCTTTAAACAAAGAAATTATCGTACTCGCAAGAGATTATCAAACCGAGTGACAAGTCGATCTGTCACGGTTAACGGATTGAACGAGTTGTATTTCTCCTGTCTGCTAAAAATCTCCGCCTCTGGCACTTACGTCGTTTACCACTTCAACTCCTCGATTATCTCAAACAAACGCAGTCGCTTCCTTCATTCCGCCCTCTTTGTCTGTTGAAGAAAATAGAACTACATCAACCCTCTCTTCCATACTTGGTTTGGACCCCCTGGTGTCGGAGCTAGCGGCGTTTAATCGCGCGTGAGACTTTTTACGGGACGTAGCCTGGCCTTTCGGCTGGAGGCTGTGAAGACAAACGATCGTCGAGAAGACGAACCCTTGGCTCGGGGCGTCGTGACGGCAGGCATATCGTTGAGACGCGAAATAATCCACTTCCGTGTTTCTCTCCCCTTTCCATCCGCTCCATGGTTCGCGTTTTATTGCCGGCAAAGCATATCGCGTACGTCTGTGAGAGAGGAGGGAACCCTTTCGCGCGAATATTCTCGAAGGAACGCCGGCCTAAGACGCCGGAAACAATGGCAATAAAATTTTCCCAACGGCCTCGTCTCCCCGACTAACGTCATCCCACGTTCAATCGCTCCACGCGTTTCCTGGGTGCGGGCGGTTTTATAGCCGCGAATCTGCCCCCGTATCGCTTCACTTCCGGGTCGGTGTAATCAAATGCATTGCGATCACAGGGGTCAATGATGCTCTTTTGTATACCGAGGGGATGTTCTTTGGTTGCTCTGGAGGATTTTCAAAATAAACATTGGTTCGACGAGCATTTCTCGACGTCTGGTTCGGTGTAATTCTAGATAGAGCTGTTGCATAGGCCAAGGGTTATTCTTTGGGTACTAAGGAGTTTTTACTAAGGAGGTGTCGAGGTTGGTGTCTGGCGATGGAGAATTCTGAGAATAAATTTTGCTTTGACCAAGTATCTTGTTGAGAATAACGATTTCTGTGCAACTCGTGCAGTATTTTCAGCCGAGTTGTTCAATTCTCAACTAGTTCTAGGTAATGTTACTACATTTTTTGATTGCACGTAAGAATATTTTTTGAACGTTCAGCGTTTCTTAAAGCAAATACCGCATTTAGCAATTTTGCGAACAAGTAAGAGATACTTAAAAGTCGACGCGCGAGCCAGCAATCTGATTTGGCGAACTGACTGTCGGGTATACGGAATGGGCAGCAAATTAAGGCTCGGAGGGTGGTAAAGAACTGCGAAATTCATCGCGGCTCGATAAGTCGATTGGATTCGTTAGGCCTCCACTTTGGCCCAATTCCGGCAGTTTTACTTTTAAATGAGGCGTAATCGATATCGCGTTTATCCGTGTGTCCTTTAATCCACACACCTTGATTTTCTTCGATTTTAGAATCCACTTTAACGGAATATCGGTTTTGACACCACGTAAAAGTGCCTTCACCTACCAAAGAACATTTTCTTCATACCAGAACTTACATCCAAAGTATAAACCTTCCAAGCTTCTATCAACTTCTATTAACACTTTATCATTGCCTTATCAACAGTCATACAATTACCCAAAAGTGGTAATTTTGCGAAAAATTACAAATTGATTATTTCCAGTCCTAGTTAACCTTTATAAAAAAAAATAGCAAAATCAATTCGATCGAAAAATAGACACTCGGTTTGCATCGAAGTTTACAATGCTGCCGTACCATTACAACACAATTATCGTCCATTTATCTGTACGCGAAAGTTGCTCGGTCCGCGTTCTAGAATTTACAGGGCGCCATTTTCGTGTTTCCTACGGTAGCTTCTTCATATTATTGCCACGGATGTCCATTAAATTAGAGTACAATCCGAGGGCACCGTTGGCCATTTCCATTGTCGCGGTAACGATAAATAAAAGGGGGTGGAAAGAGGTATGAGGGAGAAAACGCGTTCTCCTCGTTCTAAATAAATCTGTCCGCGGTAGTATTCCCATTCAACGGCGTAAAGATATCCGCGAAAATAAACGGCTAGATCGAAGCAATCCCCCAAGGAGACTGACGCCGGTGTCTGAAAAACGAATGAATTATGCGGCCAAAGGAATGTCGTCTCGCAGCCGTACTCAGATTATAAAAGTCGCGAGTTCGTGTTCCTCTTACGGCCTGCATATCAGTTCTTGGAATTGTCCCGGAGAAAATTATTTCTTCCGAGAGCATGACTCTTCTATTTGACGCCAGTTTTTTTTTTCTTATGATTGAAAAGAGTCGACGTTTCTTCTTAAATCGAGGATGACCTTGTTTCATCTACCGTTTGGCAAATAAACGTCGAGCCGAGAATATTTATTTCGTCAAAGACTAGACTAGGCATAGACTAGAATGGCGATAAAGATCTGTTAACCTGTTTTGATTTCCGTCGTGCACGAACATCGACTCTAATAATAATTTATCTGCTTCGTAATATCCAAAGTTACTTTACATTTCCTTCGTCGTTTCTTCCAACGCAGAATGAAGAATTTCTTGGAAACTTCTCAGCAAACCTTCCAATATACTTTATCTCCGAAGATTTCCCTTAAGTTTCCCACAGTGCAATCTAATATTGTAGAAAATACCTGCGTATCATCCGCAGGTTTCACCTCGAGTAGCGCATCAGAATGTAAAGCCTCGTCGAGATCAAATCAACCTATCCTCGAGACTCGTCCTCCTAAATGGCTTTTCGCAAACCGAACCGCAAACCTCGTTTGGGGCACGGTTTCCCTGCATAGAAGAGGTCTCGCAAACAAATTAAGCGCGGCATTTCGCCACGGTGTCTCGAGGAATCCTCGTCGTCTCGCGTAAGTTCAAAGGCCGCGCGGAATGAAGCGCCTCAGGGGTTGAACAAATGGGGAGGATGGGTTAAACTGGGGGTGGCCCGGGATGCTCGATCCTCTACGTAGTTATCATACATATAGGGTGTCCCGGGTCTTTTTTTTATTTTTTCTCTCGTTTATCTTTTTTGGCTGCATTTTACCATTATATTCCGCGAACGAAGATAATGAAAAATGTTATATAGAAATTAATTTCAGATAAAGAAAGAAAATAAAATTCCTATACATTCGAGCGTACAATTTGCATCCTTGATAAATATTTTTCTTTATTTTACCAAATGTGTCACGGTGATACAAGAGACGAATGACGTTGTTAATCGAGCATTTATGAGCCGCCCATTCTTATACGATATTCTCTCTTATTTTTACTCGTAGAATGTCCTGTCATTATTTTACGCAAAAACCTGGAACACCCTAGTATGTATATACAGATTTATATATACATATATCGAGATAGAAAGAGTAGTAGGAGGGGTTGTAATATTTACAACACTCCATGCAGAGGCCGGAATTGCCTATAAAGAAATCGCGGAGTCGCTTTGTTCGCGTCATAACGTAGTAACGTAAGGGGCCAGCAGCTATACGGTCGGGAAGCATGCCAAATTAATAAATATATTCCAGTCTATTCCAGCCTCTCTCTTTTTCTCCTCTCATCTCCTCTACCCTACCTCTTCTATGAAGCGCGTGTAGCCATTGCCATCGAGCGTTTGGAAGCGGCCCACCTATGGGCTTCCCATAAATTCTCGATCGACGCGCACCAACCAACTCCCCATCCCTCTATGCTAACCCCTTTCCCTAGCCACGGACACTCGAGCTTTTTCCTCGTCGCGCGTACATGTGCATACGAGCACTCTGAGTCTCGAATCCTTCGGTTTCGTAATTTATGGCATGGCTTCCGAACTAACCGTCTTCCAGGATCTCGATTTATGGAACTCGAACGAGCTTTTTTCTATCCGTTTCTGTTTTCAAAATTTCGCCATTTTTTCGGATTGCGGTACAGAGGATATTGCGGTGTATGGTGAACGGCCGAGGTTGCTGTTTGGAATACGAAATTTCGAGAGGGTGGTACGTCTCTATGCGGTTTACATAGATCGTGATACACACGATCGTGTGACCACGCGCGTGTCGTTAGAGTTTTTGCGCCGCCGATAAACGTTGTAGGTATTCGTCGGTCTCTTATTTCTGTGCGGCGTGATGTTGTAATTTTGTAAAACGGAATATGAGAGTTCTGGGAGGTCTTCTTGAATGAAATACCTTTTTCTTCCGCTCAGTGGCGGTAGAAAGTTTCTCGTACCCTTAAATCACGGCCGAGATTCTCGCGGTAGAAACATCTTTCTTTCTAACTACGAGTGGACGAAGTTTAAGAGCTTGAGTGGACAATTGTCTAGAAGAGTCTCCTTCACACCTTCTTCCCTGACCAAACTACTTTCTTCGTCTTCAAAAGACCATGATGATTCGCAACAACAACCTTTCACGGTATAAAAATCCAACTTCTTCACTTTGTAGATGTACGAACTTCCCGAATATTTTTTTTTTTTTTTTTTTTTAGAAGATGAGCGCAAAACGTCTGTCATATCGTGGAACGAATCGATCATTTTACAACATTTTCAGCTCGTCGGGAATGGACGAGTTTCCTGATGGCAGAGTGGCTCATTTGCCCGATTAATTCCCGTGACACGCGTTACAACGCGTGTGCACAATTTTGATAGGATAAGCGCGCGTAAACACGCAGCGAACAGAGTCGCGACAGCGGCTCGAAACGAGGCCCGAGGCCGAAAAACCGAATCGATACTCGCGCACACGTGCATCCAGGGTGCCTGTCGGTGTTCTCTGCGAGAGAAATCGCTATAGATTACGCTTACCAGGGGGTGGCCTGAATTTAACCCCGACAGTTAAGCCCTTTGAACCAGCTAGTCGAGATAGAGATACGCGTTTCCATATAGAAGACGTTGATTTAAATGGACATGATTCTTTTGCTTCGAGAAATATTCTATCGATATTAATAATAATGCGTTATTGGCATTATTTTATGTTTGCGAGGAAATAAATCGAGTACATCGTGCAATTTATTGCCTTTAAAAATTTCGAATAATTTAGAAGATACACTGGTTTGAAATCAAGACACGTTCAGTACAGTAACATTTCGCAATTCCATGATGCATGATATTTCGGTAAGCGTAGAAGCTCTGGTGTAGATTCGGGACACGTTCCCATCGTGAATCAAAAGCGCGCGTGACCCAGTAGCTCTCGAGTAATTCTACTAAATTCTGTCTTTTAAGCCATCAGCAAATCCAAAATCTTCATTTCTAAAATTCCAACCTGAAATTCGAAAATCGAACGTTTGCGTGAAAATACGACGATGCGGTTCAGAAGTGAATTTCAATGTCATGGAAAAGAAGAAAGCACCGGGCCAAGTACGAGAGCGCGTTCGAAAGGAGAAATCGCGTGGAGGTAGCACGTGGCACGGGAAGTGGCGTGCACATGGCCGACCTAAACTCGCCTCGCCGGCTGCCAAAGATTCGTAAACCCGTAATTCGTACGTAGGGGGCTAGCGTTGTTGATTTGGCGTACGGCGTACGCCAACACAGTCTGGCCACGTGGTTCGACCGAACACGCGCTTTTCTTTTCGCGATCATGCGCCAACCGGCTCCAACCCGCTCGAAAAATTCATCGAACCGTTCTGTTCTCGCGATCCTTCTTTGTCCCGATGGATCTTCGATCTCCTTTATACGCGAGGGAAACGGTGTTTTGACTCTTAACAACTCTTAACGAGAAAGTTGCACGTCTTTTCCGGAAGATGGGCTATTCTGATTTGTTTGATTATGCCAATGCAGTCAGTTCCATGATTCAATTTCCAGCATTTGTTATTATACGAAACTGAGTTCGTTTCGATGGAATTGCGATTTTTTTCGGAATTGGATTATATCCTTTGTTTCGCGTTCCTTGTATGGAACGGCCAGATGCGAGTAATTCGCGAAGAGAGATCAATTATCAATTTTTGCCGGCTTATCCGTATTTCGCGAACCATTTGAAATTTATGTACGCGAATCAAAGGTGAATTGAACAAATTCAATGTCGCCGCCAAGCCTCTGAAACTCAGCCCCATGTTTATAGAATTCTCTATCTGCATACGCGATGTAATCTGATAAAAACGGATTAACATGCGCAAACGACTTTTCGAGATAAACGTATTTAAAATTATGCACGTCGTAGACGATTTATTACCGAGTATCATCTTTTCATCGTGTGTACGAAAGGCTTGGTGAAAACTCGAAAATTCGCTGACAGTGTAGAAATAGAAGATTTGTCTTTTTCGCTAGAAGCACATCGTATATCAAGAATTTTTCACCTGAAGTTGAATAAACTCTTCTCATTCGCGCAAAAAAGCCCCATAAAATACTTTGTAGACCAGCTCCGCCAATTACCACTTTGAAAGAGGTGGCAGATAAGGAGAGTGGCCCGAAAAAATCGGCAAATACACAGGAATCCCCTCGGTCTGTACGCCTCTAATAACAATAACTTTCACGAAGTAGCCAGGCCAAGCGAGCAAGCCTCTCGAGGCGTCCATTACGCCGCGATATAACGCGTCTCGGCCAGCCCTTGCTTTCTTTTTCTCTCTACTGTCTACCCTCAACCTCCGAGCCGCCCACCCTCCGTTTCGCGGTCCAGCAGACTGCGACAATTTGCCGCATAACGATGCCTTCTTTCTTCTCGTAATTGAATCTAAATATTAAAGCTCCGCTGGCTTTGGCGCCGTCCTCCTTGATTTTTCGTTCCTTAACGCACCTCCGGCGGCGTCGGTGGCTGAAGGGGCGACGGAGGATGGCGTCTGCACCCCGACCACTGTCGAAAAGTTTCGAGACCAGCGTCCTCGTTGCCGCGGAATATCGTTTAGAGCGATTCTGTGCCCGGTGAAATTACACCGTAACGCGTGTTAAAGGGCTCAGCTCGTTCAGAAACTTCCCCCTCTAAACGACCGTCTCTGTCTTGTTTCCAGGGCTTCGTTCGGATTATATTCGACCGCCAGATACAATTGCCTTGCGTTAGAAAGCAGTTAGATAGGGCTTTCGATGGTTATTGTTGAGATCGATTCGGCAAATTAAATATGTTCGTTCCTCTCGAATTACACGTTACATTCGATCCGTGCATCTGGTTTGTCCGTATTCGTCGAGTAACTTTCGACTGCAGTATGTATATATAGTAGTTGTAGTTCTAGCGGGTGTTATAAATTTAGAAGTCTATGATTACAAGATCATAATTATGCCAAAACGATTTGAGAAGTTTGCAGTCTGTCGTATTTAAAGATGGATATCTGACGTATCATTTGGCTACGAATTTTTACGATTTTCTTCCTATAGTCACAAATTTATTTAAAGCTATACGTACTAATTATATAAGAGAGCGCGTCTTACGCGTACTTGGAAACTGAAAGAAAAATGAAAGCAAATGGTACAAACCAGCCAACGAGCGCTTAAATTAGCGAAATTAAAAAAGATATCTCAGAACAGCGACGATCGAAACACATTTAGCTAGCAAGACTCCGCTAAAAGGCGAACTAATAGAACCTAATCGGAAATAAAGAAACGTTCTCGCAGCATCGATCCTCCCTCCCCCTCGATTACACAACTCCAATTAACCCCATCGAGGAGACAATCCCTTTCGTTCTTCTCACTCATTCCCCTCCGCTCTTTCGTGTACTTGTCTCCTCTCATCCCCTGGCTGTGTTCGCGAGAATGGGAAGACGAAAACGAGCTGACCGTCGGCCGTTAGGCTAAAAATGCAGCCTCCGCTTTATTTCCCGCGCTTGAAAATAGCCTGTGAGCCTCCGCGGCCGTAGTTGCTGCGGCAGCGGTGGTGGGGGCCTGTCGTGGCGGCGGCAGTGGGAGTACGGCAGGACGAGTGGTGGAGGCACGACAGTGAGGGCACCCAGGCATTTTCCAAGTGGGGGTCAGCCCCTACCACGATACTCTGGGGGCGGCGGCGCCGAGAGAGGGCCGCGCTCGCCGTCGACACACTCACACATGGGAATGCATTAACGGTGGATGATGCACATGGGGGTTTTATATAGGGTGACGTCGGTGCAACGCTGTTAGTGTTTGTTATCGCAATTGGTTTTGGACTTTTCCAAAATTGATGTGTGCTCGAACGGATGATTTTAGGATTGGATGGAGGGAAGACTCGATCGATAATTTTCAGGACTTTTTAGGAAATTCCCAAGGTTGTTTTTTCATTCGTGTTTTGAATTGTTAAGGCAAAGGTGATTTTGCGGTGGATAAAGGTTGTTACAGAAGAGCAGGGTAAAACATTATGTATTACACGGAGGATATAAAGAGGTACTTTTAGCAAACTTCTGTCGCGAACTTTCCACTCCGGTTCCTCGGTTTGCCTTATTTCCCGGATTCAACTTTGGCTGCCTTCTCGGCTTACTTTGCAAGTAGACGGAGTGTTTGGGTGAATTGCGCGGGTGGTAATTAGATGAATGGGGATTATGAAAGCGATTGTTGAAACGCGATAGAGCTCGTAATATTGTCAGAAACTCCTTTTAGACTACTGGTTTAATTTTGACTAGGATCGAGAAGGAAACTTGTTAATTGAAAATAAAGGGGGAATCTTCGTTTTTGTAGGAACGACGGCCGTTAGAAATAGCTTTGAAGAAAAGTGTTTATCGTTGGTTGATTGAAAGTCGATTAACCTCGGGCCACCCGGTATGCAGGAACGTGCGTACGTTTGCTAAATTCATTCGCGAGAAGTACGACCGTAATACGTAATTTCGGTGTGCGCGAATTCGAGGATGCGCTTACTGCAGCGGGCACACGTACGAGCTCTCGTAATTATGTACGTGGAATTTTAAAAGAACGTACCGGCAATGAAATTAAAAAACACTGCTCTGAAAAAGGCGAGAGAGAGAGAGAGAGAGAGAGAGAGAGAGAAATAAAAGGAACGACGAAATTGCAGAACGATGTTCAGCTTTCGCGAAACGTCGGTTTCACGTTTCGTCTGCGTTTAGATTGCACAGAAGAGTCTTTGACGAATCACCAATTGAATTGCTCTGACGAATCATTTATTCCGAGCCACCAAACGTGTCGATTTTCGTAGCAACTCGTTGATACATTTAGTATCCACCATTTCTTTCTGCTTTGAGTTAATTTTTGACATTTTATTTATTTGTACTCATAAGAAGGAATTGCAAACGTTAAAGTCATTTATGTCTGTACGAAGTCTGTATTATGTTTCCTTGCCACTGAACTATGGCGCTATCTTCTTACAAATTCGAGAGAAATTTGCTCGAGAGAACACGAGGTTAATCAGTTTCACTTTTAAGAATCTCACAATTGGCAATCAATCTTTTTATGCTGCGAACCTATTAAAAGCTTCTCGGAAAGCCACTTTCTTCGCCGTAAGATAAAAACCGTTCTCTATTAGGATGATTCTCCTGCAAAGCTAAACCATTCGATCGCGATATTATGTGTAGTGAGATCAAAGCGAATCCCATTTTCACGAGTTCCTGTCGTGATTACGTCGGGCAAAAGGCGAGGCATAACACACGCGTGGGCTTCTTTCGCGTCCGCGGCAGGTATGCGCCGTGTCACACCGTGTCATATATTCGCGCTGCTTGAACCGTGCCACGAAAGCTCGCGGCAAATCCAAAATAAATCGCCGGCAGCTGTTGCGTCCGTATTTTGCTGCTTCTCTAGATACCAGGCGTGCATTTTCCAGCAGCCCTACGTTTTTCTTGATAAAACATTCGAAAATTTAGCCTCGAAATTATCTCTCTGAACCCGTCCCGTGAGAGTGTCTCGTCATTGTCGAAAAATTACCGCGGACAAATATACTCGCTACTCGGTAAACCGTAAAAGTTATCGACCCAATAATGTATAATTTAACAAATATCGTACTTCGCCGGAGCATACAAAATCGTTGGGGACAATTGGAAGATTTTCTTTTAAAATTCTCACGGTATACGATCTGGGATCCTCGTAATCGATCGCGCCTTATAAAAGCCAAATCGTCTCGAAATCATCGGTCAAGTAGCGATTAATAATGCTTATGGTAACGTGGAAGTAACTATTTGACGACGATCGACACGGTGACAGAGGAAAAAATTGCAGGGAAAGACGAAACTGTGAAACGAAAGGAAATCGCGCGTTGGTCCGGAAAACGCGGCAACCTGTTTCCGCTTTGTTCCTCCGATCTTTCGTGAGGGCCTGTTCGCGTGGGGGCGGATGGAAGAACTCGCAGCGAGACGTAAAACGGAAATAGAAACGGCTGAGAGCATCGATGCTCTTCCGCGTTCCAACAATCGCGTGGACCAACTTCTTCTACTTCTGTTCTCTCTCCACCTCCTCGTAGAAAACTCGCGTTCTTTCGTTTCCTCTTTCCTTCTCCCGGGCGGGCTTTGTTTCTCGTTGATATTGCGATCGAGGCTCCCTTACTTCCTCGGGATTACCTCTGGCTGACTGGCCCCCTTTTTAAGCCACTCTGCACGCCACTTCCGTTTCGATGTCGTCCTCGCATTCCCTGGATGTTTGTGCTCGAAATAGCTGCCGCTTTTGTGAATCCTCGGATCTCTTCCTTTCTTCCTTCTCCCCTCCCCTTTTCTCTTTCTATAGATATATCTTACAAGGCTGTTATTGTCGCGTTGGAGAAGCTGCTGGAAAAATCTGACTTGCGCACGATTTTCTTTCTTCCGAGGAAGCAGAAGCTCTGAACACTTTTTAGGAACGAGTTTTATCGATTCGAGCGATGGACGAACATCGAGGATTTGCACTTAGGGAATATTTGGTTGAATATCGAATCTGATTCGCATTTCCGACTAATTTAAGAATTTCGTTGGTGATTGATTACGTGCGAATTCAAGTGCAACTAGCGAATGGAATAGATATCCTTAAGTCAACAAAGTATCTGTCGTTGCACATAACCCAGCCGACGAATTTTCTAGCTTTCGATCCCGAAGAGTTTCCCAAGAAGAGCAGCAAATGCCGAAAGAATGGGTTTGGAACGAGTTGTCTTGAATTATCCTGCGATGCTTCCTCAATTTCAAAGAGGAAGAATTCGAAGAGGGTCGTCCCGTTTGGAATAATCATGCGAAACGCGACGAACCGTCAGAATTGGAGGCAGTCCTCTTCTTCACGGTATTTACGTTCAATTTCACTGAGTCTAATGTAACGAGGGCTCGTTGGCTCTCGAAGTGAGACGAATTCGATTGCTCCGGCCGAAGCTGGATAGGGCCGGTCGGATCGAACGAGCCGTACGTGAATGTGCTACAGAGAGAAAAGCATAAAAATGAACCGCCTCTCCGAGATTTATTTACGCGGCGAAACTTACGACTTTTATTCAATACCTGACTCGTCGAGCCCGAAGAATTCCACGGCGATCGCGATCGACGCGCTAACGCATCGCAGAGATTGCTTCTTACGCGTCCCAGAAGATTATATCAACGCGTTGCTTAAGTAGATTAGAGTCGTTCGCAGCAACGAACATTTCAGATAGAGCTCCTATCGGCCTAATATTCCGATCGAACGTGAACGTTGAAAAGATTTCTCTCTTTGCCTGAGAGGTTCGTTTATTTTCTGTTAAACTCGATCGAAATACTCTCGACTCTGTTTCGAACCAATTTCCAAACAATCATGGTAGAAGCGGATTGTCGAGCACGTATCGACCGACGCTGGTCAAGAACGGCTGGAATAGCATCGCGAGAAATCGGTGGCGTGAACGAGGTAAACTGCCGCGCCTAGGTGTACATACGCATGTCACGATATACGTGGCCGGTGCGTTCGCAGCCCTCCTTCACACTCGGCATACTTGATCGGGTTTATGCAGGATGCACCGTAACCGCAGCCCAGGTCTCTCCCACAGTTGAGCCGGCCTGCGTGTCCGCGTGACATTTCTGTGCGCGAGACTCTCCGGGACGTGCCTGAAATTTTCTCGTGCGCGAAAAACGCGCTCGCGCGACTACTCGCACTACCGCCTAGACGGTATTAAGGACGCAACGAGCTGGAAAATGTTCGTCGTTCGTAAACGACCGACGTGTTTCTAACGTATATGTAGATCGGCCTCCGATCAGCGTTTGGATTAACGGTGCTCTTATCGATGGGCTTGATTTCGAATTGACGGGCCGACTTCAACGCGAATTTTATATATTTTACTCTGGGAACCGGAATAGATACATCGAAATACATTACATCATAACATTTAATTTTCCCAAGATATTACATCGTATATTTGATCACGTTCTCCTAACGATGTTATCTAAATCATGCACGATCAGTGATTCATTTAATCAATGAAATTTATCTCACGTTGATCATTTTCAAAAGGTTAGTAAAACGTAGAGCAGGTCGATATGAGCGTATATGTATAAATTATATTTTTATGTTGTACCAATTCTCGGATAAATTCTCGTTATAGATTTCCAGATTTTACAGAAAACAAATTTTAAGAAACTTGCAATTTATCCAATCTCAAAATTCGTCGTCCACCTTTAGAAAACCTGTCCTTTCACACGATACTTCGAGCCAAGAAACATCCTTGGAACAAAATCGCGTAATCATTCCGTATAAAGTCTATCTCCCAGCAAAATCTCGGTTTCATTGGAAGTGTCTGGAGGAAAATCTCGTAGGTCGAGGTTTTACCAAGAATCGTCGATGGCCTTTGAGGCACTTGGACGAGGCGGCGCGCGCGTTAGGACGCGCAGCAACGCGGCAGCGGTTTTCTTGTTCCTCGCAAAAGTATCGGAGCTCGCACGTGCGTGGCAGAAAGGGGCTAGGCGGGATAGATCGACGTCGTCGTCGCGTCGATGCATTCCGCGTGCTTTCGACGCATTTCTCAGGGACCTTATGCACCCGCGCGCATTTGCTATTCCACCGGGGGCCGTGGCCGTGAGGTGAATAACAGAACCGGAGCCGAGGCAGGTCGACGAGCGTGCCCGCCTGCGAGTCGAACGCGACGCGACCAACTTTGTTCGGAGATTTCCACGGTGACTGAAAAACGAGCCTGCCCTAGGCGTATGCGCTGCCTGGAATTTTATCCGATATACGCGAACAGAGAGAGTCTTCGCCTTCAGAGAGAGCATTGCGCGGAATTTTAGTTTGTTTTCGAACGAAGACAGTCGGATGAGGAGGAATTTTGACTTCGCAACTCTCCATATTACGATGATCAGTAGTCGTTGTCTTTGGACATTTCCTGGGAAATCTTATAACGCGGGATCGTTGATTCTTCGAAACGTTCTAATAGACGGTTTCTAAGCGTTCAATATGGATTCGTAAGGGTTTGTCGTCTTTTTTTTTCTTTTGTTCTCTTTTTATTTCGTTTAAAAGAGATTGTCATACCTTGATGCGACGGTGACAGTAAGTTCTTGAGTGGAATTGAAGAGTAACTTTGTTTCTACGCGTTGATGAACAGAAATTGATAAACAGAAATGATATAGGACTCTGGATTGGGTTTAGAGGTTGCAACATCCTTGATGTTGGAATTTATGTAGAAGCTTCGAAGGTTCGCTTTGTTAAAAAAGAAACGGTGACCAGAGTATGCAAAGTTTAGAAGAAAATATTGTGGAGAAGATTGCCACTTTTTGAAGTCCTTGCTTTAGGATATTTCCTAGCTACGTACTTAAGTTACCGTTAGCTATTCACTACTGTCGCACCCTTTCAGATGCAAAATATGCGCAGATTATACATAATTCGTAGTTAGTAATTCTTCGTCTACTGCATTGAAACTGCAGTCTAAAACGAGTTCCGCTATAAATTCGTCGAACAGAAAGTGTTCGAAAGAGTTGTCACATTAAGAATTTGAAGAACGTCGGTCCGATATTATTCTAAAAATTTTGAGTCGCGAGAGATCGTAAAGCACGGCGATAAAGTCTCTTCCATCGAAAGATCCTAAATTAAAATTGCGAAGGACGAGGACGGAGAGGGTCGCGTGGAACTCGAGGAAGGTCAAGATATCAGAAGGGTGGAGGAGAAGGGGACACATGGGAACGTGCCCCCGCATATCGTTCCGACGAATAGTTTGAGGTCAGCGTTGCTTTGGTCCCGAGCCATCGGACGGAGTTTGTAAACTGGCGGAACTTTCCAGATCAACAGCTGCCTCGACTTACCGATATACACGAGCAACTCCTTTCGAATATGGTTTCTGTAACCAGTTTACGACGATGCGTGCTATACTGGAAAGTCGTTTCTTTTTACGCTTTGAACATAAAAGACAGACAGAGAGTTTACCAGGAGTCTGAATGGCAGTTGACTCTCGGACAGTTATCTTTGCTCTCCTTTATGAAAGATGGGAGCGGAAGTGGAATTGTCCGTCTGCCATGTCCTTTCTATTTTCCTTGGTAACTTGCTATGGTCGATGTAAAGTTGACAGAAAATTGGTAAACTGGAAACTGGGTAATATAATAATATATATAAATTTACGGAAATGCAAACTTAATTTTCGTATTTAGGAATTAAAGTTGTAGATTCTGAGGAATTTATGTCTCTAAAAGATAGAAAGTTAGAAATTTTATAATATAAATATTTTAAAAGAAGCGAGTTGAAAGATGTACTCGAACGGAGACAAATTTTTATGGATTACAGAACGAGAAGCTGGAAGTGAAACAGAAATGGGCCTCGCGGCTTTTGGGCAAGTTACGAAAGGACATCACGCAGGAGTACAGGGAAGACTTCGTACTGAGTATCACGGGGAAAAGGCCAGCAATGTGTGTCCTAAGTAATCCTGACCAGAAGGGTAAAATGCGTCGTATCGACTGCCTGCGTCAAGCCGATAAGGTACGTCTGACTATTCCCTTCTCGATCTACTTGCTTCTGCTTAAGTTCCGTATGCTATCGAAACTCTTTCGATGACCATAGAGCAAGGCGATGATTAATCTACAGAATTAACTAACCGTTTATTCATTGCACTTTGTATTCAATAATATATTTAATTTAGAATCATATTTCTAAATACTTAGTAGTACTATATTTTACTCAAAATTCAATACTTCAATTTTCTAATGAAAATGTAGTTGAAATTGTCGAATTTCAACGAGTTCGATTTCATATGAAATCGTGAAAGGAGCATGAAAACCACCATGGACCGGGGGAAATCGAATATGGTCCCTGGTGATGTTCTTGCATTCAGGTACAGTCAATAACCCTTGGTCGTCGTCGTTATGTCGCAGGTATGGAGGTTGGACCTAGTAATGGTGATCCTCTTCAAGGCAATTCCGTTGGAGTCGACGGACGGGGAACGGCTGGAGAAGACTGCGGAATGTGCTCAGCCGGGCCTCTGCGTCAACCCCTATCACATCAACGTCTCCGTCCGGGAACTCGATCTCTACCTCGCCAATTTTATCACCAGCCACGGTAAGGGATCGCCACTATACTCGTTCGATTAAGGAGAGACTCTCGACCCCATGAGAGTTTCAAACAGGGAAATCTATTTTCTAAAAATATATCTAGTTCGGTTCTCTCGTTCGAATCATCGTTAGACTCGTTTCTTTTTCTACCTTTGAGTAGTCGATTAATCGCATTAATCGGCAGTTTCGGAGACGAACGAATCGTGTTTTATCGTATGTTAGTTATTTGCAACAAATAATCGCAGCCGGTCAACCATCGCGAACAATCTACCCAAAAATGATCAGCTCTACTGCTATTAGCAGTTGCTATTATATCGGTACATTATATCGGTACAAAGAGCTATTAGCTGGTCTTTGTTCGATAAGGGGTGCGTACTTTCTTCAGAACACACAGATTGTTTCATCGGAAAGCGACGCAATGTTGCGCCCAAGAAACACGTTAGGTGCTCGAAACGTATGGACCAGCGTAACTTAAAAACCGCTTTCCCCCCCAAACTAAGTGTGCTTTAGATGCTTGATCGAACACCAAACACCAAACCCTCTTCCAAACCATCAATAGTTATTGCCATTCTTGATTCCACCACGAAGTATTGGCTCGACGTGTCGGTTCTCGTTGATCTCATAGAGCAGAACCTAGAGAAAGAGAGGGGCAGGGGAGGGAGAGACAGAGAAGCGGGTGGTGGTCTGAATCGAGCGTGGCGCGTTCATTCACTCGCACATCCGTCCATTCAAAGTGTCCACTCGACTCTCGGCTTCGATTCAAAGTTTCTTGGAACGCTCTGCCAATTTCAACGGCCCCCATACAAACAGCGACGGGGCTCTGGTTGTTTTCATGGCGCGGGCCTGGGTATCGCGCGCGAGCCCATTCTTCGCTGGCTCGTTTTCCAACCGGTGTCAAGGGGGACAAAGACTCGTAGGAAGAGCACCGGTGATCTATAACGATCTGATTGGCAGACTTTCGCGACCACTCCAAGGATCGTTCTTCAAGAATAGTCGATCTTGTCCAACGTCCAAGGCATCCGGTCGTTTCGCGTTCCATGATCCGATGAATTTAACCCGATACCCTCTGGCCACCTCCACGCCTTGCATCATGGATTCTAGAACGGATTCTACGATGAATAGTACAGAAGTGATTGGTTGTAGAGATAGGAGAAATAGCCCGTCGATGGTGGATGCTTGACAGATTTTCAAGGTTTCCAAACGGAGATCTAGAGCGTTAGGGTAAGAAGATATTAGGGATGTTTGAGGTTACGCACGTGGTTTCGAAGGTGTGTTTCTCGAATCCTTGGAACGATCGAATTCTTCAGCACGAGTACTTAATACATAAAATTCCTATCACTAGCAAAATTCATAATTTCCTACCTCTGAAGAGTTCGTATCACCAAATCTTGCAATTCGAAAACCTTTCAGTCCCCTGAACTTCCCCCAGGAGAAGCCAGTCCTCTACAAGCCTCTCTTCGAATCGCAAGATTTTCAAAATTTCCGAAGACCCAAATTTGCCTAGTTTTATTATCGAACCAGGCGACGACCCAAGAGGATCTGATCCCGAAACAAAGAAAGCAAGACAACAACGGTTACACGTGGCCCGTTGATCGACGTGCTTCGATCGATGGCAGCTGGCAGGAGGGCCGAGACTGGCGCCCGTCCGCGCTTCTTCTTTCATTCGGTTTCATCGAACTCACTGACTCAGTCGGGAAACACGTAATTTCCGTACGTACGCGCGCGTCCTGGCAGAGCCCAGTTCTCGCCCCGTGACTCGCACACGCTCCGTATGTTGGCTCCTCGCATCTCTTTCTCTCTTCTTCTTTTTCGCCAGGCTATGAACCCGTGTGGCTCACACACGCCTTGGCAGCCGGCTTTCTAATGTTTACAGCCGCGGTTGACGCAAAAATTGGCCAGGCCTACCGCGCACCACCTACGAGAAAGAGAAAAAAACGCTCGGCTGCCAAGACATGGGGTAGGTTAGGCACTTTCCAGACCGTTCGTCGCCACCTCTGATCGTTTCCTTCTCGTTTCTTCCTCTGCTGATCGTTTAACCCAGATATACCAGAATCTTCCTCCTAGTCTTTTTCAAAATAATTGCATTTTCCCCTTATTTCCGGATCTGAATCGTGCGTATTAATTAAGTTTTCCCATTGCTGTTAGCTAGCTTTTGAAAGATGAGTATCCATTCCAGAATTACCTATTCGTCATCTTTCCTTGGCTGATCGATCGTTTAGCTTCTCTGCTGATTGATGGCAATATCTGATTGAATTGAAGAGAACGATATCAGAGAATGTCAGGACAGAAAGAAGATGTTACTGTTTGAGAAGACTATAATATAGGACTGTCGATTGGGGTTAGGTTAGGGTAGGTTAGTCCAGTTTTATAAATGTCGCTTGTTTCTATCTATATCATGCAACTGTAGTACTCTACGATACATTCACTTAAATTTATCTAAACCGTTTATAAATGTCCACGAAACCGCGATAAACACTATGAATTTTTACGTCGAAGGAAATTGTCATAAAGATCTCTGTAGAATATTAAACGCGTGCTTTAAAAAATCGAATAGAAATTCGATCATCGTGGTAGAAACTAGTAGCTGCCGTGATCTAATTATTATTCGAATCTGTTCTCTTCGCTATCTTGCAGTTTCATCTCTTCCTTTCACATTTTTTTAATTGTTAGCTGGTCGTTTAATTCCTTTCGCCTAAGAAGTTTGCTGGACCAACGTGTTCAAGGGAGATGAGGTTAATCGCTGTTATTTATTCGCATCGAGACTACAAGCACAAAACGCTTTCCGAACTTCGCGATCCAATTAATGGTCAAGACCGTCTCGAGCCATTTAAACGCGTTAAGATTCGTTCGTTTGGATTCGCTACATGTCAGAGTCTCCCAACTTCCTTGAATTCGCCCGAAAAGATTTCGTAGCTCGCTTTTTTACTCCCCGCGTCCTACTTTCAAAGCTTCAAGGTCTCGATTAAACTCAAAAAATTCCTGCCCTTGTTTCTCGTAAATCCTTGTGTCTCGAATTAAAGGCGTATGCACAGAAGTGTCGAAGAATGCCAGTCGACGGTGCACGGGCGACGAACGATCAACATCATAAAAATTCCTGGCCCTCTGTAAATATACACGGCATCACAATAATATAAACTTGCTGGCTGGCAAGGCGCGGCGTGGATAGCGAAGGCTCCGCTACTTCGGACCCTTTCGGATTATCCGCCGCGTCGACGTATGCTAAAAGTAGACACTTGCTGCGTTCGTCTCGACTGACCTAATAGACAGTATTATTACAGGAGGGAAGTACATACCCCGAAACGAGAAGGACCAGGGACGCCTAATATTCAATATTCAATTCCACTCGCGTATCTTCGTTGTCATCGTTGTTCGACTGATGGAACGGTTTCCTTCAAACGAAGGAGAAATGACGGTTAAATGGTCGTTGAGCTTATGGTGGATTATCGATGGTAGACACGATAGTTAATTGGTTACGTTGAGAGAAAATAGTTTGTAAAGTTGATAAGAGAATCTTCGCTGGTTTCAAGGTACCTAACCCAAAAGTAGGGAAGGAAGAGTTTTCAATTAGGTCGATCTTGATTAGCCCGAAGAAAGATATCTTTGGAATAGTCTTCATACTTTATCTGTAGGAAGCTAGATAAAAGAGGTAACCAGAGTCGTCCTCATCTTAAACAATCGTTTCCAGTTTCGTGTTTCGTTCGAAGAAGGAAATTCGAAGATCCTATTTAAACCGTTAATCTACGTCAAAATCCGCGAACTGAAACTACGGTTAAACAGCAGTGAGGGTACCTGTTTCTTTCAAACGTCGATCGATCTTTTTGTTAAAGACGAACCGAAAAGAGAGAGAGAGAGAGAGAGAGAGAGAAATGAAATTTAACTTGAAGAAGGGAAAGAGGAGGTTGATCGTCGGCGAGACGCTCTGCGTATTAGCCCTAAGAGCTAAATATCGCCCGGCCGGTTGCGTAAGTATCATCGTCTCTTATGAAAGTGTTAGAGAGAGGACAGGTGCCTCGACGCGTGTCGTTCTCGGACACGTCGCATTTTCGCGATGCCTCTGCGGCAGACGAGGTCCGTTTTAGACGGGCCGCATCGAAAAGTCGGCAGGAAAAGCCAGGCCGTAAGACTTTGATAATCCGGCAACAGCCGGAATAGACCGGGTGCCCTTCCACCGAGTTTTCGATACGTCCACCAACCAGATCTCGCCACGTGGATCCATTATTAATTCTGCTCGCTTTTAGACAGGTTTTCCATTATAATATAGTCATCTACATTTCGTCGTTTTCTTCGCTTAGAATTTTCAAACATTTTGTAACCGTTCTTAGACGTTATGTTCTAGCTCTTGAATCGCAGGTATGAGGAAATTTTAGGATCTTTAGAGTAATATTTTAATATCTGGTCAAACAGCACACCCAAATTACAATAAAGACATCATATCTGGAACATCTGCCTCGTGAAAATGGACAAGTCGTTCCCAAAGTTTCTTGAAAGAATCTTGCGTTCCTGTAATATTGAATTCTACAGTAGATCAGTACCGTGTCTCGGACATAAGGAAATGCCACCGTCTACATTTTAACTCGGTATAATTTCAACTGCGATTTCAACGGGCCAAATCGCTCCTTTCCCAGATTTATTTCCTTTAACCACTCGCGCCACTTTCATCGTATTATTTCTGAAAACAATGAGAACAGCCCCCGCGTTAAGAAATAAACGGAGTACAAAATAAACCTGGTGAGTCGAGCGAGCGAACTTTTTGTCCACTCGCGAGGGAAACGCGTGCGAGTACGCGTACTCTTGCGTGCGCTCGCGCGTCTCACGCTCACCCTTAAGTTACAGTCGGTGCGCTGTGCACGCGAGCATGTGACCATGCGTGCCGATGTGTGCTCGCTCTATAAATAAATAAGCGACGGACATCTTGTAGCGAGTTCTCTCTCTTTCTTTCTATCTTTCGAATACCGTGCTCGCTTATACGCTTGATTTTCATTCGTACCTCTGCGAATACCTGAAACAAGATATTCTCGCACTCGTAATTGGTCTTATCTTACATCTTTTAATATCGATCTTTCGTTCCCTTATTGCGACGAGAACAACGTATAAAAATAAAACATGCTCCAAGAAAATTAAAAAACGAAAGATCTTCCGTGAGAGTTGTAGTCTGTTCGACGAGACGAAAGGTCTGTTTGAGAAAATATTTTGCATCGCGAAAGGGTGATTTCGGTGAAAAGAGGGACAATGAAATTAGATATTTCAGCGAGGAGAATATTTGTTGTGGATGGTTGAGTATTATGACGTCAGAAACAAATTTTGTCTATTTTTAATAATTCTTGGAAAGGTGGGTTAGATAGCTCGTCGTCTATAGCATGGATGGTCAAGGTGGGGATTATAGTTATTCATGCGCACGATTATAATTAATGCTGATTTATATCCGCGAATACATCGATATTCAAATTCTTAGGACCGTAGATTGAATAAAAAAAACGAGGAACTATTTGTCTTGACTATCGGATATATTACTCTGACAAAGATTAAATCTCAGAAAGATTATGTTACGACGATTTATTCGTTCTTCTCTACTCTCTGGTGCACAGTTTTCGAGAAGATTCTCAGAAAAGCCTGTAAAATGGCCGTCCTTGAGGCGTTCCCGTACCGTCGCCGCGAGATTCGCTCGCGCGCTCATGGATCACATGGTGTCAACAGATCCGTTCTCTATTATTGTTCCAAGAGCGAGCGTATCTATCGGTGTCTGCTAAAATTTCTGCGTCGCACACACGCACCTGTCGGGCGGTCCACTGGCCGACTAATTTTGCTCTTAGTTCTCTAGAGCCTAGAGGATCCTCTCCGTTCGCCACGGTGTGTCGCAATCGATTCTCGGGAAAACGATCTCGTTGCCCCGTTAATGTGCATCCTGAATCGACCGACTCCAAGACCAGACGTAAAATTGAATCGAAACTCGAGCGATTATCCGTAATGAAAAATTCGAAATTTACTCGATCGTAATATATCATTTTTCTACCAAGTACAATCTGAAGTTTGGAATTACCAAGTCGCGGAGAACGCGACGATAGAAGATGGAGAAACTTTCTTCGTTTCGGAGGGAGATAGAGGATTTCGCTGTTGGACTAAACCGAAATAGACGCGCATTAAAATCACACGTCTTCTTGTCAGTCGTTTCACCAGATAAATTCTGCGAGCAATGAAAACAACACGACCCGATACTTAGACCAATATGTTCCCGTCCAGCCTTGAATGCCCACGTTAATTCTACTTCACCATCGGTTTTCAATTTTCTTCGTCGTTCGGCGATCGACGTTCGATTTAAATTTAAACGGGATTCGAGCGAATTCTACGATCAAAAATGGAGATCGCTTATCGTGGCGTAGTGTACACCGATATAAGGTTGAGACGCAATTAAAAATAACCAGAGAGTGAACGTATGTTTGTTAACGTCTATTTATAAGCGGTCGTTCGTCGGTTTTTCAGCGTTGTCGAGCTGGTTGATCGAGGATGTCGCGACGATTGTGAAACGTTTTTCCGAATTTCCATCCGCGCAGAAGAAATCCATCCTTTCCTTTTCTCTCTCCTTCTCTTTTCCTTACCACGACACTTACACAGGCGCACGTATGCATACAGATGCAAATACTCTTTCTATCTGTCTCTGTCTCTTTCAAGAAGTCGAACACACGTTCCGGGCTCTCGTGTATTTCGGTGATATGTTGCGTAATGAGATTTGCGTAAGGTACCGCGATATAAAACACCGTGTGACAGCAAAGGTGAGATGGGATGCGTCGAGGATACCGTCCTCCCAAATCCGTGCCTGGGGAATCCCAAGTTGGTCGATTCGTCTCGCTGAAATAGCTTTAACGATGGCGAAATTCCGAAAGGGGCTGATTTTGGCGAGAGAGAGAAAAAGAGGAGGAGGATAAGATAAAAACGTGGACGTTTTCGTAGACGGAAGGGAAACAGGGATCGTAAAATTCGAAGATAGATTTTGATAGTTCACTCGAGGAAACGAAGGCAAACATGATTTTTGGAAAATTTTTCGTTAGGTATCTCTTTAAAGCCGAACAAACAAAGATTTGATCGAACGTGAATGCACGTACAAACTGCCTAATAAAGTATCCATAGAAATCTCCGGGATCTCGAGAAGATTTGATAATTAAGAAAACTAACTTGCAAATCCTCTTCGATTGTTACAGAGGTCCTAAATGGCATCTGCAACGCGAGCAAGGAGGAAGAGAGGCGGCGAAAAGGTAAACGAATAAATTTTTCTAAAATCCTATGCCAACGACCTTTGTCACTTGGTATTCCGCGAGCTCTCGTGTGTCAGTTTTTGTCAAAATTACACGAACGAGTAACGTCTTATGGTCGGCTGGGTTCTGTTCCCAGGTGCAGGCTACCACGAACTATATAACGGTGTTGTCTGCAATGACACGATCCTAGCGACAGGTGTCTTCAGCTCCAAGGAGCTTTGGATGCTTTCAAAAGGTACGACGTACGATCCTCTCTTCATCATCTATTGCATGGACTCTCTATTCGCTGATCTCTGGGATATCGAAAGTCTCCAATCTGTTTTATATTAAAGAAAGGAAAAAAAGACGATAAGAACGTTTAAAAACAAAATTCTATTTAACTTAAAACAATCTTATGGATGCTTTCGAAAGGTAATCAACGAGTCGATATCTAGGAAACCTTTTGAAAGCATCCTTTCGATGATGAAGTAAGAAGGAACTCGCTCCACGATAACGTCCAATATTCACGAAGCTGATTTTCGTGATCGAGCACGTTGTTGGTAGCATTCTATCGATGCTGATTTATTAACGTTAGAAACGTTATTCTTAGCTGTGGAACGCGATTCCACTCGACGGTTATCCTTTCGGCATACCTGAGACCACTTCACTCCTCTTTCGCTATCAAGGACCTGATGAACGATTGGCACGTGTTGCATGTGCATCGTGGTGAACGCTCACAGTGCTCTGTTAGTGTAATTCGATCAGGAAGGGATTGTATTCGTTGCGAACGCCACTTGTTAGGCAGTTCGATACCACCCTCTGTAGTCAAGCTCAGAGGATTTGTAAAAGTAAATTTAGAATCTAATCCTTTGTCTTTATCGCGAGAATCGTACTATTCACTCGGCGGAGGATGCTGAAGCTTGTTTCATATTCGTTTATAAAGAATAGCGAAAAGTAAGATAGACGAATAGGTCGTAATTTGGTAGGTCAAGGTTGTCAAAGATCCTCCGAGCGCGTCCCATCGATAGAACGGACGAAACCGAGTGTTATTGCCCGACATTGTCTGCCAATTTCCGTCACGAACATATACAGAAGCCACTGTGCTGCCAGTCTCCCGACTGCTTCTCTATTAGTCACCGATAACCGTACAGCCAACTTTCTCTCGAACCCTCGACCGTCGCAAAAATTCGTCAAATTCCAAACGATAAGAGTTCAAATTCAACGCGAAATTCCAAACTCTTCAAAGAAACTCTAGCTGAAACAGTCTCGAAGCTGCTTGTATCCTTTACATTCCTTCAAACTTCTTCAAACACTCTCCAATTCTATATTAGACTCCATCGAAATACTTCATTTCCGATTCGATGCAATATCGAGGATTTAGCCTAAAAGATAAGAGGAAGTCATCAAGTCCGCGATTGAAACGATCAAATCAACCGATGGATCATTCGAATCCATTTTCATCGAATCCTCGCCGAAGGGAGCAGCGTGACACGCATGCACCGCCACTAAATGGAATAATAGGGCAGGGGAGCGCATATTGAGAAGCGGCGCGAGTCTCGAAACGCCTCGACGTATGCATCTGCACTCTTCCACCCTCCTCCTCCTTTTGCCTCTCTCTCTCTCTCTCTCTCTCTCTCTCTCTTCCCTTCCTCACACCGCTCCTCGCGTCACCGTGGCAGGAGATTAGTATGCAACCCGGTGTATTAATAGACGGGGAACAATGCTCACGGCCTCAGAGGCTGCTGAGAGAGCCTCGCAGCCTCTCTTTCTCTCGCCTCTACCTCTGCCCTCCTCTCTCGCCGGATGAGCCAACTCCCTTCTGCCGATCTTTGCAACTCGATCGAACGCCTTTTTTCTAATGTTTCTTTGGTTCTGACGAAGAAACATCATGGATAAAGCGCGTTCGGTTTAGTCCAATTGATTCTAATTTCAGTTGGATTAGGTAGGACGATGAAGAGCTAGCAGTTTAGGGTTGTTTAAAGAGAATTACGTACTCTTGGAGTACATCCCTAGGTCGTGCATTGTATTTCATAACATCCACAGGGTAGTTTAAGTAGTTTAACACTTTAAGGCTGTGTTATGAAATTACTAAAAGAGCCAATTATGTTCCTTAAATCGTACGTTTTATTGCACGCTATGACAGAACTCTTCTCGTCGTGTATTATTTTATAGATACACAGGGGATAAGTCGCAAAGAAATAGAAACATTTTCCAATCTAAAGGAACCAAGGTTTAGTAACGCTCTTTCTTTGCGAAACTTCAGCTACAAATCCTCGGAAGAGGTTCTTCAGTTCTCGACAAAAGACACGCCACTTTTCCCATTCCCGCACCTTTATAGACCACGTTTCTTGCTAACGCGATCCAAAGACTCCAAAGCAACTTCGTCCTTCTTTCTATGAACCTACCCCTTCGATCATCGTTTCCCCATCAATCTCAATATCGCGTCAGCCGAGGACACAGGCCACGAGAGAGTTAACCGTCCGACAATACTCACCCCTGACGCCGCCAGCCTAGCGGAGGAATTTTTTTCAAAGTTCGCCAACTGGTCCGGTCCTAGCTCTCGTTCGAAAAAGGCCGGAATCAACGGCGGAGGAAAAAAAAGGAAAAACCGTGAATCAGTGTCCCGACGCCGTGCGCGATTTTCGACGAATTTTTTCCAACCCTCGGATACGTCACCGGTTTTTTGTCAACAATGCACTTGCACACACACGTACATACATAGAAACATGTATGCTGGTGTACGTGTACGCGAGTCGAGCGGGAAAAAATGGTAGGCCCGCAGGGGGGCAGTATTTCCCAGGCATTTTTTTTCTCTCTCCCCGATGTGAGAGGCGCAGCACGTACGGTGGATAAAAAGGGGCGCAATTTCCGCGGGGAAGGGGGGGGCGGGAGCCTACCTCGGCTGATGTGAAATAGAGAAGAATATCCTGTCGGTGGTGACGGTCGACGACGTGCAAGATGGGACATAATAGAAACACTCCTAGGGGAAGGGGTGGGTTTTAGTGGCGAAATTCCGATGATTCGAATCGCGGCTACATATATGGAGAGGTAGAGGAATGTGCAGACGAAGGTGATTTGGTTCTTTTAAAATCGCCACATACGCGCGAATTGTCTTTATCGGAGAAATTCAACCATAGACTGTTGAAACTTTCTCTGATAATTTAAAACCTTACCCTCATGGATAACAATCTCATATAATACAAAGTGCGATATATATATATATATAAGATTCAAGCAAGCTTAGCATAATCTACATTCGATGCTGAGAAAGAAAGAAGAAGAAAAATCATACAACAGTATTATCCTCTGGAATCCCGGGATTCCATTTCCTCCTAAATAATTACCAGTATCTATAGAGTTCCATAATTGCAGTTTCGTAGTCAGCGTGAAAGCAACTATGTCTATGGTATTTTCTCCGCTGTTTCCGCTATTCAAACTAGAAAACCAGTAGACCGGGGCCTATATCCAGATGGAAATTCGTCGCGTGGCGTGAATTACCGAAGAACGCAGAAGATATTGCATGCGAAGGGCCGGTGGACACCAGTCGCGAAATCGGTCGCAGGTTTACGAGCAGGTCGCTTACACAAGATGCAAATTCCACGGCAGTAGCTCAACCTAATTGGTCGTTGACCGTCGAGCAACGGGGAGATCCCTATATTTACGCGTCGCCAACTGCGACAAACTGGAATCCTATTATTTTACGGTGGCGCTGATTCAGCGCAACGTGTAACTGGAGCGTATTCTAATGGCCGGCACCACGATTAATTAACCGATCCCACCGCCACCATCATCCCTCTCTCTCTCTCTCTCTCTCTCTCTCTCTCTCTCTTCCCCTGCCTCCCTCTTCGTCCCTCCTTGGAACACGATTGTGTTTACGCGAACAACGAGACGATAGTTCTCTCTCGGACTCGTGCCCTTTCGACTTCTCGACAACACGATTTAGGGAGGAATCGACGGATAATTGGAGGTATTAATCGTCGATGGGAACGTTTGATTGGTCGTCGGGCCTTGGTAAGGATTAAACGGGATTGTTTTCGGCAAGGTACACTGGATAAATCGTCGACGTGGAGCGAGTTCGTGCGATCAGGCGATGATAGAGGTTTATTTTCTTTGCTTATTATTTTCTTCCATCGTTCGATATCCTAGAAATCTAACACGGTTCTGTACACATTTCTAAGCGATGCGTTTCATGTACCTTGGCATGTCCGTTTTCATACAACCGAAGCTTGTTACTGTACTAGATAGAATACTCGAAAGAGGTATTAACTCTTTCACTGTGGAGCCCGCTGAAAATTACAAATCGTTAAGATTTATAATCGTGACGACGATTCGTGAATCATTATGTATTCGCTGTCTTAAAATCTATCATATGGCCAGTACATGTCAACCAATAGATAGATACATAATTTCATGCAAAATCCACATGAAACGACTTCTTTTTAAATAGCGTGAAAGAATTAGTACGTGCATATCGGGTTAATGATTAACGTTGAAAAAACGAAAAAGTTAGTCTTCAAATTTCTCTACATCAAACGGAATCGCTTAAATTAGAAAAGAAAGAAAAAACGTACTGCCTCCTGCATAAACGATTTTTACAAGATACAAGAAAAGAAGGGGAAAGGTTCTCGAAGGAAAACGCGCGGAAGTGCGATTTCCTCGAGAATCGAGACCGCAAGAAGACGAACGCGACAAAGACCACGACCAAGACGAAGATTACGACTTTAGCAAGAGAACGACGAGAAGAAGCGGATGACGTACGAAACGCGCTAGGATCCGTAACCGCTAATGTGTGTCTGGTTTCAGCGTCCATACTGCATGACCTCAGCGACATGCAGCCTCAAATAAACGCGATCAAAATAGAGCACCCGCCGTACTACTGCAGCAGCTACACCCCTCCGTCCGCAGCCACGGCCGCGGATCATGCTCAGCCAGCGGCTAGCTTCAGTGAGTTTCAAAACCTCTACGTTCGTCCTTATTTTTAGTGGATGCACACTGTCACCTGGTTCCACCACTAACTTATAATCTTAACGTCATATGTGGGTATTTCGTGTGATGAATTGCAGGTTAAGGAGAGGGATCGGAGTTTGGAGAGAAAAAAAGGAGAGAGTGGTAGATGTGATTGACTGTGAATTAATGGGTTAATAAAGGAGGAAGAGATAAAGGGAGAGAAAAAGAGAAAGAGAGAGGGAGAGAGGAATTGGATAGACTGGGATTTCAAACAGACAGAATTGGGATATCGTGATTGAAAGCGTTTCGAATTAAGAGGTTGTGGTTTGCTGGATTAATATCAATTGGAAGTATTACGTTGCGGAGGACTGGTAATTGGGGACTTTGTGACTCGAAGCGGCACGAATTAAACGCGTTGTAATTCGATGACACCACGAGTCGGAGGCGTGATTCGGAGCACCGCGAATTAGAAATTCGGTAATTCGAAACGCCACGAATTGGAATCCCTGGAATTCGGCGTTCCATAAATCGTAGCGCGTTCATTCAAGTACGCCGGGAGTCAAAGCGCTGCAATCCGAAAAGCCGTGAATCGGAACGATGCAATTCGAACTTTTCCGAGTCGTTACGTTACAATCCTAAGCATGCTAAATCAACACATTCCTATTGGAAACGCTATAAATCAATCTGTTGTGTTTTGAAACATTTTACACCGACGCGTTGTGATGCGAAGTGGCAGAAATCGATGCCTCGTAATTCAAAGCGTGGCCAATTGACGCCTTACGTATCGAGGCGGCACGGTTCGACGGATAGTAATCGAAGCCGGCTGCAATCTTGCCGGTGCCTTTCAGTAGGTTGCATCGCGAAGCAATCGGTCGCGAAACGATGCGTCACGGAACGATGCATCGCGGCGTGCGCCTCTTCCCCTCTCGTGCACCTACACACGGACCTTGTTTACCAGCCGCTGTTTGCGAAACGGCAGAATTTCACGGTATTTTTATCGTTTTTCTACGCGCCCACTAAAATTAAACCGTTCGAGGACACCGAGCAACTATGCGGAATCGCGTTTTACAGCAGCGTGCATCTCGAATACCTTCGCAAAAGTGCGTCAGACTATGGCCGATGGCAACGTTTTTCAAAACATCTTCGACTTCTCTCGCCACTATTTTAGCTGTGTTTCTCTTTTGCGAACAATTACCAAAGCTCGACCCTTAATAAGGTTGTGTGTTAATTGACAAAAATATCTCTTTCTCCCACTCATATTTTGATTTTTCTTTTTGCGTTGCATTAAAATTCTCCTTAGCATAAGCCCGTGCAAGATACAAGATATAAATTCCCTCCGCGATTTTGTACAGGACAGTATGAAATATCGTTTGCGGCGGAGCGTTAAGATGCGAAAAGAATATGCACGTAATATAAATCTTCCTATTTAGAAAAACCCAAGGCCCCTCGGAAGCCACGAAACTGATCAATCTCGTTTTTCGCCATTTCTTTGATTTCATTACCTTGGTACACGATCGGCGTTCAATTGCTCTAAAGTAGAAGTGACTTGGTCTCGTTGGTGATAATACATACATAAAACGGACCGTTTCACAGTGGTCACCAAAATTGAATCTAATTCACCGAGTCGGGCTATTCGAGTAACAACAAATTCCCAGCGGTCATGGATCGAAAAATCCTTTCTTTTTTTTTTTTTTTCTCTGTTCCGCGGGTTCAGTCTCATCCCGTCGGCTTATCACACGGTCCTTTGTTATCGGGATCTACTTTGCTCAGCGTTCTATAGATCATTTTCCCTATATATTTCTCTCTTTCCGCTTTCTATTTTCTTTCTATTCTCCGCTCCAACCCGGCTTTATCGCGCCGCTCTTCTACCCTCTTTCTCTCTCATTCTCCCCCCTCCCTCCACCTCTTAACTCTTTCATCGATCAAACGATAACCACCAGCCCTCTGCCTCTATGCACACACGCCACAAAACGGAAGTCACTGGATAGAGATGAAAAAGAAGAATAACTTGCGGCTGAAGCCTTTCGTAGGGAAAAAAGATTCGTAAAGATAGAAAGGGTAGGAATAATAGGAATTCGCGGAAGCAAAGTTTCCCTCGCGCTAATTCGAAGCTGATAAAAGTTAGGTTTCTTTGAAGATCTTACCTTATTCAGAGATTCGATCACTATCTTTGTATCTAATATTAGTGGAAGATTCGTGTTTGCCATTGTGCTATAAATACAATTTTTCTTTAGAATGTATCTTTAGGATACTAAAGATCTCGTGCTCAAGGCTGCGGCAGAATTGAAGTAGAGTATTCGGAACAATAACATAATAACACGATATACGTGCTTCGCTACTATACGTACTATATTTGCCTAGCGAAACTTGTAACTTCATCTTTGTACAACCCTTCCATCCCAAAAAATTCCGTCGTAAAACTTTAGTCCCAAATAGCCTCGACCCGCCGCTGTCCCAAACCTAGAATCCTCGACCCATCCTCGAATACCATCGCTGCCGCTGCAACCCCTCCTAGGCCATCCCATACGAAAGCGTAAGAAATACAAATATTCGAGTCGGACGAAGCAAGAAATACGAACGTACGACTCAGAAGGCAAGAAGACGAATACGTGGAAGGGGTTCGGGTCGAACGTTAAGACTTTCCAGCGAGAAGCACGCGGAAAGTTTCGACTCTTTGCGCTGGGAGGGTTGCAACGGCGGCGGATAGACGGAATTTACGGACGGAATAAAATGACCACTTTCTCAAGCAAAATACATGCATACACACATAGACACACACACGCATAGACACGAGGTCGAACGTGTATGCGAGAGGGTGAGGACGTTGGGGGTTGGGCTAGAAGGGTCGGGGGTGCAGGAAAAATTCCGGCAATAAGCATAGCTGGACCAGGGCCAACCCCGTTTCCCCCGGTTGCTCCCTTTTTATCATACATACGTTGCCTTTATAGCGGCCGCGGGACACTTGATTGACTGTATTGTCGTTAAATTAACGACCGGCGTAAATATCGTGGTGCCCCGGTGAACGAAGCTAATTTTATTGCCGCGAAACGACCGCCCTCCATTCGAACGTGCATGCAAATCCGTTAACCAGAAGACCGTGTATCCTAGTTCTTATTGCTTTTCTTTCTTTCCTTTGCTGCCTGAAGGGCCGAATTTCGGGAAACTTATTCTTCACTGGGGACGTCTTTATCATCAAGGACGATGGACAGGAAGATGGAATCATAGTAGCTTTAGGATGAAAAGCAGGGTCGAGGGTTTTTTTTTTTTTTAAATAGAAGGAACTTCTTTGCTGTACAAGTAAACCGACGAACGTGGTATTGTTTTAGTTCCCACGAGTTTTTATTTGATTTTAGATATAGATATAGTATAGTAGTGCGTGAGATTGGCGTTGAGTAACTCTCTCGTTAGAATAATAATTAATAAGAATCTTGCAGCACGCAATTTGATTCAATTTGCGGTAGAATTTTCCGTTGAATATTCAAAAAGGGAAATATGTCTGCGAAAGAGGGATACTTTTACCTCCTTTGTTAGCTCGTCTGAATGAGCAAACGCAAAAGAATACGAAGCAGGAACCGCGGAGCAATGCGCAAAGTATATTTCCCTCTGAACTCCACTCTACTCTCTTTTAACTTCTAATTATTTCACGCGTAACCGCTAATTGTTGTGTAACGTTGCAGCAGTCTGCTCAACTTTAATTTTCTGTTTCGCAGGCCCACCACCGGTGCATCAGCTCATAAGGAACGACAAGACTGAAAAGCCCCCTACGGTTTCCGTGTCGAGTGCGCCGACATTCTCGCCGGTGCTCAGGCCCGAGGATGGTCACCGTGGAATGGATTCTCCGCACTCGCAGACGGGTATGTGCCGATAAAGAGCGCACATTTATCGAGATTTCTCGTACCTAAGGCCGTGATCACCTTTCCAATCGTAAAAATGGCTGCCGGAGACCGCCTGTCCAAATGGCTGCCACGGTACTTCAAATGGAGGATCTCTCGAGATCATGATCCTTTTCTTTGCTACTTTGATCTTTCGTCTAAAAATTTCTCAGTCAAAATATTTTCTAATGACAACAAGATTGACTAAAGGAGTTGGAATTAAATACGATAGGAAAGACCTAGACGAGGAGGGAATGAGAAAAGAAAATTCTCTCGGCATATTCTCACTATATTTTGTCTTCTGTATCTGCAGCTTGATAACTTGATAACGTAGTATTACAAGGATCGCGAGGTCCTCCATCAGCCGGATGATAACAGCGAGCGGTAATTTGTGATATCTTAACGCGTGGACTTCATTTTTGGTGCTTATATGATGGGAAAAGTAGTGAGAAGGATCTCTCTAGAGACGCGTGTCTTGTATGAACTGTTCTCGAATTATCCATTCATCTGTTGCATCACGTAAAATATTTTCCTCCGAAACAAAAATATACGATCCGTTTTCTTTTTTTGTTTTTTCAAATGATCGACGAAAACTCCAAACATTGTACGATACAAAGTTGATTATATTTCGAAAACAGATTCTAAAGGACTAGTCGTTCGTGTACGAGTCTCTTTCACTTTCTTTCAATCTCGAATATTAGTCCAAAATATGGCGTCCATGCGTCAAGATTTACTCTCCGTTCTCGGAAAAATATTCCTAACGATCCCTTGAACAAAAAAAAAAAAAAAAGAAAAAAGAAAAGAAGAAACGATATAAAAATATCTTGGAAGCGAGTTTTCTTTTAACATAGCATTTGATTATGGGGAGTTCACTGTAAGTACTCTGCATACTGGAATGCATACTCGCTAGACCGGAAGTACGGCTAAAGACACAAAGAACACAGAGACTGTCCCACAATGATTGCGATTTCTCGAGCCTTCAACCCTTAAAACCCTTTTCACCTCTAACATCTGACATTCCCAAATTTTTCGCTCCCTGTTTTTCTGTTCATCACTCCCGGAAGTTGCCACACAACAGAGAGTACAAGATCTTAAAATACAAGATCGTCTTGTTCCTGTGTCTCGCGCGCTTCAGTATTGTCCGCTTGTTTTGCCTGACGAGTTCACTAATAAAAACGATCCTAACGCAATCGACGAACAACGTACGAGAAAACGCGACGGTTCCACGCGTCCTTTGAGAACCGGGCGAACGCCTTGGAAAGCGAAGCGTCAGAAGAATGGTACAAATTGGCCCGTTGGTTCCATTGCCATTTTTCGCTGCTTCCAACACCGGTCGCTGATAAAAACGATCGCGGTCGGCGTTGTCCATCGGCTAAGGAGCTCGGCGCTACGGTATAACGACGATGTATTTTGAATTTTTCGCGTTATTGAAATATTTATGACACGAATAGATGGCGGAAGAATATTTGGAAACATCTCTTAAGCTATTACGAGATCTGTAGATCAGGATTACTTCGTAACGTTAAACAAATAAAGACGAGGGAAAGAAATTATCGTATGAAAAGAATTGGCAATTCGAACGTCGAGTCAATTCTTCATCCTCGATTAGCCTGTTAAGCCATTGAATAGCATATGATTTATTTCGATTAGCCTGTCGTATAATATCTAGCAAATATCGTCGATTCTTCGCGCGACTCTATACACTCCGCCGCCCTGCTGGAAGTGTTCTTTCCGCCGTGGTTGGGGGCGGTTATGCGTTTTTAATGTGCAATAATGTGAATACTCGTTGCACCGTGCGCCGGGTTCGAGTGCAACGTCGGCGATTTGGCGCCTCGAATGTCCAGTGTGCGATAGACCCAAACTGAGCTCAGCCAGGCATCATGTAAGTAAATCGATCACCAAGGATTGCTGGATCTCGATCCCCACGGGACACAGCCGAGAATCGGAACCTAGTAGAACGATCCTCGAGCATTGCGACGGCCTCGCTAACCTACTTCGAACATAGTCGAGCAACTGTGATGCGATACGAAAACTGATAGAATAATCTCGTGCCATGTAGGGTAATTGTGACTCGAGATTGCTCAACGTTTTCTTCGTTTCCTCTTTATGACCGGCAGAGACATATTTACGATACAGTCGTCTTTCGAATGTATCTGCATTTGTTTCGACGTACAGTGGAAGAATTTGAAACGTAAATCAAGTTTGCAAGTCGATTCTATAAAGAGGTCTACCGGGAGTTTAAAATACGTTGTAATGATTGGACTGTTCATCCGTGGGATTAATTCAACGAAGGTTGGTATTTGTTCGATGCGTTAACGGCCACGGTGATTATCGGTAACCAAAGTTGCTAAATTTATGCGTACGATTAAAATGTGAGTGATTTCCATTTATCGCGCCTTCCGCGCCAAGATATATCAAATTCGCGTGGCGGCCAACGCATTAACGATAAAACAACCGTCGATGAGCCCTATTGTCCGGTTCGAACGCTGACGATACTTTTAAATTAGGAACGAGATGCTTGAAACTAGGTTAGTGGGGCTCGACGCGACTTTTCGGCCAGTCGAGCGAACCGCGAGAACGTCCAAGAAACGAACGTTGGTCCTTGGACAACGCGAAGATCCTTGAAGTTTAAATGTTTCACGTCGTTCCCTTTCCACATAACGTTACGTTCGAAAGACCCGCTTTCGATAAGAATTTTAAACAAAAAAAGAGAAAAAAAGAAAAAGAACGCGTGGAAAATACGCTAACAAATTAAATTTCGAGAGTTAACTCTTAACTAATTTCGTTCGAAATAAAACGTTCGAAAAGAAATTGAAGATGAGAAAGAGACGAGGAAACTAAAATTAAAAGGGGATCGAGAGAAGGAGATCCGAAAGGGTAGCGACCGGAAGTTTTCGAACGATCCATGGGATCCATGATCGATGGCCGCGTGCAGCTGCAAACAGCCTTGCAAGCCGCGTGCAAGCCCTTAATGTTCGCGTGAAAATGACGCGTGATGATCTCTGTTTCAGTCTGAGCCCGAGCGTAGAGAGAAGCTCGCTAAACTCGACTAAAAGGTACTTTGTGACTGGTTATTGACTGTTCTACATATATATATACACTTATATATCTATTTATATCTTTATATATATATATATATGTATATATATTTGTTACGTATAAATTATATAGCGTACATATGTACGTGTATACGTGACACACGGTGGACACGTCGTGTGCGTGGGACTAACTATTGGCGCGAACGCGTGTCAAGTTTGCGTGCGTGGACTGTTTCGAGTAAGCATAGTTCAGAATCCTAAAAGGTATCTGATTCAAAAGTCGTAGCAGAGACGAAGAGAGCAGAGGAATGTCTCAATATTTCCATCTTTCAAACTTTCAAGTTTCTCTATTTCTAAATCTTCAAATTTCTACATTCTGTATTTTTACACGTCGAAATTATCCGCTTGCTTCGTTTCTATATTCAAGCACAAATAACGATTCTCACGTACTCGATACCTTTCGTCCCGATATCGGAGCAAATCTTCTTGGAAAATTCTCTTTGCTGAGAGAAAAAAGCAAATGAAATAACCTAGAACAGTGCCAAATTTAAATGTCCCCGAACGAATTCAGTCACGATTCACGTTCGCATTCGATCGTCCTATTCCACGGTCACGCACGTAGATAAACGCACACGGTCGCTCCCTCACTGGCGTTTCCAGGAGCACACGTGACGAACAAACGATATGGGCAAGTGTCAGTGGCTCGTTACCCGGCACACACGCATCCACCGAAGGAACTTCCGGTTCTCTCGATGCCGCGTGTCCGTGTACGCGTATATGTACGCACATGCATCACGATGTCGTATATATACGCTCGAATATTTTTCTATATTGCTGTCACGTTTGTCATTTCTCCTTTCCAGTGGTTGTTTCTTTTTACACTCTACTGTCGTGTCTCTTCTTTTCCTTTCTCTCTCTTTGATTTCTCTATCTTTATCACGAATATTGTACGTACACGATCGGACACGCGTACACACATATATAGACACATACACACATTCGTACACAGACACACGCAAATACGTTGGAACGTTTTACGAGACGTACTCACGCACTCACACCATCACTTAAGCCCTGTAGATGCTCTGTTATCGTCTATCCCTCTGTTTCTCTTTTGTACATTATTACGTATCGTCCAACTACCGCTCGACGATCCGCGTCTTTCGTAAATTGCGATCAATCCTCGCGCGAAGATTGCAAGAGTTTCGTCGGAAAGAAGAGCTCGCGATTTAGAGACTCGATAAACGTATCGCGGAGCGGAGCTGTCTCGGAAGAGACTTCTTCGAATCGAGGAAAATCGCGTACAAATTAAAGAGTTTAGAGCGTCGATTAGTTGCAATTGAAGTTTCTCTCGAATATTACGCAAAATGTACGTGGCACGTTGGTGAATCGTTGCGATCGTTAAGCGTTGGAAATCTCGCGTTGCCGATTCTTCGAACGTTCAATACCTCGTCTCGTTAATCCTTCAAACCTCCTACTTAAAATTCCGAAATCTTCGGATATGGAATATTGAATTTTCGAATCACCGATACTCGATGCCTCGCGTCGTCGATTCTAAAAGATTTCGCTACGACTAAATTCTTAACGTTATCAACGAGCGATCCAACTGAAGAGCTCCTGAATCTCGGCGGCATCAAAATCGGCGAGCTTCCTTCGCAAAGTTTCCGGCCGAATATGCATTCGTTCGGCGCGAGGGTAGGGCGCGAATCGTCGACGCAGCTCGAAATTGCACAATCACGTTCCCACCCCCGAACCAACCCTCCATAGCACCACTATATATGTATATCTTTATATATATATTTCTGAGTGTATATTGGTGTCTCTGCAAGCATTACACACACACACACACACACACACACACACACACACACACACACACACATCTACTTTCTCGTCGACCATCCACCGCACACGGACGCATACGTACACACGCTCGATTTCGAGGGTGTCTTCGATGCGGCAGGAGACAAATTTGCCCGGCACACACTTCCTCTGAACCCTCGTCGGCGAGTTATTGCAAATTGAAGATCGGTCGGAACGCCTCGAGTTCTGTTTGGAGGACTGCGACTACTTTAACCACCTATAACGCGACAGTTCGTTCACTTCTGTGCAAAGAGAGAAATAATTATCGATTGGCGATTTTTCGGTAGTAGAAGATTTTTAAAAGCATGTAGACGTACGATTACGTAACTTGCAAATCTCGCGGCATTACATGCAATTATTAAAAACTGAGACGAATTCACTCGAGAAGGGGTTGCCTCTAGAAAAGATCGTACATGCTTCTGAAATACTAACTAACGAAGAAAAGTGCGAGTGTGGTGGTAAAATTTAACATCCTGCGGTATCGTAGATTTCGGGTAAGGAAAGGGACGAAGAGGGAAATTACGCGAAAGCAAAGATAAAAAGAAGAAATGGAAAGATAAAGGGAGACACGTCGAAGACGAGGAGAAAACGGAGAGAAAAACGCAGGAAGTATTCGTTCCTCGCGGCATGCACCGTCGTCGAGCAAACCTCTCGAATGCCTTCGCTATCGATCTCCTCCACGATGTTCGGTTCTTCTCTGCCTCAGACCACCTCTCTTATACGTTATGTTCGCCTTAATTCAATAGAACTATTCCCCAATCGCGCTAAGTGCAGTGCTTAATTTTTTCGAGCTTCTAACGGGCCATGCTACTTGCTCCTTTCAACGATTTATTATCTTTCTGCTCGATTTACGAATGATACATTATCCGCTGATTAGAAAAGAAAACGAAGGAAAATACGAATATCGAAATTAAGCACCGTTCTTTTCGTCGATCGAACGCAGCGTATATTTGATGGAAGAAAATACAGCGAGGCTATATATTGAAACAATCAGCCACACTATGAGTCTAGAGCTGTATACATTTTAATGTAGAAACATCTTAAATCTCTGAGTGTAAAAATTATTTGCGAATTAATATGTGAAACTTTTATGCTATATCGTTCTGCGAAGAATAGCAAATTGTATGTTCCTAGAATCTGCTTTCCAAATTATATACTGTACACAGTCCTTAGAACATTATGCTACAGAGGGAGAAACGCCTTCAAATTAACATTTTATAATCCTGAACGAGGTTTCAAACTCCTTGTCTGCCCCTATAGAGTAATATAATTAAACTTCAGCACCCGATAGATTTTAGAACCTCGCAAAATATATCTATACGTATCTCTTCCATCAACGGTACGCTGAAACGGAGCGCTCTTGTTTCGTTTGTCCCATCTTTTTCTTCTATTTCTTCGTTTTCTCCTCTTTTTTCCTCGAAGTCTCCTTTCTTGTTGTTGTTTTACGAGTTCGCTAGTTCTCGACGCTATTGTTATGGTAGTTGTTGCACCGTGTTGACTCCATCATTGGTTATTGGTTGGTTTGATGACAGTCCACATGGAAAATGCTTGTTTCACGCGCGATGCGAGCGAGTTTTTTACTGCATTCCCTGCATAGAACACCGCGGTATTACGTCGAACAATCGATTGCCGTTCAAGTGTCCACGAGTTTTGTTCTGTACACTGCGCGAGCCCTGTACGATTTATTGGTCGTTTCCATTATTCGCTTTCCCTGTATTCTTTCTCGCGTACACTTTCTATCCCATTTTTCCTCCTCCAAGATGCACGAACATTTAATTTTTTCAATTGATAGATTTCGCTGTAACGAGACACACGTATGAAACCGACGATTAGAAAGGAATAATAATACGATCCTTGTTTCTTCACATCGAGAGTTTTACGCGTGTCAATTCATCGCGAGAGACCTTCGAACGTTTAAAACAACTTCTAAAATTTATTAACGACCTTTCAATCTCTTGATAAACATTTCGGAGAATTAGAATGATCTATGTTGCAAAGATCGACGACTTGGATTTTTTTTTTTTTTTTCATTGCGAAAGCTAGTGTAAAAAGCAAAAGAATCCGGGATATGATTGGAAAAACTAGTCTTTCGACTGCATGACTTGTCAAACCACGATGAAACACTGGCACCCCTCCACTTTGCGATCAGCGAAGTTTCAACCGGGTCCGGACGTTAGCTAGAGATTGTAGATGTCGTAAAAATACTCTGGACTTTGCCGTTAGAAATAGAAAAAAAGCTTTCCTCTCTCAAAGAACTCGCCGTCGAGAAAGAATAGTACTCTACGATTATTTAAAAAGAAAGTAGTAAAAAGAAGATTGCAAAGCATTCTCGGGCAAAAGGATTGAAACGATCCCTTTCCACCCTCGAACGACCGAGCGACAGAGGGATGGAGAGGGATGGAAGAGAGAGAGGGAAGAGAAAGGGCGGAAAATGAAGAAAGTGGACTAATTCGAGGGTCGTGTTTGTCCACCACAGGGAGATCCCCGAGAAATCCACCTGACGTCTGATTGCGATATGGTAAACCGCTGCGTCACGAGGAACCGAAAAAGCAAGAATGTTCTATGTTAGCCCATTATGAGAATTGTTATATACATATGTGTGTTAGCATTCGGTGTTGCATCTCACATAACTGTTTAAATATACCTATGTATACAGTAATGAACAAAAGTATCGGTACAGATCAGATTTTCCTATAAAATCCTGTGTACGTACCTATACAATTTTGCAAGAGAATCTAGTGCCAATACATACTTTTATTCGTCACTATATATACAGATACATATATGCGTGCGACAATTATTATAGATAGATACGTATGTATGTGTATTTCTTCGATGGTAATCACCAGCCACGCTGATAACTATTACGATTAAAATGGATGTATATATGTATGTGTATTCGTAATAATTGTTGCGCCATTCTGTATAGCCGCCTGCAGCTGTGTGCACGATTGTTCGCGCAATGCTGTCGTTGGTAGGCGTGCTGACCGTTTTTTCTTTTTCTTTCTTTCGTTCTTCTTTTTTTCTTTTTTAATGTTACTCGTTCGGTTCTCTTTCATTTTGGACGTCGAGGTGGAAGGGCTGCCTGTTTAGTTTAATGATTCAATTTCTGGCCGTTCGCTGGAACACCGTCATTGTTAGAAGAAGAATGGATAAAGGGGAAGTATCAAAGAAATTGAATCAGCTGAATGTCTGTTGTAGTTTCGATGCCCGCGTGAGAGGTAGATTTTTCGGTTTTAGTTGTTCACTTTGATTATTTTTACGCGTCGCGTCGTTTGGACGATCGACGAAGCTTGCGCTTTCAGCCGTATGGTACAGCCATGGTCGAAAACGATTTAGAAGCGAACGATTTTCTACTTCGAGGGATTTAGATAAATTCCAAATAGAAAAAAAAACGTTGACATTATGTACAGGGATACGTACGATCGATGCCGGACAAGTGTAGAAGTACTCGTGTCTGACTTAACACGAACCCATTCTACTGCCACTCCAAAGATCGTAATATATTCCCTTTACAATTAAATTTTTCCCATCCTTTGCGCACTGTCGACAGGATCTCTTTTAGAAACTATGGAACCATTTAAGTTCTCAAAATTGCAGAAATCAATTAAGTTACATTTGTATCTCGGTTAACGGTTTACTTCCTCGTTCGAATGAAACATGGAATAATAAAATATAAAATAATAAAACCACATGGAATCGTTCATACTTTGACAAATAATTTCTAACGATGTTTCTACGATTCGACGACCCCAAAACGTTAGTTTCATTTACGAAAAAAAGTTGTATCGCTTTCGCGCTGTATCGCACCGATGACTAAAACGCAACACCCACAATGCATCCCCCACGAAACTAACCAAATCGATAATTCTCTAACCAAACTGGTGTTTTTATATGCCTCTATATGGAAATAAGTACACTCTACGATATTCCTGTTCACCTGTGTATGTATAGTAACATATGTGTATAATATCTATATATGTATATTTTTCTAACGCCCCCGTTTGCCTGTCCGTCTGACTGACCTGTCTGTTACCGATCAATCAAACTAGAGGGAAAAGAATAAAAAAAAAAAAGAAGAAGGAGAAGAACAAAAAAGCGAGGATCGATAATTAGCCGACCCAGTCCCTGTCCCCGTGTATTTCGAAGCGTAATTCCAACGTAGTCGTTTAAAAAGTCGGTCGAGAAACATCGACTGCAGCCAGAATGATTATAAGATCCGGGGCTTGGAAACGGACAGACAGACAGACGGACGGCATTTCTCGCTAACTGCGTAGTACCGGTCTACCTGGTAAGCTAGCTGTCGCTGTCTGACTGTCTGTCTGTTTGTATGTTCGTCTGTGTCTGTCTGTCTGTCTGCCCACCCTGTTACACCCACCTGTTCACGTATTACTATTTTTAAGGGTACAGCCTCGAGTCCGGAATAAAAGCTCGCGATGGAAAATATTTGCAAATCGCTCCCTCGATGATAATACGTGATACGATGATACGATGATAAGCAGAGAAGGATATAACGATAAAACGTAAGAACATTCGGACATTCTGGAGTGGAATGGAATTTGAGGAGATTTTTGAAAATTTTGTAAAACTCTCGAGACTGTACCCACTTTGAACCGTGCACACCATTATATTATCTCTATTTCTCACTCACTGTTACACGGCTAATGCTCTGGGTATGTCGTATGCTGGATGGATTAATTAATTCATTGATTGATTAATTGACTTAATTAATTGACTTGATTGATTGGTTCAATTAATTTCGAATCTTGATTGAGACTTGACTTGTTTATTGCTCTACTCTCTCTCTGTCTCTCTCTCTATCTCTCTCTATGTCGTATTCTATATTGTTGTTGCGATGTTGGTGTTGTTGTTTACCATATACATATATATATATACATACATACATGCATATATATCACCGCATATATATGTATATCATTGTATTGATGTTGATGTTGTTGTTACCTTGATGTTTTTTGATGTGTTGTTTAATCGTTGTTACCTTGCTGTTTGATGTTTGTTGTTGCACTATATATCTATATATATTCTCTACATATACCTATATATTCTCTATATACATACATGTATATAACCGTGTTGTGATATACGTGTGCGCGCGTGCTCGGCGGCAAACAAAATTTATCATAGAGTTGCAGAAAGATATGTATGTATGAAGGATAAAACTAAAGAATTTGCAAGCAAACGTGTACGCGCGCGAGCACACGTACACTGGTGTATAAATACATGTACATTTCAGCCAGCCAGCCTCACGCTTGGAGTGTCTTATATATGTATATATATACGTATATATATGTATATATATATATACATGTATATTGTGTGTGTATATATATATATATATATATATATTTAACACGATCGTTATAGTTGGTCGAACCCCTACCCTCGGAAGTACCACTAAAACCACCCCCTAACAGACTCGCAGCAGCAATCGTTACCTCTGTTTGCTCCCTCTTCTGCTAAGCTCTCGCGTGGCGGGCTCCAACTTTACTAACGTTCTCCGCATTAACAATTACCATTACCAAACCAGAGTGAACAACGTGATTGCCCAGAGACCAGCTTTACCTAATCGTCCAAATTATTCAACGTCTTTCGCTTCTATTAAAGTTCTTTCTCTAACCGGCGATAACAATAACGCGAAAGCCACGTGCCAAATAGAGAGAAGCAAGCGAAGCGAAGAAGAAGCAGAGGTGAAAGTAAAGAGAAAGTAAAACGCAAATTTCGTCGGAAGATTTTATTAACGAAACAGGAAGAGAGTAATTGGTTCGGTCGAGAATGAAGGGGGGAAAAAAGTGGAAGGGGATGCAGAAACGGAGTCGATTCGAGGAAAGGAGAACTCGAGCCGAATTTAGGGGGTGGTTTCACCGTGGCCTTGGCCACGCAGTCGGACGATGACAATGGTGAATTGTGTTTCAGGATTGCACTCTCCGCACGAAGGACTGGCCGGTGGTTCCGGTCAAAGTATGTCCGGGCTTGCCTACTACCAACCGGAGCACCCTGCCTCCACGGGGGTGGTCAAGTACCCCGAGAACGGTCACGACACCCTGTCGGATTTCGTGACGTTCGTCTGCCAGGAGGCCGAGAATACTCAGCAACTGCCCCAGGTAGCTTCCGGATCCTTTTTCAACCCGCCACGTTGTCCGTTGTCGTGGACTCGAACCGGGGAACACCTTCGTTCGTTACCTTCGAGAGGACGAAACGGACAGCGGGGCGGTTCTTCTCCGACCTGCAACGTCATCCGTGTTCCAATCGCCCTGGATTTTTCGAATTCAATTTGTTGCTAGATTTATCGGTGGAATGGATAAAAATTGAAATGGTTAATTGGAGAAACACGGGGATATCGTTTGGTGGAAATTCGGAATGGAATTTCGAATGGGACGTCCGACCCCACGTTTGCGATGCGCAGTTATTGGCACGAATTTCTCGATATTGTTACGAACGCAAAGCAATAGGTACAGGCGTTTTAGGTAAATCGACGAAGCTCGCGATACGATCTATCTTAAAATCCACGAATCTCGCAAACGCGGGTATCAACGACGATTCAAAAGCCCCGAACTGTAAATGACTAAATAAACGAATCGATAGATAAAAATTCGAGAGACCAGTTAGAACGAAAGGACGAATAAGATGCAAAGAAACGGAAAATTCATAGTCCAGTAGACCGGGAGTGCGGAGTCACAGAAAACGGGGTGAATGGATCACGCGCGGGTCGACGACGTTGATCGGTGGGTGTGTGGTATTTCCAGGCGCAGCTAGCCGGACCCCGCACTGGCATACAAAAGTTCTCACAGTATTATCCGAGCTCGATGCTTCCGCCACCACCTCCGGCCCCGATGGCGAGGCCTGTCGCCATTATAAGGTCGACAGGCGAGCTGACGGCTACGAACTCGAACTCGCCCCCCACTTCGTCCACCTCGCCCACGGACCCAGCCGAACTGGCATCCAATCAGGAGCAAATGGCCGCCGCGGCAGCGGTCGGACTGGTCAGTTCCGGTTGCCAGAGCTCCGTCGATCCGGCCGGAAGAAAGAGCCCTGCGAGGATCCTCGTCACCGCGCCGCACACCAGCCGAGAATACACCTTTGCTCACTTTCACTCTCAACCTGGACAGGTGAGTTTGCTTTCGCCAAAAGACATTCAAATTTTCGAACATAATGATAACGTTCAACGTGTTTCTTCTTTTCGTTGACAGCAAATATTCACGTATCCTACCATCAGTTCGATGTCAGGGGTTATCTCCCCGACGAACCTCTCCTTATTTTCGTCGCCAGTTTCGGTGACGAGGCCGGTGGCCACCCAGAGATCGGTCTCTAACGTGCCACCTCGCTGGAACACCGCACCGTTCATCAATCTCGAGGACGATTACAACATGATCGCTCCGATCATCACCGGGACTGCCAGCGAACCGCCTTCCACCATGGACGAAGGTGAACATAACTTTTACATGTTCCGATCGAAATGTACATCCAAGTTGAAATTTCCGGTTAATCGTTGTCGTCTCTCCCTTCGGAACTTCAATTAGCCGGTTTCAATTCCAAATAAACTCCTGCAACAATTGCTATCTTGCAGACCGATACTTCCACCCGGTGCACGCGAGCAGCGTGGTGGACAAGAGCGGCGCTGGTAACTTGATGGGCACAGATCTGGGCGTGGCGACGGACCCGACATCGCACCACCACCAACAACAGTCCCAGCAACCTCAGCAACAGCCTCAGCAACAACCTCAACAACAACCACCGCCACCGCAGCAGCAACAGCAACCGCAGCAACAGCAGCAGCAACAAGTGATGCAGGACAAGAGCGGCAGACCGAAGTCTCCCCCGTGACACTGGAGGCTTAGAGCGGAAAGCGTCGAGAAGCTCGCATGTTCCACGGGGTCGTTACTTACCGGCGCGTACGATAATTACCCTGAGCCGGAGGGGAATCGCCAGGATTCCTCGTGTCGTGTTCAGCTTCGCGACCTAAGCCTGCGGAGAATCGAGTGCCTGAGAGTCTGATCGTAGTTTAAGCGGGCCGCGTCGAGGGAACGTTCGAAGGCGCTTCCGGCGAACCGGCTGCCCCGCTCTATTGCTCTGTCGAGAGGGGGTGAACACCGGGGTTAGGTCCTTACTTTGCGACCACTCGGCCCTTCTTCACCCTCTGAGGCTCGTCCCCGCCTTTCGTTCTTTCCAATTTTTATAACTTGAGAACTTTTATTTCTCCTCTGTTTGTTATTTTTCTTTGAAAGGTTTGATTAGCGATAACCACTATGCAGTAGTCTAGCGAAAGTCTACTTAGGAAGTTAATTTCACTTGTTAACTGTAGCTGTAAAAAGATGTTGTAGATTCTGTTAAAGCATGAATTGGCGCGTTTATTCGTTCTTACGGCTTCGTAGTCTTTCAAAAGGAAAGGGAAAAGAATTGTCCACGGTGACAAATTTCATTTTCCTGCAAGGAACGAAGGGCATTTTTCGTCCTCGGGGGGTTAGCGTTTCGGTCAATTATTACTTCCGCGCCACCGGAAGCGTCGTTCTCCTCTCTCGACGCGCCGTTAATTTCTAACTCTTTCTCTTTCTCTTTCTCCTTCCTTCTCTCTTTCTCTTAAGTGTACTCGGTGGACGTGAGTAAGAACCCCTCATTTCGTCTCCTAATTGAAACGTCGCCCGATCGTCGTCGATCGGTCCCGTCGACCAATAAAATTCATAGACGATTTAAACTCGAAGAAAGGAAATAAGAAGAAGAGGACGAAACGAAAAAAAGACAAGAGAATAACCGCAGAAACGAAAAGAAAAGAAAAGAAAAGAAAACCAAATACCAGTAGTGTATCGTTTTCCACGCGATTTTATAACGACTGTCTGTTTCCTATTCTTCCTGCTTCGAGACCCTTCCGGAACGTGTGTTTTTGTACATACACGCTCGTGGTATTTTGTAAAATTATAGAACACGTTAGGATAGTTGCGTCTACGAGATAATACGAAAAATGAAAAAAGAAAAATACGACGGACGAACAGAAAGATATAATCTGTTGCGCTCCTCGAGAAAGGGTTTAACGACAAGGAGTAAACGGGGAAACGAAGAGATTGAAAAAAAAAAAAAGAAAAGAACTTTCTAGTGCCAATTTCGTAGTTTATAAATATTATAACGAAATTATAATTTTCTATTATATTTTTTTATAATATTTATGAAGGAACACAGACACGTACATACGTATACACACGTACATATGCATGTTTAGATAACACGTGAGCAGACGTAGCCGAGATAATGAGAAAAGCTTCTTCTTCGATGATCGAGAAACGAACATTTTTAAAAGTAATCTAAACAAAATTAAGCGAATACACGTATAAAAGAAAAAAAGGAAGAGGATAGTAGGTAGAAAGAAGGTCGAGAGGGTTCGATCGACGAGTATCGGTGAGAATAGAAGCTAACAGGTCCACGAACCACGGATAATAATACTAATTATAACATTAATAATAACGATGAAACGATAATTGATAACTTTATAACTGTATCGTTGATTAATCGCCTAATGCTCAGACTAGTGCTAATACTAGTGAAAAAGAAACACAGAGGAAAACGAAAAAATAGAGAGAACGACTAGTTGCGCGGACTAGTCATCAGAGGCTGCTAGTTAGAGATAAAGTGAATATTTAATATTGATTACTATTGATAAATTAAGCGGTTAACTAAGTAAAAAAAAGAGTACGATTTATTTCACGATCGATGATGATTAAGCGATATAATGGCGCGCGTGAATAAGAGGACGAAGATGCAAGTGAAACGGAAGAAAACGAAGAGGAAGAAGAGGAGGAAGAAGAGGGGAAAGTCGAAGAAAAGAAACTAGAAAACGAGACTATAAAAAAGAATTTTGGAGAAGAGAGGACGATGTTTCGAGATAGTGAGAGATCTATAGCTATTATACTACTTAGGAATTTAGTGTAACGTCGCGCAACGAGATAATGTAACATCGAACTCGACGACAACGAAGGTCCTAAACTATAATATTGTATATTGTCCAAAAGTGCTTTCCGTCGACTGTACGTTAAATGAGGGTGTCTAACGATGCGGGGCGAATCCGTTTTTCTTTTTCTTTGTATTTTTTTCTCGAAACTTGACTCTTTCGCTGCCAACTTTCAAGAACCAAATCAATCACGATATGTACTCTATCTTTTTCCAAGTTCTTAAGGTCGTACAATATCATTCTCAAAAATATTCTAAGAATTAAGAAGGAGAGAAATTTTGATTCTGACAGCGTGAGGGTTGAAAAGCAAGCACGAAGGGCGACTTGTCCACTTTATAATCCCTAGCGATAGCGATTCCCAAGCAACTCCTTGCGTGAAACGCGTTTAATATATTCGCTAGGCGACCAGGTAGTTTTTCGAGATGATTCTTCCTGGGTTTGTGTAAAGTTTCACGAGAATCCCTTTTGTTTTTTCTCTCTTTCTCTCTTCGAGTAAGGTTGAAAGGGTGCGCGGCGTTCTTGCCCATTAGCGACGACTGGAACCGACGATCGTGGAACTCGATTAACTCGCGCCCCATTCGTCACTGTGATCTAAAAAAACAAAAAAAAGAGGAGAGAGCCGAAAGTTCTACATTGTCACGAGCGGTTGCTTTTAAATAATAGTTCGGTTTTGTTCCGTTCCTAGCGTTAACCATACAAGAAATAAGATGGCGATCGTTCATAGCCAATGATTCACTTTTTCATTCTATCTCCTCCCCTGACCGTTGGTTTGTATTATATTTTCTCGCTTGTCTCTGCTTCCATGTGTCTTTAAAAAATTAATATTCGTAGGCGACTAACGCTGCTTTAGAATCCAGAGGTTTTGTTACGAGCGACTTGTTCGATACGAGGTTTGATCGTTGATCCGTATTTATTTTTAACTCATGGAAGATACAGTAGAATCTAATTTATTAGAGTAAGATAAAACGTTATAAGACGTTAAAAATTCATCTTTAGATTGCCGTTTGATCTCAAACATCGAAATTGAAAAGAGAAAGGGTCTAGGATCGAGTCGAAATCGCGATTAAATGGGAAGAATGAAGGCACCCTATCAATCGGTTCGTAGTGATAGTACAAAGAACTTGAGACTAGCAATATCGATAAGTAGCGTTAGAAGAAAGAAAACTGAAAAAAGAAGCGTAAGATTTACACAGACTCGAGTTAAAAAAAAGTAAACGGAAGCGATACGATGCTACTATTCCTATAAAAATTGCTTCTTACCGCTACTAATATTATTACGAAGCGATGATAAATACCGCTGCAACTATATTGTTAATAACTACGAGGGGAAGAAAAACTACTACTATTATTATAACTACTACTGTACAACAATTAACACCACCACCATACCACCATCGCCATCAGCACCGCCACCAAAAGAAGAAAAGATAGGAAATGTCACTTACCACCACAGCACCACCGCTACTCTACCACTACCACTAATACTATTACTACTACTGTTACTACTACTATTAATACTACTATTACTACTACTACTACTACTACTACTACTACTACTACTACTATTACTACTACTACTACTACTGCTACTACTAATACTACTGTTACTACTACTACTACTACTACTACTACTGCTATTACTACTACTACTACTACTGCTACTACTACTGTTACTACTATTGCTGCTGCTGCTGCTACCACTACTACTACTAACACTACTACTACTGCTACTACTACTGTTACTACTATTGCTGCTGCTGCTGCTACCACTACTACTACTAACACTACTACTATCACTACTACTACTACTACTACTTTTACTACTACTACTACTACTACTACTACTACTACTACTACTACTACTACTACTACTACTACTACTATTTCTACTACTGTTACTACTACTACTACTGCTACTACTACTACTAACACTATTACTACTACTACTGCTGCTACTACTACTACTACTACTACTTCTACTACTACCACTACTACTACTACTACCATCACCACCACTATTACTACTGTTACTAATTAATAACGACGCTATTGTAAGCTAAACTACTACTATGTTACCGCTACTATTAATTACTAACTATTAATCGTAAGATGGAAGACGGCCGCATACAATTGTTACTATTACACCGCCTGTTTCAACTATTAAGGCGCACCGTGAGTTATGGGAGAGGAGGGGCGTTGCTATTGCTGACTACTATTAATTCACACACTAACTAAACTACTAATCGCTTTACGACTACGGTTACTACGGGAGAACGATTCGTTAATGTAAAAAAAAAAAATATATATATATATATTGATCCAACGCGAGACGAATAGGGTACGTAAAACACGCACGCTCAGGGTGGATCATCCTTGGTTTTTAGATGAAAATAATTATTGTTCGTTAAGTCGTTGGTATTAAAAGGGATGCAGAGGCTTTTTAATTACACCTTCTCAAATAATCGAAGGTCTGATCGGATGCTTTTTCGAACGAGCGGAAAAATTTCGTTAGTGGCAAATTTCTGTATGAAAGTAAATCGATCCTTGTACCGTAATACGAACGATTTACAAGAGGGTGGAACACCCTGGCCATTCCTAGTTGTTACATCACGCACAGGCTGCAGAAAGACAGCCGAGTTCATCGATCCTAGATCCGATCGATCAGGGATTTCGCACACTCCGTTCGAATCCTTCGCCGATCACCCTCCATGATTTTTTCTTTTTTTTCTCGAAGAAGGATTTGTTGATTTCTTAGACGTTTGAAAGAAATATGGAAAAAGTTGAATCGCTGGATAGACGGATAGACGTAGTAGAAGATCTAGAGCTTCCTTTGGGGGTGGTTCGCGTAAGGTAGTCGAAGGGATCGCAATAGCTGTATAAAGAATTTTAATACTTTCGTCAATGCCAATTGGGATTGTAACGAGAATTCGTGTTCTTATTTTGTTAAAGGAAAATGGGCGGGCACTCGACGCCGATTAATAATAAGATAAAACGATAAAAAGAAAAATTAGAAATTTCACGGGGAACTATAACGAAACAAAACCAGGGTGGTTCGGGATACGTATATTACCGCAAATGGACTTCTTACGGCGACTTTTGTTCAGTTTAATTCGCTGGAGTTTGTACGAGATCTTTGGAAATTGATGATCAGGAATCACGTATCGATATATATAAAACTAATCGGTGTTTATATAAAACTAACAATTTCGTACGGTGGGAAAATTATAAAATTGAATGTTGGACGTTCCGAAAGTTCCTCCTCGTTAACTTTAACATTGTAACATTCTTTTTATTCTAATAAGGGTGATTATAGGATGTAATAATTTTATAAAAGGATATTTAAGCGTAGAACTTGGAAAATACGTGATTCGAGGATTATCGACGTACGATTTCAAGGATGCGAATAGAGTAGAGTGCCAATTAGGGTAGAGCGATTACGAAGTAGTATTAGGTCTTCCCGATAGGGTGAAAGGTCGTGGCTAGGTCGGCTTCCGAGGAAGAATTCACGACGGAAGATTTATTCTTGATCCATATCTAAAATTAATGGAAATGTGAAATTCGAATGCAAATCGAAACTCTCGCGTTCAAATGAAACTTTTAAATTCAAATCCTTGAATTCAGATATCAAGGAGAGTTTTCGACTTAAATCCAAACTTCTAGTTTCAACTTTCGAAGTTCGACGAGTACTGAACATAAATAGAATCAATATAGAATAATGAACGCTATGCGAAAAATCTCTTTATTGGCAGAAGAAAGGATAACGAAACGAGGAAATTAAGAGAAATCTTTCATCGTAGCGCCTGGTGACCGCTTGATTTCGCGATTAGTTGATTCGAGAGTCCAGCCAACCGCGTTTCCGCTCAATACGACGACGTGTCAAAAACGTCGAGCTCGCGTCGCGCCGATCTCTCTCGGGGCATCCACAGAAACATTTTCTATAGCGTCTCGAGCTGCCTTGAACCGAAAGTGCATTAAAAAATCGTCCGCACGACAGCCGATCGGAATTCATTGCGGCTGGGGTCACGATTCCAACACGGAATACAAAAGAGAAACGAGAAAGGATAGAACGTGAGGGGAAAAGGAAAGAATTTAGATAAACTACCCTTAATTCTAAATAACACGTTAGTTAGGTATTTTGTATTTTATAGCGATTGTTGTGATATCGACGAGGATCGAACGATAGCAGTTACGTTTTCACACGAACGAAATATTCGAATGTTGATCGTAATGATAACTTAGAAATAATTGCCTTGTTACGAGTGAAAAATCCGATATTTCGCTTAATCGTATAGCTAGTAGATAGACTATTTAATTGCATATCTCGCGATAATTTGTAATTTAACTAGCAGCGTAGTAATTTATTAAGAGAGTGATAACTTGAGTAGTAACGATCGTCTAGTTGTAGCTATTCGAACGCCAGAGAATAATTTCAACCCTCGAGATCAACGACGCTTTCCCACATACTCAATTCCACTCTATATAATTAACTTTCAACGATACCAACTAGTATTAACCCATCAAACCTTTCCGCGTTGTCTCCCCAAGAAATTCTCGCACGGTGATTAAACCTTCGCTCGATTACGCTCCCCACTCTTCCTTTTCATCCTGTTGTCGCTACCCAAGCTATACCCTGAGTACCATTTATAAAATACCAACGACGCGACACGAAGATTAAAAATAGGCTATTAAACGAGGAAAGGTTCGACGAAAGTGATCCTCAGCCGCAACCGGAATTTCCCACCGGCACGACAGTGCGCACGAGGACTTTTTCTACGTAAGATAGAATATTTCTCTAGTAGAATTTGGGGGCAGGAGTGGGGGGAAGGGGAGGAGGAAGGTTGGAAGGAAAGTCGATGTACGAGGGATGTTTTTCTCGCAGAACAGGCGAGACAAGCTTAATTACGCGACTGACGATCGCGCGTCTCGATCGCAGGAAAAAAATCAGTTGGTCGAGGATGAAAAAATATCGACTGGATATCCCGGGCCACCCACTGTGGCAATTCACCTTGGAAGGTGGATCGGTGAAACGAGAACAGCGATTCTCCGCGGTTCTCGACGAGAAAACTGTGCGAATGGGAGGAAAGGATCGAAAGTCGAGACGTCGTTACTTTTCGTGCAATTAAGCGTTAAAGAGTTAAAAGGAGGGGGAAAAGAACAGAGGAAAGACGGTGGATCGTTTGCGTAGAATTTAAGCTTGCGGGGGACTGAAGACGTATAATATATTATGTATATATATATATTTATATATTATGATATACATATATATATATATATTAATAATATATATAATGTATACATATATTAATAATATATATAATATATATATATATATTTCTATATATATAAAACATGTAAACGCGTAGCTAACGAACGATTAACTTAGCGAGCACTGATTAACGAGACGAGAAGAAAAGATTGTTTTTGATTCTTCTATTCTTGTTTTTTTCGTTGTTGGGGGTGTGTGGTTAGGGGGTGTGTTGCGAGGATTCAATAGATGAATATAGAACGCACGAGCATGCGAAGTGTAAGTTCAGCTACGAAAATAACGATAACAATAATATTAATAATAATAATAATAATAATAAATAATATATATATATAAAGTTTAACGGTACTTAACGACACACTGGTAATTGTAAACGACGAGAAACGGCGATGAGTAACATAGTGCGATTATTACTACCTATTATTACGGCAATACGATGATATACATATATTATAATGATGAAATACAATGATATATTTATCGAATATTTATTAAGCAAACGAGAATAGCACACATTGTGTAGTATCGGTTGTACAAAGTAGGCAACGAGGCGAAAACACGCGAGCGATTTGTTTCGTTTTTTCGAAGATAGTATCGAAACTCTCAGGGGTCGTCGAGGCTTGGCGCTGTTAGGAGGTCGCGATTTTCATAGTTTTATGCCTCTTCTGACTTTAAAGACAGAGATCCAAAATATACATTTATAACATACGAATTTGGAATATTTCATTTATTCCACCGGTAACTTGCGACTTTCTTTCGCGAAACGCACAACATTCTACGATTTGGCGATTCCTGCGAGAGGCACGATCGTCATTTTCCTACTGTTAAAAACTCTTAGTTTACTCGCGCGCGACCCTTAACGCTCCAAACCGAGCGTCCCCCAAAAAGGCGAGCAGACGACTAAAGAGCACGAAAGACGCGACGTGAGGAAGAAAAAGAAAGGGAAGAAAGAGGAAGCCGAGAACGCGAACGTTCGATCACCGACGACGGTGGTCGGAGGTTCGCGTATATTTTCGTCTCACGATCCTTTTTTTACGATTGTGAACGAGGTTCATGTTATATATCAGGGATTAGACTAAATAGTATAACGATACGCTGCGAAGGAGGTGGCAAGAGAAAAAAAATACGCGACAGAAAGGAGTACGCGAGAGGCAGAGAGCACGGCGAAACAGCAGAAAAACGTTAAGAGACGAGAACGAATGAAACGGGAAAAAAAAGCAACTAAATAAAGGAGGAAACCGAGGATGGTTGGCCTTTGGGAAAGGCAGAGCGAGGGAGAGGGCTGTGACGAAGGTGGCGCTTGTGATAACTGGAAGAGTCAGACGCGTTAAATTAGATTTCTCTATTCAAAGAGTGGCTAAGGAGATTTTAATTATTCGCTTGAGAAATACACTCTGCGAAATGATTCTTCTTTTTTTTTTTTTTTTTTAATACAGAGCTTCGGACTCCCAGCTTTGTTGACTTTTGCTGAGACAAAAATACGTATTAACGACGATATATTTCGATATTTTAAACATTGGTAATGTTTACAATTGATTGGTCGCGTATAGTTGGTCTATCGACCATTAAGGATCAAACAAAGCATAGATCTAGCGTTGATATTAACAAAAGAAAAAACGATCGGCATATCCATTATTACTTTAACAAATTCGCAATTTTCCTTCCAATTCGGATAGTTAGGGAAAACGAATTCACGGAAAGCCATTTCGAACAGCGTTTGTTAACGTTTGTAAATCTCTGTTTCCATTTATTTATAATTGGCTATAACTGTTTGTAATTACACTTCTCCGAGAAACGCCCGAAGAGACGATAAGTACGATCGACCAGCCCTCTTTCCATAGAGACGATCGATCATCGAATATTAATGCTTAAGAGAAACCAAAGTTGTGATAAGCGTGACGGGACTCGAAACCATGGACGATATCGAGGACATTTTTAGAGGACGGAGGAGAAACGAGAGAAAGAAGGGGAAAAAAAGGAAAACGGAGAAACGTGCGATCCGGGATGCGTGAAACGACCTGGACTCGCGAACGGAGCTGGCAACCCTCCGACGAAGGGACACTGACAAGGGAGAGGCTTCTTTGTCACCTTACCGCGCCAATTATACGTTGTGTCCATACTGTCTCAATTAATATAATGTATTATATTATATATATAATATATATTATATATATATATCCGACAATATTGATTATTAAAAATTCTTAATATATAAAAGAGGAGAAAAAAGAAAAGAGTAAATGTGAATGTTGGCCGAAAATTTATCCCCCTTTTGAGTTGTTCCGAATTTCACTTTCACGCGTCCGTATATAATTTCAAGTATGCCGCTTTGAGTAGCCTGATTTCCAAAAATATCGATCAAGATACACGTTCGACGATCTTTTCTATGTTTTATTGATTTTCGCGACTATTCTTCTTTTACCTTTCTTCTTGCTTTTCTTCTTCTCGCCCCCCTAGCTTTCTCTAATCCGAAGCTATTCTTGTAAAATCTATTGTTCGTCTTATATGTAGAGCCGAAGGAAGCAATGGGATAGAGAAAGGAGGCTCGGGGTGAAAAAGTGAAGTACAATTTATTAATAATATACGCAGCCATTTTCGACGCTCGGTGCATCATTGCAAAGATGATCGAAAACAATTAGTACATTTGGTTACAACCGTATCGGAAGCGATTCATCGCGACTATCTTCTTTACGTTCTACGTATGTATATAAATACCTCGTAATTAAAATATAGATATATACATATGTATTATATATATTATATTTATATATATATTATATATATATATATATATATATATATACATATATATATATTATTATATATATATATATGTATATATATATATATCTGTACAACCTGGACATACGCGTCTACAAAATAATCTTCATTTAATCGCTAATTTTCTCCTTTGAATTTATTCGTCGTTAACCCCTTGTGGTCCGCTACTTTTGTCTTTTATTTAGAAAGTGTCCGGAAAGTGTTTCGTTGTCGGAATTGATTTAAAATATACGAAAAAAAAAAATTAAAAGGGCAGAAAAAGAAGAATGCTATTGCAGCGAAGAATCAGACCGCAAAAGGTTAAAGAATCGTGGTGCACGTGGAATCGAATTGTCGAACGAGCTAGCCAACACTGACGTGAGAAAAGAAGAAATGCATTTTGGACGAAATTCGAGAGGTACAGTGGTTCGTTTAACGTGGATCGCAAGGTAACGTCGTTCTTTCTCTGTGATATGTCGGTCCTGAAAGTCGAAAAATACAAAGCGACAGCGCGGCGGTTAATTCAGCGGATTCGCTACGTTCAACGAACGATTTTAACAAAATAAAAAGAAGAAAAGATTCAAAGTATCACAGAACTAACGAAACGTTATAAACAAAAGTGAAATTTCAACATAGTTCTTTTAACGATATAAAAACGCAAGATTGGCCCTTGGGGGAAATCGTTGATCGTACCACGAAAATAGTCTTCTCTTTTTCTTTTTTTACAACTTCCTCTCTTCGGCGGAAATTGATGCATAGGCGAGGGAAACTTCCGTCCCTTGACAATAAACAAAGCTGCAGGAAACGGAAACCAAGGACGGAACACGTGTGCTTCGATGTGAACGCAACGGACTTGAAATGATCGAACGGAAGTTTCCACTCGCCGATCGCGTCTTCGCTTACAAACGAACCATTTCACGGGGAACGGTCCTGCTTTCGAAAGTACCAACGAAACTTCTAACACGTGCAATACTGCGTTGACGAGTTTCTCCCTTACAACTAACAATTCTCTATTGTTGTAACACGCATCATCTTTCTTTGCAATCTATAAATTTTCAGGTCGAGAAAGAAAGACGAAGATTAAATTATAATAATCGAAGAGATGCATCGTTCTCTTTTCAATAAATTTTTATATTTACACTCTTCCTTCTATTTGGGCCATCTCAGCTATTTCAATATTAAATATATAAAAATATCTTACTTCTAGCAGATTCTCTCTAATTTCCGATTATCAACAAAAAAGGTAACTTAATTCGTAAGCTCTTAAAATTTTAACACGTTGGCTGTCACGCGAATTTTACATATTTTTCCCAGGGGAGGCGGAACAGATTTAAATATACAATACCATACTTTTACTCTGGCAATGTTGTCTAAATCCTTCGCGTCGTTGAAAATCCCTTATTATCGCATGAAATTTATCTTACTTTGGTCGTTCTAGAAAATTTAGTAAAAAACACGCGTCACCGATGTCAACGTGTCAACAATATCCACATTGCTGATTATTCCAAATGGATCGTAGATCAAATGTTCGAAACCATATTCTATTCGCTCGCTTATGAACGCTAACCGTCCACATTATATGTATCGTCATAATCACAAATAAAAAGAGGTAACTAACTCGACATGCTAGTGCATTTCTCACTATAGAACCGGTCGATGGCTCGCACTAAAGCCGATCTTCACACAGCTTATTTCCTATGATTAAATAAATAGATCAAAATACTTGTCCCGGTAAAGTAAATGCCGCTCTATTCTTCTTCGAAGTATCTAAGCTTAACCACTAATTGCTATGATCCTCGTCTCATTTTCTCTACATCTACGGATGCAGCTTTCTTAAAATCGTGCTCGTTTCACGAAAATACATGTGTTCTCTTTCTCTCTTTTTCTCTTTGTCTGTACAGGTAGTCAGCCATCTTGGGCTTCGTAAAGAAAATATCGCTAGTCTAATGCTATCGACGACGAAACGCTTGGATCACAAAGATATCAGTTTAGTCAAAGTGTCTTTGCACGTGTTTGGCTGACCGTTCGATGTCTTAAAACGTTTCTCACAGGATATAGTTATTTTAGAAAACTTTAGGAGGTTTTTGGAAAGTTAAAAACTGATCGATCGTTCGTTATTGGAAATCTAGCATTGTCATAGGCGGCCAGAGTCGGAAAATTGTCTGAAAATTAATCGAAATTAGCAAGCTCCATTGGATTCTAAAGCTAAGCTCAAACTCAAGAAACCGATTGACTATCCCGATACCTTAAACAGTTCCAAGCGACGCTTCGTCGATTCTCTTACGATTTTCTTATTTTTCTCGATCGCGAACTCGCAGCACTTAAATCACTTTTCTTCGTCTCTTTGGCTCGTCCTCCGGGTGAAAAATATATAATAAAGCCTTGAGGACGACGCTCGTATTATACACTCTAAACGAATTCAATCGAGTAACTTAAGCGCCCTAACGGTAATATCTTTAGAAATCTCATTCAGAGAAGAGTCCATCCATGCACCGAATCTACGATAATCGCATCTCAAGTGTATGTGTGTATGTGTATGTCTGTGTGTCTGTGTGTATTTTAAGTACGAAAATGCGCAACCAGTGCAACAACATTGGGAAAAGACCGGAAAAACCGGCCACCGTTATACAAAATTCTGTAAGTACATTTTATCGGCTGAGCCGCAGCGTAGTGGAGACATCCACGATGGAATGTTCGACGATTACGGGCTATAATTTAACAATAAGAAGGGGAAAGGGGGGGAAGGATTGGCCGAGTATCGCTGTGTATGGTCCCGCATTCTTCGTGGTCTTCGTGGACGTTGACATCTTTGTTGGAAGTTTCAGACCCTAATTCGAAGAAATACCGGACAGATAGGCGTAGCTTTGATTCGCGTCGCACGGGGTATTTCGGTAGAAAGCTCCGCTGTTAGTCGGACGCTCGAACGACGGCGATATCTTGTGAATTGCGGCGTCATGGACTATTTAAGATATTCAATACTGCATGTTTTAAATGTTTCCGAATTTCAAATTTTTCTTTCAAAAAGTGTCGAATTCTTCAATTTCCTCGTTACCAATTCTACAACTTTCATACATTGGCAAACTTTGAAGTATAGATTTAACGATACTTTTCACACAGTTTATCTGTGTTTCGCAGTTACAAACGTTTCTTCGTGCTTACGATATACTCAGTTATCTTTGGAGATGTCGTCGTCGTGCGGGACAATTGTTCGCTGTTCTCGCGCGCCACGCGCCGATATCACGGTAACGATTAATTAGGGCAAGTCGAAGGAACTATGCGATTTGAATGCCATCGTGTTCGCTCGGAAACACTCGTTCGTCGTTCTCTTACTTTAAGCAACGCAACGTCGGTGATCAGCAGATCGACTACTACTCGCCACTAACAGAAACAGGTCCGGCCGTGAACTGGTTCCTGGGCTCGTCTCGTGAATATGTTCACTAGTTGGCAGTGTACCCTGTCGATAAATCACACTAAGTCAATTACAGTTGCTCGCATTAATATTCGGACACGGCACTACCTCTGTATTTGTCGACTCGCGTAACAGGGAATGATTCAAATATCGTGTTACATTTATTCCACGAAAATATGCATCTCTTGTGCAAGGCAACAAATTGAGAGACAGTGATGTGCCCGAATATTAATGCGAGTAACTGTATACGTTATATGAAATTCTTCGCATAATATTCTCAAATAGGTCGCCCCATTCGTCTTATCCGTATTTCCTTAATCCGAACGATACTGGTACTTTAAACGGCAATTAAAGGTCGATAAAGTATCGGAGATATCAAAGGTCATGAAAGGATAGTGGAAGGTGACGTGTAAACCATCGTAGTGGAAGTGAGCATGAAGAGTCTGTAAATACACGAACGAGTGTTTACCTGATTTTTACATTGGAGCTATCGATCACCTCGCCGTCGCAGTTCCATACGCTCAGGCTCGAGTTTAGATAGCGGTTGTTAATCTCGCTAGTAGACTGCATGTGCAGAGTGGGCAGGGTGCGGAACGTGAACTCCCTGGCTCTGTACACCTCGACGAACGGCAGATCGTACTGGGGAAAGCAAACAGACTAGCTAGAGATCAATTCGAACGATCGTTCACACATTTTCTAATACTTCTGAGATAATTAGCCAACGCTGTAAATTGAATTTTGAAATATGGCTTAGAATTTTCGGAATTTAAGAATGCAAGATTTGCCAGATAAAGGGTTTACGTGTAATCGTATGTTCGTAGAGAGAATCAAGAATATAATATATTCACACACCAAAGTCTTCTGTTTGCTGGACAACCTCAATAACATTCTGATATTGTTGAAAAGCGAGGTATGTCGGACGAGAATTACATCTACGCAACCGTCTCCGACATGACAGTGGGGGCTGAAGCCCATGGGACTCCTGGAGCAACCACAGGCGAGATTCGCACCGTTCACCATGAAGAATTTGCCTCTGATGGTCATCCATCCTGAGATAGATTCAAGATAAATGAAAGATAAGTTCAAGTTCGAGCAATTAGATATCAAATAATAATAATTAGACTACGGATTTAAAACTACGGATTTCTACGCAATTTAAAAGTGCAAAAATATATAAAATACCTAAAGTATAATACTCTTTATAGGTGGTGGGTAAAACAGATCTCTACTTAAATGCTATTCGTTCAATTATGTTCATGACAATGCAAATTCGCATAAAATTCGACAGTTTAATAATGACAATGGACAACTAACTGGTTATTTCTTTATCTGGAATACTGTTGTGCATATGTTGCAGGCATCTGGTGCAGTTTTTTATACATCTTGTACTGGTTGCTGGATGGCAGGGGTCCGACAGGAGCTGGATCTCACCTTCGTAACCTTTATTCGCGAGGATCTTCTTGAAACCTGAGTTAAATTCGAGGTATCCACTGTATTATACATTTTTTAATAGCCTTTCGATAATTTTTAAAGAATATTAACATTATATGCCGTTAGGCGGATATGACATCGCGACAATGACGAGGGAAAAGATGTACCAACGTGGAACACAACGAAAGAAGAAGAAAAAACATGTGATTAAATACATGTTATAGGATATATCGTAAGAAAATTATTGTTCAAAATTATGGAATGTACGATACTTCTTATGGCTAACAAAGGGTAAAAGGAAGGTATACAGTGCGTACTTGTTTAAATTTCTCTCTTCTGTTAAAATAAAACCATTAAACAAAAAAAAAACTCCGAGGCAGAACAAATTTAATGAAATTCGAAACAAAAATGACGTGAGATTCCAGGAACTATGATCCTTGTGTCACCTCCTCGGCTATCATATTCCCCTGATACCATTTTTCGATTTTAACAAGAGTTTGTTTTGAATAAGTGGAGAATCGCAAGGAAAATATGATGTACTCGTCTGAATACGTTAAATACCTTTATTTCATTCTGACTTCTAGCAAATACATTGCTATATAGAATGTTACAAATATATAACAAACTTTTATAGTGTGTAATATAACAAATTCCTATCGCGTATAATATAACACTATCTTCAAATAGTTTCTTGCGGTAGTGTTCTTTACTGACGTTTCCTGTAATAAGGAACACACACACACACACATAGTATGATACTATCTAAAAGTGAAACTAATCGTTACAATCACTTTATAAAACAGAGTAAAAACATGTAAGAAATTAGTAATTGAAATAATATACACAAATCTAATACCTTCGACTAGTTATTAATATATCTAGAACAATCTACTGAAACGTCCATACTTTACCACACAGCTAATTAAATACATAACGAAAACCAAATACTTACCTGCACGAACAGTTGAATTTGCTCCTATACCCTGCAATTTTTTACTTTGCCGCGAGAGTACGCACTACAGTGCGCTCTCAACTAGCGCCATCTTCTTAAATTACTTCAACTTCCATCGCGTATTCATAAAAATCTCTTAAAACACTTTCGCGAAGCGTTTCGTCTCGAGGCGTATCTCTATATGATACTTGTCGTTCCCGTTCATCTTCTGTATTTTTTTTGTACGCATTCTTTTGGTGGTTTGTCGCTGACTACATCAAACAAACGTACGTCCTCACATCGGCCGATATAGAAATTTATACAAGAGATACTATTCAAATGAAACACCGCCTGTTCTCTGCCATCACTTTCTCCCCACTCTCACGAACTCGCACGTGTTCCCGGAAAGCTAGAACAAATCTAGTTCACCAACCTTCCGGCTTAAAGAAACTCGTAAATCGTTTTACGGTCGTACATCCTACTTCCTACGCTCATACTTTAAACTGCACGATACAAAATAACTATACTTTGCAATTTCCTTCACTTATTGGCCTCGTTCCTTCATCCCTAGCGGCTATAGTTTGCTTGTCATTAGCTGACAGCTTGTTACGACTTATAAAACTATCTCTACCGTTAAATGTGTCCCTTACCCTTGCAAACTTTGTTCTTTACTAGCTTGCGGTTCGACCTTTATCTTTGGCATATACATCCTACCTTTAGCCTTGGAAAAAAAAGAACCAAACCCTTATTCATTCCTTAGCCATTCCGTTCGATTGTCCTCCAACGTTTTGAAACATAGAGTATCTAGTATCGTATTAAACACATACAAACGTAACAAAATTACTAGAAGTATGAAAAAAATACATTCATCGAATAAGAACAAATTCTAAGTCACGCGCGTGAAAAATCGTTTTTGTTAGATTACGCTAGACCTAATCAAAAAATCATGAACTCAACAAAATGATACTACACGTGACACAAAAGACCGTTTAATTCCATTAAAAAACGTTCAACCATAAAAATGGTCGAGAACATTTTAAACTAGCCAAGTCTTTTCACTAGACTACGTCAAATACAGTTACATTAATATTTCCACTATCTCTGTACTTGTCGCATTGCATAAGAGGGGATGATCTAAATTTCAAATTATCTTATTTTCACAGTACACTAATGTTCGGACGTTCGTTTACGTTCTGCAATCTTGTAATTCTTAGTAACAGTTCGAACCGCGAAATACATTTATTTTCTACAATTATTTCGTCCGATTAACGTTAGAAGAAATTATCACCAATATTTCTCTAACACGCCAAGAAGTTTAACTTGTCGTGAAAAAGAAAGAATGCTGGTTTCCACGAAAGACAAGTTGTACTCTGCCATAGAGGAAAGTATCGTGAAATTGCACAATGACGACTAAACTGCGGATTTGTATGCACTTATGGGAAATCAGAAAGTACAGAATTACACAGGCATTCGCGCGTAGTATGAAACAATATAAAGAATACCCAAAAGAAGAAACGGTAGTTTCTAAAGTATTTGGCAGGTAAACCAATTTTCTATCTTTTAACTTATATACTCGAAAGTATGAAGTTGCATAAAAATTCGCAGTCTAATCGCGAGTATTAAGACCGCGCCGAATTTAAGAAAAAAGAGGGAAACTACTTTTTCGTTAAAAATTTATGACGCGATTGAACGTCGTTGTCAGCAAGAGATTATTTACGTATTTTCAAGCTACGGTTAATGGCTCGTATTTATGTCGAATAAGCAACGCAATAAGTACCTGATACAGTGTCCATTATAAGTAACCGTATAAAGGACACGATGAAAGAGATAAACCCATACAACTACCACCAACGCACAAACAGCTCAACAATAAAACTTTAATCCCTTCTTTGAAGGAACAGGTATTTTACTTACCTGAGTAATCGTATCTCTGGGGTCCCATCCAACGAAACTTTTCACTGTCCCGTATCACGTCGCCCAGATATCCGTAACTGAGCATGCTGGCGTATAGCCTGAGCAACGACTGGTCGTTGTGCACGGAGGAGACGTCGAGGCCAGTGCTGTCGCCAAAAATGATATGTATCGTCGCCGTCTGCACATCGGTGGTTCCATGAAGGCTGTACGCGATCGTGTCGGTACTTCCGCTGGGTATCACCCCGATCGGAAGTCGAGGAGTCGGTAGATTCACTTCTGGATTATTCGGATCGATTTGACGATCCCTCGAGGTCCTCAGTACCAGGCCGTTGATCACCTCCGCGACAGTACCGTCTCCGCCGATGCATACTACCGCCTGCGACAAGCGAACAAGATTGAAACATTCCTATACAAAAAAGATTTGATCTTCTTCGTCGATTTCATTGCTCGGCACGGCACGGTCCTCGCGCCGTTATTTTAGATATTGCTTCGGGAAATTTCTATCTGTTGGAAAGTTCTATACAACTTAAAACTTTTTAGGGAAGTGAAAGAAAAATGACAAAGACGATTATGCGGGAAATAGAAGAAAGATAGAAGGTGCTTTGTATAAAAAGTTTCTCCAGATACATTGAAGGGGAGAGGAAGAAATTTGGTGGAAGGTGTTCTAAAGATACATAAGCGATAAAAGGAAAAGAAATTCGTTTCGTAGCCGTGAAAGCTTTGACAACGAAATAAAAAATGAAACTTACATGGAAGTCAGTCAAATCGACGGTTAAGAGGATATCACGAATATGGCCAACCCTCTCTGTGACTAGTATCTTCGCGTCAATGCCAGCAATAGTCATTAGGGGCTGTACATCCTTCTCCCAAATCTTCAAACCTTTTTTCTTCCCTCCAAACGGGTTGATGAATAGTAAAATCTTCCTAGGACGATGGGTTAATCCTATAAACCAGTAATTTGCAATTCTCCATTACAATAGTTACGCGATCTTTGAAATAATTTATTTTTCCTGCAGATGTGAATGTAACGGTCCAACGTTTATTAAAGAGACTAAATTTGTTTATTGAGCGAAGGATAGCGTTTTTAAAGTAACGCAACGTAGCAAACAGGAAACCGGATCAATACCGTGACCACTGTTTCTCCCAACAAAGATAGACGAGGAAAAGATCGCGTCACACGCACGGCGAAGAACCACCCTGTTGTATTTCCGTTCTACCCACGTTTCCCCCAGAGAGAATGTAGTTCGAAGGTGGCGTTTTGATTGTTTGGAAAGGACGATAAGTTCGTTGACACGATATTAGGAATATTACGAGATAGGCGCGCACGAATATCCACTCGTCGATTAGTTATAGTTTAACTCTCGATATATCATTCTACGTACACAGATATACATAGTGATCGTACTTAATCGATAAACGCTTCATTAGGATAAAAACTTTTAACATTCTGGAATTGTATTCGATAAAGAAAGTATTTGGTAGAAAGATATCGCATAGGCAAAATAAACATGATTACTACGATCACTGAAAGATAGTTCGTCGTTTATTATTTATTAGATCGTAGATTCGTACGCATTCGTGAGAAATTGAAAAGAAATGAAAAGCGCACAGGAAGCTGATAATATGCAAAATATATAAAACGTCGAAAGTGTAGTACTTTTTAAAAGATAAAACAGTAAAAAAAGTAAAACAGTCCGTCTGTGTTTAATTTTTCCTTTCTGCCAAGCTAATTCGGTTGATTAAGCGGTTAATAATAATCAAAAAATATATGTATATTTTAGAGCGATTTTTTTTTCACGAACACGGATTATGTGTATTTTAGGATACATTCTTTCCCTTATTCTTTAGCACGTGGCCTTGAAACGACTCGAGAAGAAATAAATCTCTGATCCAATGTGGACAATGAAGCGGAAAGTTAGAACTATCGGCTTAGACCTTGAAGAATCACCGTTAGAGTTATTAATCGTGCACGGAACTGGTTTCTTCGGAATAATCGCCGTAAGCTGTTTTGTTTTCTGAAAACTCACGACATGTCCTTAGACTTCGACGATGCTTTCTCAATCCCTCCAAGGAAGCAATCCAAAGAGCATAACATACAGTATATGAGTGTTAAGTAAATCAAGACGGTTTTCGGCGAACATCGTGGTTCTTCGACCTAGAAAGAAACGCTGAGATATTTTCATAACATCGGATTAATTTTTCGGGACGAATCGTGAAACGTAAAACACGGATTCACCGAACCAATACGCAAAATGGTCCTACTTCCACGAGTCCAATTAAAACAAGGAAATCACACGACTAACAATAAATTCCAGAGGCGATTTCAAAGGACAAAGTCCGTCGCATCTTTCTCTATTTCCTCGTTTATAGGAAATTCATTTAATAGAAATTTATAGAAAAGTCTTTCAGATTCCGAACGGTTTCAAACGATAAGCAAATGAATTCGATTTTCTATCAAACCTCGACTCGAGTGAAAATGTAGTGGCAAATTAGAAAATCTAAAATTACGTTAGGTCGACCTTATAAACCCACGACATCGTCGGATCACGAACTTCGTAGAAACATGGAAATTTTTCCTGCAATTATTTATCCTAAAGCTTGGGTGTGTAGACCAAACTCGACCAACCCTTATCGGCCACTAACTATAAACGTAATATAAACTCTGCGTAACGATAGGCTAAACTTATCAATGGAGACACTTATTTCGAGCGTCGTTATTAATAAATGCGAACACCATGCGATACACCCACTCCGTGCGTCAATCGCCATTCCAGACGCTCTTCAAACACGCAACGGCTAAACTGTAGCGACGTGAAAGGCGGTAGACTGAAAGAGCGGTTTGTTTAAGCTACAGAAACTACACGTGTATATCCTGCAGCTTTTTATTCGCTGAATGAGCATGACGTAAAAGCCTAAGAGGCGTAGATACGCGAGGGGAAAGAATCGTGAGCGCGAATAGGGAGTTTTATAAGGTGAAGTATCGTTTTGTGAGGTGTCGTGGCATGCTGGTCGATAAAACTGCAACGCTTCCACCGGTTTCTCTTCCTCCTCGCATCCTGTTTCTACTGATCTTTGAGCCGTTTGTTCGATTAATATGTAAAATTCACCTGGCGATCAACGTCCTGAATGTCTTCTCGAAATAAACTTGGATTTTTTAATTACTTTAGACTCTACTAGATTCTACTATTGGATTTTTATAGACTCGAACTCGTAGGTCCTTCCGGACTAGATTTTTGAATTCATCTTCGCTAAGGTTCTTCGATACTTTTCAGCTTGATTTTTTTACTCTATTTGAGAATAAAATACAGTAGCCATAAATAAAGCAAACTCGTCTAATTTCATAGAGAAATATCGCTAAAGGAAAAGCTAGTACATTCTTCGAGGAACAGAGATACAGAGGGATTTTTGTATTTTGAGTGCTCTTTGAGAAGAATTGCAATTACAGTAGAGCGGGTATACATTTTGCAACGTAGAATACAATATCCTTGTATTCCTTATACAAAAATGATATACAAAGGCAATCGCGATGGATAAAGAAAGACGAGTTTTTAATTACCATAATTTTCCTCTAATTATTGATTATTATCATTTTAACGATATTTTAACGTCGGTGCCTCGCAAGAAACAAAGCATCGGAGTACGAAACAACGAAACCGAAAGTGTCTGTCCCAATAAATTTACAGATCGTTTTACAACTAGATACAGATCGAATGCAAGTATTGGATGACTGATCTCTACACCTGTAGGAAATCACTGGCAATCTTTCTTCCCTGGTTTTATTTTTTTGTTCTCTACAAGCGAGCAAAAAGCATGCCTTAATTACGCAGCCTTGATCCGTAACCAACGACCTAGTTCCAACATATGCCGTGTTTAATCCTTTCTACTCGTTCGCGAGGAAACGCAACGCCGTACACAAGAATAAACGTCGAGCAGAAACATACGGTATTTCGCAAATTATTTCGTACATGTAGACAAATATTATTTCATTTTCTTGGAAAGCGAACTACGTTCTTAAAGGGGATGCTCGTAATAATCGATGCTACTTCAATTCTAGTTCAAATATCCCTCTCTCTCTCTCTCTCTCTCTCTCTCTCTCTCTCTCTCACTACTAGTTCAATTATTTAAGCAACGCGCGACGACTATTTCCACGATTCGAACATAGAAAGGAAACAATAACGCAAGCGAGCGGCACGGTTCAACTTTCACCTACTTTTCCCTTTATTTCGTATCTTCGCGCGCGATATTATTAGCACAACCGATCGATCACGTGTGGTTAACACTGGAACTATCAAACGCAGCAAAATGACAAATTTCCTCTTCTCTTTTTTTATAATTCCTAAAAACATATACGCAGGTAATATTGTCTTTTTACTCAGACGGAGACGTAATTGCACACGTCTATTTATTTTGATTAACGCCATTTGAATTACAATGATTTGCATATAGAATATTTAGATACGTATTTGCAGACCGGTAGTTTTAGTGTCGAGGATTTTCCCGCTCTCGGTTCTATTTTCTGTTTTTCCCTTTGCTTTCCATAATTTATAATCGGAGACATCATGCTTGCGTAAGTCATTAGCGAGCACTAGGCAGCTATAGGGATTCCACGAAATCTCGTCTCGTTACTCTTCCACTTCATTGTAAGAAAATCTATTTTCAGAGTCGGGATAATTAACAGTGAATTATCGTGTCGTGGAGCGACTCTACTGAACCGGACAACGATACGTGCAACAGTTTTGGTTACTAGTTATCCGAGTAGCTGACTCGCGAGCAATAAGATCTGTTCGGACGATGCTTTCTCGACGAACGTGTAGCTTCATATTTCATCAAAGGGACATTGTTTGCACGCGGATATCTAAACCTCGACAATTCGCCGATCTTCTCTCGCTCGAATCGGAAAAACGAACACGCCGACTGCCACGATGATTCTCGATGACCCACCATATTGCTAAATATCAGGTTGTCCGGAAAGATTCTTTCGTTTTGCAAGGAAATAACGGATGCACCACGTTCTCTGTTTTATATTATTTTTGTCGAATCACGTACGATCGTAATAATAGAAATAGAAGAAAATGGATCGTACACGATTGAGTAAAATAATATAAAACGAAAAGAAGTTGTGCGTCTATTATTTCATTACAAAAGGAAAGAAACTTTCGGGACAACCTAATATCACTAAATGTCTTGGAATAATTAACATAAGAGAAATTTCGTGGACTGAAAAACGATGTGAATGACCTTTATACAATCTCTTGGAAAATGAAGCATGCGAATGTAATACTTCGCGCGAATTAAATACTACGATGTAGTATATTTCAAGCGATCGTGGTTCCAGGGCAAATTAGATATTACGTAAAAGTCGGGAGGCAGTGAACGTGTTAACGAAGGGTCCGATATTTCAATTACAGAAAATTGCACGTTACGGAAAATACCAGGCGATGTACCACGATAAGAGAATTGATCGATGAAATAACAAGGGATGAAGAAAGACTGAAGCTCACCCATGAGGTAATTTCGGATGGTTTTAACCCAGGAGGCGACTTGCCTAGGGTCGGTGTGGCTCATCGTCACGCTGTGATGGCTCCATTTATTCTTTGGTCCACGTACAGCGTAGTGGAGAATGAAATTCGTCGGGCAGACGGTGGGCGAGGTAGGCGACGTTGGAGGCGGTTGTTTCTCCTTCAGGTTCACCCCATGTATCCAATCATCCCCGTAACGAACGGCGAGCACGTCAGTCATCGGTAGTGTCCATCTCGCTTAAAAAAGGAAAATTTTCCTGTGACTTACTTTACCTTCTGATCGCGTTAATTTGGAAAAGTTTTCTTCGTATTAATCGAAAAAACGATTTTCTAATTGGATTACAAAATTACTTTTTAAAATCGATAAGAGTATAGAGAGGGAAGCTTCTGATATTTTATTCCCGTTAACTTTGGAACGACAAAGCTTGAACAGCGAAAATAATCCACTAAACTAAAGACGATCGATATTGGTCGATTCGTTTGTTCCAGAGCAACGATTATAACTGTCGCTTTTTCTATGCATTCGTTCCACGGTTATATAATAGATGAAAACGAAAAGGATTACGCGACGAAAGAACGTACTCGGCTAGAAACAAAGCGACTCGGTTTACCGGCTCTCTGATAGATGCCATTTAATATTGCAACGAAGTGACAAGAACAAAGCTGCATAGACCGTTCAAACAATACGATCGTTTTGCATAATTGAACGTAGCGATCTAGCGTTAGTTCTTCGTCCACGAAATACGTAGTCTCTGAAATCTAATCGATAATCGCTATGGAGTAAAAAAAAAGTGGCAAGAAACCGTCCAGCCATCGATCGATCGAACGGAACAGTTTCTAGAATCTAGACAATTTGATCGACCACCGTGACCACGTTCTCATTCGGAACCTGAATTACAAGGTGTGATTTTATGGGTTTGATTTTCGCCGTGATTATCTTATTTTTCTCGTCGGAGATTTTCAAATATAATCGAACAAAGAACATTTAGGCACTTGTTTGCGTTGTACGTAACTAGATCAAGGCGACGCGAAGTAAGGAAGATTACCACAGGCAAGATAACCGAAAGACAAAAGATAATCGACTACGATGTTGTCACGTAATAAATGACGAGGTAAAAAAAAAAAAGAGAAAAAAAGGCGAATGAGCAACAGCACCTTGGTTCGCTTTATTAATTGACAATTCGATTGTAGAATACAGACTGATTTTTTAACTAAAGGACTGGGGGTTTTATATCTTCATTATGATTCGCATACCTTATGGGTGGGAGTTCGGTTATTGTTTTATTCCCATCGCTATCGCATACCTAAGTGTTATCGGCATATCCGGAAGTCAGCAGATATTTGGCTCTTGGTTAGCGTCAGTAAGATATATCTGAACGTTACAATGTCCGTACAGGAGAGCCGACAGACACGACCGACACTCCATGAAAACGATAAAACATCGTGAAGTGCGCGAAAGGAAGTCGATGGCGTATTTTCTCGTGATTTCAGCGCGATTTTTGCGAATTATCTAAATATCCTTCGGGAAAAAATTCAGCCGACGAATGTAAACTCCTGTGAAAATCCTCCGGTATTACATTTTTATTAGAGAATCTGTGTCTATTCTTTATCGAGTCGTTTGATATACGTCATTTTTTTTTAATATTCGCTTTGCTAAATAAAATGTTTGCGAATTTAGCGTCGATTAACATTTGCAAATTTTCAGGCAAATTTTTACCGAGAAAAATGGAAAAATTATTGTAAACATTTGTTTAATATCGATAATATTGACAAAATTAATTGTTAAACTGTATTAGCGTGAAGCGTGTGCCGTGTTTCTTGAAAAAATTAATATAGAATAATAGCGTTATTCGTCGGTCGACTTTTGTTAATTCCTTTGAAAATTGTTGGCTTCGATCGTTCCATATGACACAAGAATTCCACTAACTTTATGAAACAGCGAATTTCTTTCAACCGACCGAAATCCTACTATCGACAAACGGGACAGCTGTCGTTCAAAATGACGATGTTATATTATGCACGTATACATAACCGACGATAAAAACACGGGGATGAACTTAAAGTAACTAGATAACGAAATTACGTAAATGATAACGCGTTGCAATGCCATAGTTGTAATGTATCCATATTAGCCGAGTTTCGATATTCCTTGAGCTGTGGTCTGGACGATTGTAGGAAAAGTTGATAGATAAATAGAAATAGAGAGACAAAATATTTCCTAAATCGTTTGTAACTCGTTAGAAATTTGTCTCTATTGAAAAGAAAGGAAAAGAAGAAATTGGAGTTAAAAATAGCAGAGAGAAGAAGTTTCGAGAGTTCGAAATATTTCAGACACTGACTATTGTATAAGAGCACGTACTACACCGAAGTCTCGCAGGATCGATTTACGACGTTTTCGTAAGTTTCGAAATTCAATTGTCTAATCGATTGCTAAATCAATCGAGCACAGAGCAAAACGTCTCAAAATGTTCCATATTTGAAACGTTGTATAAAAATTCCACAGATTCTTCGTACTATAATATTGCTAAAAAATGTCCTACGGAATAATATTTCCGTGAAATATCCTTATCCTAGAATAGAAAAAAATGTTTTCACAACTCACGATGATTTATTAATGTTAAAAAATTGTCGGGGTACATATTTGTCCGAGAATCCAATTCTTTCGTCAATATTTTCATTCAGATATGTAATAAAATCAGAAAATTAAATAGATACGTAATATTTATTTTGTACTTTTCAATTTACGTGACTACAAACATTAAATATTTGTCGGCCAACTTGATCGTCTACTTGATTCAAAAATTACTTGCTTATTATCGTATCGCTTCTTCTTGTCGCTTATTGATAAAGATATTGTAATAACGAGATATCGTGATAAAATATTGCAATAACGATAAATAATCACGTTGCTGTTACGATATTTTTATAGATGGACTAAGTAAGTTTTTAAATAAATCTTCCAATTAATAGGATTCACTGTCCTACGTGATATATATGAGTGACCGAAGAAGCAGAGGCTTCGAGGCCTCTTTAATTGGAGTCTTAATTAGAATTCTGCAGATTGTACCGAGATACGAAATCTGAAATCGCGTTGAAGGGAAATCGAGAGTTTCCTTTATCATCGCGAATGATAGAATGAAACTTTGCTATTTAAAAAAAACGAATTGCGTAACTTCACGTTAAAAAATAAAATGATATCACAGAGAATAAATATCCTTGAATATAATATAATGCAAAATTAAATATCGCTTCGTATATATAATAAAATATAATCTTGTTGCAACGATTGACAAAGTCTTTCAGCTACGCCTACGTCTTCCTAATAATCTGTTAATCCTCGTATTGTGAACACGCAGAGCTGTAAATATAAATCTGCGCTAAAAATATGATGCACATGGCCTATTCGACGCATGATCTAGCGAGAGTATCTTGCACTTTTCCCGCGACACTCGTATCGATTCGTTCCACTTCTCCGCTTGGCTTATCGTATATTTACATATACCAGTCGTTGGTTACACAAATCAATACCCTCTATTTACCATCGTTTGATCCAAAATCCAACAAATCGCCTCTTTTATCTTTCTCCTCTTCTACATTGTTTCCTATATTTCTCGTATGACTTTATTCCTTTGTTTTTATCGTTTTATTATTTTACTTTCCCAACTTCACGCATATACGTCATTTCCTAGCCACGATAAACGGACAAATGAATAAACGACAAATAAATACCAGCACGAGAAGAGCTTGAGAATGTTGAAGGTTAACTAGCGCGAATCACGAGCAGAAAAAAAAATGTTGATACATAATAAAGGAAAAGCATTTCGATTTATTTGATTCTTGTGAAAAGCACTAGAAAATCCACTCTGATCTGTTCTATTCATTCGAAATAGTACTCAAAACGTATGTTGTTTTGAGTACTAAATCAAAACGACTAAAGCATGTGTATGTGATGAAAGCCATCCTACGCCATTTGAAAGAGAAAGAGCTTTTCAAAGAGCGACGTACATAAAAGTGATACGAAACAGGGAGGGCAAGAAGCACGTAATTCGCTAAAAATTAGTTGTTCGCTGCGCTCCGGCCGAAACGGTTAACACAAACAATCTATCCAGGCAGCTGGCTTCGAAATCGTAGAGAGTGTCAAAAATTCCGCGGAATTTTCATACACGCCCACGTGTCTGGCCGAGCCTCGTGATCTAGTGGCTGTTAGGAGTCGCAAAGGCCGCGGTTCTGACCCAGAAACGTATCGAGCCTTTGTTCCAGTGGTTGAAGGGCTTTCCACGCGAAGGTCGTGCCGACAGAAATTACCTTTTCGAAAGGGAACGTCGAGAGAATCTTGATTGGAGCGGAAGTTCGATAAGATGGCAAACGAAGATCGCGAGACGACTTTGTCAAGTGGAAAAACAAACTCGAAAATAAATGCCTGGCCAACGACAAGGTCGACGAGTAGCTAGCCGAGACGTCAAAAATCTTTTAAAACCGGATTATTCGCCTTCCATCACTCAACCTTCCATCGCTCGACCTTCCATCGCTCGACCTTCCATCGCTCGACCTTCCATCGATTCGCCAAAAAAATTTCCATCAAAGGCGAACTTTGCTCCTCACAACGAAACAGCCATCCAAATAGACAGACCAGCACATAAGCTCGATTAGACGAACACGATAATTATCAAAACTGCATAATCATGTATCTTAACGATTCACGTAATTGCAAATGCACGTGCACCGGTTCATAGGTTTTTGCTTCTTAGCTGAATATAGAAAAAGCTGAAGCGAGGAATTAAGAGCGTTATGCGAGCGATAATTACATACAGTATTCTCAGCGGCACCTTATGATTATGTCTATAATATATTTTATACGCTCGCACACACATATTCCTATTAACGAGCAGGAATTGTGTCCAGGATGATCGCCAAAGGGGTGCCGAGAAAACGTTTCGGGAAATCGTAGCTAACAGGAGCTCAAAGTGCACGATAATTCGTATTGAAGGCACGCCGTGTTATTCACGGTCGAGCCTTGATTGCAGTTGTCGGAGGGAATCCGTAATTCGTCCGGGCCGCTCGTTCGCTGCAGCCTGAATTTGTTCAGGTAAATTTAGGCAGCGTCGGTCGTTCACATCGATCTCCAGTCGAAAACCTTCGCGCCAGCCGAAGAGGCTGCGGAAGGCGCCCACTCTTCGCCAAACGGCGAAACCTTTCGCTTCTCTCGCGTTCGCTACGAGCCACGTGACGCTATTATTCTCTAATCGCTTCCTGGACTCTAATGGCTCATACAGATACGTCCAACAATTTAGCCGAGTGGCGAGTAATTTAGTAACTTACTGTGCACACTTAAACTTTCCCTACCACTCGCTACTGAACCGATCGAATTAAACGAAAATAAATGTCAATATCTGCAGCTAGCTGCATGACGCGTCAATGTCATATTTTTGCAAGAATCGGTCGATCCCGGTATCGAGTTTTTAAACAATTGTATTAGGTTGTCCCGAAAGTTTCTTTCCTTTTGCAAGGAAATAATAGACGCGCAACCTCTTTTCCCTTTATATTATTTTATTGAATCGTCTACGATCCATTCTCTTCTATTTCTATTATTACGATCACATGCATGATTCGACAAAAATAATATAAAATCGAGAACGTGGTGCATCCGTCATTTCCTTGCAAAACGAAAGAAACTTTCTACGAAAGATACCTATCTAGGTCAACATAAAAACCACAAGTAGCGTAAGCTTTTTAATTCTTTCTTTTTGTATCGGAGAAGAAATTTGAAACAGCAGAAACTCCTGTGTCAGAAATTATTCGAACACGTATTATATCGCGCATTAACGTGTAAAGATACGTATCTAACGTATCTTTAAGCGACTTAATACCTCAACTTTATTAATACTGACGTTGCTACTTCTTGCACCAAACTACAGACATATTTTGATATATCTGTATTTATCGATTACACTAATCCCAGACGCTTTCTATGCTCTAAATCATTTAGATAGTAGCAAGTGGCTGTTGCTCGTCACGCGACTAAATTGCCGAGGTTCTCGATGATGAGCCTCTAGAGAGTGTTTTCTTCCTTCTTCGATCGAGTATTTTGAACCGGATTATCCAATGGCGAAGAGATTCTAATGCTGTTAGGAATTTTTCGTCGAGTCGCGCCAATCGAAGGGAAAACGACACGACGAAAACTCACGAAAAAGAAAGACCAAACGATTGAACTACTTTCCAAAGTAATCCAAGGTCGAGTGAGTGCGCGAGTGAATGGCGAAAAAAAGATAGGCGGTAGCTCTTGGTCGTGCGATTATATCAGTTGCGCGGTAGGGTCAAAGAAAGAAAAAATGGTACGCGAACTACTACACACATAACTACATACTACTAACACACTAAATTGTGTGACAGCGGGTCTTAATTAAAGCGTTTCGCAATAAACACACGTTGCAACCTGCAACCGTGACACGCTGCTTTTGCCCGGTTTACATAAACAACGACCCAGGAAGTCAGTAGACAAAAAGAAGGAACAGCATGATAGCAATTACACTCTACTTTTACCGTATTTTGATCGTAGCGCAAAGTAAATTAAGGAACTAAATGTCGGTGAATTTCTTGGAAACTCTACGAATGGAGCTATCGATTAGTACGAATCGTCGGTCGTCCCGTTTATAATAGTCCCATTTGAAACTAAGGGTTTTGCTTCGGAAAGGAAACGATTATAAATGTTTGTGGATTTATTTCTACAATAACCTTCTTCTTGTCAACATTTCTATCCATATCGCTGTAACGGCGCCGTTTATTTCCATCTTATACGCGCTTAAATATATTACAATCGCACGATATAGTTAATCATCATACCTCCATTACCGCGAATACCATTCATTTATTCCTTTCGCGCGATAAACAGCCGCGTATGGTGGAAAGTGCAGAAGGATGAAAAGCCATAATTATTAACCACAATGACCAATTGCTTACATTCAGACTGTGTATTTTTATCGATTTATAGGAACCTCGAAGGCGCAAAAATGCACAGAACGCGCACAATATGCAAAGATATATTGAAATTATCCAAAGTACAGGACTCGGTATAATATTTAGTAGGTGGAACAGTTCTTTACCTAAATTCCATTTTTTTAAGTGTCTTCGTAAAAATATGAATTTGCCTATCAGCCTTACTTATATTACTATTTTATCGTTCTACGTCTCGCAGGTCTCATACAGTGGTCGCAAAAAGAACGACTAAATAACGAATAAAAAACGAATAACATGTGCAACAGACAAGAAAATTCCGTGACGCGCGCGCGCGCAATAAAAAAAAAGTAGTAGTTGACGGAACGACGATCGGCATCGGAAATATGGCAGAAATGGTATGCGCAGCCACGTCATCAAGATAATTGAGCCGTGTGCCAAAACAACGTTATACTTGGTCGTCGAAGAGGATGCGAATCAATACGACTGGAAAATCTTCAGGGATGAATAACGAGGTCGGGCAATTTTTCTCTTTTTTTTTTTTCTACTTCCTACCATCTGGAAAAATACTTTGACCAGCCAAGAGAAATTACGTAAACGAAGCACCCGCATAAATTACGCTAAAGGCATATACACGCTGCTATTCCGGTATATCGGTGTAATATGCAACAACTTGCAAGTTTCACTTTTGCATGTCCCGCGTTTATATAATACATTCCGTTGCATTTCTCGATCCGGTGCGGCTCTTAAAATCGATATAATGGGACAGAGGCTCGAATCTTCCCGCTTATCCTGTTCCAACGATCCTCCAATTTTTTATGTTTTAATCTTGCTCTCGCTTTAGCAAGCGAAAGACATTTGCAGTGTTGTAGGAAAATGTTTATACCAACCGTTATGAATATACCAACGAGAATTCCTTTTATATCTTGCTCGAACTGGAAATATCTGTAGACGTTAGAAAAATACAATTGGGTCGAAAGTGACCTAAAGAATAAAGGAAAGCAATTATTCTAATTCTTATCCTAATCCCGCGTGATTTCATCGGTATTACCAATGACGCTTTAGAAGAGATGGAGATGTATCACGTTTGGTCAAGTAATTAGCAATTGTGTTCTAGGAACGACATCGGCTCGGCTATGTACGTCTTAATTACGGTAACTAACATTCGATTAACGACGACTCACATCGCGCGTTAATCTGTCTCCGAAGAATCGTTTCGCTGGACATTTTATCGAACAATCTGTCGACGTTCCAAGCCTTAAAATTCCGTAAGTCGACTTGGACCAAACAATGTCGTTACGACACTGTTATCAACGTGGTTTCGACAAAATAAGTGTATCGATAGATTCTATAATAGAAACGTTCTTTCTAACAAAACGTTGTATCTTCTTTCTTTCCTCGTGACATACATTGGCGACGATACGCGTTGATCTTATCCAGCAGGTAAAACGTTTCAAATACTTTTAGTTGGAACAAAGATGGGAAAAGTGAAACGGGTAACCGGTCGAATTGCTAGAATCGAGGAGAATGCGGCCAACGTGCGGTTTGACCTTAACGGGTTGGACCGATAACGTGGATAGAATTCGATTCGCAAGAATCAAAGCGGAATGCGTTTATACGAATTTGCGTTCGACCACGGTGAATCGTGAAACACGGTTATCGGTGCCGAGCGAATTTTACCGTAACGAGTCCAACAAATTCCGATTGAATCTATTCGAATCGGAGCTAGTCGAATTAAGGGGGTGGAGAATTTATTGAATTTGCCAATTATCGAGATCGATGCTTATCGAATTTATGAACGACGGTAATTCGTCGAATTTGCGTAAGTCATCGAGATCGAAATTCGCGGAATTGGAAGGGACGAAAAAAATTTTACCGAAGGCAATCGGACGACGATAAAGACAAAGCGAGAGGAGAGCAGAGAGGAAAGAGATAATAATCTTATGCAAATAGGAAGCGCTGTATACTAGCATCGCCGTACGCGAACGGAATACCAAGTGGGAAGAACGTTGCGAATAGCGCTAATTTATTTCATCTTCGATATTTCTCTGGCTTGTGTTTTACACGCGTAACCGCGCTTCCACTCGATTGCTTCTTTCATTTCGCATTCTGTTTTTCACCAACCTGTGCGCGTCAACGTTTTACCGATCCTACACGCTTCCAAATCATCCCTGTCTGCGCAAGGTATAATCTTATCTCAAATCTTATCTTACGTCATAATATCTTACATAAAATATAAATAACAGTCTCTTATAAAATTCTTTCGTGTAATTTATAAAAAAAATATAACAGATAGAAACGTAGAAAGAGAGAGAGAGAGAGAAGCAACTCGTCAAGATAAGAAACAAACGAAAAAAAGAACGATTGTACGTTGAATATCGTGGTAGAGATTGGAGATCAAGGTGTTCAAGAAAAATCAAGGTTGGATCGTGAAAGGTGTAAGAAAACCTCTCGAGATTCGCGCCATTTTCTTTAATATTCAGCGTCCACACGAAACGCGGAAACGGAACTATATGTAAACAAGGCTCAAGGACGCGCCTTTTCTACATGTGTCGCTGCCTTTAAAGTAAGCGCCAATCGCCGAAAATCTATCGATATTCCGTCCATATACACGCGTTGAGTCATCTGTTAGCCCTTTACAGTGCTATGCAACTTGGATATTACATACAACGTTGCGCAAGAGTCAGACAGTACGAAATCAGTTTATTGAGATGTTATTTTGTCAAAACTCCGTGAAAGAAGAGTACTTGTCGAGAAATTGAAGGAAAAAAGGAAAGAAAAGGAAGAAATTATTATATTATGAAATTCTGTATTTTAATAATATTTAATATTTCGATAAAATTTAAAAATAATGATACTTATATTTTAAATATAATATTTATATCATAAGATTAATCTATAACAAACCAAATTATCAAATTATCATCCTGCAAAATTATCAAAACAGGTTTCTTCTCGCTCGTCGTTATCGCTGATCTCAATGATCGAATTAATTATCGACAAATTGATTCCCAACAATATCTGTAAAAGATTATTGTGTCTCAATGTCATGTGTCAGCCGTTTATCAGCCGTCGTATGTTTTAGAATCAGAATGAGACTTTGTTACAAAACAATAACGCGATACAACGTGATCGACAGACTTGTACCTATCGTACCTATCGATCATTTCGCGAACATAACTCGAGAATCAATTGGTCTGCTACTACTTGTGCTTTCAAATGGTCCTTGACTTAATCTTCGATCAATTATTAGTAATTTCGTACGGACTCGTGCTGCTTTGACGAATAAACGTCTGAAAAAATTATTTGAAAACTCGATATCTCGGATCGATAAAAGGATATTACGATGTTATTAAACCTTAATGTAAATCTTTATCCAACGAAACGATATTAAAAGCAAAGTTATTAAGTATTTTAAATCTCTACTAGTAAAATATTTCGAAAGACCATCCGGTTCGTTGATAATGATGAATTCCTTAACGATATGTTTCAAGTAGAAAACATTTAGTTTCTAGCGATGAATGTTCTATTAACATCATATTTATCCGTGTGTTGATCCGCGTTGCTAGTACGGATAATAACAGCGACGATATTTCCCGATAAAGATAAACTGCAGTACGACCGTTCATTATCACTACCGATGTGTACTAAAAAAAAAAAAAATGTTTCTATAAAGTCGAGAACACCAAGCATCGTTGCGATCTCGTTCACAGCTTCTGGAAAAATTACAAGTCGCACGATTCCATCGTCGAATCGTAAATTCGCTGCTCGTTTCCTATTATCCTGACGACGTCTATTGAAGTCGTCCAAGATGGAAAAACGATAAAAATAATCGGTCAATCCTTGGAAAACAGTGGAATTATGGAGAAATGAGTTTCTCAGCGGAGGGGATAAGTTCAAATAAGGCGCGCTGAGCTCCTCGAGAATTGCAATCTAATGGGACGAAACACGAAACGTGCAAACTACGATATTTATGACCAAGCGAACGATCCAATATTCGATATTTCGGTTCGCGATGGCGAATGGCATTTCAAAGATAATCGAGAAATGTTGAACGCTTACTAAAAATATTTTTCGAGGATAAATATTGCAATTAAACGTTTCAGAGAATGATAACAGGCTAAAAATGATTGGAATAAAGATTTGCTTTAAATGGCAATTTACACCTTTCATTGATAGACAAGAAATAATTTATAACGAACTAACAATCTTACAATTTAAACGATGAGAAAATTTAAGATGAATTAAATAGGAAGTTATTGCAAGATCCTAAAGATTAAGAGTAAATTTCCAATGATTTTTTAGATTTATCTCATCTTTCATAAGCGTCTTAATATTTATGAAGGGCGGTGTACATATATATATATTTACATAATATATATATTTTATAATTTTATAAATAATAATTAATTATAAAATAAATAATTATAAATAATTTATACATATATGAAATATATGATATACATATATATATATATATACATTCTGGCAGATAAAATAGAGAAAATTTAGTCCGAGCCTTGCGCACGATACTATACTCTCTGGGGCAACAACAACACGGCATTAAAGCGCAGGCGACAAAATCATCCTAACGTGTCTACTGCTTCTTTGTCTTCGTTTCGTAAAGACAACCATCAGACAATTATCGCTGAAATACGAACAATTATACAATTTCATATTCTCGTGAATATAATTAAAGAGATAGGGTCCAAATAGAGATCTATGTTTTGCCTACTAATGTATGTAATGTAGTACATTTACTTTGGATATTTCATATATTTTCGCATATTACATGTATTATGTAGTCACAGTCTAATTATCACATACTCTCAACGAGCCTTTCTCGATGTATTCTCAAAGACTACTCGATTAATCGACGACAAAATCCTCGCATATAAATTTTAATTGTACTTACTATATGGAGGTTTCTCCGTTTCCCAGATAAGAGTGCCGCGATGAAAGTAGACTCTGCACCGTTTCTTTTTTACCACAAACGTATTCAGGAGCACAGTCCTAGAGGACTGGTCTGTGATCTCCTGCATCATACTGACGGCTGGTTTTGGCTGCCTTTCCATAAGTAACTCGTTCAACAAGAAGACCGTAGGGAAGTCATCTTTACGTCGATTGATTCGTGATACGCGAGAAGATCGACACGGAAATCGAAAACAACGCTTACGAATGGAACACGGACAGATAAAATTCTTCGCAATCCTACTCGCTCGTTAGCTGGAGCACAACTACTGTGCACGATCGACTCAATGAGATTCGTGTCAAATCGTACGCGTTCGACTTTCATGACTACTAGCGCCTCCAACCGACAGTTGCCGTAACTATGGAAACAAACCCGCTCTCACTCGGTTATCGACTTTTCTTCAACCATGTTTTTCTCACGTGGGTTGAGGCCTAGCTTTCTGAAATAGAAAATAGATCTACCGGCTTATTAGATTTTGGGTGACACAAATAGAAATATTAAGCTAGAAATAGACCAAAACCTGTACTGCGTTAGTGTACCCATATATGTGCATATATATGTATCTTATCAGTGTATGCACACGCATACAGAAAGGAAATTTCCTCTCTGATATATATATAATGTCAGGCCTGTCCTATCCATAGGCATATAAAGATAGAGGATAGAGCATGGTCGTATACACAAGCGCGGAAGTTCAATGAAGACGGTAAGGTTCTTAATATCGAGAGTCATCACGTAGTCAAGAGTTGTTTTACAAATCAGTCACCATAGAACGCTGCGATCGAGAAGTTAGGATTTTGTATTTAACGCCATCGTTTAATGAAAGCATTGAAAGTAACGAATATAAACTAAAGCAATACTTTATTATATACATTATTATACTTTATTATATACATTACTCAATAACTAAACTAAACTACTTTTTATAATTTTTCATCATTTATTTAATATAAATACGTATATAGTATTTCATTTGGTACAGAAGAATGTTGTTTGAATGAAAGTATAACAGAATTACAACTTTCAAACCAAATATGCTTAATGCTTTTATATACACTTAATGCTTTTATATTTGATGCATTTATTGAAAAGTAAATCTGTTTTTAACTGTTCTTAATTCATAAAAAATTGTGTAGCTACTAACATTATCTATAATATACATAAACAATATCGTGTCCAAAATATTATTCATGATTGAAAGATTTCAATGTTATTAAATTTTTTATTGATAAAGCAAAGTTACAATGTAATTTTAGAGTTTGTAGTTTTTAATAATGAAAAAAATATTTATGTTATATAACATTTATTATACATTAGTTAGATACAAAATGATAATATAAACATAATAATTATATATCTAATATAAACTTATTTTCCTTTCATTCTCCCTGCTACTCGGTTCTCCGTGAGTCGAGTACGCGACCATTAAGACGAGAGTAAAAAAGACAGGGACAGCCGGGTCCGGGTTATTCTTACACGATGGCATTACACAACGAATCCCAACATCTCGATTGAAGCACTTTACTGCGAACAAATTGACCAACATCGTCCGATCACTAAGAGCCTTACTCCCACTACGTGAGTTTCCATATCTACGTGCGGCCATGTGGTGTCAGGTGACCCTCGAAACGTAGAGTTCAAAAAAGCATTGTATATCGCGTCTATTCCTCTACCTCGTTTGTAACACTGATGCCGCTTATTTGTCGATGTTACAGTGTTATACTTGTAATATTTACTATACAAATGTACATACACGCAAAGAACAGGCCTCTATAAAGCATTCACTTTCTGTTCCTATATCCTTATATCAGTTCACTCGTGCACTCTATGTTTATATCTCTATGATCCTATCCTATATGCATTTAGTCAATAGCCGCGTCCTTTATAATTTAAAGTAGTGTACTTAGCATTAATCGATGAACCAGAAGTCATTCCCGATGATACCGATTCAGCAAAGAAGAATTTAATTATGTACATACTTTACTTATGTACTACAAAAAAAAACATTTGCATAGTTCAATTTTTGTAAATTATCTTTTGCCTTTCTTAAAAAATAAAATTGACAAAAAATAACTTGGCCCATGGGGGGATCGAACCCACGACCTTCGCGTTATTAGCACGACGCTCTAACCATCTGAGCTAATGGGCCTCGATGTACAATGGGCTATGCTATAATAAACAAATGGTTTAATAAACAATTTTTATAACAAATTGGAATACTATAGCGTATAAAAATGCTACGACGAACACGGAGAAATATCAATCTCTCTATCGATTTTGTTACTCCATCTTTCTTACGATAATAAAGAGTAAACATTAACCGGCAATGCGAATTTGTATGTATCTCTCTTTCCGTCGTTTAATTATAAACAGCCTAAAAACTCGTGAATAACACTACATATAAACTACCGTGGTCCAGGATGAAGTATCGTCTCAGTTAACGGGCCAGATTTGTTCATGAAAAGATAACAGGGTCTAAAAAATGCCTCATTATTTTATGATACCTAATAAATAAATATATTTTATGTTATCTTTATCACTTACTTTATAGTTCATATTACATTTTTCCACTGTTTAAATTGTTGTACAAGTGATAACTTTGCTTTTAACTGCGGGCCTGGGACGAATTACTCCTAAATACACATGTTTTAATGTATGCTGCAACAAACAGATACTATAACCACCGGCGAGATGCAGAGTTGTACCTCGCCTGTGCTATAACGAACGTGATTCGAGAACCAATTCCTTTCGTTCTAACATACCTTAGTGTACTCTAGAGATTTACCGACTAGCGGCCGACTATCCGGCCACTTCTATAGTCGGTGATCAGTCGGCAACTAGTAAGCGAAGAAGGCTGATAATTGGCATTCAATTTTTATGTATTGATAACTTGATAAAGCATAGAAATAAAAACACAATGTCTTTTCTTTACTACCGTTAGTATAATTTTAATATTTTTTAATATATAGTAACATAGTATACTTACTTATAGGTACGCGTTTGAATGCAATATTACTATTACATTATAAAATATAAAAAATATTAATTAGTATTTATTGAAATAAATTAAACGAGTACCGATTAGTTAGGAACTTTGGTTATTATTTTTTTAATTTTATCGTAATAAAAAACTTTAAAGTTTTAAAACTTTGAAACGAAGAAACAGAACGTAATAAAATAAATATAACATAACAATGATAAAAATTTTCTCTTTGGTTTCTTGAGAACCAATTAATAGATTAGTCCGCCAAAACCCTAGTCGGTATATCTTCACTATGTATGCATATGTATCGTTTTTTTATAAATATTTAAACTTTATTTGAAAAAGTAGTAAAATTGTAATGATACATATTTTTATGTCAATAATATTTCTCCATGAAGATATTGTATGATGTTCAACTTTTCTTATTACGAGACTCGTCGATATTTAAAGTGTGTATTTGTCAGCAGAAAATTTTCTGCTCTTAATTAGCATCATTGTTTTTCATTTGAATAGTTTCGATGGATGTCAATTACATGACATACGAGTATGTAATTACATAGCTATTATTATGTACGCTTCTAGTAATGATCATATTTTTCTCTATTCATACTCGCGCCACGCGTGATGATTGAAACATTGAAGCATTTAATTTTAATAAAGTTCACTGATAATGCATATAAACTATATTGTGTATAAGAAAAGGGAACAAAAAAAAAACAAATACAAAATAAACGATATCGACAATTACTGTATGTTTTTCAATCCTTATAACAATACAGAAACAACAATATTTTATGAAAAATTGTTCTACGAATGAAGGTAAAGATTTATTGTATGTACAATGTAATCAGTTAAGGATCAAGGCTATGTATTTGGTATACACATGTAGTACCAAATGAATACAATTATATAAAAGAGACAGCCTGTGCAGCTTTTTATGAAACATATTGTTGGTACCTACAACATTTCCATTTTTTTCACACTGGCATCATCGGTACTTTGGTGAAACTTATCGGGTATGGGTCATCGTGACAGCGATGCCTTTCTTACCAGTATGTCGAAGATCTTAAGTAAGCATTTTTAATGTCCCAACATATACAACTAAAAACGATAAAAATAAAAAGAAGCAATTTCACGCACGTGATCTCGAGTAATTTATTCGCTGTATTACTCTCATAGCTTTTATCCACTGAACGATCATAAACTTAGGAATCTAGATATCCTTTCCTATCAATGATACGTACATTTAAAGGTACCTATACGAAAGATATAAATGTCGAAAATTATTTATATCGTATGTCGGATATATGAAATTACATAATTTAACCTTATTAATCTATTAACCTTATTAGTAACCTTATTAAGCGACTAACTACTTCAATATCATTGCGCACCACCCGATTTGCGATCATTTTATAGCCAACCGAGAGCAAGTCCACAGCGATGCAAAAATTCCCGATGTTGTTGATAGAAAAGCATTGTACCCAGACGGTTTAGCTTAGTTAATATTTGAACTGCGCACGAGTGCGTCGTTGAATGCTGTACTAAAGGAACTCGTACGTTAGCTTCGTGAGAAGTTCACTCTTTCAATTAACCGAACTTTACTTTTAACTTGCTTTTTTACTTAACTTACTTTTAATCGTTCATCATTTATCATTGGTAAGTAATTCTTCGACGTTTCGTCCTGTCTATTCGTGTGTTGTTTCTTATCAGAGAGATTTTATATCGTGTTAAACCAAGTTCTTATTAATTTGTCAATTTCTATTTTTACGACGAATTAGTTTAATTCTCGGGAAGATTATTAAAACTTTGTATATGAGGAAATAAATAAATACGGAAGAAAGAAGCTATGTTCGTTGAGAGCGTATCACGTTTATTTATGAAGAATAAAAAAATATTACGTTGTTATAAATTCTGTTGATTGTTCTCCATCAATTAACGAAATCCTTATTTTTAGTCTGAATTATGAATAAAAGTTTGTGCATTTTACATGCCAAATTTCGTATTATTTGAAGATATTTTTAAACCATCGTTCCTTTAGAATACTCTGACTCCATTAATGTATTAAGCTCGTTAAGACCATCATGGTGTCCAGGAAACAATCGTTTCGTTGTTAATGTATTGAAAAAAATTATCACGAAATAATAATCTTTCCGCTCGTTGTTAATCACTGTAATCACTATAATTTTATATCGTCTACCGTGATTTTAATGTGAAGATACAAATGTAGTAGGTAATCGTTTTCTTGTTCCGATTGATTTGTAATTGATTTGTAAGTAATTATTTCCAAACCCAATGCTAACCAACTCTATTGAACAATAAGACTTACTATAGTAATCATACTGATATAAAGATATAAAGATATAAAAATATAAAGATAGAATACGCGAGTCACATGTTAACGGGTAAGTGAATGCAATATAAAAACAGGAGGATGCGTCAACAGCATAGATACGCTTTCTGTCCTTATTTAATCTAGCATGCACATTAATTTCATGATCAGTGCGTTATTAGAAAAGGGCACAAGAAAGTTTCTATGCAGCAATATCTCTCCTATTCTTATATCGCATCCACTTACACGATAACATATAATTCACGTACTCTGTCTTTATAACTCTACGATAACAATACAAGGAGCTCTAAAATGCTTTTGTTGCAGACGAGCGACTTCTAGCTGCGCGATATTGCTGTTGTTCTTAACTGCGAAAACAAAGAAAGACATACGATCGCAGCGATATCGCGCAGCTAGAAGTCGCTCGTATGCATCGGGCCTAACACGAGAACATATCAAAGGAAATTTAATATTGAAATTTTTTATTCGTTCTTCCTAGATAAAGATAGCTTAGGCGAGTGAGTCGATCGTCTATTTTCTCTATAAAGGTTGGTTCGTTTCGCTCAACGGTAAATTTCTGTTAGTTTTCTTACATCACAAAGATTAGAAAGCAGTAAACGATAAAGCGGTGAAACGAGTAACGAAAAAACAAGAAAATAGAGGCAAATGATAAATTAAATTAAATTTGTAGATTTATATGAGATATGTTAATAATATTGACACGTACCCCCAACCAAGTACCGCTCTTACTACTCTCTGAGTATCCACGGTCTAAATAGCCGTGTTGATTTTTCGCTCATGTTCAAGTCATCGAAGAATTCGTCGTTTCCATTCCTTACTTGGAGTTCGACACTATCTAATTTCCAGAAGGTTTGCCACGTATTCAGAGATCTCAAATTAGCCTCGTGGAAAACGGATATGTGTCGGTATATTCGTACGTCTCGTATAACCGTGAACCACACTTAGTTCGCACATTATCCTTGTCTTAAATTCTTGTGTGTTACGTGCTCGTACAGCACCGCGATCGAAAAACATTTTGTACAGAAAATTTGATTGCAAAATTTAAACTCTGCAATTCTTAATTCGATATATTGTCTTTGCTTGTCAATCACATTTTTTACAGGAAATTATTTAAAGGAATCATGATCCAGGTGCACGAGGCCGTGTTAGTTGTGTTGGATATATTGCTGCTTGTGCTGAAGATACTTTATGACATCGTCTTAGGAATATACAGATTATGTATACCAGTCGAAGAGAAAAGCGTAATCGGCGAAATTGTATTGGTATTTTACAAACTAATTATTGTCCCAAATATTTGCAATTTTCCAAATAACAATTTTAGATATTAATATCCGACTCGGCGAAAATTTGTGACAATGCAAACGTTTCATCAGTAACGGAAGATAATAAAAACGGAAAAGAAATTTGCATAATTAGTTCCTTTATAATTTGCATCGATTATATTTCCCATTATCTTGTCATTATACGATTGTTGACAGTTGCTTAATGTCGTATAAATAATTTGAATAAAACTTGACGACTAATTATCTTGTACAGATTACAGGCACTGGACATGGCATTGGTAAAGAATTAGCATTAAGGTATGCATCATTAGGAGCGATCGTTGTCTGTTTGGATGTGAATGAAGAAGGAAACAACGAGACAGTAAATGAAATAAACCAAAGCGGCGCATTAAAAGCTTACGGTTACAAGTACGTAGAAATGTTATGACATATTTTCCGATATAAAATTCGCATTTTTTTATAATCCATAGATGCGACGTATCGAACAGGGAAGAAGTGCTTAAAATAGCTAAAAAAGTAAAAGAGGAAGTAGGAGATGTGACAATTTTAATTAACAATGCTGGTATAATGCCTTGTTTCACTTTCATGAATCATACACCCGAGCAAATTAAGCGAATATTCGATATCAATGTGTTGGCACATTTTTGGGTAATTTATTTTACACTTTTTTTTATAAAAAGATTCCTCCCCTATTGCATTCGTGAATTAAATAATTTGTCTATATAGATTTGCCAAGCTTTCTTGCCTAGCATGATTCAAAGAAATTACGGTCATATTGTTGCTCTTTCATCGTTAGCTGGTATTTTCGGTCAACCCAATATAGTTCCTTACTGCGCTTCAAAGTTTGCAGTAAGAGGTAAAATTGATGTCTATATTATTATTTTTTTTTTGTTTTTAATATTTTGTTACTGCTTTCTTTTGATGATGATTTTTCAGGATTTATGGAGGCGTTGTGTGAAGAGTTGCGATCGATGAATGGGGAGAAGCCATTAAATATCAAATTCACAACAATTTATCCGTACATGGTCAATACAGGACTTTGCAAAAACCCATGTTACAGGTAAAATATTTTGTATAACGTTATTTCAAGTGATGAATAACGCAAAATTATTAGTAAATATTTATTAAATAATTGAACAAAATACAAAATGATATGCTACCTATATATTTTTTTAAATTTGTATTTTTTATATTTTATATCATCATTGAATAATATTATTCATATATATATATATTTACACGTAAATTTAATAATTGGCTTAGAGCTATAGAAAGTCATGTAATAAAATGCATATATAGTTGACGAAATATGAAAAAATAATTGTCATATAAATATAAATATTATATCACATATATAATAAAGGATACTTATGTAACTTGTCCTAATCAGGTTCAAAAACCTAATGTCTTTGGTTTCAATAAAACGAGCAGTTGATATAATAGTTAAAGCGCAACGACAAAACACCAAAGAGATTTCTATTCCCACATATTGGCATTATGCTAACATTCTTTTGAGGTGTGTAATTATACATATATATATGCATTACAAATTTCCCATCAATCGATAATATTTTTTCCGATTTTAGATGTTTGCCATCTATATGCGTAGAACGCGTAAGAGACTTTCTAAATGCTGGTGTAAATGCAGAATGTTAACGAATATTTAATATTCTTGTAACAGGTTATGCACGAAAATGTTTATTTTACAATTTATAATAATATTTTTTGTTAACTTTAATCATAATTGTCATCTTCAATTACTTCTTGTAAACTTATAAATTTTTTGTGCATCTGTAATCGCTTTATTATTAGATACAGGTGTAATCTTTATTATTTGTCGTTGGTAACTTGTAAGGATTTAATTATGAAGGTAATAATAACTCGTGTAATAAGTAAAATATAAGTAAGATGTTTTTTAATATTTACATAAGAAACATATAATATATGTATATATAGATTAAAAGATAATTATTAATGAATAAGTAAGCAAAAAAAACAATTGTGCTACAAATTATAACCAGTTATACAGTCTGTTTTATAAAATATCTATATGTAATGTTTTATAATACAATACAATACAATGCTTTACAAATTAACTTTTTGATGCATCCTTAAAAATTTCATCTAACTTATTATATCCTCTTAAACCAACTTTAGCACCAGCTACTTGACAAGCAAAAGTTACAGCTGCTTGCAAGACATTTTGCGTAATAAATTCTGTATGACTACATTCTAAACTTTCTATATTATAATTCATTTTAATATTACGTTTGATTTCTAGATCTTTCTGTAATTCACTATTTGTTTTACATGATTCTAACTTTATTTTTCTAATGAATTCCAGTTTTGCTTTATTTAAATAATGTAATACCGCAGCATTGAAGGTGTCTCCAGCACCTAAGGTATCCACAACCTTCTGTGGTGGAAATGCAGGAGACTGTACTATGATATTATCTGGAGTTCTTGCCATAGCACCTCTGTCAGCCCATGCACATATAAGAGTTGCCCTAGAAAAAAGTGTACTTTATAATACATCAATTTCTCATCCATAAGTTCAAAGTATTTTTTAATATAGATTCATACCCAGATTTGGCATCTTTGCTAATATCCTTCAATGTTTCACTCATATTATCGTGTCCTCTACTTTGGGCAAAATCTTTAGATATAAATGCTACATCGACATAAGGTAGTAAATCTAGTAATTCTTGTTTCGGATTTTCTAATTCTACGCTAACAGTAATTGGTGCTTGACTAGAATCGATTTCTTTACTATTGCTATCTTGGCTATAATTCAACATGTTATTATAATTTTCCACACACTGCATCATAGATAGTACTTCACTCAAGTTTCTACCTTCAAAATGAATCCAACTGTAATCTTCTAAATGTAGTTGCTCAAAATTTTTCAATGTTAACTCTGGCAGATTTGGATTATGATGTAAAATTGTACGAGACCCTGAGCTTAAACTTAGCATAACAGTGGATATTGGACATCCTATACTTTCTACCATAGGACAATGAGAAAAGTCAATATTGTAACTCCGCATGTCATTTTGCAAAAAACTTAAATGTTCTTCAGCGCTTAAAGTACCAAAAAATTCACACAGGCTCCCTAATTGAGAAAGAACCGTACAAGTATTAGATGCATTACCTCCTCTTTGCCATCGACATTCTACAGACCTGTAAATCACATTAGAACAATAAATTCTAGTCTCAATAGCATAACAAGTATTAAAAATATATTTTCATTCAATATAAAGATCGTACAAAGTTATTATATATATCGATTAAAAATGATAATTATACGTTGTTTATATCTTTGTCAATATCAGCTGATCGACGTAAGCAATGAACGAATAATAACACTGCGCAATCGCATATAGAAATATCTCTTACCTTTGATCAGAATCTTCTGCGGGGTATTGTTTGCACGTTTGTACAATATCCAAACAAGTTAATCCAATACAAAGAATTTTCTGCTGGTTTGACTCCACTGTAGAAGACGTACCAACAATTTTTTCATAGAAACTTGAAATCATGTCACTTAATAGTGTGAATGTACAACGTTGCTTTACGTTTCCTTACTCGGCGGATGATAGAACTTTGAGCGATTAACATACGTACAAATAATATTTATGATTCAATAACGAGCTATATTTTTCGCTTAATCCAAACAATTTTTCCATTAATACTTGTGGGATTAGACGAAGTATATATGTATTGATTAAATCTACTTGACCTTTGATACTGTAAGCAAATATATTGATAACTTTTAAACCTATTTATTTTTATGGTCAAAATGATACTGGACTTTACGAGTTATAGGACAAATTAAAAATGTCGAATGTTTAAGATTTTGTTTAGACAATCCATCCAATAGTTTCCTTTGTTATACGTATACATATGAAAGTACAATTTACGAGAAATGAAATAATGACTTTATTATACAAGTCTATATTTCATATTTTTTTCATACAAGTTTATATTTACTTTATTAATCTTACATATAAAATTACACTTCTAAAAATAATGTGCAAGATATATTAACAATTGTATCTAGTAGAAAAATTAATAAAGAATATAATAAAACCTTAAAATTCCCGCTTCGTTAACATGAGACGATTATAGCGCTTAGCGGTCAAGGAAAAATGCCAAGATGGCAACGCAAACGATTTCGTTCAATATTAGGACAGCTTTTATTGTTCATTAACTAAAATTTAAATATAATATTCGAAAAAATTATTTTATAAAAAAACATAGATTCTTTGCTAAAATTATTACAGACATTATTTGTCTTAAGTGGGAGGGGAAATCTACAAAAGAAACGCATATAAACCAGCATATCGAAACTTGAGACAATTATTTTCCGACAGATCATTTTTTTAATAATCGTTGCTTGCATTTAGCGTTATATGATTTACTATTAAATATAATGGATCCTCGAATACATAGAAGAACAGAGCCGGAAAAAGGACCGGGCGATTTGGTCAGTGTATTAACCTTTCAAATTATCGTTTCTCAAATACATTTTATGATACAAAATAAGCATTTACAGTACATATATATACGTGTATATTTATGACGGTGATTAAACAATTAATTATGAGGATCATTCGAAAGAAATTTCAATTAGAAAAATCCGAAAAATTCCTAGTTATAAAATTTCAATTGTCTTCACAAACAAAAAATATTTTGATTTAAATCATATCTTACAGATAGTTGAATGGTTAAATGAGGCTTCACTAAATCCAGAAGAAGATATAAAAGTTGCAAATTTATGTAAAGTTCAGGAAATATTAATAAACAAGGAGCCACAATTACTTCCATTATATTTGGATGAAGCATTACAGTTTTCCTTAGATAGGAATGCAGAAGTTAGGAAAACAATTACAGGTTTCATAGAAGAAGCAGGGTAATGTTCATTAATGAAACTTATAGTGTAATACATTATAATATTACTTTAATCACACACATTAATAAAATAATCATACTTTATTTGCAGTGTAAAACAACCTGAGGTAATTCCACGTGTAGTTCAGGTACTTTTAAGACTAGTTTCTGATGAATCATCAGCTGTTGCTAAAAGAGCTCTTAGAGCTAGTGGCAGAATATTAAGAGCTGCATTGAAATGGATATCTAGCGCCATTACAGTTACGCCAGAAATGGAAGTAGCATGGAATCAACTTAGTGCTCTCAAAATTCAAATTATAAATATGATTGACAGTGACAACGATGGGTAAAAAGATTTTTCAAGATTTATTTTTATATATATTTGTTAAATGTTAATTTCTAATCTTTTTTTTCTCTATTCAGGATTAGAACACAAGCTGTGAAATTTCTCGAAGGTGTTGTTTTGATACAAACATACCCTGACCCAGATATTCCAAAAAAGTCGGATGATTTTTCTTTAGAAGATATTCCATTAACATTAAAAATAGCACGCAGACGCAAATTAGAGGAAGAAGCTAATGATGTAATGGACTTATTAATCAAATTTCATGGATCTCCACACGTTAGTAGTGTTAATTTGATGACATGCATGGGATCTTTAGCATTGATTGCTAAAACAAGACCTCAGTTTATGCCAGATGTAATACAAGGTACACAAAACATTCAGTAATATAATTTAATCATATTAAATTTATGAATAAAAGACATCAATATTTATAGCTTTGCAAAGGTTACAACATGATTTACCACCCACATTATCTGATTCTCAAGTAACCAGCGTTCAAAAACAATTAAAATTAACTCTATTAGGACTGATGAAGCACCCAGCTAGCATAGAATTTGCATCCACAATAGCTAAACAACTGAATCAATTGGGAGCAAAAGAACAAGAAATTCTTAAAGCTTATCCAAAACCAGAAGATATTCGACGTATGAAGAAACGACAACAAGTAAATAAGCAATCAACTTTAATTTACACATATTAACGATCACTTCTTCATTTGAAATATATATAATTTTCTAGGAAGCAGCAGCAGCATCTTCCGCTGCAAAGCGTGTTAAAATCGAAACTCCTTTAATACCAGATGAATCAGAAATTGTACCTAGTTTAGTACTCAGCTCAAAATTACCAGAATTGGTTGAACTTTCAGAAAGTTTTATTGCCGAAAGATTAAGTGTAGACATTGTTACAGATTTAGTAATGGATAGCATGGTAAATATATTTTTGTATAAAACTAGTTGGCATTTTTAATATTTTCATTTTTTTTTACCAAACACATTTCATTAACAGGCATGGGTCCCAGACACGATGACAACAATTTTTCAAAGAGAATACCAGCCTTCTTCAACGACTGATATAAATATTCAACGACAAGCGATTGCTAAATTATTAGCGACACAAATAAGACAAGCTAAAACAAAGAAAAAAAAGGAAGCCAAGGATGAAGATGCTGTGATGGAAGATTTAGTGAAAAATCCAACCATTAGCGTAGCGGAAGCAAAACGAGAGCGAAAACGTGAAAAAGATAGAGAAAAAGAAAAAGAAGCAAAGGCATCTCTGGAAGCACATGAAAAGTCGCTTGCGAAGGCAAGAACTCGTTTAAAAGCTTTAAAATTATCTGAAGTTACAAAACCAATGTCGAAAGAAATTAAAGAAAAGATGTTATTGATGGCTGTGAATCGAATTTTACTTTCTGAGAAGACAGCTGTGTTTGGTGGTGTAGCAGCAATAAGGTACAACAATTTATGAATTATTTATTTATTTGAAAATATCTTGAAGTGAAACAAAATATTTCTTGTTATTTCTCTTTAGATCAAAAATTTTAACTACTCTGGCAGCAACGTTTAATCCATACATTAAAGAAGCAGTATTACGCTATATTACTGACGACATGAGAAATCGTTTAGACTTAGCTTTAGGTTGGTTGTACGAAGAATATGCATTACTTCAGGGTTTCCAAAGACGAACTACATTATGTACAAAGCCCCAAGAAGCTCCGCATCAGGCTTACAATTTTTTATTATGTACTTTAGTATCTGCAATAGATTTAGTTCAAGGCAAAGATCGTGATACATTATTATATAGGTAAGTGATATCAATAAAGCATTTAATAACAGAATATGTAATGTTAGCTATATGTGAATTTTAAAAAGGCTATACTTGGAAGCTCCATTAATCACCGAAGATGCAGTTGAGGCTTTGAAAATGGTGTCTTCTGATGAAACAAGAGGACTGATGCCATTACAATTATTAAAAGAAATGGTTATTCGTAGACCAACAAAACAACTAGTTTTCCTAAATGTATTGTTATGTCATACTGGCCATGAAAACAATACGGTAAGTTGTAATTATTTAATCTTGTAATCCACACATCATATGTACATTATTTTACAACCCTTTCACTTTTCATCCTCTCGAATCCTCTCCGTTCCATAGCAGTAATTTTTAGTACATATATGTGTGTTAAGCATCTTAATTTTCTGTTCATAAATAGATAAGGGAAGCCGCTATACAGTTAGTTTGTCAACTATATAGTCGTTCTGAATTAAGTAAACTCATAGAAGAGTATGCAGTTCTTTATTTAGGTTTCTTACGACTACATACACCACCTGAAATCGTCTTCGGACAAGATCGAGGCAGACCGCAAGTAGAAACTCAGTGGACTGAGTCAACTACAAGAGCTTGTCTTGGATTATATCTTGCTCTGTTAAGTGAACATCAAGATTTAATTCATGAGTAAGTTATTTTCTTAATAAATGCATATGTTAAATACAAATTTCTATTAATACTGTTTTTCTAGATTGGCTAGAGTTTATACATCGATGGGTGCAGATGTAAAACGTATGGTTCTTCGATTAGTAGAAGGACCTGTAAGATCCTTAGGAATGGGGAGTCCGCAATTATTGTCATTAGTTGAAAATTGTCCTAAAGGCGCTGAAACACTAGTTACAAGAATTATTCATATCCTTACAGAAAAATGTATATATTCAATATATATTCAGTCATACACAATTTTTTAAAAACTATTACAATATTTAACATCTCTTTTATTTTCAGCTGCACCGAGTGTAGAATTAGTAGCAAGAGTACGAGAACTTTATCAGACCAGAGTTTCAGATGTCCGATTCTTAATACCAGTTTTAAATGGTTTAACGAAGAAAGAAGTTATAGCTGCTCTTCCAAAACTCATAAAGTTAAATCCTATTGTTGTTAAAGAGGTAAACGATATGAAATAATATTATCTAAATCTAAAATAAAATTTTGTATCATATATTATAATGATCCTCCTTTCACAGGTATTCAATAGACTGCTAGGCACTCATAACAATGAAAGTGGTGTACCTCATACATCTCCTATCACACCTGCTGAATTGTTAATAGCTTTGCATAATATAGATCCAAGCAAAGCAGAATTGAAAACAATTATAAAAGGTATGAAATATAAAATTTCTTCATTTGTTTTAAAATGATTCTTTTTCAATTATTCATTTAAATTTTATATTTATTAATACCAATTTACAGCTACGTCCCTATGTTTTGCGGAAAAACAAATATATACACAAGAAACTGTAGCTGTTGTAATGCAACATCTTATGGAAATGACTCCTCTTCCTACATTACTCATGCGTACAGTGATACAAAGTTTAGCATTATATCCTAGGTTAAGTGGATTTGTTATGAATATACTTCAACGATTAATTCTCAAACAAGTTTGGAAACAGCCAAAAGTATGGGAGGGTTTTGTAAAATGTTGTGAACGTACGCAACCACAAAGTTTTGCGGTTATTTTACAGCTTCCTCCAGCACAACTGTCCGAAGCGTTAAAAATGGCGAGTAATTTACGAGCACCATTATTAGCGCATGTCGAAGCCTTTGCCGAAAATCAGGTATATTTCCAGCAATATACTTTATTGATGCCGTAATACTTATTCTATGTTTTATATTTTACTAAAAATGCAAAAAATTTAATACAAAAATGATATGATATTTCAGAAAGCGCACATTCCGCAATCAATAATGGATGTTATTCAGGGTAAATCACCTTGCGACATACATGATGAATTTGATATTGTGAGTAAAAATACTTGTATATAAAGAATTGATTTTTATATTATTATAAGAAAAAATAAATATATGAACTGATCCAAATAGTTCTTCCTTGAATTTCTTGCAGGCACCACCCGGTGATTATCCGATCGAACAAAAACCAGATACTATGGAAACTGATATTTCAGAACCAGCTCCGCCTGGTTTAGATTAGCATAAACTCATTCCAGTGTTGGGATTTGAATCGTCATCAACAGATTGTCCCAACTTTAATGAATTTACCTTGTAAATTATAAATTATTTTTTTTATGTCCAGTCATATCTGAAATATCCAGTAATTTGATGATACGTTAGATTCACGTATTTATCAAATCGAACATGAAATGTAAATATTTCTTTCTCAAAATTCATTGAAAATTCAATTACTTTTATAGGTATGACAAACTCGTATTTGGTTCTATTTCGTAAATAGAACTTTGCATATAAATGTATATATGCGTTATCTTCAATATATAATATATTTTTATTTAGACTATGATAAATGTATTTCCGATTCTACAAAACAGACTGAGTGAACTTTTCGTTACTTTCGTTTACGTGAAAAGTCAAACAACGTTACTATTAATAGTTGCGGATTTGTATTTATTTATTAACACCTGAGTGCTTTTTTCTTTTTTTTAACGAAATATGCACATAACAATAATAAACAAGAAATTCGGAAGATAATACGTAGTTGCAAACTAGTGTATATATATGTGTATTATGTACAACATTAGAAATTGAAGTATAGTCTTCTGTACATCCAGATATTTTATATTATATATTTTTCTGTACATCCAAATCGTCATATGATTGACGCTGTGTATATAGGTTATTTTTGCATTGTGAATAGTATTTGTGTAGTACCTACTTTGTACCTACTAGTACTTATTCAGTTTATTCAATGTTTATTACTTATATCACATGTGTATGTATCGCACACAAAACGTAAGTATAAAATCTATTTTAACTGCTAATCGATATTTCAGTTGTATCACAAAATATTTTATGCGCAGTTCATGTGATTATTTATTAATAAAATAGAGTATTTCGTTTTATATAAATGTTAGAATGTGTAAAAACGTATATAAGTAAAATAAAATATTATACCACAATAACAAAACAAACTATAAACGTTGATCTGTAGTAAAAAATATTTCAAAGATCAAATTATACGTATACAAAACTAAATAAAATATTTGTTTCTCAGTACATTAAAGTTCTTTTGTTATCATTATAAAATCTTATTGACGTAATAAAAATAATTCCTCACATTTGATTAGGAAAACTAAATATCATCCAAAATCAACACCAGTGTCTAGCAAATCACGCAACATAAATGAAGCCTCCTTTGGAAGTATTCTACAAGTAGAAAATATTAGTTATTAATAAAACTTTTCTGGACTTGGTAATATTAACCTTCAATTTACCTAAGTATATGACCTAAGTAAAGTAAATATCCAGGCACACTAAATTCTGCATAATTTCGACGGACGCCATCTAAAATTTGTTCAGCTGCGTCTGTGGCAGGCATTGTGCCAAAGTAACTTGGTATTCTGGAAGAATTGTGAAAAATAAATTTTCGATAAATATCAAATATCATTATTTGATTGCTTACCTAAAACGAATATCTTTTGCTACTTCTGCGCCTACAATAAATGGATAAACGTGAACTAAAGTAATTATTATGTTACTATTCAAATGTCTTAATTCAGTATGTACTGATTCAGCTAATCCTTGAACTGCAAATTGTGCAGTGGATAATGAAACTCTGCTTCCTCCAGTGGCAGTACCAGAAAGACCAGCCACAGATGATAAAACCACTATGTGTCCTTTTCCAGCCCGTTCCATACATGGTAAAACTGTATCCAATAACTGAAAACAAAAATATGATGTGAAAATTTATAACTATTGCAATAAACTACGTATCATTCTAAAGGTATTTACCCAAAAATGACTTAGAATCGTTAAATCAATTGTATGCCTTATTTCAGGTGGGTCCTGAAGTAATGCTCTAGGACTTGGTATACTGCAGCAATGGAAAAGCATTGTAACTTCACCTAACTCTGATTTAATAACATTCACTATACGTGCTACCTATTATATTTTATTTACAATTAAATCAATGTATAATACTTATTATATAATATAAATATATATTTTATAAATGTTATGCTTACTTCATTCTTATCTGTTATATTGCAAATATACATTTTAGCAACTCCTACTGATTTAGATGCTAAGCGTACAGTAGTGTCACAATTTTCACTGTTAATGTCGACACATGCAACATTAACACCAAGCTGACACAAATGAATTGCTAATTCCCTACCTATGCCTCGACCAGCTCCGACAACCTAAAATACAACCTAAAATGTAAATGTTTGATACCTAATAACACTTTATAAACAAAGGTATAGAATGTTTATTACCATTGCGACTTCTCCATGGAGATTTTTTAAAGGAGGAGGTCTAAATATTCTATATAATGCAATTAAGATAGCAAAAAATATTCCAAATAGAAGTGTCACAAGATCTAGTATTAAAATAATGAGAGAATACAGTCTTAGCAGCATCTTCGGTGGTTTGAAACTTCTCCTTAAACTCTCCTAGAAAAAAGAAATATATATATATATATAAGATTATGTTTACCTTCAAATTATTAAATTAACATATTACAATTCATTAAAAACTACTTTACCATTGTAATAAAATATCTAAAACGTTTAATCTTACAAACATCACAAAATCTTTCTTTTTTCTTTTTCTAGAAACATAATTATTTACCATGATACTTACCATTTTGTTGCACTAAGTAATTAAATACCATCGAAAACGTGATCGTGTTATGGAAAAGTGTAAATTAATTAAGCGGGTGAAAAGAAATTTATGGAATCTGAAGATACATGTACCTTTTTATCAAATTACGTCGTAAACTTTATGATAACGCATCATGACGTTATGGAAAAGAAAGGACAAATTGCCTAAAATTTGTTTAAACTAGTTTATAATAATGTTAAGAAACATTGATATAAATCTTATATAAATGATGTATATTGTGAATGATGAGTTTAACAAAAAAATATAAGTTTTCAAATTGTATAATACCACGTGTTTAATTACATTTTTTAAAACTTTCTACCACTGTTACTGCTGTTGCTTCTAAATCATTCTAAATGAATTTGAATGAAATAAATCAGATTTTTGTTGTGTATTATTAATTAATAACTTACTTACTACATTAATGAATAAGCAAGATAAATTCAATGCTATAAAGAGATGTTAAAAGCTTTTGAACGTTTAACGTTTTATTTGCTTCGAATAGTCGTGTTCATGTTGTATTTATTTACCATTTTTCAATAATTATACGTTATTATTTGATTAGCGCAAATTGTTTATTGCAATTTATTATTTTAATTTTTAATCTTATATCAAGTTGATGTTAAAAATTATATTCATTTCGTAATCAATTTTCCAAATTTCGAACTAAATAATTGATTTTATCTACATATAGCAATAAAAATACATATAAAACGCGCATTTAGCACATTTGAAGTATTTTAAAATGTATAACCAAAAGTTTAATGCAATATTATAAAAAAGCGAAAGGAAGTTTCATTTAATATTTATTATCAAATCAGATTTCTAGAAACTCAAAATGTATTACAATAATAAAATTGTTCTAATAATAAGTTAATCAACTTTTATATTTTATATATCTTTTTAGTTTCGAAAGTTTTAATTAATGTCTAAGTTAACAATAAAAGAAATAATACAGACGTGATATTATTTCTTATTAAGAAACGTATAATAGCGAAGAGAAGTAAATCTAGATGATTCGTATCTCCGTGCTCTTAAACGCGTATTAGGTGACGTAATTGTCTAGAAAATTTTGATATATTATATAGATTTAAATATTTACTAAAAATGTGGTATAACGCTCTAATACCATTAGGTATAATAACAGTACTTATAACGATACCTGCTTACGTTTCACCATTCATAAATAAGTTTATTACTGGACACGTAAGTAATTTTTGTAACATAACCTCAATATAATAACCATTTGTATAACAAAGATTATTTAATATTGCGACGAAGTGACAATTTATATGACTCCGTTTTATCTTTCTTTTCTGGAGTAAAAATTTAAGAGTTTTAAAACAAAACTGTTAATTATTACGTAATAGCCAATTTTATAAATGCGATATTTATTGTACAAATGCTTTGTAGTTGTTTCAATCAATATTTAAAACAAATCTAAGTAGCATTTTATGAGCTAATTTCTTTATATTTTGCTATTACAGCGAAGTGGAAGATTTTATGAAACTACAATAGAGTATGTGGCATACGCTAGGGACTATGAATTAGGTGGTAAACAATTTTGGAAGCTTAATGTAGGTATATGGTATTATAACTATTTAATAACTTGTTATTTCTTGTATCATCATACAATATCAGATTGGTTAATTAAAATTTGATTAGTATATTAAAATATACAATATTTGACATAATTTTTGTTTCTTTTCAGGGTTTGGAAGTCATTCCTGACAAATAGAGTCGTATATTTGCCAGTAATGTATTAGACGATCTTTATTACCTTGGTAAATGTGTTATGTAAATATAACATTTTAATATAGTGAAAGAATGATTTTCAGTATTAATCTCACAACTGTCCCTACTAGAAAAACTTATTTAACAAAAAAAGTACTATTTTTATGCTTTTAATATAATTATTATTTAGGAATCTCAAAAATATCAATGTAACTAAAACTATAAACTCGGAGGATAAATTTAATTATTATTTATAATTTCTAGAATATAATTTTTGTCAGAGGTTTCAGTGATAAGTTATTGTTGCGTTGTTATAATAATAAAAAAAAGCTAGTAAGAGTAGATCTACGTATACAAATAAAATATCATCTAGTATTAAAAAAAACCAGTTTAATCTTTTCTTGAATATATTTTATTCAAGATGTTACATTTTTATCAAAGGAAATAAAGTCTTTATAATTGTAATCGTTTGAAAAACCATATCGTATATTCCACAATCCGTTATTGCATCGAAAACTTCGCTTCGAGAACAACGGTTACACAACAAAAGGCTCGTATATTCTCGGTCGTCGAGTATTTGGAGTAAAACACAAAGTCGAATGAAAAATTGATAACTTCAAAGTAGTTCTATTGAAAGAGATATTTTGCTTTTGTGCACAGTCAAAGTAGGCAACCTTCTCTGGTTGTCAAATTGCCAACTTGTCGAGAACGGAGGAAATATTTGTCAGCTTCATGGAAATTCTTATTTTCTTCGTATGAAATATATTTTCGCTATTCATTTCGAATATGCTTGGCATTTATTACTCCACGCACTGAAATTCTTGCTATCTCAGATAAATTCAGATAAATTCGTGCGACGAAAGAAGTTCCAGGTGTTTTGAACGACGATGTTCTTTGTTTTCATTATTGTAGTTTGAAACCCCTCGAAAATACATAAGATCGGCGGCCCCTATGCATAGACAGAGATAACGAACAATAGACAGCCGAGGGAAGTCTTTGAACTGGGGACTTAAAAAGCGTTATAGGTGTTCACATATATATTACACGCGCACACATACGCGCGCGCACACACACACACGTACACATATTTCTTTACGAGAAACGATGATAAGAAAAGGGGGATATGAAATTAATGATAATTATCATTAGGCTAATTAAGTTTGACATTCGATTCCAAATATGTTTATTTAAAAAAAAAATTATCTAATCAATAAACACGTGCGAAAAATATGACAATGTATCGATCATTACATTTTATCCGAAACATTTTGCTCGAGGAATACAAGATTATAACAGATAAAATAAAGGAGATATCGATTGAAATACGCACCGTATTAACGAGATATCGATTGCAAGACCACGACAGAGTACGATCTTTACTTGGAGATAGAAGCACTTAAAGTGACTAGGTACTTCGGTCTAATATATCTTGAAAGTTTCCAGATCCGGTCACGAAATCAGAATTTACCGAATTTCTGCTGTTCATCTCTGCTACGTTTATCCGAGGATCTTTCCGATCGATTTTCCGCTGATCTTTTAGTTTCAAAAATGAATCACCCGAGCCTAAATGCCTTCGAGCCCACTTATAATTTTTGACGTGTCAGGCAATGGCAATTTCTTTTGTTCCGTACTGTACCTTCACCTAGAAGGTTAATTACTTGCCAGCTTTTATCCGCAACACAAAGCATGCCTTCAATTTCAGCCGCAATCACGGGAAACTGAAGGGAAAATCGGTCCTCTCCGAGATATCGGCCGGCAGCTTTGGCTTAGCTTTAAATCGGTCTCTTCGGTCTGAACGGGCGACCTCGCAGTCGAGTGCGAGACGTCGCGCAAGTAACATCGTGTTCCATGTCTCGTCCTCTTTTCTCTACGAATTTTCGTTCGATTTTTCAACGATTATCCTACGAAATTATTTATTATTACTGTGCGATTTCGATACTCCTTAAGCGTTCCGAGAACGATCGAAAAATACGTAACGAATAGACGAACAGCCAATTTGTTTACGCGGGAATTGTCAGATAACGGGGTCGAACTGCAAACACGTTTGTGTTCGGTATATTAAATCTTTCGAGCCCTAAGGACGAATACTTGCATAAAAGCAACGGTCCGACCCATACGGAAAACCGGGGAATATTTTCGAACTGTCTTTTTTCAAGTAGCCAAGAAGCGCGTGGGTATACCTACCGCAACAAGTCCTTCGATAGCATCGTTGCTGTTTTCTTTTCTCTCCTGCGAGTATTATCCTTTTCTGGTTCGTTATACATATACATTAATCATTGCGTTATATAGTAGAAGAGAGCAATCAAATATCACATTTAGTGCAAAGTGTACGGACAAAAGTTTTGGTCAGCGTTCACGGCCAACCTGTTAGTCATGTGGGAACGGTAAAAACCGTTCAGGCAGGAACTCTGGAAGAGCAGTTTCTCGGAAATGGTCGTCAGAATAGTAATAACGATGTAGTGAAACCTGCTTCACGTTGCTGCACAAGGATACGCGGTGTTTCAACGATCGTCCCTTTGATCGTACGTGCGTAGTGATGCCTGCCGATTTTACGAACGGTGCGTCCTTACGTGTACATGAAAAATGATATTCTGCTCGAAAACATGTCTTCGCGATATTTTCATCGCAACGTTCTGAGATTATTGGAAGAAAAGAGAAGGAAAAAGAGAAGAAATTTCTAAGGCGATAGCGGCGAGTCGTTTGTTTGCGGGATCATGCAGCGATTTTGGAACGTTTCCGGAGGATGGAGCGATGGAAAGACAGGTAATGAAAACGTACTAGAAATTAACCTTTGTTTCTTCGATTGATTCACGCGTTGCTTCGCATTTGTTTGGAATGCCAGATATCATATATAAACTGGGACTCGGTATTATTCGTTTATTTATCTTTTGTTTTCTATGCGATCCATTCCCACTCGGTTGTTCACTGCTCGAAGATCGGCGTCGTTTCACGACATACAGGACAAAGCGCGTCATGTCGTAACGCAAAAGGAATCGCACAACTCGTCATTTCGTGAAAATCGATCGGCCTTTCTCGTGTAGTTGCGCGATATCCGTTCGAAAGACGCGTTTCTCGCTCGTATTCTTTTAACGTGACTTAATATCGCGACACTAACGCTAATATCGGCTGAGATACTTTCGGTCATAGTGTTCTTAAATATTTTACCAGGCTCGTTCGTTTTCGATTCCAGTACGCGTAATTACGTCTCCCGTTGCGCCGTTGTTTTCTTTGCGAATCCACGGAGATTTCGTTTCTTCCTGTTGCCGTCGTCGGTGGTTGAACCGTGGCTCGTAAAATTACGTGCGAATCGGTCATGCATCGGTATAGGCAAATATTTAAACTCCATTAGAAAAAGTACGCGTGGCAGAATCAAATCGGATTACAGTCCGGACGCGCGGTTGGTCCCGAGAGATTTTTGCGTGCGATAACCGGTAAAGATCGGATCGAGGTAGAGTTTAAAATTACTTTTCCTCGAACGGTAAGAGGAGAGACCGCGTTATCGGCGAGAAAGTTAATCTGCCTTCTTGAACGTTGATAAATCGTATCCACGGTTTTTCTAACCGCGGTCGACTGTCGTTGATCGTCTTCCAAACTGGTCGTTTATTATGTAAGCAAACGGTTGTTTCGTGGACAGGCTAAAGGCAAACATAACACCAGAGCCCGGGCGATAAAAATGAGAAAATATCTCGGTAAGGAAAACTGATACACACACACACACATGCTGACGCGTTGGTTGAAAAATCCCGTTGAATCTGCGTTAAACGACGTGTTCTACCCAAGTTTCGCGCCAGTCGAACGAAGAACGAGAGACAGCCTTTTAATTAAAATAATATTCGGCCGTGAATCGCGTTCGCACGTACTCGTGCTATTCGTCAGATTCGCGCGCGTAATTAAAATTTTCGTGTACGTGCGCGGCCCCTTTACACGTGCTAAATATTAAATTCGCGGCACGCGTAAGCTCCGAGGCGAAAAAGATTCGTTAATTTTTACCCAGCATCGAGCGACCGCCGCCCTCGTAAATGGGATCCGTGAGGTACAGTTTTTCAGGAAATGACACGACTCTGCCGGTCGTTCGAAGCTGCATTTTCCGTTTCAGCTTTATCGAAGCAAGGAGATATAGGCGCGATTATTTTTCCGTCGTTTACGTAACGACAAGAACAGAAGAAGGTATCGGCGTATCGTTATCAGGTTGTTCCAGTGCTCGAAGTTTTCTAATCCTCGTCGAGCGAGAGAAACGGTGGAAACTCGGCGAGATAGGATGCAATGCGACGCGATACGCAAGCCCATTAAGTCGTCGTCGTACGTAGATACGTCAAGAGCGTCAAGAACTAGCGCTTCCATGGAACGTTCGAATCGCTTGGCTGATTTGCTCGCACGTTCGAACTGTTTCCGACAAAAGAGGGTTCCAATGTATCGGTATGTGCACGCCACGCACCGCGGTCGCGTATTTCAGCACATAATTAAACGACGTTGCATCACGAATAAATGCAATAATCCTTGCACATTGGCCGGTTTCCCAACGCATTCACGGCGAGTGCTTCGCGAATAATTGCTTTTGCTTCATTGTGCAACGCGATCGACTCGCGTTCCAAGCTTCGCCGGTCCCCTCCGCCATTGTCTTGGACCGGGCTCGCACAACCGGACCTATACTTTTCCTTCTCCGGACAGCGTTTCTTCCCTCCTCGAAACGATTCGACCTCGTAACCGTGCTACCCTGTCATCCTTCTCTCCTTCGACTGACTGCCCCTGCCGCCATTCTTGTCGATCGGCCTCGCTCCTCCCCGGTTCTTCCTCCCAATCCTCGCCAATTTAAGCGCACCTGGAACAAGTCGCAGCAGATGTGCTTTGAATCTCGGTGGGTCAGAGACCGAAAAACCGCTGGTCCTTTCACCGGAGCTGTACGCTTCTTCGCCTTTTCCTTTCTTCTTCCTTTCTCTCTCCAGAAATGCCGCGTCGTAGTAGCTTAACTCCACATAACCATATTCACGATTTAGGGTCCTCCGTCAAACATGACTCGACGTCACATTTCGTGTATATATATTTTAGTTTATGTTATTATATTTTAGTTTAATATATATATATTTAATTTTATATATATATATTAAACCTAAGGATATGTATCTTAATATAGAAAGAGATTTTAGCGAATTTTTTTCGGAAAGTAAACGACGAAGAAAGTTGTGAATATTGAAAAATCGGTTGTATGTATATTATAGGAAAAGTCAATAAGTTACACGGCGATACAGTAACGTTGTATAGAAGAAACTCTACAGGAAATTTCAAAAACGGTCATTTGGCCGCGCGTGGTAGGTTTAGTGTTGAAATATATATTATGAAAATCTATATACCCAGCCACATATAGATTTGTTATTTTATTAGCCCTGAGTCCTATAGGTTCTGTTCAAACGTGACTTATATAATAAATGTATATGACTAAAATATATATTATGAAAATATATATACCCAGCCATATATAGCCGTATCAAACGTAACTCGACGTCACGTTTCGTATATATATATTAGGAATGTATATGATTAAAATATGTATTATGAAAATATATATACCCAGCCGTATATGGATTTGTTATTTCATTAGTCTTCTGCCAAAATATCGTAACAGTGGAAAACTGTACAGTAGCGTCTGGACGACTGCGATCGGAACGAGGGCGAATCTCACGGGTCTCAAAGGGTTAAATTAATAGAGAGTGACTGAAAAATGTATTTCGTTTGTTATACGTGGATAAACATGTTCTCGAGTATGAGCTACGAGCGATGGAGGCCGCTTCCGTAGAAGAGCCGTTTACCGATTAATCGAACGCAGGTTATTACAGGCTCCCGAATTTGCGATCGTACGGTTTTATTATTTTCTCCCGATACCGGGACCAACACATATAAATTTGAACGTGCACGCGTTTTATCGAGGTTCGTGGAACTCGATTCTTTTGTACATGCTATCGCGAGTCCGAACAAATTGTCTTTCGCTTCGGTATCTGGAACCCGCGGGAAAAGGGACAATTGGTAATTTCGTTTTTAGAAACGAGATGAAGCTTTTTTACTTGTCTTTCCAGTCCGATTCATTTGTCGAACGTTTTCGAGTAGATATCCTTTATAATTGCGTATCGTTGACCGATAAACCTTCTAAACTCTCGTTCGAGTTATCCGAACGCGATGGAACGACGTACGGTCACGGATGGCAAATTATCGTTATTTCGATTTCATTTGTCGTACGAACTTTCGAAAGATCGGAAACCCTACCGCGATCCTCGAATCGGTAACACTTTAATTTCACACTCGCTTCGGCAAGACGCTTTCAACGTTTTAAGAGAAATCGTACCGTACTATCGATGGAAACGAGAAACACGTACATACCATCACATAACGATACCATCACGTTTTTCCGAAATCGAGGAAATTCGTTGGGATTAGAAAAAGCACGATTATAATGGAGAATGGCGGAAATAACTGAGCAGAAAAGGGAATGGAAAAGGGCCATTGCGTAAATTTCGATCGCGCCGGATCGATTCCCGTCGATTTCAACTATATTCGGATTAATTACCAACACTGTGCCCGTCTTATTAAAATTCCATCAACGAATCGAAACTATCTCGATTCAGCGCAAAATTGAATCGCTCGCTTTCGGCTGGTGGAACGTAAACGATTTCCTTGTGGGAATTTTCAAACGGAAGTCGCGCGTATATCGATAACATCATCGCGAAAACATTGCCGCAATTTAAACAACGAACGTTATAAATAGGCACACGATAATCCTGCAACTTGGTCGTTTCTTCTCGCAAGAGCTGGCCTTCCTCTTCTTCCGTTTAACTTCCATCTCACCGTTTTAAAATTCGCATCGCGATGTAGTCGCCACACACAGTCGATTCAACAGCGAAACGAACGCAGAGACAAGCTTGCGCAACCTGCAACGTAATTGATTTCAAAAGGATGACTGTGGAGCATCCTCGATCGCGATCCGGTTGTTTGGATAATTACTGGCTATTAATTTCGCAACAGTGGCTCCTCTTCGTTTCAATTAATCGTCGTTATTAGCCGATTGAAATTGAAATCGAGCCGCGTTATCGCAATAATCGCCTTTCTCCGACGATTTCACCGACAAAAGTGCGTCCCGCTTATTACCGGAATGTTCCGTTCGACGTTAATTCCGTCAGCCGTGGCGCGTGTATTTAGGCGATAAACGAGTTTACTGCCATTATGAGCGAGCGTGTCGTTGAGCAAACCTGCAACGTGGCCGGTTCGTGCCAGGATTTTCCAAAAGCTGTAAATTTAATCCCGCCGAACGGCTTGCGCGCGAATTAAGCCGTCCCTCAAAATGACCTGATGCATTTTCTTTCCCCTGTTTACCCTTTCCAGGCTCGTTGGAAATCGGCCTTTCCGTCTGTCTTCGGTTTTACGAACTCCGGGTCTTTATTGCCCGCAATATCCTCTGAAGAATGCCTCTGCCCCTGTCCACATTACGGTATAGGACGGCGACCTGTCCCAGACGCCTTGGTCGCAACACGAGATCCGAGCGAGCAACGAGCTCGTTGAATCACAATCGGCCCCGAAACGTTGAAATAAATCTCGTAGATGTTGCGCAGCTATATCTAAACGGTGAATCAAAATTATTCGAAAACAAAGGGAAGTTGATTCGACTGTGCGCGGCGTACGAAGAGATACGTTTCTCTTAATGATGGCAGCGATGGTGGAACGGTAGGAGAGTCGAGGGTAGAGGGTCGAGGGTGGTCGAGATGCATGCAAAAGGGTGGAGGTTGGGTATGGGAGCCGAAGCAACGACCGTTTTCTAACCGTTCCCCCGTTTGCCTCGTTTAGAAACACATTGCAGAGAGATAGAGAGAGGAGGGAGGCTTCGGAGCCGCCGCGTCGGAATCGATGTTCCAGTTAAATCTGCACGCGGCATGTTAATGAGCGTTAATGGAAGACTAACGCGGCCACCGACAGCCACGGAAACAAAAGCGAGAAAAGAAAGAAAAAAGAAAGAGAGAGAGAAAGAGAGAGAGAGAGAGAGCGAAGAAAGGGAAAACTATGATGCTGGCAAGTCTAACGGCAACGAAGCAATAATTGCGTGGTTTGCCTCGACGACACTCGCTGTTCTCGGGGCGTTGCATTCTTCCTGAAATTAGCAGCAGATTTTATTCCGGAAGTTATGGATACGCGCGCGGCCTTGCGAACAGGCAACTTGTGTATCGAGTTAGCCACAAGGGGGCTGGCAAGTCGGCGCAAACGAGGCCAGACGTGATCGTTACCGATTTCCTTCTAACGCTAGCTTTTTCACTCTGCACGGCATACGCGCGGTGATTTTTATTCTCGTTGCGAGCGAACCAACTACGTACATACAGCCCGCTGGAAATGCGCAGAGATACTTGAGATTTCCAGTCGAGCTAAACTAGTTTACCGAGCGGAGAACGTCGGATTTACATCGAACGAATTACAATGAGATAGTTCTCGAACGAGCCCTTTTCAAACCTAACGCGAAGAATTAAGTTAGTTTGGGAAAAACGCTGGCGAAATTTACTTTCTTCCCATCGCCATGGATATTATACTTCGCTGAAAGGGAAAATCAAGACGCTTCTTGACAACCGAAGAAAGCGACTTCCAGTCGAGATATTTCGCAAAAGCGAGCGACTTACTCGGAGATAGCGTTTCCTATATGCCGTATACTGTATATTATTTTATGGATGTAAATAGCCGACGACAGGCAACAGGATTTTTCTCGTTTTTTATCGGAGCAAGCGCGCCTCTTGTCGCACTCTGGTAGGAAACGTGAAAAACGAGCACACCATTCCCAATCAGTGGTGTATTGTTCGTCCGGCGCTCTCGATCAAAGTAACGAACGCAATAAGTTTCTTAGAAAAGTCTCTCGTTTGCCTAACTGCGCTTCCAGCGAACTACATCACGGCCTCTTGAATACGTGATTGCGCGTTTCAAGGCCGTTGCACCGTACCGAGTGTAACGCGATCTTACGCCACGATACATCTTGATAAATGAATCGATCGATCGTTCGCCAAATGCAAAACAATGCAACCCGATCCTCGAACCGCCTTTTCGCGAGCTGTCGTCTCGTCGCTTACATCAGTCACTCGCGCACACGCGCACATTCGTATTGTTCGATACGCGATACGGCTCACCGTGAGCGATAATTTCCATCGATCGGTTAAGTACCGAACCTCTTGGCTTTGACTTTACATCGACAGGAGAGGAACTTTTACTAGACCTCTGTAAGTTCTCTTCGCTTCTATTCCCTCGAGGGAGCGCGCAGGCAGGAAGGCTCGAAAGCGAACCACCGCTTCCATTTACTTTTTCGGTTGTAGTTCCTTTGACGAGGCCGATGAACTTCTACCTTGAACCGTTCCTCGAGATCCGGCCTCGTTAAGCGGCATATTCCGAAGCGGCGAGAAATTACGGAAAAATTACAATCTCGAAAATTGTTTAAAATACTATAAAGATTTAATTAAAACACCATATACGGTGGTGTTCGACCGGTTGGTTCGAGCTTTGCGTACCGGATTAACGAACGACGCTCGCCGTTCTATTACTTTCGCAATCGGAATGAGTAATCCAAGCTTAGACTTTGCGCACCGGCAACGTTTTCTCGTCGTAGCGCGTAACTAGAATCATCCGTATCGTATAATGGAATTATTTTGAAATTAGTAATCCGAAGCAGCCGCGTCTCTAAATCGTGTTTGTTCGATGGTGATCGTTTATTCGCCGAGAGATACGTACCTGCACCTGTATAGTAGAATTCCATATATCTGAACTGCAGTTATTTGATCGAAGTTTTGTTTAATGCCCGAGTAACCAAACTTTCGTCGATCGAATCTATTTCTCTGAACGCGCGAGCTCCTATTATGCGAACGAAAAATACTAGGTAGTGGAGAAAATAGGCGAGCACCGATTATATATAAACCGTTGGTTCCTCCACGAGTTCAGATAAATGGAGTTCCACTGTATGTTTAAATTCGCCGCGCTAATCGATGGCTAACGGTAACGACTCCTCCCTTTCTTCTTAAGTATTCCAGTATCCGGCATTTATGGTACGTTGCTAGCGACCGGAAGAACGAAGCAACAGCGGCGGCGGTAAACAATCATCAGATAAGAATTATGAAAGAGAATTAAGCGCGATAAATTGCTGAAGCCGATCCTTAGACCGGTGAATCGCGGGGTAGTTGCTCCGAAGGCAAAAAGCACGGACTCTTGAGATGGAGGAGGGTATACAGCTAACTGGAAGACATTCGAGTTTCGCGAAATCGTCAGCCGTGTCGCGATCGTGGTCCGTGGTAATGTAAGCGGAAGGAGAAGTCGGGCTCGATTTCTTCTGCCTTGCCTAAATTTAGCCTATGAGCGTCCTTCAATTTAATCCACTCTTCTTGACCCAAAAGCGTTTCCATCCTCGCGTAAAGAAGGAACAAGTTACACGGCGCAGAAAAATTAGTAATGGCCCGTTAAAACGGCGAAACTCTCGTTGCCTTTTCTTTTTCTTTTTTTTTTTCTTTCGATCTTGTGTCACTCTAATTGAAATACGTTCGCTTTGTCCCTGTGCGAATGTTTAGCGCTCGAGCATATTTCGAAAGCGTGTTCTCAGCCTCTCGAACAGTCGCTTAGGTAATATGCACATGTACATATATATACACACACACACACACACACGTATTTACCGGCGTGCGAAATTCTTGCAATTTTACTTCACTGCCAGCACATTTTCTACTTGTGGTTCGAGATTAGAATCAAGCTTTCGAGGAAATCTCGCTTCTTTAATTATTTCTTGCGTTGCTGGCGTGCGGTGCGAATTCGAGGAATACGAAAGTGCAGCGTTTAAGATTTGAACCGTCGTTGTCGGTTCCGATTATGTCGGTTCGCGCGATATCGGCTTACGGGTTTCGCTCGCGAGTCAGCATTCGACGAGAAACAGCGATCACTAAGAAACCTTCCGTTGCGTTCTCTCCTTGTCTACTTTATCCGATTGATTCCGCCCTGATATAGAATACATTATTAGCATCGAATGTCACCGTGGTATCTCGGTATCGAGTGTCTCGTCGGTAGCAGCGCAAGGTCTTCCATCCAGTTCGCGATAACTGAACATCTTTTCCCTGTTACATTTATTTATTGTGCAATATTATTCACTGCTAATAATTCCGAGATGAAGGCTATTTTGAAAAAGAAATTCCGATAATATCCCTTCGGACAAAGCGCGACGGCACTGTGAACGACTCTCGGAGGCAATTCCTAGCCATGATGATATCGAGAAGAATATTTTATCCAGATATAATAAATATAACACGCTTTGACGCTTCTTCCCTCTTTTTTCCAGAATACATTACATACTAGTCTAGACAGTTCCTCCTTTATCGTTATTGCCAAGGGTGATAAAGCTGAGAGGAGAAGATACTATTATACTTCCGCTCTCATTCGATTCCATATAGATTGATCGATAGATAGCTCTTTACAGTCATCTGCATCTTTAATTACAATCGAGCCGATTATCTCTTCTTACCTCAGAGCTCTTTCCATGCCCTTTCGAAATTCTATTGTATTAACCACGGATTCTTATCTTTCACGACCGATTTTCTATTCGCTTCTCCTCCTCCATATTTACATACACTCTCTCTCTCTTTCTTTTTGGCACGCTCTTGATCGGTCGAACAGATTGTCTAACGTGAAAGCTGGAAACAACGGCTGAAACGAACGCGTCGAATCGACGGGATACGGCCGTGAAACTCGAGGGTGGCATCCACGCAGGGGAGGTTCATAACACGCGGCGCATAAACTGTGATGACAATCGCGCGCGTCGTGTCGAATGAATTTGGAAAAGCGGCGATTGCACGAAGGAGTTGGATAGAGCTTTTAGGTTGGCCTTTCGCATCGGTCGATGCGTATACAGAGAGGAAAGAACGAATGGGGAGCCGCGGCACGAAATTTCACCGGTTCATTTGTCCAAGTCGGATGAGAACTCGGCAATGGATACACACGTGCACAATACCCGCGAAGCTCGAGAATATTTATGAAGCTTCGCCGAAGATGAATGAGAAATCGCTGGCGAGAGCTTTGTGAGCCTCTGTGCTCTGGTTTTATGTGCCGCGATTCATCGGGTACATGTCAAACGTTCCTCCAGAGACGTTGTTTCGTCATGTGTCTAATGACGTAGCTCGCCTTCAGGGATGCCATCGGTGACGTCTATCCGCTCTATCGCGCAAAGTTCCTCGTTTCCACGGGGTCAGGAAGAATCTGCTTGGACCACGCCTCTTAATTCTGTTACCTTCCTCCAATTGTTATATTTCGACGTTGCTCTCGTTTTAAGAAGCAAGAGGAACGTGTAACGTTTGTTTCAAGATGTTCGGTATAAAACTGAAACAAGGAATGACGCGTACAAACAAGCCTTTCTCTTTGTATTTTCTCCAAACTGAAGGTAGTTTTTAACTTTAAAAGAAACGTAATTGGATCGAAAATGGTAGAAGAAACGCAGCGGGTTTAAGTAGAGATAGCCTATAAAGGGGAAACCAGTTCTCTTTAAATTGGATTTTTCTTGTTGCCACTCTACATTCCAAGGAAATTACTACCTCGAGTAAATTTTAAAGCGGGATCCGATTTCATCGTGGGTGCAGCGACGAAATTACCTTGTATATTGAAAATGAATGACTCGTGGTGTACGATTTGTACTTCCTGATGTCTATGAATTAATCAGGCTCTTGATGTCTTTGTTTAGACGTCCCCATCGATGATTTTTAAAAGCAAGCACGCTGTTCTCCTCGATATAACCGCTCTCTCTCTCTCTCTCTCTCTCTCTCTCTCTCCCTCTTTGAGTTTTACGCGTATGATTGTTGTACCTGGTTAACTGTACCAGATACAAAATTGAAAAATGACACAAATCGTAATGTCGATCGTACGTGCAAATAGGGGAACGATAGAAATGCGTTCCCATATCTAAATTTCAAGATTTTCTAATCGTGCATCTGGATAATTAACAGTCGCGAAACTAGCTACCGTGTAATTGGTGGTTTAGATAATTGATGGTCGGATAACCGACGTTGCACAGTGAGAACGATGAACGTTCGTCGGTCTTAGCATGCGATCGCGTGTCCTTTTTTTCTATTGCTTTACGCACGATTCGTCGCCAGTGAAATATCGAGGTTGCAGCGAAGTAATTGCTTTCAATTACTCTTTGAAGCGAATCAAACGTTCGTTCGGGCGAAACGTAGAATCGTCGACGATGCGAGGAAAAAGAAGCGTTTCTTACGATCGTTTATCTCTCGAGAGAGAGTTTTCGTGACGCGTGAGCCGGTAATATTGCAATTATCGTAGGCGAAACGACGGGCGAACGTGTCACAGTTTTTCCCATGGGAGGGAAACGCGTGCAAGAAAAATCAAATCGGTAGCTGGACATTGTTACAAGCGGCGAAGCAATTTTGCTGCAGAAATGAAAGCAGTAAAGAAGCTCTTATTAGATCCTTCGAGTAGCCGTTAGCAGTTTTGAAACGTAAAAACGAATAGTGCGGTACGCTGAGAGCACGGGAACCGTGTTCCCATTTCGATAAACCAAATATTCTGCCGTATGTACGTGCAACTTGAGTTATTCGTAGATTAAATAACGCAAGAATCTCGGCAACCCCTATATACAGAGTTGGTCATAAAAGTTTGCATACACTCGCTACGTGTAATATGTTATAATTGAAACATTAGCTCCACGAATTTCTTTAGCGCATTAACGCGCGTATTATTAAAATGTAGCGTAATTTGTTCAGTTTCGCCTTTATTAAGAAAAAGGAAGTAAAAAAAGAATATAAAATACAACGTTACGGAAATTACATTATTTCCTTCACAAAGACAGAAGCGAATAAACGGTGCTACGCTTTAACGATATATATGCGCTTAACGTACCAAAAATATATTCGCGGAGATAACGCGGCAATTGTGATATTTTCTTCTTGCAATATACGCGTTTATTAGTAAATATCTCGTACGTAAGTATCAATAACGACCGCTATCTTCCTGACGTTGAAACAGTTAAAGCTCTGCTGCAGTTTTATCCCGACATTTGTTTAATTCTCTTTTAAAATACACGAGTAAGGATTGTATCGTATATAAGTATAAATAACTTTCCGGTAAAGATCTTGCATCTTTAGTAAGTGTATGTAGACTTTCGCCACTGAATATGTATATATGTTCAATTGAATATTTTTGTTCCAATGATTTATTCTTTGCCTCTTTCGCTTGCCTAGCCAACCGTTTTTATTCCCTTTCTTTTTTCTTTCGCTAGAGGAATGACGATCGAACTGGTCTAATTGCTCGTTATTCTCCTCCGCCTGTATGCTTTATTAGCCTACGAAGACTCTACTAGCGTCTACTAGCTAAAAAGAGCTCCTCTTCTCTAACACTTCTGAATATACTCGATTATTCGATTCCCGGTTCAGCCGTAAGAGTTTTCGCGCTTCGAAATATTTCTACTGGAGCTGATCGCTTCGGCGAAGTTGTCGGCTTCTCGAAACTCGTCCACGCTTTTTCTTCGTCGGTAACTTTTAAACTTTCAAGGCTCGAACTTTGTGGAATTATTCACGACCTGGTGACTCTTATTAATTTTCCGTGCTGCTCGCGAACCGAGCTTCTTGTCCTCTTGCGGGTCGACCATCGGCCGAAAACAATTTCGTTACGCTTCTGTTTCCCTTTCTCCCTTGCTTTTTCTTATCAAACGACGAAAGAAACTCGGAAGACTTTGACGCGACAAATCGGGTCACAATTCGAAGCACAGCTTTGTTTCGCCATTTGAGTTTCGCGCGCGATCGGACCTTCCGTCGAACATTATGCTTACGTTTGTTTACACACAGGCGTGTCCATTTATTTATGTTTGTTTGCGCGGTATATTACGATGCAGGCAGGTGAAACACAGCACGCAGGAAAAAAGCGAAAGAGGGGAACAAAAACGAAATCGTTCGAAACAGTTCGCGATATTTGCGATGAATGATTGATTATTATGGACGATACGCTTTTGCGCGAGATTTCGAAAAATACGGAACAAAAGAAATTTCGAATGAAAACGCGTTGTCCAAGCTTCCAACTTATGAACGTATATCGGTCCTTTTCCCGGAGAACGTTTCCAGAGTTTTCAGTTACGAATAGAATTAAAATGACAAACAAATCGAATTTGCATCGGTCTTTCACCGGATCGGAGAACGTCCCGCCTCCCCCCTCCCCCTCCCACAGAGCTCGCTATATTTATGAAAAAGCATGAATTATTATTCGTTGTTCGTATACGCGGTCGGGTGAATTACACCCGTTACAAACTACACGTACTTTATGCAGATTTTATGCAGCCCATTTCGTTAAAGGATTTGGACGTCCACTCTTTTACAGCCTCTGCTCGCTGCATTATTTTTACGCGCGATAAAGTTTCCTTTTTGCACGCTCGTAGCCCACCCTTTGCAACGCGATCATTATTCACGGTTTCATTCGGGAGCAACTTTGTTCGCTCGATATTAATCAAATTTTCGCTGTTGATTTAAACTATCGTTGATATCCTTTCGCGTATACGCATTCGGGAGAAAGACGAAGGAATTTTTCAAGCGAAACATCGAGAACGTAGTCTGCTTCTTTTCTTAGTTGTCGTCATCGATCGCGGCGGATGGGCTTTTGCGGAAACGGACGGACGAGAAATGGACGAGAAACGCAGCTGTTTATAATTAGCGGGTTTGGAAAGGAAGCGGAGCGCGCGTGCGCCGTGCGGCGAACGTTGAAACAGTTAGGAAACAACAATGCTTGGTTCTCGTCAGAGTGACGGGCCCACTCTATAAATCGACGGTTAAAATAATATTTGCCGTTTCCACATTATTTCCGGACGAAGTAGCTCGGCATATTGCGCCGTTTCCTTCTCTCTCTTTCTCTCTGTTTCTTCCCTTCCTCTCTTTCAACAAATCCGTCGCCTACCTGATAATAGGATTTTCTATAGCAACCACGATAAGGAGAATCTCGCGACAAACCTCGTCGAAGGTGGTGTTTCGCTTGTCGAGCGAAAACCGGTCTGGAAAATCGTCGGAAATGAACTTTGATCCGAATGGAGGGGCGGGACGACAGCGTTTCTCGTGAAATCTCGATGGTTGTTCGAGCATCCGAACGAACCCGGTACGTACATCGGGTTTCAAGGATTTAAACGTCGCGTTCTCCTAATCGAGAATTCTCTTTGTAACCGTGTTGCTTGAATATGCAATTTGACGTTGATTGGCAAGAATCGACGAAAGATATGCAACGATAGGTCCACGAGAAGAAGTGACCAGAGGGATTGTCCAAGAAGTATCGGCGAATTCTTTAACGAGAGAGGACGTTGGAATTCACCGTTGAACTAGTTCACAGAACGGATGCATCTTGGTTGCTACTGTTGTGCCTGTTCGATCGTAAGCAGAAGGCAATGAAACGCGGCTACCTCGCGATCGTATCGTGCGTCTTGGATTTCTCTGGATCGAGGACAGACAGGCCAGTCGTTACCGTATCTAGAGCAGGAAACTAGTTTGCCCGGTATCGTGAACTAATTGTTACGTAATCGATACGAAAGTCAGTGTCACCGAATGGAGTTACGTAGGTAGAGGCTCGACCACAGCCGAAGATCGGCGAACGATTTCGTCACGGATCGTCTACTTCCTCCTACGAGGATTCGACCTCGCCCCCGTGATACGTCGAGATACCGTTCAACGTACAACGATTTACCAGCCAGAGTAAAAGAGGTTTACGGTTCTCTGTTCTCTCCGATACGAGAACGTCGTTTTTCTTTCAGTCTCGGAAACTCTTAAACAAGTCGACTCTCGTTCGATCAATTCAGGATAAGAATGGACGATCGACCGAGACTATACTTGCTCGGGCGTTGCGCGTCAATTAACACGGCGATAAAATTTTGTTTCATCGTCAGGAACTTTGACGACTTCGTCGACGATTATAGCGCGCTGGATGGATTCGTCTCGTTCCTCGTCCCCTGTAAACGACGCCTGTTATCGCGATCGACGACGACTCGTCTTCGATCATCGTCCTCCTGTGAAACAATGGTCTGAAAAACAGCGCCAGAATCGACGAATGTCCGATTCACGACCGTGTACCTTATACAATCAATGGCGAGAGTTAAAGAGACAGCAGGAGAAAACGCTGTGGCACCTTCTTTGATTTATCGTCATCGGCGTTCGTAATTTGCACGGCGCATCGTTCGTTATCGAACGCCATCTCTGGCGTTATACATTATACATATCTGGCGCACTTTCTGACACCGCTGTCACATCGATAATTTGCATTTCGCTGCGATTTTTATTCATTCCACCGAAACGATTCGAATTTAAAAAGGCCGCGACTCTCATAGAGAATAAAAACGGGGATCGTCGTGTGTCGCAATATGGAAAGCAAAAATGCAATTTTCTGGTAACCGAAGTGGCTGCTCCTAGTCAAGCTCATCGTTGAAACGAGAACGATTTTACGATAACCGGTCCGAGAACCACCGCTATCTCTCGGTGTAACGCGTCACACCCTCGAAAAAACACGATTTCTACGCGACCAGACAATATCGTGCCAATCCGGGAGGAAGACCGTGGGTGGCACACCTTTAAACCCTCGATTAACGAATTCCACCGTCGAGTTTCCTGTATCTTGCATTCCGTATAAATTCGCGAATGCCTCGGTAGATTCCAGAAGGATATACGTAAAGTCGGATGTTGGCATCCGGGGTATAAACATCGAGCCTAATTCTACACTATACATATATGTATGTACATTGTGATAAACGTGTATTGTCGCGGTGCGAGTTTACTTATTTTCGAAAGCGAAAGATTCAGAATTCGAAAGATTCAAACGGCTGATTGGAAGGGAGCATCGATTTTTAACAAGATAGTCGACCGAATGCAAAGTATAATAACTATAAGTATAATCGTAATAACTATGTCGTACTTATCGTTGGATAAGTAGCTTAACTCTATCGCTGTTGCAATTTAAAGAAAAAGTCTCTGCACAGGTTTCAGATTTCCAACGTGTTACATAACGTAACATATACTTTTACATATATAATGATAAAAAATGATAAGTAGACGATTCAAACGGCTTTTAGAATGCGTCACATATGTGCGATGCTGGGTCTATGAGAAGCAACTAGCGCGTCGTATATGCGTAACGCGTGATAGCGAAAGGGTTAATCATTTAACGCTGGTTATTTAAAGGTGGAATTTCCTAGAACCGTCGGATTTATGCGTCTGAGCGCACGCGTTAATTACTTTCGGCTAGACATAGTTTCACGCGTAAGGAATTCCTATCGAAGAAACAGACGATGGTACGCCAATACGTCGGAGAAATATGATTTAAACGATTTTCTGTCGTATTTACGTCAAATATACACGTCGAAAATCCCACCCTGACGTGGTATACGGATGGCATAACTCGAGCTGGAAATTCCATGGGTGCGTCGATAGCGCGCAATCTAGACATCGGAGCCAAGGTATTCGCGTAACATGTAGAAATTTAATCCGTCAGGAATAATACGCAGTCTTTTTTCATATCGCGCTTTGCGTTTATTTTGTCTACTCTGCGTGTGCTGTATCGAAACAAAAGATCAACAAGGAGCAGTTTGCTTCGAAATTAACATTAATATAAAGCCTCGAAAGCACGCGGAAATCGAGCAGCTTTCTCCGTTAGAGAAGCGGGACGAAACAATGAATCTTATTACCAATGCAGATCGGGACGAAATTTGGTAGGTATCATTGTGCCAGACCAGAAGATCTGAAATAGAAAACTTTAAATGGGGTACCTATTTTATATATCTCTGGTGGGCAGGCGAAAGAAAGAACGCAAGTTCAAATTTTGGTCAACAGGATAAGTGGGCTAGTATTTTCTTATGATTCTACCAATACGAGTTTTTTTTAATTTTAATTTTTCTAAGATTCTAACGGTATATCCAAAATCCAACAGTTGAGATTGCATTGCACTTTAAATAGCGTTGATGTTATCTAGATTGAAGAACGCGTTGGTAAATGTATAATAGAAATACAGTGGGTCACAAAATTATTCGCTCACTCGCTAATGTGGCAAAGATGAACGAAATAATCAGGCAACGCAAGGTATTTTTAAATTTTTTATTTGGATATACATAGTTCAAAGTTTAATTTGATAGAATAGTAAAAAAAAATTGCGAAATTTTCATTTATAATTACAGAAAAATGAATTTTAAGAAATCTTTACGNCATAAAGATTTCTTAAAATTCATTTTTCTGTAATTATAAATGAAAATTTCGCAATTTTTTTTACTGTTCTATTAAGTTAAACTTTGAACTATGTATATCCAAATAAAAAATTTAAAAGTACCTTGCGTTGCCTGATTATTTCGTTCATCTTTGCCACATTAGCGAGTGAGCGAATAATTTTGTGACCCACTGTATATTTGAGTAGAAGTATTAATACAACGTATGTTAATCCAGATCCAAGCCATGGGCCTATGGGCATTTATATATATATATTTTTTTTTCATTATTTTATTTGCTTTTTACAATTTGTCCAACAGGACATTTGGTAAATTCTTATATCATTGATTTATATAATCACGAAGACTGACCTGTCTATACCTCGCTGCACCATCTGTGCAAGGCATGTTGCTAAAAGGTCTACGAGGCCAAGACCCTTCAAATCGGTTTGTTACAAGACAATACTTAATGGCTTCGAGAATTAGGAAAACTTAACGATAGAACAGATATAGAGTTTTCCTGGAAGTAAGAATTACTTCAACAAATAATAGTACAAATGCTTCTCTGGGAAATTAATAATTCTGACTTATGCTCCTCTGCCCGCCTATCAGAGATACATGGATCTATATCGTTCGAATGCACGATTTCCTAAAATTAAGATTTTATATTTCGCCTGTAATTGTACGACGTTTAATTACTATCTCATCTAAGATATCCACGAAGTCACGTCTGGATCGGCCGCTGGTGTCTTTCGAAATCACCTACACGTATCTACAGCCGAAACAATTACTCGTTGTATCTAAAGCTATTCGATGATCTGCTCGGTTTCCTGCTTGCCTCTGTAAAAGCGCCAATCTCACGTAAACGCGGTTTCCGTTTACCTACGAACGCTCGTGGATCGGCAAGGATTACCTCGTCTAAGGAGTCATCGTGATGCATCCGTGCGTCTAGCAGAATTAAATCCTTTTCGGTGTCGTATCGTTCGTCTCCTTTGGTCCTGCGAGCATCTACCCAGCCCGTACTTCGTTTCCTGCGAACAAGCACGTTGCATTAAAGCGAAGTAGTGTAAACGGAGAAGTTTGTTTGGAACTTGGTAACGAAGCCCGTGGCCTTAATCCATCGATTCTTTGCGTCTGTTTCGGCGACGGTCGTGGAACGAACGCTGGGACAAAGCGCCGAATTTATAGAGACCCGGCCATAGCAGCAACATGGAACAAGCGTAAACTACAGTTAAACTTGACCCACTCCTGCAATATCGTTCTTTGATTACTTAGCCGAAGTACAGGATGCCTGTCGGCGATGTTGGTGACTGCAGGAACGATGGAGAGTTGTCGCTCCATCGAGTCCATCTGACGACGAAATTACGAGATCTCGAGGAAAGAAAAGAGCAACGGAGCTTCGGCGTTATTTTCGCGGTAGTTGTTTTCTGGGCCAGGAACTAGGCGGTCCATAAATTCCGCCCAACGATTCCGGGACATGTCGAGGCTGCTCCGGCTTCTGTAAAATCACCGAAAATGCCAGCACACCGTTTCTTTTTTCTCTCTCTCCTTCTGTTCGCAGCCACATCGTCCGTCTGTTTCCAGAGACCGCGGTGATTAATCGCGTTTAATCCCGGCTGCTCTCGCACTACTGACACCTTGATCCGGCTGTTTCGTAGCTCGATTTTTCCGTTATTTCGCCTCGTCCGCTGCCCGCCAACTCGCGTCAAATTTTTCCTCGAATTCCACGCGACGGAATATCTCCGGGACATCGCAACCTCTCCACGATCTTTTCCCCTCGAATTTTAACGGGCGAGCATGCATTACCTACAAAGGTACCTTTAAAGGCGTTTCTCGAAAGTAATTGAAAATCCTTCGCCTAACTTTACCGCTCTCTCTCTCTCTCGAGCTTTAAGTCGCGTGAATGACAAAACAAGAAAGAACGAAAGATCAGAGAGGCAGAGAGAGAGAGAGAAAAGCTCCGTCGATCGTAAAAGAAATCGCGTTGCGAGATGAGTTTCAGTAATTTTGTGGAGGCGTCGAGCGAGTTTCGAGGTCGATGCGATCGGACGGCGCGGATCAAATAAATAAAATCAGTGGAGTTCCGTGCCACGACGTAGAACGGGAGAAGTGGTTGTTATTTTTAGGAAGATACACGGAGCGAGCACGTATCACGAGCGTGTGCTTCGTTTCCGGGCTAAGGGGAAGCTTTCGTGCGCGAACAAGTGCGCAGTCGGCGGGACGAGATGCGTCTAGACAAGCAGCTATCAGCGAAGAAAGAAGAAGAACGACTTCCGAGTTGAAAGCGGCCGAAAATAAGGAGATAGGTGGTGATGGAGAGTCTCGCGTTTGGCCGTTTAGCGCGGCCGGAATGTTCTACACTCCGATCCTGACAGAAGAACCGATCGAGCAAGAAATTGGCCATCGATCTTTCGATGCAGCGTGATTTTTGTTGCGCGAAATCTTAGTAATTAATTTACCTATGTCACGAGATGAAAAAGATCGAAGATTCTTACGATAGGAGAGAAGAGACGTTGGCAAACGTAACGTCTGTTTAAAAGTTCTTTGAACGAAATGTTCGAGAGGCACGAAGATCGGGCCATGTATCGAGTATTCGAAATTCAAGCGTCTCGAATTTTGTAGATCTTGGAACGAATCGCGAAACAGGAAACTGTAGAAAGCTCGTTTCGCTGTGCGAATTGACGCGTTACCACCGAGTCCGCAACCGTGACTGATCGCACGGATCGCGAAATTTCTCGAGCAGAAAGTGCTAAGAGACGCTCGTTAAGGAACACGGAATGCCCGATAAAAATTTCAATTTATACGCAAAAAAGTACTCGAAACTTAGATGAAGAAAGTTCATAACTGGCCATTAAGTCGTTTGGCCTGGCTACGGGAGGAGCGGCCGTGTTTCCCGCCCATTTTCCTTCTTTGCCGTCCAACCTCTCTGTCTCTCTCTCCCTCTCTCTCTCTCTCTCTCTCTCTCTCTCTCTCTCTTCGCGACACACGAGGCTTTGCTCTAGTGTCGGAAAAGGAACAAGCCTTTCGCTTTTGTCGCTGCTCTTGCTATTATGCACGCCCTCCAAGCCAAGCCCCGTTCGAGACCATTTCGATAAATACTCCTTCTAATTCCCTCTATTTTTCCACCGCTTTCCTCCATCTCCTGGAAAATCGACCTTGATTTATTTTGCGTTCGTGCCGGCGCGGTTAAATACTTGGTCGTTTGGAAGTTCGGAAAAAGATAAAAGTCAAATGTATTTCAGAGAAATTTGCCCGTGGTTCGTACACCGGACACATCCTCCACTGGCGTCGCTATATACGTCGTGGGCCTAAATTCGTGGTACAAGCAAAGTCAGGGAGACTCTATGGCTAGGAGTAAGACGAAAATCAAGAATAACGAGATTGCGTTGCCTAAAAGCTTGTCGAGTAAACGGCGTATACCTGTATTTGTACCGTATATAGGGTATTCGACTGATTATTGTACGTGCGAAAATATGTCGAACACATAGAAGAAGACATTCTCGCTTGAAGTTTCATTTTCGAGAAAAACCGAGTTTGAGTGGGAAAATTCTCCACTGTAAACGCGTTTAAACCCGATTCTTTGGTATTTTATTCCTTATTTATTTTCGACCTATTTCGACATATAGAATAACCTTCTGCTAATTGGTCGCTCCTATCTAATCGACGTTTAGTCGTTTAGCTGGATTTTCTCGAAACTGACACTTGCGAAGCAATTCCGCGTCATTCTTGATTTTCCTTTCATTCTGAGTTGTAAAACCTCGCCGACTTCGCTTGTACCGAGAAATTAAACGCACGGTCCCGTTGAATTGGCTAGCAGCGGTAGCACGTGTGCGTCGAACTCGCACCTCAGTTGAATAAAGAAAGAGTAAACTGTACGAGCACGTGTCACGTCGCAACGCTCCGTATCGAAAAGTTTCTACTCCTCGTCCTGATTTTCTTCAATTGCCTTTTATTTTTATCTGGTCTTTAATCTAGTCAAGGAATCGAGCCAAGGAGGCGAAACGAAATGTTGGGCGAAAGGGCCGCGACCAGACGAACGGAGAAAGAACGCGGAGACGCGTGGGCGTCGACTCGATATGTCGTCGAAGTGTTTCTTTTTCATAAATATTCAATGGATCTCGCGCAATCGGCGCTCGCTGGATTAACGCCGCCGCCGTGCTGTTTTCGACGATGCTTTCGAGGCTACGACCGCGTTTAATCTCGCTATTTACCACCCGCGCATCGTGTTAGAGAGCGTTGCGAAAGACGTCGTTAAAGCGGCTAGAAAAGATTTGATTCCTCGTCCCGTTAGAAGGTACCTCTTAAGCCTGTGAGTGGCGCCTTTCAACTTTCAGCTGTCAAGCTCGATCCCCAATTTAACCTGTCGAACGAATATAACGAGTTAACTCGTCGTTTGAAATCACCTCCGCGACCGACTTTCGTGTTCGCTTAAATCTTCCAGGGATTATCTAAACTTTCTGACTAGCCTTTAAAGAAGAGAAGTTGGAGGAGCGAAACGGTTGGACCGTCCGGACCAACCTACTTGATAACTGCCGTCGACGTTCGAAACCGTGTAGACGTTAAATCGGTTTTGGACAGTTGGCACATAGATCTTATTAAACGACATTTTCCGACTGTTTATCACGATCGTTGGAAAACGTACGGCACGTTTACGTGCACGCGAGCCTCGCACACGACTCGCACATGTATCGATGTCTCGTGATGAACGACCATCTAAGAACCGAACGAGGAATCAGGTTTTTTTTTCTTTTTTTTTTTGTATTTTCGATATGTGAAATAGGAAATTACTTCGCTGTAATACCACGGCCGCGTGGCGTTACAGCTTAGATGGAACGTTCCCGTTTACGTTATCCGTGTTAAGATAACGTCGTCGGTTTTGAGAAACAGAGTGCTTCGTGAGAATAAAACACAAGTTCACACGGTGGCTTTGAATTATGGCGGTGGATAAACCATCGGTCTAACAACGAACTCTGACAACGTTAGTGTTTCGCGTTCCCTTCTCGTTTACCTCCCTTTTCCATCCCACGCTGCCGCTCGTCGCACCGTTGATAATAATGGGAACACGAGAAACGAATGAAACCAAGCACGTAGCGCGTGTCTTTACTCGCTAATATCTTTAACGTCTTCCCATCGACCGATGCTACGAGATCGAACGACTCTGACAAATTGAATTATCCATAAGTTACAGTCAGCTGTTCTCCTCTGTTTGCTCTGGCGTCCTCGTTCGTGTAAACCAGGACACGAAACAAAGCTGGTTAGAAAAAAGGCAGCTAATCCTATTGCTTCGGCCGTTAATCGCGAGTAGTCCCGGCCTGGTTAATTTTCACCGCGAGGCTCGGGCCGCTGTTGACCCGTGTTTCGTCAATCGCGTCGGCTTTGCCGAAAAAGTCTGGCCCCGCCGCAGTTTTGCTTTCCGCCTCGCGTAAATTGGATCCGTGTAGCGTGGAATAGCAGCGCAGTCCTCTTCTCTCCCGTACATACTTCTTTCGCCGAACAAAATGATTGTTCAACATGATCCGCTTAATTGGCAAATCGATTAACTCCGCGAGACGAAAGTTTGAGAAAACTGATGGAATTATGCTCGGTCATTAAAGTTTTCCGAATTTTAAGAAGTTGGCCGCGTGAACGGTTCCGATAAACGTTCCTCCACCGACAGTCTCTCTATTTCGCGCTCTCTTTCGACCCGTGTCTAGCGATAAAAGCTAACCTTCACGGTTCACCGAGGCGTTAATGCAGATTCTCGGTACGAGGCGAACCAAGAGCAAAATACGCGTCGCGCGAATCATTCGAAATCCGAAATCACGAAGGATTGTGGCGGCGATACTCGCTCGTGTATCTTATTAACCTGATTCGCAGGCATTCACGGAAGGATGGGTCCTCGCTTCGGTATTTTCAACAGGCACTTTTAATTAATTCCTATACGTTGGATCTCTACGAGTGGCGGCAATCCGAAAATCCACTCTATGGTATATACCAACTGTCGACGGAGAATCTGACACCTGATCAAATTTATCCTTTGATCTATAGACTACCGTGCGCGTTTCTGCTTCCAAGTACGTGCCTGCGTGATCGATATCTATCCTGCGTCAGCGGTGAGAAATACTGTACCGCGTTTTCTTAGGTTCATCGTGAGTGATGACACTGCGCCATCTCGTTCGCTGAAGAAAAGAAATTCTAATCGCGAACCTAACGAATAATATCGTTGGGAGACGAAGGAGAATAATATTAGGTTGTCCGAAAAGTTTCTTTCGTTTTGTAAGGAAACAACGGATGCACCCCATTTTCTCTGTTTTATATCATTTTCGTCGAATCATGTATGATCGTAATAATAGAAATAGAGCAAAATGGATCGTAGACGATTCGATAAAATAATATAAAACGAAAAGAGGTTGTATCTATTATTTTCTTACAAAAGGAAAGAAACTTTCGGGACGATCTAATATTACAGTATGGCTGTTCGTATAAAACAAATGACTTCTTGGAGCTTGTCAAATATCGCCTGGCGTCAATTCGTATCGAAAGTTGGCTCGGCGGCCGGAACCATGATTTAACCGATACCTGCAAGTAACTGACGCTTACTATCCGCGAACAACACATCCGGAAGTTTGATTCTTTATTTATTAGGGAGTTTACTTTTTCACGAAACTGCTTTATCGATCGGAATAAGTCGGAGAAGCTGACGGTTCCATCCTTCGTCTGAACAGAGGAAAACTTTGATTATTTCGATCATTGCGGTCGGTCCTGCACGAAGATTTCAATAAGAAGATTGGTCTTGCTTAATTGTCGACGCCGAGAAAAATCCCATAAGTTGTACATATCTGTCCTCGACCCGATAAACAGCTAGCGATTGCTTTGCTTCCTCTCTGTTTCTGGCTTCTTCTCGCTCAAGTGACGACGTAATCATTCGTTGGTCTCTTGTTTTATCCGTAAAGCCTCCGGCATTTATTCCCCTGATTTCGATTCCCACTCTCCGACACGGTACCGAGATAAGAAACGAGCTGAAACGCGCGAGCATTCCGAGTGTCTTTCGAGGACCACGAACGCGTTCGACGAAAGGGTCGGGAAACGCGACGCGATCCAGGGTACGCAATAAACGAGGAAAACAAACGTGATAGCTGCCGGTTGTAAATATTTCTGTTATGCGGTTGTCGGAGATGGCGACAATTTGGAGGTTCTCTCTCTCTCTCTCTCTCTCTCGAGGGAAAATAGGAAAAACTTTAGCGAGAAAGAGACGCGATCGTTGATGCCGGTACGTTCCGACGAATATCGAGTGCTAGCGCGACGCTCGGCTCGCTCTCGTTTAATTTATTTTCTCTAGAAACTGCAGCTACGGAAGAGCCGGCCGGTTAATGGCAGCCACGACAGAACTACGACCGTTTACTCGGAAAATATCTGTTGCCGATGTTTGCACGAAACGAAAGACCAATGTTTGCAACTGAATTTTTGACGAAAGACCAATTCTCCGTCCTCTCGCTGTGCCTCCCTTTCCATCCGTGACCGTTTTGCCTTTCGCCTCTGCCGACCTTCGACTTTCGTTTCTTTTCTCTTTTTCTCGTCCCTCTTTTCTCTTTTTCTTCCAGTTTGGAGAGAAAGGAATCTCGAACGCTAGTCTGGACCAAACTCGGCAGCCAATCGCGAGTCTCTTGTTACCGTTTCAAGGTTAAAAGCGTGGCCGCACCGAGTTCGCCTTTTGTCATTTGCGCGGACAAACCGGTCGCAATCGAACGGTCGTCCTGGCAGAAATTGCACGGATTTCCCAAACGAGATGACTTTTGCTAAACGACTTTGTACGCTCCGCGATATCGTTACATCGTCATGACAAATTTACACGGAACGTTACCGGGCTAAAAACTATTTTACGATCAATAGAACGTTGTTACACACGATTGTACAAGTGGTTTCCCTTTGAAAACGAAGCGGCACGAGTGCCACGGTAAATCTAATTCCGCGAGATTGAACAAACGACCGGTCGACATATTAACGAAACACGCGTGATCAACGACTGTCGTTTAACCCTTTCACTGCGTAACTCGACAGAGAGACAGAGGGGGAGAGAGAGAGAGAGAGAGAGGTTCGTCAAACATAGTATCGTAATATTTTTACGTTTATTCAGAATATTTATTTTCTATAGAAAGTTGAAAGTACACATTATCTCTTTGCATCGGACAACGAAACAATTACATTCTAGATGTTTCCGAATAAATCTTATTCTTCTTGTTTTATTACGCCGTCAGAGAGTTAATGATCTCCGATTACCCACGAAGCTCTCGTTTAATTTTCATTCTTTCGAGGATCGATTTCCACCGGCAAAATTCCATCCGTTTCACTCAGATTCGTTGGAATTTACATCGAAACACGCGCTGTTTGCGAATAGTAATTATTTGATTATTCGAGGTTCAGTTCGCCTAGTCTTTTGATTTCCTCGGCTATTAAACAAATAACCAGAGAAATTCATCGGCATCGTTAAACTCTGTTCCCTTTGGACGCGATCTCGCGAGCTTCACGAAAACGAAATCCGTGGCGCGCTCGATGGACCGCTGTTTCCGGGAAAATTGCTTACTCGCGACAAAGGGTGTCTTTTCAGCCGTTCGCTTCTCGCCGCCTTCAGATGTTTTTGTTTCCATCGCGGGACGCCTCGTTGCGCACCGTTATTTTCGGCAGTTTTCTCTCCTCCTGACCGTTTTATTTCCAGATGCAACTACGTTGCACTTTGCCACTCGCTAAAATTGCACTCGCGTTTAATCTTCCCGCCGATTTCCCCTTGCTGATTTCCAACGCAACTTTCGCGACCGTTGTCGCGTATTTCGCGAATTCACGGAAAAACGCTCGTGATTTCAGACTATTTGAAATTGAAATTTCAAATAGCGCGAGAATTGCGACGACCGCGTTCCACTCGTTAAACCGCGCCCCTTCGGGTAACGTTTTTTTCTTTTTTTTTTCTCTCTCTTCTGGAAACGTTTCGTTTATCCAGCAGTCGTTGATAATTCGAGAGAAGTTGGTGGACGCGTTGCAAATGAATATCAAGTCATTTGCAAAATGAATTTGCACTTGTAAAACGGAAGCAGCTGAACGCGCAAGAGGTTGGTACTCCAAAAGAAAATTGCTCTAAATTCATCACGCGTTCGTCGTAATTATACTTGTAAATAATTGTTGGTCGCGATCTTCGTTTAGAAGAAAATAAGACACTTTTCGTCCGCGTGGTTTAGAAATGCACGATGAATTCGAAGAAAAGGCGTATTACGATTAGGCGTATTACGGGATTTAATTTCGTTCGTTGGAAGATGGCAGCCGCCGTAATATTTCATTCGATTATACCTGTAATCCTCGATAACTTTAAGCCTCGAAGCTCTTTCAGACTTTGTACTCTTTCAGAACGCCCCTCGATGGATGCCGATTTCTTACGAAGCTCGAAATTAATTAACGTGGACGCGATCGTATGCTTGTTTTAAAGAAAACTGAGAAACGATTAACGTCGGAAACAAACATCGATTAAGAAAAGTTCAATAAGCTCGCCTGTCGACTTCGGACTGAGTTTCGCGAATGCATCGCGAGGAATTACACGCGATGCGGTGGATCGAAGACGAAACGCGATAAACTTTAATAGGTAATGGATGACTCGCGTAAAAGTGGAAATCAGTCAACAACTTGGAATTGTGTCGAAATCCGAGACAAACACGTTATCGTGATAACGTGAGCCACGTATTCGCCCGATATTAATTGTATAATTTTATCTAGAAGTGACGAGTCACAATCGCCGAGCTGGCGATCTCCGATAACTTGTACATAACGCCTTTGTAAAAATCGCTTCGATTCTTATCGTCGATCGTGTTCTTTATTTAATAAACATATATTGTTTCCGAAATTTTTCTTCGAGGATCGTTGTCATCGAGCAAACACAGCCGAGCAAAAATTGCTACACTTTACTCAACCGGTTGAGAGATAAGAAGGCGAGGAAAGAAACTATTACAAGTAATCTCGTATCGGGCAAACTCGGCTGTTCAACGATCAAAGTTCACCGAATGCGATGTAACGTTTAGCGTCGGTGAATGATAGAAAACAATCGAATCGCCGCCTTGTCGTACAACGTGCCATCACCACTTTCTAAGATTCCTCTTCTTTCATCTTCTTTGCGTTTCAAGTATCGCGGACAGCTGCAGTTTTCTTCGACCAGACGTGATGTCGCGCGACGACCCTCTTATTTTCCAAGCGATGTCATTCGAACCGACGTCGCTTTCTAAAAAGTTGGTCCCGCTGCGATATTACGCGAATGCCAGGAATGGGCAGGTCTATTTCGGATCGGCGGGGATCGAATCTCGCGTCACGGGCGACGCGAAAATATTTAAAACCGCGGTAGGCAGATTCGTCGGAGGAGAGAAAATATTTCTGTTCGATGGATTTCGTTGAGACGAAGCTCGCCTTTAACTCGCGCGAATCGAGTCACGAATATTAACCGACGAATCAACATTCCTTGCTCCTTCGATTTTATGCCGCTATTAACAGGGATCTAGAGGCGCTACCAGGGGTCGACGACGCTAGAAAAGCTACTGAGAAAAACGCAGAGGAGAAACGAAAAAGGGAGACAAATGTGGCGTGTTCGTCGGACAAGCTCGTAAAGTATGTTCACTGGGTGGGTCGAATCTAGAGGGAAAACGAGTCACGAGGGAAATGCGAATTCGTGGATGAAACGGTTTGCGAACCGGTGATCCACGGCCTGGATTGTATCAAGCGCGAAAGTAACGATTCCGCCAACTCGTAGCCTCTTTTACGCTACGACTTGATCACTCGGTTGTCGTAAAATCCACGAAGAAATACTTGCGAAATGACGATCGGTGGTCACCAGAGTAAACGATACGTGTGTACGTTTCGTTTCAGAGAAAACGTTCGCACGATATGGCGCGTGATCGCTCGATAATCGGTAAGCGTAAATTGTTTGAAAGAGCGTCGCGATCGACCAGTTTCGTATCGCGGATAACGAACTTTTTCCTACAATTTCGACGTTGATGGCTCTATGAACGAAGCAACCGAGCATCCGATTACGGCTTCGCTCGGTCGAAACGGGAAGCGTTGGAAAAACTGAAAACTCGCAGATTTTTTTCGCGTCGCCGGCTACGTTTTTTTCCTCCGACTTCAATTATTACGAACGATTGCGTGCTGCTGTTCTCGTAAAACGCACGCGTTGCGAGCGGAATTCCAAAGTTCGTGACAAGAGTGAAAAATTGAAAAGCACAAAAAAAAAGCACAGAGGAAGCGCCGAGACTGGCGTTGTCCCATCGAATCCGGCCAATTGCATCGATAGCCTACGAAATACACGCATCGTCGCTTCATTGGTTTATCGTATACGAGGCAGCAGCTACACGGTTGTTTTCCGAACGAAGACGCGAGAACAAAGTAGCAATCATTTCTCCAGCTTAAATTCGTTTCGCTCTAGTTTGTGTTTCCAGTAACGCCGTGTACAATGTTATAGACGATATTTATCGAGTCGAGCGGCAGATGTCTCGCGTACTCCAACAGATTCGTATCTCATTCCGTGTACGTACCTGTTAGAACGTTTCTGTTTCTACAGAACACGGAATGGTGAACGTTGTTCCGGAAGAAAAAGCGTTCAGATAACAGAATGTTCGGATAGTTGAGTGCGTATTTGGATAATAGAAGCAGTAACAATGGAAGTCTCACCGAACTTACTTACTAATTGAATCACCCGATACACGACAACTCGCTAATTTACTTCCACGAGTTTGGCCCACCTATCTTGCAGTTGGTCGCGTTTTATCTCTCATCTGCTTCGCCTCTACGAAGGATCATTGGTCTTCTCTAGTTAACACGCGCTTCTTTCTCTTCCTTCGTTCCGATCTTCCCGTTTTCGGAAACGTCGATCACGATCGATCGATTTTACTACGTTCGAAGTCAGATCGTTTGGTCGCGCCACGAATAACCACGACGAGGAGCTCTCAGCCTTTTCCATACGTTTCACAGACCTGTTGCCGCGAGCAGCGTAACGCAGACATCTTTGCGATAATACGATCTATTTCGGGATCCTGTTCGATTACCACGTTATTCCGAATGCTTCCCGCGCGTCGTACGTTTCTAGTGTCTATCTGATCCTTCGCGACTCTCTACGCGTTTCCCTTCGCACCAACGATCGCTCAAGCAACGCACAACGACTCGCTAGCTTGTAACTGACGCGAGCCATAGCGCCGAATTCGTTGGAGCCGGGGGGCTCGTTGAATAATTTACGCGTTCTTGACGCGGCCGTGGCGGGTTGAGCGATTTTAAAACTTCAACGATCTGCATCGGTCGAGTTATTCGCGTAATCGTCGAACAGATGGAAACCCCAGTGGAATCGGCGAAACAGGTACCGCGGTGTTTGCGCAGCGCATCGAGAGACTCGGCTTTGAATTTCGCGAACCATGCATAAAATGTATCCGTCGAGCGTGCTCTCCGTTCTGTCTATCGGCCAGAGAATATAGTTAGTTGGCTTACGTTACCGCGACTGGTTCTGCAGTTCATCAAAGCTTGGTACAATAAACACGAGTCGAACGCTCGCTAGTTGCTCCAGCTACGCGAATTGCTTCCACGGTACGTAAACCGACTTATTCGGCACGTGCCTGAACGGAGGGAAATTCTTGCAAATCGACGATAACCATCTTCCGCGAACTCGTCCTCCGCTGCCATCCTGGACAGCGTTGATCGATCAATTTCCGCGATAAGGAACTCGCGCGATAAAGCGATCGCAATTTCGTGGCGTGCATGGAACAAGACCCTCGTGTACCCGTGACCAAACCCTCATCGAAAGAACGATAACCGACCCGGCTTTGGCAAGCCTGGGAAATCTAGCACGGAAAATGGGTCTCGTTCGCGGTTTCATGGTTGCGGTCGATCAGATGAATTTTATAAGCCAGCCATCGATCAGGAAAGTTTTCTACAGAGGCGAAAGCATACGTGGCTAGTTGGAGCTGTGTGAAATGCCGTATCGAAGATGCCTCTCAGAAATTCTCTCCTCATTGTTCGCGCTCGAAAGCGGTCACCGGAAAATAATGGATCGAAATCCGGTACATAACAACGCATACTTTCTCCGTGCCATCGGCAGCCGGCGAATTTTCCCACGTTTCTTCGCGATCAGTTCTCTAAAAATGTAACGCGAACGTACGTATCTCGTTGGCCTTTCGAGCAAGCGGAACGGTCCGAGTTTCGCTTGTTACGAAACGAGAAGCGTTAGAGAGCGCTAGCTAGCTTCTCGCAGGCGAAAACTGTGCCTTGACGTTATCCCCGATATCCTCGAGAATTCGCGTCTCTTGCGAAACGTCGCCAACGTCTCGAAACATGGACGCTAAAGAAAACTCGAAGCTTCAACGGGAAAATCTCGCCTCTCTGTTACAGGCATGAGCGCATTTCTCATCAACGGACTCCTAATGCTGGGCTTCGTCGTAGCGACCATGCGGGACACGATGGTCCTTGGATTTTCCGGGCCGACGCTAGTCATGGATCAGGACATCCCTTCGAGGGTTTGCAAGTACAGCAGGGGGTACTCGATGATCCAAGTTCATTGCAAGAATTTAGGCCTGGAATGGATTCCTCCGAACCTGAAGACGGAAATTCAGGTGAGACGAAATTCCTGCTTCCGAAGCATGGAGTTTGCATAGTCCAAAAGGTGGCGATTAGCGATAGTCCGTGTGTAATAAGCTATTTTGAAAGTTACATGCAACTTTGTCGAAGTTGATGGTAAAAGTGGAGAAAACGCAGGTATGGCGCTTCTTCTGCGATTACATCAGGCGTGTTTGCGTTTCCTTCGTCTTGACTATCAATGTGACGAAGTTGGATGGCTAATGGCAAAGCAAGTTATCATACACGGAAGAAGGTGTTCACTATCTCCCAAACTGTTATGCTCTTCCGTTTGCAACATTAAACGAATCGAATTCTCTCCCTTATAGGTGCTGGACGCGTCGGTGAACAGAGTGCGAGTGTTGACGAACGACAGTTTGGCGGCGTACACGAATCTCGCCTACGTTTATCTGAGCGACAATTTCATCCAGGAGATTCAGGAGGGGGCATTCGATAATCTACGATACCTGAGGGTGATCGATCTGTCGACAAACGGCTGCGATACCCTTCCCAAGAGTCTGTTCCAGTTACCGTATCTGCAAAAGATTTATCTGGCCAAAAATAGGCTGAGCGACGACCTATTCAAAAACATGGAAGTGAAGTCTCCGCTCATCTTCTTGCAGCTATCGAAGAACAGGCTTAACAAGATACCACAGCTGGGTCCGCTCCCCACGCTGTTGCACCTGAACGTCTCGGGCAACAGCATTGGCTCTGTTTCTCCGGAGGATCTGGCTTCCTTCTGCTCTTTACAGATCCTCGACTTATCCAAAAATCCGATCAAATTCGACGCGAATAGCTGCGAGTGCCAGACGTTGAACGCGTGGCTGCGCGTCCGTGGAATTCATTCGCGACCAGTTTACAATTGCACCGAAGAGCACGAGAGAGGATGCACGAAACCGGTGTTCAGCAATAGAACTACGGAACTGTACGAGCAGTGCTCGGAAATACAGCGGTTGAAAGCCGAGACGGAAAAGGCCAGGAACACGTGGATATTGATCGCCTGTTGCATCTCTGGCTTCCTCTTCTGTCTGTTCATTAGCTTGTTTTGGGTGCACAAGAGAAACAAGCGGAAGAAGAAGAAGCTGAAGGAAGAGCAGAGGCTAAACGCAAACAACGCAAATACCGAGTTACTCAACAGTAATTTAAACCAACCGGAAAACACTTGAAACCTGGCCGCGCAGCGTCCAGTTGTCAAGCAGAGGTGGTACCTACGATCGATTCGATTCTATGTTCGATCGACGAAACACGAACAAAGTGAGAAACAGGAAGACGAGAAGCAGATGTTGGTTCGTCTGGCCCTTAAAACAAAACAAAGAAAAAGACATACGTCGGAGCGATTTCTTTTTTTTTTTTTTTTTTCTAGATGTACGCTTATATATATATATGTATAAGGTGTTACGCGAGACCTCGATAGACCTCGATCTTTCGATGAATATGAGAGTATCCCGTAACAAGTGAGATCTAATAAAGAACGGAAGCGATGACGAAAAATGTAGTAGGTCGAAAATGCGGAAGAAATTACTTTTGCGAGGCTTCGCGTTCGAGGAAACCGATACGAAAACTTGCTTCCAAGGAATGTCGATTCGCGAACGTACAAAATGATTAAAAAGGGACGTTGTCCCTGCTCGTATTCGCACAGGATAACCTTGCGATAAGTTATACTATAGGAATATTAGGTTGCAGAAATTCGATCGAACGCATCGTGTATTCGCGTACGAATTTCTAGTATCAATTTTCTGGAACCTGAAGGCCTCGTTCCTACGAGTTTCATTCGGAATTGGCGAGTTCGATTCGCGATCGGTTCGAAACAGCGAAGACGGCCCCGTCAAAAGATTTCGAATATCGCACGGAGGAAGGGTAGAATTATTCAGAGGCACCTAAGTACTTACCAATGTTCTTGCGATCATAGAAACGTGTGTCAAGTCGTGAAATTCAATTGTAACAAGTTTGCAAGGGCAATAAATTAGGACGAGAGAGCAAAATAAAATCACGATTACGCACACAAATATCCTTACACAAAGTAAATAACCGTGCGTTAATCTATGAATTTAATCGAAAACCGATATCACGAATTTCCATCGTTTGTCCTGTTTCTACTACCTAACGCTAAACAACAACTCTGATCGTCGTACGCGATATCAAAATTTCGATATACATACATACGTGTTATTATTATCTCATAGTTGTTGACACTAATGAATGTTATACAACCATAAATCACATACGTAAGATTTTGGAAATGAGATTCGTAAAGATCGATAGATTTGTTTTCAATTCAGACGCTTAATTGACGCCTTGATGATATATACTACGTATACGATGCAATTCTCATCACGTGCATCTTTTAAACGGATTACGTTTTATCGCTTGAGAACGTAATGTCGGTACTAAGCTATATTGTATGTATGTGTTTGTGTGTATGTGTATGTATATATATATACACGCGCGCGCGCGCGTACACACGCACAATATATACTTATATACAATTTTATATATATATAGTTATATTGTATGCACGAGCAAACACATATGTATGTATGTATGTATAGTCATGTTAAATACTGCGTTTATTGATATTTAACGAGAAAAATATTTTCTATTATTTTTACGTTCAAGTTTTCAAGGGCATTTATGTTTTTTTTTTTTAACCTTAAATATATTCATTATAATCGAGAATTTAAATTTAACATAATTTTATGTCTTTTACAAAAAGTGCCAAACGTCGTCGATGCGTTGTGTGTGATTCTATAAGTTTCCTAGTTTCTCAAGTACGGCCTACAAAGAAAAAAAGTAAATGATAGAAATGTTACGTTATGTCCAGCTCTCTGATACTAGCCCTTCGTTATTCGTACAATTTCCTTACTTTTTTGACCACATATAATAGATGACACATTACCTGAACGAAGTTGTTCCATTTTTCGAGGATTAATGGCAGTGGTGAAGAGACGAAGAACTATGAATTGCGAAAAATCCGAGTTGATAGTGTAAGACCAAATTTCGAACTAACAATAAGTAAGACACGAAGCTACAACCTGCCAATCAATAAATGTTCTTTCTATATGTATGCGTTAGGTATTTAAACTTAAACTATACTTGTAATACATTTCTATTGAATTTTCTTCTATTTGCAATACGTACGATGATAAATTGTACAAAAATGTTATCGACAGTTCGATAAATTCCATGAAATAAAACTTAACTCTAGTCGACCATTGTTTTACCAGAAAACCCGAAATTATTTCATTGAGAAATTTTGGTTCTGCCGTTTGGTTCGCGTCAATGAACATTTTAAAAGATATCTCTTTAAAAGATATGAAATCTCTTTCTTGCGATTTAATTTATCGATAACAAGAACATTGGCTAATAAAATAGTAATTTAATTAAATAAAATTTGTAAGTTAATCCTTAAGTTAGAATCCTTCTGTTAGATGGCTGCGGGTTTCGTTCGGTGTAATGAAATTTTCGAATACTAGTTGAAACTAGCTTCTTTTATTACCATTCATTTAATGTTATTTAGTTAATTTGATATAGTTATCGACTTGCTGGTTAATTATCTCGATGAAAATGTTTTTATTCAATCCTAAATCAGAGATGTGCTGTGTTGATAAGCAGATCCCTCTTTTCATTAATCTGTCAAGAGATGCCGTCCTGATCGTCATTGCGAAGTAATACGGATATAGAAAAAGAAAGATATAAATGTGTAGATATACGCAAAGATATCTACGGGGAGATATCACGTATTAGTTTAAGGTTAACCAATAACACATGCGAGCGCAGGCGAGTAGAGCACAGTCAAGTAACGGCCTTCTACTTAAGTGGATGTTACTAGTCATTCAACGAATTGTTGTGCAAGTGAAAAGTAATGGGACATTTGCATGCTGGAAAATAGACACGTCTATCCTCTTTGATCGTAAGTCGCGCGAAACACTGACTAAATAATTACTCGTGTTTTCCATCATTTACATTTTATAATATTTCTCGCTTCTATCTACCCGCAACACGCATCAAACCTATCATTTCGGGTTATCTTGAAAAAGCGTGATGATGATATGACAGTTCATTTATCAGACGTGATTCTAACAATCGATGAATCATTTAATATTATTAAAGACGTTAATCAAACTGTACCGCGCACTGCCGAAAATTTGTAAATTCTAGTTTCTATTACATATGTTGAACTCGATTTGTCAACACCTCGTCATTAAGATTTCTTCGAATAGTTTTTCAAAAAATGAGCACGTGTAGATTAAATTGGACGAGTAAAGTCCAATTTGATATATAACCAGTAATTTAATCAATGTTCTTTGAAGCATTATTTTAAGCAAGCAATCCCATATTATATAAGACGATTAAACCAAAGCATTCTGTAAAAGTATTAAAAACATTTAAGTGTACAATTATTAAATGTTCTGCTTTAATACTTCGTATTTAGTTGGTATAATCATTTTGTATTGTTGGTATTAAATAAAATTGTTAAAAGTTTTTACATATAGGAGTAAACATCAACTTTCTGTACTTATGTTAAAAATAGAACATGTGTCAAATTGAGAACAATAATATCTATTAATATGTACTAATACCAATTAGAAATCTGATAAATCCCTACCGATACTTAAAGATATATTTCGTATTGTTAGATTTAGTTTGTTAACATATCATTTTGTACGTCGCTTATCAGAACAAGTACTTACATAGTGTATGCCTACTCTACTTATTTATTTATCTTTCATTTGTATATATTTGTAGTGAAACAATAAAGTTATAATAGCATAGTGCGTTAATTTTATTATTTGTAAATATACATTAATTTAACAAAAAATTGTAATCTTTCCTGTCCACACCAAAATTTTGCAGGAAAAGCTAATTAATCGAAAACCATTATGGATGGAAAAGTAAAAGCAGAAAGAAGAAAGAATCCTAGAGAAGGGGCAAATCCTCTCAGTAGTATAACGTTTGCGTAAGTTTGTAGAATACAATGACTTGTTCATTCCTTTCCTGTTATTGGCTATTAATAAAAACACAAGTTCATGGTGATAAGCAAGCAATGTGTCGACAAAAATACCTTTGAATCAGGTATAAGGAAGCTTTGCGAAAGATGGCATAAGAATTATCTTGAATTCCATTGTTAAGTCAATAAATAGGAGAAAAAGAAGCTGGCAATGTTTGCCATTCACCACTAGTATTTTTAGACAAAAATTTTTGAAAGAACTTTTTCATTATCTTTAATCAGTTATTATTGACATTAGTCATTTGAAAACAGATAATTCTATTGCCTTGTAACATTTGGTACAGACGTTGATTTAAAGATAATGCAAAGTAAAAGTGCTGATACATTGCTTACTCTTTATCATTGAAATTATATCAAACTAAGACATTATTTGCCATAATGAAAACTTAATCTTTGTTGATAGATTTACATTACCTACTTTTTGGGCTGGTTATCGTAGAGAATTGGAAGTAACTGACTTATACAAAACTCTCAAAGAACATAACAGCAATTACTTAGGTACAAAGATATCAAAAATATGGAAAAAGGAATATGAAGCATATAGAAAACAGAAATTACTGAACAAGGAGAAAGGGAGTAGCGATGAAAGATATACTGGAAGAAAGAAGTTGAAGAAGCCTAGTTTACTAAAGGTCCTTGTGAAATGTTTTGGAGCTCAATTAATATTATACGGAATAATTTTTGCCATTTCGGACATAGTGTTTAGGTACATTGTTTAACTTTATTTATATTTATTATTTATCATAATCATAGAAAATCTGATAATCAAATGCATTGAATTTTTAAATCTGATTACTTGTTCAGATTATCACAACCCTTGTTTCTCGGTCTCTTGATTCGTTACTACAGTCAGACGAAAGTCGAGTCTATGCCACTGCATATTATAATGACAAGTTTATACAATTCTTCCAATTCGCAAGTTCATGAAATTGACGAAACGATGAAACCGTTAAGTCCCTAAGCCCGTTGTATCTTGTACCTACTAATCTTTTCCTCATATCTGGTATTAGACAGCTTAATTTTTTTTTTTTTTTTGCTTACGAAGTAAATCAAGATTAGTTGCTAGTTAGTTAACTAGTTAGATTAATATTTACTAATATCAATATGGAGATATCGTTTATGTTGTTTGCAATTCAGTTGATTAATCAATTATTTGATATTCCATGAACAGTAACTTCTTCTGTTTTATATATACAGAGTAATGCAGCCAATATTCCTCGGGAAACTTTTAAAATATTACACTAATGATAAGATGACAACAGAAGATGCCTACTTATATGCAGGTGGTGTAATATTATGTTCAGGAGCGTTGATATTTATTACTCATCCATACATGTTGGGGATACTTCATATGGGAATGAAACTACGTATAGCTTGTTGTACATTGATCTATAGGAAAGCATTGAAGCTTTCGAGAACTGCTTTGGGTGAAACGACAATAGGGCAAGCAGTGAATCTCCTGTCTAACGATGTTAATAGATTTGATGTAGCACTTATATATTTACATTACTTATGGCTTGGACCACTAGAAACTATAATCATAACATATTTTATGTACAAGGAAGTTGAATTATCCGCTATTTTCGGAGTTATAATACTTCTAATGTTTATTCCTTTACAAGGTAATGAAAATTAATAATTGTTGTGTATTGAATATAGTACAAACATTTCTTGTATTGTATAGTATTTCTCTTTCCTTTAAAAATATAGGATATTTGGGTAAAAAATCTTCGGTGTACAGGTTAAAAACTGCTCTTAGAACAGACGAAAGAGTCCGATTAACCAATGAAATTATTAGTGGTATTCAAGCAATCAAAATGTATGCCTGGGAGAAACCGTTTAGTAATTTAATCGAAAGGGCAAGAAGGTATTTCTTTGTATAATAAGAATTTTCTTTTCCGTATATGTATTTACAAACATGATATCATCGATATCGTTACAGGAGAGAGATTAGCGTTATACGAGCCATGTCTTTAATTAGAGGTATTACTATGTCTTTCATTATGTTTACAACAAGGATGTCACTTTTTATTACAATAGTAACTTTTATATTGTACGGTCATAAAATAACTGCCGAGAAAGTGTTCATGTTGCAAGCGTATTATAATATTTTGCGGCTAAATATGACTGTCTACTTCCCACAAGGCATGTATATTCGAATAGATAACTATAGATAACGATAGATTAAATCTAACGAAATAATCAATGTCGTAGGAATAACACAAATAGCTGAATTAATGGTTTCTGTGGGACGTTTACAAAAGTTTATGTTGTACGAAGAAATTAACGAAGAGAGCGAGAAAACGGAATTCAAGCAGAAGGAATCAAAAAATGACAAGGGTGAAAATGAAGCAAATAGCATAGAAGAAGATGCACGTGATGGAAAACGTAAGACAACAAATTATCAAGGAGAATACATTATGTCGCTAAAGAATGCTGGTGCCAAATGGTTTTCACATGATCACGAAGATACGCTAAAAAATATAAATATCAACGTGAAATCAGGTGAATTAATCGCCGTTGTTGGCCAAGTTGGATCTGGTAAAAGTAGTTTACTTAATGTAATGTTAAAAGAATTACCATTAAAATCGGGTACTATAAAGGTTCGTATTGCTCCTTGGATAATTATATCTTCTTCGTATAATACAATAATTGTAAACATTCTATTTTGTTTTACAGGTAAATGGGAATATCGCGTACGCTAGTCAAGAACCGTGGCTGTTTGCTGGTTCTGTTAGACAAAATATTCTGTTCGGTCAAAAAATGGATCAATTTCGGTACGATCGTGTGATTAAAGTCTGTCAATTAAAAAGAGACTTTACTTTGTTGCCATATGGTGACAAAACGATCGTTGGTGAAAGAGGAATTAGTTTGTCGGGTGGGCAACGTGCTAGGTGAGCAATTGTAATACTATTTATATGCATTCTATTAAAGACGATATTGTATCGCAATTAATCGATCACATTATGTTCACACGCACGTATAGGATCAATTTAGCCAGAGCGGTTTATGCAGAAAACGATATCTACTTATTAGACGACCCTCTAAGCGCAGTGGATGCGCACGTGGGCAAACATATGTTTGAAGAATGTATCGTGAAATATTTAAAGGGAAAGACTAGAATTCTCGCCACGCATCAGTTACAGTTCTTACGAAATGTCGATAGAATAATCGTTTTGAAAGATGGAGAAATTCAGGCTGATGGGTACGATTCGCGGCATTTATAGTTTTGTCACGTTTTTCTTCTTCCAATTATTTATTTAAGCCAAGTTTTACTCGTTTCAGTTCATACGATGAGATTATTGCGATGGGAATGGACTTTGGAAGATTATTAGAAAATCCTGCTGAAGAAGAAGAACGATCAGGTTCTGTTCCTCCGAGCAGGTCTAATTCTCGGAACGCTAGCAGTGCATCTTTGAGTTCGTTAAAGAGTAGCACTACCGAGAAAGAGGATCCGACCGAGGTAAGTAAATATTTTGTTCATCAAAGTGAACAAAAACCGAGCGAAAACAAGAAGCATTTGTAAATTATACGTAGGTAGCTGAAGCGCGTACAAAGGGCAAAGTTTCCGGTAAAGTGTATGCGTCGTATTTTAAAGCTGGTGGAAACTGGTGCATCGTAGCTACGATTACTATGCTTTGCGTGCTCGCGCAGGCGTTAGCCAGCGCTAGCGATTTCTTTATCTCTCAGTGGGTCAATATGGAAGAAAAATATGTAATTATCATTCTTTTTGTCTTTTATAATTTCGATGAATCGTCACGAATATACATATATATATCTATTTGTTTAAAGGTGAACGAGACAAAAGATGGCATTGAAATGAATTGGAAAGGACCGATAAGCCGCGACGTCTGCATGTACGTGTACACTGGCCTAATCTTTTCCACTGTTGTAATTACTCTAATACGTTCGATTACATTCTTTACGACGTGTATGAGAGCCTCCACTAGATTACACGATCGTATGTTCCGATGCATAAGTCGAGCAACAATGAGATTCTTCAATACCAATCCATCGGGTCGAGTTCTTAATAGATTCTCGAAAGATATGGGAGCCATCGACGAAGTGTTACCATTAGCTCTAATTGATTCTTTACAAATTGGCCTGTCCCTTCTTGGTATTATAGTCGTCGTTGCAATAGCCAACTACTGGCTGTTAATACCCACCGTAATCATCGGAGTAATCTTCTACTATCTTCGTGTTTTTTATTTGGCAACTAGTCGCAGCGTCAAACGGCTCGAAGGAGTCAGTAAGTATTTGTTTCTAACACGATTATTTCCTCCGAATTTTATTCCAAGAAGAGGCAGAGAGCTGTTTGTTCACTCTTCGATTCTATCGTTTTTCATCTCCACGTGAAAAACCTATCGGATTCGTGGACTAATTGTAACGATTAAACAATTTGTAATAAAAATACCCTAGCTCGATCACCGGTGTTTGGACATCTCAGCGCAACTCTGCAAGGACTGTCAACTGTTCGAGCCTTTGGAGCGGAAGAGATTCTTACGAAGGAATTTGATCAACACCAAGACTTACACTCGTCAGCATGGTACATATTCATCTCTTCTTCAAGAGCATTTGGATTTTGGCTGGATTTCTTCTGCGTTATCTACATCATGCTGGTCACCTTGAGCTTTTTGGTGCAAGATGATGGAACCGGGCAGGGTGGTAACGTCGGTCTGGCCATAACGCAAAGTATCGGATTAACCGGAATGTTCCAATGGGGTATGCGGCAAAGTACCGAATTGGAAAATCAAATGACATCGGTGGAACGCGTGGTGGAATACAGGTGAGCGTCTCGATAGAACTATTGGCATGATTTTTAAGCAGAAGGAACAGTGCTCACGTGTACGAATTGTACTTTTAGCAACGTGGAAAGCGAGCCACCGCTCGAAAGCACGCCGGATAAAAAACCTAAGGAAAGTTGGCCCGAAGAGGGTAAAATTGAATTTAAGAACGTAAATATGAGGTACGATGCGGCCGAGCCTCCGGTATTGAAAAATCTCAACTTTGTGATTTATCCGCAAGAAAAGATAGGGATCGTCGGACGTACAGGCGCGGGAAAATCGTCCTTAATGTCGACGCTGTTCCGTCTTGCGCAACTCGACGGTGTCATCGAGATCGATGGCGTGAACATAACCGAGATCGGACTTCACGATTTGCGTTCGAAAATCAGCATAATTCCTCAAGAACCTTTCCTGTATTCGGGTTCAATGAGAAGCAATCTAGATCCTTTCGACAACTACAGCGACGACGTGCTGTGGCAAGCGTTAGAGGAAGTTGAATTGAAGGAAATAGGACTGGATGCTCATATTAACGAGGGTGGTTCCAATCTGAGCGTCGGTCAGCGTCAATTGGTCTGTCTCGCCCGCGCGATCGTCAAAAATAATCCGATCCTGGTTCTCGACGAGGCTACCGCGAACGTTGATCTACGAACCGACGAGCTCATTCAAAAAGCTATTCGTTCTAAATTCTCCGGCTGTACAGTGCTGACCATCGCGCATCGTCTTAATACTGTGATGGACAGCGATCGAATTTTGGTGATGGACGCCGGTAAAGCCGTGGTAAGTTACATACTACGCATCGGACTACAATCGGTGGTAGAAGGTAAGTCGGAGATAAGAAGAGTGATTTTTAACAAACTTGTTTAACTTTGTAGGAGTTTGATGCTCCGTACGTGCTGATCGAAAAGAATGGATATCTAAACAGCATGATAAACGAAACCGGGCTTGCGATGGCAGAAGCTTTAAAGGAAGTGGCCCGGCAAAGCTATGAGAACCGTACGTCGACCACGCTCTGATAATTTCGTAACACGTTTGCCAATTCATAAACGAAACATGGAAATAAACCTCACTTTTTTACGGGCTATGTTATTTACTATATTTTTATAAATTTATCTGATATTCTCTTTATACGATTATCAATCGGTGGAGTTAGTTAACTTTATCGAAGCATACGTCATTTAAACGAGTCATCTTTCACCGGATTTCGCGTTCATCGATACAGTATTATTACATAGATTTTGTAAATGAACTTGACATTCTTTCATTCAAATAAACATTGCCTTGAACAACCGTGACGACACGTACTTAAACTTTAAATACGTGATAGACGATATTTTTCTATAAACGATACATATATATATAATATATATATATAGTTGCGGAATAAAGCTTTACCTCGCTGTTGCGATTCTTCTCTTGTCATCGCTGGCTGATGCTACGAGAATATATACAAAAGCCATTCGTCAAAAGGACAGGTGTCTGCTCGATTTTTTGTAAATAGAATGTTTCGTCCGATGCGTGTTGTGTTAAAACAGTTTTATTATTAAAACGTTGAAAGAATATTTACGGGTTTGTAACGTTTTCCGTCTGCATCGTAACGTCTTGTATTATGCGATACATGGAATTTATACGACGAAACAAACGAGAGAAGGATTTTTATCAGTTCGAACAAACACTTTTCCAGTTTGTACTGTGTCAGGAATGCAGTTCTTCCTATACAAGATTCTAAAAGATTCATGTTTCATAATTGATATTCCTCGTGATAATCTTATACGCTGTACAATTAAATATATTGTACTTTTAGGTGAAATCAATTGCTTTATGTACAAGTGCCTATGTAATTTAATTATAAATGAAAAATATAAATGCAGAAAATCGTTTATCTTGATAATACATCGTGTCTTTTTCATTTCAACCTTAAAGGATTTTTCGATACTCGATACGTTCCCCGTAGGAAAAAGTTGAACGACGGTCGTCGTCGTTGCTGTTTAACGACTGAACGACGGCAGTGGTTTCAGCAAGATTGCGAAACGTAACGTTGTTTCGTATGTTAGTAAGAAAAAGTGACGATCCGAGACACACGATTTCTGGAAATATAAATACTCTTTGTTTATTATCGAATTTTCGAACAACAATTTCCGTTTACTCCTTAATTACGTCAGCACGAAGAGAAACGGACGTCTGATATTTGGTACGTATAGAGCCTTGTATCGTCGATTCTGTTCGGTATGTACGCCATCAAACTGGAGACGAGAAGCAACAGTATACACATTTCTCGCTGTCCCGTTTCATAGGAAATCTTAAGAACGGTCACGAGTTTGTCGCGACACCATGCGACGTACATATATATGCATATATACTAAAAAAGAAAAAGAAAGAAACGCGACGACGAACGATTAGAGGATAGTCGTCGCTTTGTCGTTCTCTATATCGCTAAATAAACAAGTATACCTCCTAATGTCTATACTCTGCTCATACTCGGCTCGCAACAATTGGCCGCGATCGAGTCAATCGCTCAGGCGCATTCTCGCGAGACAAGTACACTAGTGTATCGTAATACTGACAGTAAAGAGATTACTATGATATTAAAATTAAGCTCACGTTGCGGTTCTGCGCGTGTGCGTAACATTTAAAGTACAATTACGCGGCTATAACGTCTAGGTTATATGTATATCGTATAGTAGAACGTGTATTATCGTATAGTTGTGGATAATCGTTACTCTAGTATTAGAATTACAGGATTATCGTTTGACGTTACGTTCGCAGATACATCTTTCTAAGTGCTTTGTAGTCGTTCGGCGTAACGATATATAGTTCTGAACGAACGGGGGAGGGGGAGGGCGGAATAAAAAAAAAAGAAACTGACATATAATACACATATACACACGCATACACGTGCACGCGCATGCATGCACCCACACACGCACTTATTCTCTTTCCTCCTTTTACATATATATGTATATATACAAAACCAGTATAAAATATCTATGTTCATTATTAGTCTCATAGTGCGTAAATCTGTTCGCTAAAAACCGCGCGTAAAATCCGCTTAGAAAAGTGTGCCCGAAAACGTAGACGCGAGTTCTACGTAATTCGTGATTTCGATACTGATTCAAGAGAGATCGCTAAAATCTAAACGTTGTATAAATAATACGATGACTTAGCTAAATAATAAATAAGGACAATAGAGCACCGATTTGTCCGATATATACAAACAAAGAAAACGAGAAGTTTACGCGATAAGCGATTACGTATATGTACGCGAGTAGCAAGGGACTCGCTTTCTTTCCGCGTCTTATTTTTTTCTCCTAACTTCTCCTACGCGTTTCGTTCTTTCTTTCCTTTTTCGTCGTTTTTTTGTTTTCGCTCTTAGCGTCGCGTGCTCGCGCGAAAAGGAAGACTGCGCGCTTCGCCCGAATTCCTCTCTCCTCGAATTTCGCCGATCGCGATCAGTCGTCGCGTCTGTTCCACGTGCAAAAAACCAAACAGTATGGAAGTATGTCTTTCGACACGGTCGAATCCGCTCGCGTCCATGGGAATTTGTCGCGATAAAATCAAGCCGAACAGTTAGAGATAACTTTAGGAATTTCGGTCGTCGTAGTAGACACCGGTATACACACCGTGAGACACAGGCGACGTCGCAACGCAAACAACACAAGCTAACGCAGAACGCACGGTGGTCGTGAATCGGTGAAACCGCTACGTTTACGGTTGAGTAGATGCGGCTGTTGCGAGATTCGGCGAGGAAACGGCGTTAACGTGGTGCGCGTTTATGACGCTACGCGGACGAGCGTACTTTGAAACGTTTGGTTGTGCGCGAAACGCACGGATACTCGGACAAGCGCGCGAAAACTTGGCCTCGTGTCGCCGCGCGTCGTCGTTTCGTACAAAAGCAAAAGGAAGAGAAACAGAAAAGTATGGACAGGCTACGCAGGTATACGCAAGTGTACACCACGCGAGGCTGGATTCCGTCGTTTCCTTCGTTCGTCGTATCGCCTTCTTCGGTTTTTTTAAACGAGAACTTCGAGACTTTCGCGCGACCGAGCCTTCTGCTGTCCGCACTTTCCGTTCGCCTGAACGATCATGGCGACCGATTGGCAGCCGCCGTCGGAGCTGATCGGCCGAACCGGCGGCATTGCGAGCCGCAGCTTGTACCAAAATTTCTGGCTGCCCGAGCCAGAGTTGCCGGCCTCGTCCCAATGCAGGATCTTCAAACGATCCAGCGACAATTCACCTGCGTCGTTGCAACCACGGCTCGATCGTTTCGCGATCGCGGTCGTGTTCGATAGATCCTTGGTGACGATGACTATCGTTGGAGCGGCGAGCGACGACAGTTGATTCAGCACAGCGCCCACGTTCGTTTCGTTCCAAACGTTTCCTAGCGACGCCGGGCTCAGCAACACGATGACTCTTCGACTGGAAACGGCGTGCGCTCCGATCTCCAGGCCCCCTGAAAGAAAAATCCTTGTATTTCCTCCTGTCCGCCTCGGCGAATCATTCGTGCAATTAGAACGCCGACGATCTACGTACGTACGGAACGAACGACAACGACGAAACGATTGGAAAATTCCTCGGCGTCGATAACCGTCGGTAGAGAGACCTTTCGGCGCGAACACCGAGCTTTATCGGCATCCTGTCGTTTGTTCGCCGATGTTTGATGGATTACCGACAAAGTGGACGATCGGTCAAAGGATGAACTGGATTCCGGCGAGTCGGCACGCGAGCCAACTATGCCACGACTATAGAAAGCTTTCACCGCGTTCTCGCTCGCTCTCTCTATCTGCGTCTCTCTCTTTTGCTTCGCTAGTACTTTGGAATCGGAACCACGCGACCGTCGATGCCGAAAATTCGAGTTTCGTTCGAGTTTCGTCCGAGCTCGTGCAACTCCGGCCAAAGCCTTCTTCCATTTGCCAGCGTTCTTCCGTTCGCTTTCCACGACGAATCGAGGACGAGTAGACCGGTGGAGAACGACGGAGAGCGAGCAGAGAGAAGAATGCGCGAACGAAACGGTTTCTCGATTCGGGGTCGCGTTATCGGAAGTCGGTGGAGCGCAGGATCAGCGAAGCTAGCGCATACGTCCGATGCGAAATCATGGCTAGAATCGGACCGACGAACGAAACGCTGCAACGTCGCACGAAGAAGCCGGCCCCGACTTGCCAATTCAATCCGTGAACTTCCACACACCGGACTATGGTTCCCGATAGATGGCGCTTTCTCTTCCGGCTCTACATTCGCTTCTGTACTATTGTATCAGGTTGTCCCGAAAGTTTCTTTCCCTTTGCGAAGAAATAATGGACGCACAACCTTTTTTTCGTTTTATATCGTTTTATCGAATCATGTACGATCCATTTTCTTCTGTTTCTATTATTACGATCATACACGATTCGACGAAAAACAGAGAACATAAAACAGAGAACGCGGTGCATGCATTTATTTCCTTAGAAGACGAAAGAAACTTTTCGGACAACCTAATAGCATCGTTCGCCACGAGCAACGCGCGGTTTTCCCATCTGCGACACGAACGACCTTCAGTGCGAAAAACACGCACGTTGATTTGGCGAAACACAGAAGCAGAAGAAAGAGCAGCCACGGATGGTGAAACGAAATTTATGTATAGGCTAGTTTGCATGGGTAGATCGGGGCCGGCAGCACCGCCGGGCCAATTTGCATTAATAAAATTGGGCGGTCGACCGCTCGCTCACCTACACGGCCCAATTTCGTCCTGCCAATTAGAAGGAAATTAGCGTCTGAATATTTTTCACCCGCTATCAACGCTGGCGCACCTAGAGCCGTTGATATTCATGAGATGCGGAGGCAGCATGGACGAAACTAGATCGCGTTATACGCCCCGCAAACTTTCGTTCGTCTTTGTCCCCGGCTAATCGTCCTCGTTTCGCCAGCTTTCTTTTTTTTTCTTTTCTTTTCTTTTCTTTTCTTTTTTCGCCTTTTCCCTTCTCCTCGTTCGAACGAAGACGTTTCGTTGTTTCGCAGAGTCGCGAGATTCGTCCCCGCGTTGATCCTCGCTCGTTTCCCAAGCAAACCGGGCTCTAGAGTTTCGAGCGAGGCTGTTGGGCTGCTGCTTCCGCTGCTGCTCTTGCCATGTACTCGATCGCGACGTCGGATCTAGCGAGATTCCGAGGAACCGAGCCATCCCCCGAGACCTCGGAATAGCCTTTACTTTAGCCTTTCGGCCGACCACGCGACAGGAAACTTAATAACGCTATCAACGAGCAGTTTCTGCCTCGGAGGGTGACTCGGTGCCGCGTTTAATTAAACCCGAGACTTACAATTCTGATTCAACTGGGAGAGCTCCAACGCCGTGCACTTGTACCGATGCCTCGACTCCAGCGTGGGTATCACTATACCGATGACCAGGCTCGAGTCTTTCTCGTGGTAGCACACCAGAGCATCGCAATCCTTGCCATCTGAAATTCGCGTTTGCGATCGTGATTAGTACAGGTATTGTTACGGTCGTCGTCACCGCTGCCACGTGGCAACGGTTCTTCAATCGCCATCATCCAGGTGTTTTTTCGCTGGGACGGCCGGGCAGCTTGCGAGTCGGTGGAACGTGGAAGAAATGGGAGCCGTGGCGAGAATGGTCGACAGAGGGAAAGGGAGCGGCGGAGATGACAACGTTTCTTTCGACGAATAGAACACGCTATCTGATTTTCTGTTTCTATTATCTCGAAACGATTCGTCCCTAGACGTCTAATCGTACTTCAATTCTGACCAATCGTCTCTAGAACGATTCAAAGGATTGTCCTCCGTGCGATCAGCCATTCGTTGAAACTCCTTTGTAGAGAAGAATCGAATTGAAGATATTTCCCACGGATATGTCAATATAAAGAGATACAAAATACAACTTTTTGTTATTTCTGCGGTTCGTCCAACTTTGTGTACGTTCTTTTATTATCTGATTAATCAAATTCTCACAATTTGTTTCGTTTTCTTTTTGCTTTTTTGCCGAGGAAAATTCATCGCCTGGCTTGTTTACCGCGACCGATCGACGAATTTCCATCTTTTTCCAAAGTTCTCTCTGCCAGGGACCGTAGCTCTGAAGATCCATCTAGCTACAGTTGCATAATACACGTAAATGTACTTGGTATGTGCTTGGCTCCGTTGTAAGCACTCGAATAAACGCTGAGTCCATGTCAGGATAAACACGACGCAGTCTCGTCGGACATTATCGGACACTCTCGAGAAATACTTTTCGAGAATATACTCCCTCTATAATGACTTCTCTACAGCTAAACGAAATCTAAACGCAGTACCATTTTCAGAGTCACAGGGTACGGATCGAAGCCTACGGGAAATCAAATACGACAGGCAACGAACGAACCTCATAATATTCGGTACATTGGTCTTGTGTTTTGTTTTATAGTGAGATAGTTATTGAGAAACATACGAAATGTAAGCGACCAGTGTTCGGACTGAATTCCAAGTTTGGAAATGAGCAAATTGAACGTCAGGATGATCTGTATATGATATATATATATATATAAACGAGAGTGCACGACCGATTATTTTATTATTATTTAAAAGCAGTGTTGTGCGCTATTTGCCACGATAAATTGACAATTTCTTCCGAAAAAAGACAACGTCTATTTCGTAGAACACAAGACAAGGTGTATGCAAAGTGGTTAGCGTTAATTTGCAAATTAAAAAACTTCCAAAATAATAATTCTTTATATATATATGTAACATATAAAAATGAGAGTACACGACCGATTATTTTATTATTATTTAAAAGCAGTGTTGTGCGCTATTTGCCGCGATAAATTGACAATTTCTTCCGAAAAAAGACAACGTCTATTTCGTAGAACATAAGACAAGGTGTATGCAAAGTGGTTAGCGTTAATTTGCAAATTAAGAAACTTCCAAAATAATAATAAATAATTGTATAATTATGCTCAGGAATTTTTGCGCACTGTACAGTACACGCAACGAAGCTTGAGATTCACCAGTGTTTGATCACTGAACGACAAAGATTTATCTTTGAAGCTACTTGATGGAGTGTTATCGTTTCCGAATGAGAATATGGGACGCTCGGAAGCTTCTATTAGCAAACCGGTTTCATATTCACATAAATCTGATAGTTGGACCGACGAGCGTAAAGTAGAAATTGTTCTCGACGAGGAAAGTGATTACGAGGAAAATTACAGTTTTGTACAGGCCTTTTTTTACTCTCTGCACGTATCTACGTAAGTGCATGGTGCACGATGGATTAAATATATAAATAAAGCGTTATCGTTGGGTCCACGAAGGTGCTGGAGAAATATAATGGATTTTATATGCGCAATGCGTCAAAAAAAAAAAAAAAAAAGAAAAAAAAGGAACAAAAATACGGATTAGCAAGCCATTTTTTAAATCTGGGTGTTTTTATGATTTACATTTTTATTTATCGCTACGAAGAAATTGAAATTACTAAATTACTAAAATTTTGCTGCGCGTCGAAAAACATTTGCCTGTCGTTGCTTCTATTGGCGGATCCAAAGGAAAAGTACTCAGGTATCGCGCGTTTTAAAAATTCTCGACTGCGCGCCGATTGAAAATCGCGCAACTAGATAAATCCCGGCGCCGTCAACCTCTTTATCGGTCCAGCGATTTTTCAGCGTTTCCCTCGTCAGATAGACAAACCAGAGAGAGAGAGAGGGGGAGGGGGGGGGGAGCAAAAATAAAAGAAAAAAAACACGGTTCGCCAACCTATTTGCGCTTCGTTCCGGACTCTTACCCTTTGTGGTTCGCTGGAAACGAACCAATTTCTCGCAAAGAGATTCGAAAATCAAACGCGGAACAAAGAGAAGAGCGTGGAGAAGGAGCAGGGAAATCGCATCGATCGGCCTGCTGGTTGTTTGTTCGTTCGTTCGTTCGACCTGGCCAGCGAGAAAGTCTCGGTTTTCGCGTCCAGGCAACTTCGATTATCGCGCGCTGCTCGCCCCAACGACCAAATTAACGCCTGCGGATATTCGCGAGCACGGCAAATCCTTCTTTCCACAGCGACTTACTTTCGTTGGATCGCGGCTCGTCCGGCACGCGTTCGCCATCTCCTCGGTCGGCTAACAAAGAGAAAACGTTCTCCGCAAAACGGTTAATGGACGACGTCGCGGTGCACCGCTTCCGAGAAGCACCGTAATCGCGGCAATTTTCCAGCTTCCGTATTAGGCTAGGGGCCACTCGATCGGCGGCAGCCTTATCGACCAGATCTCGTCCGGACGAGACGGCATCTCCTTCCGTAACAGGCTTCGCCGTACACGTGTAACTCGTCACAGCCTGAGGCGCGCGCGGCCGCGATTTATCGCCCGTGTCTCGGCCGATCTTTCCGATTTTCCCCTTCCTCTCCGTTCCACTTTCAGCGATGGTCCTGTACCGACGACATTCCCCATTTTTCGCACGCGTATTTGGTCGAACGACGGTCGCGCACGACCGCGAGGAGCCACGTCGTTTACCCACGCACAGCTGCAACGCGGAAGACGCATGTACATATGAATACCTATACGTGTGAATATCCCTTCCGACACAAAATATCGTAAGGCTACGTCGCATCGTCACGTAACGGTACTCCTGCCAAAAATACTTCAGAAATCTAATTCATTGTTTATCGCGAATGTACGTATATGTAATCTATATTTCCTGGGCTAATAAACGTTTATTAATAACAACAAAAAACAAAAAATAAAACATATGAATATCCCAGGACGATCGGTGCAGCTACCTATATATATTAGGTTGTTCGAAAAGTTTCTTTCGTTTTGTAAGGAAATAACGGAGACAATGTAATAATGGAATGCAAAACAAGTCTCGTAGCTGGGTAATACACGGTTACCTGTCGAGTTCTCAAATATTTTTCCTTTCTTTCTTTTTTTTCTCCAAACGGAGCCTTAACACGCTAAACCTAGCACGCGCGGTCAAACGACCGTTTTTGAAATTTCCTTTAGAATTTCTCGTATACAACGTTACCGTGTAACTTGTATGTCGACGTGTAGCTTATTGATTTTTCCTGTAATATATCCTATAATATCGCAATTTTCTTTATCGTTTACTTTCCGAAAAAAAATTCGCTAAAATCTTTTTCTATAATAAGATACATATTTTTTTTGAAGCGGTCGTTTGACCGCTCATGGTAGGATTAGGTATACGCGAAACGTCGGTAGGTTTAGCGTTCAACGAAAATGCGTCCTTCTTCTTTTCTCGACCCATTGCTGCGCGTAGAATCCCCAGCCGATCTACCGTACCGCGATTTTCGCGACGCCCTACGCATCAGAGCAGTGGTCAATCAATTGGAAACGAAGCGATCGCCCTGCCAGACTTGTCAGCGAGACCCACGTCGCTTCGATATCACCGTCGACCATATTACCGTATATTTTGCGCGTTGTAACATCGACTACTGTAACACGCGAATAAAGTGGCGTTCTGTCAAGCAGCCTGATCACGCTCGAACAACCTACCACGCAGCATTCGTTTCGTTCTATCGGGTCGTTCGGTCAAAAATCTGAAAAGAGAAAAGAAACTTGCGACGAGCCGAGGAAACGGATAACGAAACGCGGATCGTTGGTCGCGATAAGGGAAACAAGGTTCGCGGTGCAGCTTATCGAGGGAAGGTTCGCAGAGTGGCAGCGACTCCGTAAGCGTACGTAAGGAGCTTGAAACGAGGCGAGAAACGTTTAACAGCGGGCCTTCCGACGTAAAAGGCACTCTCTCTTTCTCTCTCACTCTCTCATAGCGTAGTCCCGCTATCGGAACGAACAGAGTCGTTACGCTCGATTGGAATCGCGTGCAAAATAAAAGGTGGGAAATAGAGGAGAAGAAATAAAGGAGGAAATCGTTAACGCGGCTCGCGGGCCATTGCCAGCGCGGATTAAACGAAGATTAAGTAAGCCGGTGGCACGACTATCGCGCGGATGGGGTCGCCATCCCGGAACTCTCGGGATATTAGGGTGATTCAAAGGGAGAACGTGAAGTTCCTTCGGAGTATCGAGCGGCGGTGGCTGCGCCGCCATTCCAAGGATGCGTAAAACTTGAGCGAAATGGGAATCCGATATGTTAATTTCGGCCCGATACGGGGGCTGCCTTGCTGCGAATAGTTTGCCAGGACAAAGCCGATCGCGAGAGCACGCTGAACCGGCTAACGATCGATGAAACGTATCGCAGCGGAAACCGTCTCGCGAGAAGACAGAACGAAATACAAGCAACGTACGTAAATAAGCGCCGCAAGGACGTTCGCGAGAAACGGACGACTAAACTCTTTGCAATTGGATAACGTCGCAGCGATACAGCGTTCAGCATTTCTGTTCAAGGTAGGGCGGCCAGCGTAAATAATTAGGTTGTCCGGAAAGATTCTTTCGTTTTGTAAGGAAATAACGGATGCACCGCGTTCCCTCTTTTATATTATTTTCGTCGAATCATGTACGATCGTAATAGCAGAAATAGAAGAAAGTGGATCGTACGTGATCGAATAAAATAATATAAGACGAAAAGAGGTTGTGCGTTTATTATTTCCTTGCAAAAGGAAAGAAACTTTCGGGACAACCTAATATTGGTCGACTCGAATTTGCATCGGCCAATACCAACCAACCAGACGCTCGCCAAGTGTCAGCGGAAAAATATGCCGGCCGTAAACGCGCGTTATTTCGACGGTGCGATCTACCCACAAAACGCTATCGTGGCAAAAAGGAGCCTTACTCGACGCTTGTGGCGCCCCCTTCGCCGCTCGCTCCTTAACGAACGGATTAACGTCGCCTCGATCGCGTGCAGTGAGAAAACGATCGCTGAAAAACCAAGGACGATAAGATTGGATGCAAGTCGCTCTCATTGGCCCTCTTGCGCGAGTTAGAGGCGGGCAAAGGATGGAAGAACGAGGAGAGGGTGGAATTTGATGACTAGCGGTCGCCGAAGCGAGGACGCACCGCTACCATTGCGTATCGTCGGATGCAACGGTGGGAGAGATTAAGAATCGTAGGTAACCGAGCGGAGAAACTCGGCTTTACGATAATTACCGTTCTCCTCGAGAGGGGCGAATTTGTCCCGGCAGAGCAGCACCAAAGGCAGCCAACAGCGCGCGTAAAACGCCCCGGCCGAGATCAGCAGAACCAGCACCAGTACGCCTACGAGAAACGACCTTCTCCAGGATCCGTTTTGTAGTCCCAGCGCGAACTGTGGCTCTGCAAAAGCAAACGTTCGCTTTATTTTCTTCGCCGTGGAGAGGCAATGGCTAGAGAGACGGCGTGCAACAAAGTCGCCAACAGTGATTCGTCACGGTGATCGTTGAATCGGGATCACGGTCGGTCGTCGTCCAATTTCATTCACGACCGTGAACGCGATTCTTTCTATCGCGAGCGAATTTGCTCGCCGTGATCGTAATTCTCGACGTCGATCGAATTGTCTCTTGCAAGACGCTTGCATCTTATCACGGTGCTCTCTATCTTTAAGTAGCTTAAAACGAGTACAAATGATTACGTACGTCGTCGATTTACCTCGTTCCACGTTGCACATGGAAAATAGTTCCATTTTCCTTTCTTCGTCTTACGTCAGGATTTCAAAGAATGAAATATCGGTCCTTACTGTCGATTCCAGAACCGTGATGATACTCGTTCGACGCGCTCTGCACCGATCAAAAGCGACCGCGAAAGGTCACCAATCATCGTGCAACGTCGTGATTCGCGAGAATACCAGTTTACGTCATCTCCAAGATGGAGAGAGAGAAAGAGAGAAAGAGGAGACCCGAATTTGTTTTAGACTCGCGGTACTAATTACAGAGATCTATATCTCGCGAGCGAATCATTTACCGAGTCCAAGATTCTACGTTTCAAATCTGTCATCTCGTCGAACGATACTTATCGGACCTGGTCACGATCGGCCATCGACGCCACTCGGAATAACGTTTAAAAGAAAAGAACGTCCGCGAGCGTACGAATTTCGGTTAATTGGCTGGAATTAATTGGGTCACGCTGTCGACTGTTAACGAGCGACGAATTAAATCGGAAACGATTGAAATCGCTGCGAGACGTCGCTTACGCTGTTTAAAGCGCGGATCGTCTCGTTAATTAGAAGCGGTTAAAGGGATACGTGGACGACCGTCTCCTCTTCTCTACTTTCTTCTTTCTTTCTGCGAGCATATCCGCGGGCTCCTCTTCCTCACGCGACGCAATGAAATCCGCGCGAAGAGAAATTTCTGCCGCGACACGGTTCAAACGTTCCATTACCTTGCCGATAAACGTGAGCGGGTAACGTGATCTCCTCGTCCACGCCGTTGCTAACTTCGCACTTGTACTCCCCGTAATCTTCCAGAGTTATGTCCTCGATTTCCAGGTAAGAGCCGATGATCTGATTGTTTTCCCTGAAAGAACAGTCGTTGATTAGCAAAGTAATTGAGTAGCAAATAGAAGCACGATTCACGTCCGCTTTCGTTGCTTGGCCATTTACTTTTCTTCTCGATCGCGCACATAGACGAAGCCGCCGACTGCGACTCAAGTTTTTATCGGAAAATTACACAACCGGCCTTCTGCATCTTTAATTCGTTGATTGTCGCAGTCGCAATCTGCGAAATCTTTACTGGCCCAGCGAAAATTTTCCCAAACTCGCAAACAAACTGTCCCGACGACCAGCCCCGCCCGCCCCTGTACAGAGGCAAACGTTTGCAATTTCGCGCGAATTACTCGACAAGAGAATGCTTCGGCGCATGCGCCCCCTATTAAGGCGCTAGAGCAGACAATTTCGGCAGAATGTTCGCGTGAAGTATTATATTTGATTGTCCCGAAAGTTTCTTTCCTTTTGTAAGGAAATAACAGACGCACAACCTCTTCTCGTTTTATATTATTCCATCGAATCACGTACGATCCATTTTGCTCTATTTCTATCGTTACGATCGTACACGATTCGACACAAATAATATAAAACAGAGAACGTGGTGCATCGATTATTTCCTTATAAAACGAAAGAAACTTTTGGGTTTACCTAATAGTTACCTCTATACGCGATATTATAGTTACTTATAGATTACTAATATAACTATTACTAATATATAATTATTACTAATATAAGCACGATGGAGACGTGCCAACGAGTAGGTTGTGAACGGGAACAGAGCACCTAGATTTCAAGGGAAAAAGAAGCTGAGCTCGTGCGACGCGCTCACTCGTCGTACCGCGCATCTGTGCGCTACGACAGCGTGCCGATTCCTTCGCTTCTAATTTCGTTTTATCCGCGCCGATCCACAGCCGCGCGAACGGAATCGATCGGACGACCTCGAGGCTGCGGCCGCGACGAACCTTTTGTTCTAGGAATTTTTCGAGCGGCGGCGAAGCGCGAGAACGACAGAGCCGGCGATCATTGATCGACGAGCGAGCGGTCATAAATCAGTCGATCGAGGCAGCACGTTCGTCCGACACAAGTTCTTTCGTCGAGGTTATTAAATCTTATAGAGCCGTCGTCAGCTGTCCATCGACGTCCGTCGCTTCGACCTGACCGCTAGAAGCGGCCTTTCTTCTAGGAAGCCGCGGCTTCCACGATTCCTATCGTCTTTATCACTTTGCGACGCGCTTCTCACTCGAGAACTGCAATTTTCCTCGATTTCCGAACGACACCGCGACAATTTCCTTTAATCGGTATCCCGCGAAACGCGCGTAACGAAGCTTTCACGAGCTCGAGAAAATGACGGCGATAGGACGACGTTGCGTTTTAAGCGCACGTAAAAGCTGGCAAACGCGCGGTTCCGCTGAAAAGCGGCCATTCGTTTGCAGTCGATGCGAAGCGGATGCGCGTCGCGTCCCCTGGTGAAAATTCAATCCACCGGCGATACTTTTTTCGAACCGCGCCGCCCCCACGAATCGCTTTGCCGATGCAAAACGGATTCCGGAGCAAATTCGCCGTGCGACCGAGCTTTTTCACTCTTCCCGACTTTTTCCATTCTCCGGCAGGTGTCCGCGGTTGTGGTCGCGGGAATATTTTATTCCGGTCCGCCGGTTTTAATCGCATCGGTAAAAATGGAGGGGGTAATGCGAAGCGGCGATGGAAGATTTTTCGGACCGTGAGAGTCCGGCACACGAGCGTTCATCGTCGGGAAAGTTGCAGGATGCGGCCACGCGCAACGCGTATTTTAAATTGAACAACTTGCCCGATGTTTGCATCGGCTGGCATCGGTTCGGCTCGCCAGTCAGACCCTTCCGCCGACGATTCAATCCGGCAACTTTTAATTAAAAGTTGCCCGGTAAAATTCGAAACAATCGGCAAACGCCATTCATTACGGAACGCTCCGCTGCGAATTACAAAAGCAAATTTCGACTCGACTCGACTCGACTCGATTCCCCGTTGCTCGCGCCTCCTCGCCCTTTCCATCCTCGCGTCCGTTTTTCCCATCGATTCGACGTCCACCGATCGATGGGAAAAGCGATGGCATCCGAAACGTTTATAATCGCCTCGGCGACAAACTCGAATCACTTGCGACACGATTCGAAGCCTCAAACTTTCGACGCTACGTTTCGATTCTTCGGGGATTCACGAAACACTTCGAGGGGGTTTCGATAGGTTTTGAGAGCTCGGCGAGTATTCCATATATACCAGCCGTGTAATATTAACGTCTGTGTAATATTTCGAGCTTCTCCGTTATTTCTGCTCAAACAGTTTTCAGTTCTCCGAAAAGTTTCTCTCCTTTTGGTAAGGAAATAACGGATGCACCGCGTTCTCTGTTTTATATTATTTTCGTCGAATCATGTACGATCGTAATAATAGAAATACAACAAAATGGATCGTACGCGATCGAATAAAATAATTATAAAACGAAAGAAGGTTGTGCGTCTATTATTTCCTTACGGAAGGAAAGAAACTTTCGGGACAACCCAATACCAAAGAAAGTGGAAAAAGTGCGACTTTTCGTAAATACATTTATCTCGGGACGATGGAGAGCTTTGAGCTTGGAATCACGTTCGAAGCCATTCGAATTGTTTGCCATATATACAGATTCGAAGCTACTCGAAACGCTTCACATCCCATCGCTATCGTATCATCTTTCAGCGGGGAAACTTTGCTGGCTCGTTGATCACGTTGTACGCTGTAATCGCGCGAGTTCGCAACTCGCAAAGCGCGCTCCATTCGTGTACGTTGATCTTCCGGGCTGAGTCGCCGAAACTGGCGTTGTTTAATAAATTTTCGCTGAGCTGGCAAATATTGTTGTTTGCCAAATATCCAGCGGAACGGAAACCATGCTACGAGCTTCGAGAGTCGAGTCATCCCCCGCTTCGGGGAAACACCGTTTCCTAGTCGACCACGCGAGGCGATGATGCGCGGAGAACCCTCCAACCCACCGAATTATGCGCTCGGAATTAATTGCTGGCGAATCACGTTCGCCAACCTCATCCGTTCTGTAATTAAATTAGCATGCCGGAACGCGTCCCATGATCGGCCAACGCATCGCGCGCACCGGTCCACGTCGTCAACTTTTTTCCTCCGGCTTTTTCTCCGAGCTCCCTCCGCGGGTGTCTCGGAGTCGTTGGAGAAAACGGCCACAGGCGAGTCGTCGATTTTTCGTTAACCATTCACAGGATCTTTCGAGACGGTCTGCTATTCGGACCTCGAAATCGTCGACCTTTCATCGACTTTTCGTTCCCACGAAAAGAGGGGGCAGATAGTTTTCTTACGCTTCGGTCTTGGCGCTGTTCTTTTCATTCGTCACCGTTAGTATAAATATACATAGAGCGACGTGGAGCCTAGAGTATCTAGCGTACGTAGATACACGCACGTGCTAATAGCACTCGGCCGTGAATCGTGTTCTAACTTTGCTTAACGTTATCGTACGAAATGTTTCTCGCTTGTAGGATCAACGAATGGAATTAAATGAAATTAAATGAAAGTAAATTAGCCGTGGCTTCCATAGCCGGCGCGGTGACATCTCCGGGACGAACCGCGGGAACAAAGATCGATAGGTCAGCTCTAACGGGCTGTTCATAGAACAGGCCGTGAAGGTTCGGAGTATCTCGTCGATTGAAATAGTTTAAATCGACTTAACGGCTCGGAATTTATAGAGTGTTCGGAGAAACGCGCGTTACGCGATCTCGTGTACGCGAATGGGCCTTAATCTTGTAAAAGGTGACGGGAAATCGATGAATCTAACGATTCTGTTGTCCGCCCTGGCTCCTCCTCTGCCCCCGTTCCTCCTGCTGCGCGTCACTCCGCTTTCCCCTACTTCTTCATCCACGGACCAACCGATATCGCTAGTCGTATCATTGCGCGGTCAATCCTGTTTAATTAAGGGAAACCGATAAACTCGCTACTCATTGTCCGGCCGTCCAACTCGATTCGAGCATCGGAAACGACGCGTCTATTTTAATTAAATCTCTGTCGTTCTCGTTTGCCTGCTCTCTCTCTCTCTCTCTCTCTCTCTCTATTTCTCTCTCTCTCTCTCCGCGCTCGCTGGCAAATCATTGGAGCGCGCCGTCAACGAGCGCCGATTTCCGCGTGTTCCGCGAACGGCTTTCTTGCAAATTCCGACAGCGTTGGCCGCTGCGGGTGCGGCGATTGTTCGAATGGCGCGCGCAAACGAGAGAGAAACGTAATTGGCTGGACGCGTAGCGAGAGGGAAGAGGCGCGCACAGTAGTGGAAAGATCGCGATCGATCGCGTATCAAAGCGAATTTGAGATCGTCGAGTAGCCGAGGTAATCGAAAGACTTTGGTTAATTAATCGACGGTAATTAATTAACTGATCGACGGTGATTTCTCGCAAAGAAGGGCGCGACGAGCGACGAGTAAGCGAGGAACAGGGCAAAACCGACTGCCGACGCGTTTGTCCTTTGTTACGATCACCGAATCGCGTGAAATTCGACGCACGCTTCTGCACAGAGATCGATTGTCCATAAAAGTAAAAGCGAGAGGCGCTTGCACGTCGGAGAAAAGGCGCTTCGACGAAAAGCGACGGCCATCGTCGCGCGTTTTGTCCACCCATTCCGCGCGATTCCGGTGCAAGCGGTAATCGGTTTAAACACACGGGACGACGATCGAGATCTTTTTTGCTGGATGGTGGCGAATCGCGTGGAATACGCGCGCCAACGGGCTTTGTTCGCAAATCGGAGGATTTTCAGGGATGTCGCGGAAACGCGGCAACGTCACGTTCGCCAGTGGTTTTAATCTTTCGAATAATACCGGGCGGAATTGCAAATATCGGCCGGCAGTCCGCGAAAGCGTTTTCCACGGCGAAAAAACTCGGCCAAATGCGGCCTGCGAAACGAACAAACAATCCTGCACAGTTTCCATCGGGGTAACTATCGAGATAGTCGTATACTCGCACTGGAGGCGGTAGGGGGGGGGGGCAGAGGTGCCGCGGCTCCCAGCAATACCTTCCAACGAAGCGGATGTTCCTGCACGCGCCGACTCCACGAGGAGAGAGCAAACGGACTGCGAGCAATTTGTTCGCGCGTTCGTTCAGAACGAAGAACGACAAATGACGCTAAAAGGCAGTCAAGAATCGAATCGTCGACCGTAGTTTAAACGCCGTAGCTGTAGTACTCGGATTGAGTTGTACTTCGAAATAAATATCGTTTAATTTCCACGTAGCGAATTGGCATCTGTTCGTTCGGTGACGTGGCCGTTCAGAGTCACCTTGATCGAAAGGAAGCGAAGAACTGTTCTGGCGATTTAAGACGTCGATCGCCGGCTACTGAATATTTATTGGGAAAAGTTAGTCGCGCGTCGGGAAAAGGAGCGCGGCGATCACGCGCGAAATCAATATTTCACGAGGCACCAGGGCCGCGTCGTCCCGTTCCCGTTGCTCGACCAATCAACTTTACTCCGTCGAGCGAGTTGTTAGAGGTCCGCGATTTCTTGGAACGCGTCCAACGACTTCCGCCCGCCTATCTACTATTTGCATGAAACGGACGCACGCGGCTGGGAAATTTCGCGTGACATCGCGATACGTATTCCAAACGATTAGACCGCTGCGGCCTGGCCGTGTACTTTGTCCGCGTTGCCGCTCGATCCATCGAAATCGCGATCGAGCAATTGTCAAGCTGAGCGGAAAACACTCGGCTCGATGGAAACGAAGGAGACGCGAGATATCGCGGATCGGCTGAGTGACGGATCTGCAAGGTGGTTGCGCGCGTCACCGGAAATAGCTTCTGCGGCTGACAACGAAGGTACGCTGCTTTCGTTTCGAATTTCTCGACGACAGGCTAATCAATTAGAGTGGAACACGACTGATACGCCAAATCGAACGAGAACCCGTATCCTGGCGGTAATCCGTAATTTCTGTGACTCATTCCACTAGTCGAGTATATTTATTCGTTTACTTATTTGGGCTAACAATAGGGATAAATCCTTTGCCACGAAAAGCCATACGTCGTAGAGAGAAGGCAATAGTTATAATCGTACGTGTATTATAAATTCCTTCCTATTGTAAAATTCTGTTTTCCTGCGGTCAGGCAATCGGCCAGATTCGTGGCGTCCGCGCTTTGGGATCTCGGCCGCGCTTCATTTCCCTCGTAATCAACCGAGAGAAACTCGAACGCGCTCGAAAGCGACGAGACGCGTCACGTAATTTCCTGCCAGGGGTCGTCTCGGCCCCACTCGGTTCAATTCGGCGCGACTCGGTTCGATTCGGCGGCGACCCGATTCGATTCGCGACGATTCGGGCCGATTCGAGCCGATTCCGGCCGATTCGAGCCGATTCGTGCCGATTCCGGGCGATTCGAGCCGATTCGGGCCGACTCTGCTCTCGGTTCTGTCGGGCTGGAATAATTAAACGACACGTTGTAATCCGCGATGACAGATCCCCGCTGTCCCGACAGACAGAACTCGTCTGTCAAATTGCAGCCAGCTGAGCTCAGGTCAGATTAAGTTTCTATCGAGGCGACAGTTTCGCGTGCGTAGGCACGGGACGGACAGGATTAAGTGTCTACGTTGCAATTTCTCTTCATTTCGCTCGCCCCATCGTCCCGTTCCTAGTCTCTCACGCGGATACGTTGGCTCCGGCGGCGGTGGGTGATAAGGCGGACGAAGGAAGAGATAAAAATATCGAAACGAACGAACGGGTCGCGATGAGTTTCATCGGTGGATTTCGTTGGAAATAATAGCGGAAAATCGTGGGCCGTTGGAGCGGTTCCTGGAAGCGTGGCGATAACAGAGATCGTCGACAGAGCGAAACGATACTTTGGATTTCATACGCTTAATGTCCGAAATCCGACCGCGTGCCGGAATCGATTCGAATGGCCGATAATACGCTAATTTAATCGAGTAAATTGCGGCCGGGCCGCCTCGCCTTTCCATTCCCGCTCGCTCGCTCGCTCGCTCGCTTCTCTGTTCGCTCTGAAATCGAATTAGCCAAAAGGTTAAATGTTAATTAATCAGTTTGTCAGGGGCTATCGTAACGTTTCGCGAATACCGCGCGGTTCCCCGCTCCCCTCGCCATTCTCCGCTCAGCTGATGATTCGTTTCGTTGCCTCGCACGGGACATTGTTCGATTCGTCCAAACGAATCCACGAACTACTGTCTTGCCATCGCGTTCGCCCCCTTCTATCCGCCTCGATCGATTGATTCGACGGCGGTTTCGTTTAATTTCCTTCGGAGTTCGGTCGATTTTCCGTCTGGTATCGCTCTACCGCACACAGCTTTGTCTCTGCCGCGGTCTAGATATCGCCGCTACAAAAAGGTAGAAAGCTTTTCGTTTCGACTCGACGTGCCGCGTTTTCAATCCGTTCGATCTCTATTTCCGCCCGCGCTTCTCGTTCCCTTCGATTCCTCCCTGTTTATTTATTCGTTCGTTTACCTCGTGTACGAGAGAAAATTTCCCATTAAAGTACAAACGGTACGCGTAATAGGTGCCAGCGCGATAACGACAAAGATATAAAAAGAAAACGTAGGCGAGAGAAACGGACGCAAAGGTGTGAAGAAACTGTGACGGACGATAGGAGGAAGAAGGAAGAAAAGAAGACAGGAGGGGTGAACGGAGGGAACGTGGCGTACAAGTTTTACAAGATTTTATGAATTTCCGCACGGAACGTACACGGTGCGCCAGGAACAGAGTAGAAGGAAAAATTTGAACGGACATGCGCGCGGAAGAGAAGCTGTTTCTTCGCTCGGCGACATTTACGCGCAGCGCGATTCGTCCCTGCGAATGCTCGATCGTAATCAAACGCGAAAACGACAGACTCGAGCACGGTACGTGGCTTACAGCGGCTGCTGAAGGATAAATTCGCGCGGAAGGAAAGCCGGCGTTTCGCAGCGAATACGCTCCGTGGATCCAACTCGGCCGGATGCAACAGCGGCAGCCGGCCTTTCTTTCCTCCTGACAGGATAAGTTTGCGCGGATTTCACTGGCTCGACTCGCGCTCCGAAGGGATGAAAAAATAGTTGGACAGAGGCGGGAACGTAGGTCGCGCGAGAAGGGAAGAGAAACGTATGTCCGGGTATTTCATCGATCGGCAAAGTTTAGTCCCAGTCTCCTCATTCTCCCCCCTGCTTCCCCAGGGGAAAAGTATTATTCGAGCGAAACGACTCGGAATTAAGTTACGGTCCCGTTATTACGGGGTCATTAATATTAATTCCGGTTCTAGCGTGCCGATTAATTCGCCACGTCGGGGGGAATTAAACGGATTACGCGGGAAATTTAACTGGTCGCGGGCCGACTGTTTTTCACTGTCGGGGTACGCGGCAGATGTTTCGCCGCGCGTCGCCACGGTGCCCGACGACAAGCGAGGCCGCGCTACGTTACGGAAATTTCACTTGGTCGAAAGCTAAATACCCGACCATCTATCGCGGAACGCGACCTTCTCCGCGTAGCCGCGTCTCCCGCGCGCGTCGGTGTATCGTTAAACGCGCGCCGGTTCTGCGAAACTCGACGCCACGGGAAAATCGAGCCAACCCCTCTGTTCCTCTGGTTATACTCGACGCGAGTGAAATTCACCGGCTGCGTGGAAATATCGCGGAGGAAGCAGCGGCACGTTTCCGTCCTTTGTTCCGGTGTTTCTGTCAGCTCGTTGCTTCTGCTCCGCTCTCGCCGGATGTGCTGCTCGTCGCGCGTTTCACCTCGTCACCGTTCCGCACCGTTTTCTACCTTTCCCGGCAACGACGTTACAATTAATGCCGTCCCCTTGTTCGGTAATTGCGTCGCATTCATCGGCAAGACGATGCTACGCGCCACCACTTGTACCGATGCCGACGTTTGGCTTCGTCGGCCATCGTTTTCTCGCTACCTTTTCCCACTTCCGCCCTGCCGACTCTCTCGCTTCTTCCTCCTTTTCCTTACATCCTTCCCTTTTGTCTCCTTTCCTTTTGTTCCTCTTCGCCACTTTTCAATATTTCACCGTTCGTTCAACCTAGCCCTTCCCCCTTCCCCTCACCTTTCCATCTTATTTCCTTCCGTCTCGCTTTGGAAACACTCGAGCGATTTTTTATCCGCTCCCAACCGCCATCCCATTTGTCTGCCCTTCCCCTCCCACCGCCGACTCGTTCCTTTCCATACTTTGCTCTATTCTTGCATCGACCGACCGAACGACCGACCGACCGACCGACCGACCGACCGGCTTTGGCTGGCTGACTCGCCCTCCGTGGCAAATTGTTGGATCGATTCGGTCGATAATTTGGCGCCGATGCTGGCGAAAATACCGTCTGCTATCCATGGTTTTCTATTTCGACCCGGAAATCGGTGCAGCGACGCTGAAACGAGCTTACGGGCCGGCTTTCTCCTCGCTTTGTCCAGCACAATTACGCGCTGAATGGAAACGGGCGAAAGTACTCGAGTCGGCGATGAATTAGCGCTAGCGGGCGGCCGCTTCCACCGTGAATTTGCATTCGAATGCAATCAACGTTAATAGATCCGCACCGACGCGGAGCGGCGCGCACGGCCCACGAGACCGCGTGTAATTCGTCTCTATTAGTCGACGAGTATTGGCCGCTTAAGATTTACGAGACTGAATCGTCGTCGATCGCGCGCAATCTGTTCGTCGCACCTGCCAACTCTATCGACCACCGCGTTCCCGGTTAACGCGTCACGAGAGAAACGCGCTCCACGATGAACTCGCAACCGCGCGACACCTCGGTTTCTATGCTTTTTCGCGTACCGCCGCACCGTTCGCCGCTGCAAAATGCCAACGCGTAAGGCGTCCGTACATTCGATAGAAATAATATTGAAAAAAAAGATAATAATATGTAATAATACAATATACGTAGATACGTCGGAGCCTGGAAGCGAATCGATCGCAGTGGATCGGTGGTCGATCGGTCGATAAGGAAGAGATTGCGCTGCGACGCAGGACGCGCGAGCCGACGTTATTGCCGCGATCTTATTCTCGAGCGTGTCACGAGCATATTTTACACCGTGGCACGTGTAAAATATAAATAATCGCGCTCCCTTAGTCCCGCGTGGTCCGAGTTTCTTCGACGGCGTAGTTACGTCCGCGAGCCTTTAACCAACCGGCTGGCCCTTCCTGCTTCTCTAAGACGAACAGCCGACTCTCCCTGTTGCCGCGACTTAAATCGCGGCCGCGTCAGCGAATTTCCGGCCGGCGAGAACGAGCAGAGTGTAGAGAGCGGAGAAAGGGAACGAGCGCGTCGCGTCGATCGATCGCGTTACGTCGACAAACTCGTTTTCTCCGCCTCGATTTCTGTCCATCGGGCTGCGAATTCTCCAAAGCTCCCCATCGCGTCTCCTCGACGCTGTACGACCTCGCGCGTTTACTCGATCCACCGGCGCATAATGGAAGCTCGATTAAAAGCGAATGGAATATAAATTGGAAGCTGAAGAAGAGAGCGAGACGGAGAGAAAACGAGGGGAAAAAAGAAAGAGAGAGAGAGAGAGAGAGAGACGACGAGTCGTTTCAGGTATCGTCGATCTCGTTTAATCCCGGCCGACCAGCGAGGCGACTCGTCGCTTAGAATATGAGAAGCTCGATGGACCACCCATGGCCGGACGACGGACCTCGCTATCTCGCCACGATGATCGAGAGCTCGACGACAAAACGACAGGCAAAAAACGAGCGGAGTGAAAGAGATCGAGGGTAGAAGAACCGGATAACCAACCGCGGAGGAGCTCGTGACCCTGGCGCCGCCACCGCCGCGTCCTTTCTCGTTCCATTCCGTTCTGCCCGACCCTCCTCCTCTCTTCCCTCTTCCTTCCTCTTCGTCTCTACAGTCGTCGCGCGACCTCACGGACTTTCCCTTTGCCCCCTGAAACTCGCAAAGTCGAACGTCGCGGGAGACCGCGTTCGAGCCGCTGTCCGGTTCTCACGCGAGAAACGAGAAACCGACTTGGCGATCGATTCCACGCTGCCTATAGGTGGAAAGCGGCAAAGCTTGCGATAGACCGTAATTGGCAGCTAGAAGCGTCTCCGCCGCGAGGAATAGCCTCTATCGATCGTATGCGCCGACAATCCGAGAATGGACAGGGACAATGCCGGCCCTTTCCTCCGCTCAATTTCGTTGCCTCGCCGACGTTCGGTTTCCGCTCGGTCGCGCGGCACTGCGACCTCTCTCTCTCTCTCTCTCTCACTCTCTCTCTCTTTTTCTTTCTCTCTCTCTCTCTCAATCTCACTCTTCGGTTCCGGACTAATAAAGCGATTTCTTGCACGAGGCGCGGCCGCGCGCCTACGAACGACTAAAAGTTTCACGGCGACCAACGACGAGTCGGCAAAACCTCGCAAGAACCGCAGACCGAACGCGCTCCCGGACAGACGCGGACAATTACGGGCCGACGTTTTTCCATTTCCCCTTGGCGAACGGTGGTCGAGTTGCGAGCTATGTCGAGCGAGCGAGCCTCGTACCCGTGGCAGCCATCGGAGGAATCGGCATTATCGCAGCAGCAGCGGCGGCAGGAGCGAGGGGACACACGAAAAACGGGCCGATTCACCGAGGTAACAGGCCAGGCTATCATCAGCGTAATGACGGAGCTGTTGCGACGCGGAGAGAAGGGCGGCGGCAAGCGGAGAGAGGCCAAGATTCCTCGGAATTTCTTGCCTCGCTTTCCTCTCTCTTTCTCGCGCCAAGCTACCTGCCACGTCCTCTCTCTTTCTCGCGCTTTGCCTGCAAGAACGGATTTCGTCCTCGTCTCGTTTCTCGCGGTCGTTCAGCCCCACAGCTGAACTCTACCGAGTTTGTCTCGACGTTATTACCTCTATATGTGTAATGCCTGCGGAGGGCAAAAAGGCTAACCACCGGGCCCGTGATCGCGCTCGTCCATCCTCCCCGCGACAGAGACTCCTCTGCAGCGCAACCGGCTGCGTGCGTTTCCATCCCAAACTCTCCCGGTTTCGTTCGCTTCTGTGTACTCTTGTCGACCGATCCGACGTTTATGCAAGCCAGTGTTTTGCAAGGAGATCGCGCGAGCTTCCTTTGCCAGTCACGCGAACCGGCGACGCGACCAAACACCCGGCCGAGTGAAAGCGCGTTCGCCGAACGCGTTTACGCAACGTCGATTTCCGCGCACGCGCTCCGTATCGCGATCATTCTCCGCCAACCGAGCACGTTCGGCGGCGAGACCAATTAAACTTAACGTTCGAGTAAACGCGCCTGTCCGATCGCGACAAGTTCCCCCCCCCCCCCACGGTGATTTCTTTTTACGCGCCGCGTCGAACGGAAACATCTTGTCACGACGATACGTCGAACGTCGAAACGGACGACAAGTTTGCAGCGCGCCGTTTCCGAATTTACCGCCGAGTTGCAAGGTCGCAGGCGAAACGAACCGCATTCGCGAGAACCGCGGGGCTGCCAGAGCCTCGCCACGGAGCGTCTTCCTTCGCGCGATTAATTCGATCGTTTGCGCGTTCGCGATCTCGCGCGTACTACTCGTTCTCTACTCGTTCCAAAAAGTTATTTACTCGACGCGAAAGTTCTCGTCTCGATTAGCATCGACGCCACGAACCAGCCGAACTGTCTGTCTCGATTAAGACGATAGGGATATTTAAATAGAACCTGACACAGAGCTTTGCTCTTTAAATACAACCATATAGCTATATATATATTTCACAAAGAACACCTTGGAGACCCGAGCGCGCGGATAAACGGTCTCGAGCGCGACTCGAGTATCTGCGATGCACGTGGAAAAGATGAAAACTCGAGATGGGCGTGCGTGGGACGTGGGTCATCGCTGCCAACTGATAGGGAATGCTGGTAGGCAAAATGGGAAATCCCCAACTGACGTACGAGCGACGCGCGATGCAATCGATGGAAATAAAGATTAATTCTCGACTCTTTGGGGATCGTTGCTGGTCCGAGCGAATATGTTAAGGAAAGCGTAGACGGAGGGACGAAACCGCCGAAAGGTGTATATGGCAGCTTTAGAATATTGGAAAGTGCTATTCTGCAAAGGCCGTTGCGGATGAAGAAACGGACGACTGTGTAACGACTGGGTCACGTTACGGAACGTTGTTCGACCGAGTGACGCGCGTTTTATATCCTGAAACGTAATCCAGACGCGATTCGATCGATTGTTGCTCGTTGCGGTGAATTTCTCCGCGTAACCTTTGACCCCTCTCCTTTTGCAATCAGTAAAGAGGAAGCGGGAAATCCGTATTTCCGGCGATAATGACCACGGGTATTTCATTACGTATCTCTCGTTAGCCACGCTTCTATTAACCGAGCCTGGAGCGTACGCGATTCAGGCGGCGAGCGTGCTTCCTGCAAGCGGAGGATATTCGCCTCGGATCAAAGCCAAATTCCGATACTCCCCTGCAAGTGCCGCTTAATTAACAGTTTGATATCAAGCGCTCTTGTCCATCGAACGCGTTCGAACCCTTATCGATCGACCTTTCGATTTCAATGGAAGCCGGTCGTCGTGGTCCGTGCGAAACCGACCGAATTTACCAGCAAAGCGCCATACTTTCGACAAAATGTTCGTCAGAACGCACTATATACCTGTGATATCGCGTGATTTCCACGCGTTCGCGCAAATGCTACACTCTGTTTCGTAATACACGTACAGGCTTGTAAAGCAACACGCGAGATCCATTTCAAAAGCTAATCGCGCACTTAAGAACGATAAAAAACGTTCACGCAAACGTGCCTTCTATCTGTCCTCGTTTACGAGATACAACGAATTTTCTGTTTCGATCTTGCGTTATCTAATTGCATTTACGGAAGATACTCAAAGGCCCGTCGCGTATCACTCTAGATGGTTCTTGGTGTCTCTCCAATTTGTCGACGAGCTCGTTCCATTCCGAACGAATTGCAATTTCAACATTTTCGACGGGTGTTGCGTCCACAAAATTCGTTGCGATTCGTCAACAAAGACGAGTAGAACACGTATTTGTTCGAACGTCAGCGAAACGAGTGCCACCTCGTATAAACGAATTATTTCATCGTGCGAAATCGTGCGTGCTCTAGCTCGACCGAACGTCTCAGCCGTAGATAAAGAATAACAAAATGAATCCAGAAAGTCGTGTCAATTTTGCAATAATCATCTTGCCAAATACAAGAAACTGTCCGATGACGTACGGCCAGGAGCGTATACTCTTCGTCGAACGAGCTTCCACTTCGTTGACCGACTTTGTTCGACCGGCTCGACTTTGACCAGATAAATACATATCGCGATCGTTCGTACCGTCCGTCTCAACGTCCGGCATCGTTTCCACCGAACGCGCACACGAATCGATTAACAACGTCGTACGGTGGCGACATGGTGTGCGAGAGACGTTCGAGTGGAAACCTTCCTCTGGAATAAGCGATAAGTGGACGCGAGGTCTCGAAGGGACGAATCGGAAACGGACACTCACCTGGACACGCTGTGTTGGGCGATCCTGCCGTGACTCGGTAACGTGACGTTGCTGTCGCTCTTCGACCAGGTTACCGAATTTTTCGCGTCCGGAAGCTCGACTTTGCCCAGGTACGCCTCGCAGAATAATCTCGCCGCTCCTCCCAGGGGAACCAATTGCGAGGCTGGTCTGTACGTTGGCAATGGTTTCCCGGTATATCCGCCGGACTTCTCGCCTGAAAAAAGGAAACCCGACCGACTCTATCAGAAAAGATATTTAGAAACTGAGTGGAAGAGGAATTTCCGCCGCTGCCGTGTTTCTTCGTTCAACGTCTTAATTAAGCCCCGAGTCTGCGCTGATAGACGATCGTCCGCAGACGCGTGTCGCGGCCAATCAGCATCCGTATGTGGCGAAAGATTCGCAGAGAGCGTGAACGCAGATTTGTTTAAAACGCTTGGATTACGGTTGCGTGTTCGGACGATCGGTTCTGTATTTTACGAAACAGACACGGATTTAATCGTTAATTTAATTTCGTTTGCTCGTGCATTTATCTCAAATAATATCGACGTTAAAAAGGAAATAATACCAAGCGTACTGCCGTGCAACGTTTAAACAAGAATACGCATACACACGCGAGTGTAATTATTTAGGATCGTAAGTTCAAGCTACTCGTGTATTTAATGAGATTTCCTTCCATCATAGTAGGAAATCGAAGAACAAGTCTACTCGAGCCTTATTCGCGGTACTACGGATTCTGGCAAACTTGTTAGTGTGACCGAATTTCCACTTAAAGACTGCCGCATAAAACATGGCCAAGTCTAACAAACGCGAGCTATCGATTTTATTATTTATAATATTGCGAAGGAGGAAAAGTTTACTAATAAGTCCTACGCTGCTTCGAAGGTTTTATATCGAGAGTAGCGGTAACTGGGACCGCATAATCACCATCGTCATTTGCAAGAGGATACCCGTAGGTGAAGTTTTTTCTTAAGAAGCGACTCTAACTAAACGTTTCTTAGTACTAGATTAATCGAGGCACATTCTACATGGAGTAACACCAACGAGACGTAGAGCTTCGAGAGAGAGAGAGAGAGAGAGAGAGAGAGAGAAAGAGAGGTGAGAGAGTAAGCGTAAGAATTCTTGAAACGAGAAATTAAATCTAAGGACAACGCTTTTGGAGAGTCGTTTCCCATTGAAACAACTTGCAGATAATGATCATTAAAGGAAAGTACCCGACACAGCGAGCTCGCGAATAGCCGGCAAAGAGCGCAAATCGAACAATGTCATTTAATAAGAACAATAATATTCCTATTAACGCAAGTTACTGTTGACGTAAATAATAAGGGGTAAAAAGGTGCAATACGGGGGAAAATAAATCCATTAAAATATTATCTGTTAACGAGCCACAGTTCGATTATGATATACTTATACAATCGTAGCAATCATACAAACGTAAGGTAAAAGTACAAAAACGATGTCAAACCACCACCCGTAGACAAGGCGCGTTTCAACGAAGAGCTATTCGCGGCGAAAAAGTGCAATTAACGAAGCAATTTGCATAATTAAGAATACGGTGTACAACGTGTTCGAACAAGCGCACCTTGGATCTACTTTGTTGAAATAAAAAATATTATTTCCGCACGTATTCTTAGAATATGCATGGATACCGGTCATTTCGCGCGTTCTTCTCATTTCTTGCACAATCCTTTATTAAGAACCTCGCCGGCAAATAGCAGATCGAAACGAGGAAAGAAAACGCTTCCTTCGAAAGAGAAAAATCCGACAGCATTTCCGGATAAGTGTCGCGTTTTTTCCGTATGTTCTACGCAAACAGAACCAAAGAAACACTTAGCGAAAAAGATCGTAGTCCGTTCGGGGGATTTGGACACCTCAGTGCGCAACAAATCCAACGACGAAGATCGAACGTATTATACGGACGACATCGGACGACCAATTTTTGATTTACCGATTGACGAAATACGCGTACCACGCGACCGCGTGGCCTTGGACTTAAAATTTAACGGTGGATCTGACGACCGATATTTACTTAAACTGGCCGAAAAATCCATTTACGTTGCGCTCTCTCGCTACCGTCCGAGATTCGAGTCGGCCGCCTCGTTCCGTTTCGTTATCGAACAACGCAACTTTCCAAACGCGCGAGGAGTTCGTCCGAGTTTCGGAACTGCAGCAAGAACGTCGCGCTCGAAAATTGACAAAGCGAGAGACTCGTTTTGTTCGGCCGTTAAACGAGGCAAGTTTCCGAACAGGTCCCCGCATCGAGTCGTTCGCCGGCTTTTCTTCTACGCGGTGGCAGCCGGCAACTTTTCGAGTTCGTTACGTGTTCGCGGCGATATACCGCGCTCGTGAAATCGCTCGAGCATCCGAGTTGTCACGTTCGAGAGACCGTGGACTTTCTTGGACTTTCCAAAGCCAGGAAAGTCCAAGAACGTAATCGAAGCGGCTATTTCGTAATTTACGATTTAATTTGTCGACTTGCTCTCGAATTTCGCTTAACCCGGCGCGTCTCGCAACCCGGTAAACCAAAACTCGGTTGGAAACGCGAGTTTCGTTGCGCGGCTCAAAGCCGAAACTCCCGTGGCAACGCCTCGACGGATCCCCGATTTCCCGAGCCGAAGAAGCTTTCGAACGCGCGTGCCTCGAGCACCAACGAGATTAAACGCAACTTTCCCCGTGATCCGACGTTTCCACCCGCGGCGTCTCTTCCGTTTAACGGAATCGTTCGATCGAGCTTCTGTCCGCTCGGTAAACGGCGAGAGCGCGCGCGTCGACGCATCGGCGACGATCGGAACGGAACGCACACGGCGAAAACGCAAACAATTCGAAACGGTGGAGATTTACAGTTGGACGAAAGTGGCGTTATTAAAGCGATTTTCATTCCCCTGGCGATCCATTTGCCCGTGCCCTGGCCTCGCCATCGCTAAAGACCGCCACCGACCGCGTTTCCGGCAATAATTATGAAATTTCATTTTCCTCGCGGAATTCCGCAAATAATTATCCACGCGTACGGTCCGCCATACGGTGAAGTTCTCTCTCGGGACGGAGACAAAGCGACGGCCAAGAGCTTTGTTAAACCGTCATCCGTAGCGGGATGGGTCGCTCGTTTCTCCAACAGAGGACCGCTTTAACCGGTCCGGCTATCTCGCTCGTTGTCAGCATCCTCTTTCGCAAACGCGACATCCACCGCGACGAATAGCGGCTACGAGTCGAGGACCAACCGAGCTTTATAAACGCTGCCGTGAGTAAGTACGGAGAACCGATTACTCGAAACGAATGCCGAGAGTGGGTGGACGCGACCGGACAAAGGAACGTGGCATCGATTTTCTTCGTTCGACGAATCGGAAGCTCGATTCGCGGGTGGAGGGCCGTGGGGGAGGCGGTAAAGGAAAACAAAACCGACGTTACGAGACGATTTTTATCCGACTACCACGCTGATAGGACGTATACGTCGATTGGCAAAGTTACGGTATCGGTAGTTACGAAATTGTCAGGCCGTTTCTATGAGCGAAACGCGATCTATTTTTCGTGGCGTGCCTTGCGTTTAAATGGCCCTTGAACGATCGACGACGCCCAGATATACGGTGCGTCCGCGTCGAGGGGCGATCGATCGCGGGTTGAAAGATTAATCGCAGCACCTCCGGCGATACCTCCGCTTTGTCTTTCCGCGGCAAGGAACTCGTATCTGGAACGGCGGGTCGAATAGGATTTCCACGCACCTTCTCGATCTTCGCCGCCGCCGGTATTACTCCGAGTAGCGCGATCCAATGGCGGCGAATGCGTATCGTCTATTTATTTAATTATCGTTAACGGGCCCTTTCGGTATACACGGATGAGAAAATACGAGCGCGTATGATACAAATACGTATACAAACATTTCGAATAAAATAAATACGATAAATGTAAATATAAACGTTCGAAACGAAACACCGAATCGATGGAAAAATTTAACATATCGCTGATAGGTTAGCTAGGTTAGCTAGGTCGAATAATCCTGGTGACGACGTGAACGCGTCTAAAGCGGAAGGAACGAGGTCGAGGCGAAAATGCAGCACGCCCGACGATCCCTCCAGGTGCACGGATGTTGATATTTGCAAGAGTATTAGTTGGACGATAAACATATCCGTCGATGTGCTATACGAGGACCAGGTTCGAGTTTTGCGAACCTAAGATTCTACGTTTCAGGCTGCTATTTCATCGCACGACGTAGATAGGTAGGAGAAATTTCTCGAGTAGTCACCGGTGCCTTTGAGATGTGCAGCCGCGTTGGTCGAGACGCGCGTCGAGGAGACGTCGGATCGCACAAGAACTCTCGTCGCCTATTACGCGGCCACGTGCACGCGTAATATTCAGGATATACGGTCGGATGGTAGGATAAACTCGAACACGTGCGTGTGAGCGTGTGTCGAGACGCGTCACGTATCGCGACGCATACACCTAATGCGCGTTCCCCGATGCAACTGCGTTAAACCACGCGACCTATCCACCGACGAATGCGCGTCATCTACAGATCTTGCATCACGATCCGTGCAACGCAGCCTGCAAACGACCGATCGATCGGCCGGTCTCCTCTCGCGGCTCTCGCATCGACGCGACCCGACGTCCAAATTGAACGCACACCGCGCGTCACCTCGGCGACGAAAGAACGACAGCTCGACGCGTATTCCCGGTTGCGTTTGCGATTCTACGCGAGACAACGGTCGACGATAACCGGCAACAATACCATCGGCCTCATACTTGAACAGCTTCGGAGAGAAATACCAGCCTGTTCCTTGACACGAAGCACGGCCGCAGTCGATACGAGGGAACGTGTCTCGATGCACGTGTGGCTCACGTGCCACGACGTGCATATGCCTACGCCTATCTATATCTAAGGTTTGCGGTTGGTCAGGATGGGCTGCGATTCGTCGTCGGATACGCGTTCCACGGCTGTACGCTTTCGGAATCGTTTCGCGAATCTTCGCCAAGAGCATCGGCTTAAGGACGTTTTCATCGTTTCGTTCTCACCGGCCATTCGTCGGCGCGTGGGAAATTTATCCTCCAACGCTCCGAACATTAAAATGTGAACAGTAAAATTGACAGACCAACGACACGCTCGCGTGGAACCGGCCAGCGAAACGCGACTATCCGGCCGATTCTGTTTCAATTGGCAATTCCGCAAGGCGTCTTATTCCCCGCGAACAAACTTCTCGTGAAAGACGAAGGTGGATATCGGCGGGGGAGGGGGGAAAGGAGGTTGCCTCGTTCACGGAGATGAGCCGCGAAACGCGCGTGCGAGCGTCGACCGTTCCGTTCCGACGAACGTTGCGTCGGCGTTAGTCCGGCTGGATCGATAATCGTCGATCGATCGCCTTCTTCGACCCGTCTGCTTGGCCAGCAAGTTGCCGAGCAATGGTTTCGCGGTATGGTTGGACCTACGAGAAATAGCCGATCCAAGGATCCGCGTTCCTCTGCCTTATTTTTTTATTCCGTCTATTATAGCCGAAGCAGGATGTGGCCGTGGACGTAGGTAGGAACGAAGAACGGTGGCCGCTGACTCGCGATACCAAGGCTAGGCCACGAACAGCGATAGGTCGAAGAAAGAGTTCCAAGAATTCCGGTTACCATGACGAAGAAAGGACGCGCGATACCTTTCGTGGCTTTAACGGAGCTTCTCGGAATCGCGCGTGGGTAGTTTTATTCAAAGTTTCGCCTCTGCCTCTGCTTCCCCTTCGCACTCCATTTCTCCTTCGTCTTCGTTACTTGTTTCGTTATAAGTTGGAGGAGAAATCGAGGGACGTGCAAGTCGGCGGAACTCGATCGATATCGCCGAGGAACTCGGGGGAACGATCGAGCGAGGAGAAGAAGACAGTGGCCTCTCTGGTAGCGCGGTCATTTTTCTCCTCTCTCCGGCGTGTCGCGCGATCCGTCTACTTCGGGCAGGACGACGTCTCGAGATTTCCATTAATCTCGGGCAAAATCGTTTCTTTCGCTTCGAGATTATAGATTTCGACGAAAGTTCAGCGTTCGCAGTTCCGCACGAGCGAGTCTTTCTCTCGAAAACGGGGCTGCCAACGTCGACGGAGAAAAGGTGGCGAAAACTCGGCGCCCTGGGAGCATTTTTCGCGCGAGTTTTCCGCATCGCCACGGTCGCCGAACCGATTCCTCCGCGCGTCTTCGAGCTCTCGTTCGTCTCGAAGGCGGCGCGATACCATCGCGAAACGAGCAACCGCGCCGAGTCATCCCGCAGTCTTTCGTCCTTACGTCGCTTAATTGATCAAGCTGCTCGCTAGACCGGCTTTGCCGCCGTAACCGGACCAGTCGATCAGGCGCCTCGATTCCCCTCCATCTCAAAGTCTAGCAGTTTAATATTCCCGTATTACCATACACGCAAACACGTACCAACGCTAGGAAACTACCGCGACAGATCGTACACTCTTCGCTTTTTCCCACTTCATCGTCATTAGCAATGGCGCGACTCCTTTCCAAATCCTGTTCGATGCCTCCACGTTCGTACCTTTGACCAGCACGCTTGTCCGCGTACTCGACGCGCGTGCAAACACGTGCTCTCTACGCGTTCGGCGCGTAGTTCGATACCGCGCAAAATCGATCCGCCCGGTCGCTCGACCGACCTCGATTCTTTAGAAAACTCGCTCTTCCAGCTGCGAGCCGCTACTCGCACGAAGTTCGAACGGAAGGGAAGAGTAGAGTTTCCGGTGGCGCGCGACCTCCCGGACGCGTTTAGCGTACAAAAGCAGCGCAGGTGCGAGGATAATCCGCGGTCCGTGAACATGCATATGCATTCCGGGATGCACACGAGTGCCCGATAAGGTGTCGCGCTTCCTCGTGGACTTGCCCGTGGGCCACGTCGCTGTAAATACGGATGAGACGTTCGCGGGTTTGGAGAGGAAAGTCGCCGCGCGTATCCTCTCATGGGACAAAGCCCCGTTTGCCTTTCTTACGTCTTGGCTGGATTTCGTTTGGCGGCACTGAGATCGGACGAGAGACGTGGCAGAGCGTAGAGCGGCGCGGTCGACGTTCGGAAATAGCCAGCAGAGATAGCGCGGGCTGCATCGGCTGGCTAATTGCATTACTGCCACTACTGGCAGCATCGTCGGGGCAAGCTCCTCTCTCTCTCTTGTTGCGAGATCATATACGCGTTTAGTTAATGTACGCGGCGCACAACCATTCCGTGCACTTAGCTCTGAGGTATTGGCTCGTAATTCTCTCCCTCGGCGTCCGTCCGCCGACCCTAAACGCGTATGCATATTTATACGGGCCGAGTTTCAGCGGACAAACTCGCTCGAAAATTAATTTCCACTCGGCCGCTTTCGGCCAACCCGCCGTCGTTACGCATCGCCGCTAGTTTCTAAGAAATTCAACGAAAAGACCGTGGCCTTTCTCATCCTCGCCAATCGATCGTCATTCGCGTCGCAACTTTCCGAGCGGGCGAGCAGCTCGCGAAGATGGAATACGCGGCATGTATACGACGAACGAGTCTCGTTTGCATCTCGCTTACGAGCAAACCTTACGAGGGAACCTTGGCTATTCGATTTGATCACAGGTAGATATACGTACATCGAACTCGATCATAGAGAGACGTTTACAGCGACCTTTACAGCGACGTTTACGCCAGTACCACCTTCGAAACGAGCGAAATGCAGAATGCCGTGAATCGGTAACCTCGGGACTCCTGGCCGACGGTTTTTGGGCATTTGCACGGTCGAGAGACGACGATATCTCGGTCGCGTTGTATGCGCAAGGTGGTTCGTAATCGGCTGGAACGCGACTGGCGAACCATCGCCAACGCGAGCAAAGGGAGATCCGAGCAACGCCAAGGGCGAGTAAGGACTCGGTTCGGCGGCTGTCCTTTCTTGTCTGCGTTCCGCTTCGTTTCACCGATTCGGCCTTCCATTCTGCACGAACGAACGCCGCGCGACTACCTTCCCAAGCGACGATTTCAGCGTAAAAGCTGGTTTCGCTCGCTGCGACGCGGCCAAGAATAATGCCTCGCCATCGAACGAACTTTGTACCGGAAGCCGATGCGATAGAAATTGCAGGGAAACAAGGTTGTCGCACGGCGACAGAGACGGATATCTCTGACGAAAATCGAAGGGATCGAGAGCGCGGAACGAGCGAGCGCACGCGGACATCGAACGAAACGTGGGTCGTTGCGGAAAACGTGGACAGGGTTACAGCGTTATATCGTGGCCAGCGGGAAATTCAGCCGCAATTCTTCCCTTGCAATCCGAGAACGAATCGGGACACGCGATCGTTTAATTACGCCACTCGCATTTCGTTATCGCTTAACATCGATACTCCCTTCGGCGAACACGCGACGCGACTTGCTAAGAATCTTCTCGGATGTTTCTATCGCGCGATAGAGCGCGACGAAACGGTCGCTAAATCCCTCGCAAATTCTTCGGACTCGGCTGTTCTTCCATTCGGCACACTATTCTTCTATTTTGGCTTAAGGTAAGCCTGCAGTTGCTACGTCCATTGAAAGTGACCACGTTAGAGAGAGAGAGAGGGAGAGAGAGAGAGAAGACGTTCTATAGAACTTGCCGATATGTACATATTTGCAACTGCCTAGGTATATTTTTAGCGTTCTCAGCAGTACCGCTGGTGAACAAAGTGTCGGCCAAGCGGTATTTCCATGGCTCGATGCGAGAACAGCCGCGTTTAAAAGGTTGGGACGCGTCGGTGCAATTCGAATGGCGAAATTACGCGCTGACCGGCAGGGAACGCGCGCCACCGTGAGATCGCGATGCGAGCAAATTCGTTCTAATCGAGCTTCCACGAATCCACGGCATGGAGATTACGCGCTTCGGCCCCGAGTTATCTGTCGGAGCCGCGGCATGCTTTCTCGACGAGAAATTCTCGCCCACGCGCCGCTCCTCTCCCGGCCTCTTGCAGACCGGACGCGGTTTAATTTCCGAGAAAAAGAATCGATTTGCGGCTCCTGGAACTACCATCTACGCGAACCGTGTGACGCATAGATATCGACTTTGCGTTTTCTGCGAGCGCGAGCAATCGGTCCGCGCCGGCCTCCTCCCGCCCAACGTAAATCATCCCGGGAACCGTGGCCCGCGAAAGAGAACGAAAAGGCGATCGCTCGAACAACGTAAATAACCAAGGACGAAGCCAATTTTCACCGACCGTATCGATCCGACGCGGTGTATATACCTGTTACGATGCCAGCTTTCTCGCAGCGGCTCTTGCGCTCAACTCGGAGCGCGGCCATCGCTCCGCGAAACGAAGCATGGTCGCCAGAGACGGTGTAATAATCGTCGCGTGATAATACCGCGACGATATTGGAATTAACGGGTCGGATGACATCGACGATGCCTCGAGTCGCTGTCGACGAAGACGAGGCATCGAGTGCGTTCGCTTCTTCACGGCTCCGCTTGTTCCGCATGGCGAAACTCGAATTGCTTTTCTATCGCGCATTTCTATAATACGCTCTCCGCGATACTCTCGATTCCACGAGCTCCGCTTCTCTCTCTGCGTCTCTCTTATCTCGTATCCGCGTTCGACCGACCCTCGCTCGATTCTGTTCTCCAGCTATCGCGGAAAATAAAACGTTACGGACACGTTTTCCAGAAGCCGAAACAAATCGCACGAACGACGCGTGCGCCGACTTATCAATTAACGCACGATAACGCGTAACACGATGTACGAGATTCTTCGTTCGGTCCGTTTCAACGACATTCGCCAAACGTTCTCCGCGGACGAGTACCGTGGCGTGCGAAACGACGAAACGCGGAAGCGTCCACGCGTCACGAGATCTTTGGTCGTAACCGTGAAAGTACGCGTACAACCCTGGAGAAAATACTAACCGAGAACGGCGAGCGTGATATCTCCTTCGAGGATGGTCGTGTCGTTCCTCGCCTGACAAGAATATCGTCCCGCGTCGGAGCTTCTCACCTTCTGCGCGTAAATCGTCTGGTTCGCGCTCTCCGGGTACAGGATGAAGTGGCTCTCTCCGCCTGGCCAAGGATAAGCCCTGTTGTCCTTGTACCTGCAACAATCAACGCGCGACAACCTTATTACCTTCGCGAAAAATTCGAATACGACGTAATCGCTTCGTATTTTTTCCCTTATTGCCTCCGCCTCTCCTTCGCACCTTCTCTCCGGTGAAATATAAACTAGCCATGCTCGCCTCGAGCGGAGTTCTCTCCTCGTTAATTTCGCGAGGTTCACGCTCGATCGATCTTCCAGGGTATCGCGCCAGACCACGCTCGTACTCGCTGCAATCGCCAACTCGCTGCTACAGAGAGCCGCGCGGCATTCTCTGCTCTAACGCGAGAATATATCAGGTTGTCCCGAAAGTTTCTTTCCTCCCGTAAGGAAATAACGGATGCGCAATCTTTGTTCGTTTTATATTATTTTAATCATCTACGATCCATTTCGTTCTATCTCTGTTATTACGATCGTACATCGTCCGACAAAAATAATACAAAACGGAGAACGTGTGTTGCGTCCGTTATTTCCTTACGAGACGAAAGAAACTTTTCGGACAACCTAATATTTACCTATACGCGGTATAATTGCACGGTTAAATTGTACGATACTTTGGGAAAAGTTGGCAAGTTGTCGCAATACGAATACGAATACTTGTTCGCGATAATTAGTCACATGTCGACTGTAATTATGGACAATATGATCTTGTAACGTCGACGTTGTTTCTCGTGAAGCGATTGAAATGAAATTTCGCCGCTTGTCTATACAAGGACTGGCTTCTTTTTCTTTTAATAGCAATGGACGCGCGTGCTTGTCGTTTCTTATTCTTTTTCTTTTTCGTCGTCCTTGGGCCGCGTGTATATCCAAGAAAGCTAGTCGTTTCTCATCGGTCGAACGCGTAATCGCCATCGTCTGTCGCGTCTTCGACTTTTGCATTTATGTACGTTGGGCAAAGTGAATCCCACGAGGAGACTTGAAATACCAACACTTTCTGGAAACGCGAATGTAACGTGTTTCGTACAGAGTCTCTGCACGGTGAATTTTCGACAAGTCGAAAGCTCTGTAACTCGAAGATTTTAGCTCCGCTGTTCAGCTTCCGCTTCGAACGAGTAAACTCGTTCTCGTCGCTACTCGCGTCGTTTTTGCGATCAACGTGCCGATACAGATGGCAACGATAAACGCAGGTAACTTTCAACTAGCGGAACGTTTACACTCGTAGAAGGCGAGCTTCACGCGTGCCTCAGAGTCGCACAAAATTCTCCGAACCGAATTTCCGAAGACGTCTAAACAAGCGTAGTACGAGTTCGCGGAATTACATGTACGATCCACGGTGTCAAAATTAACCGACGACGATAAATAGCGGCCAAATGTAGGCTACCGAATTGTCCAGTTTTGTCACCAGATTTTCAGGACGAAAAAAAAAAAAAGAGTAAGACGATATCGTATTTAAGTACCGCCGCCGAGCGACTTAAATTTAACTTTCAACCGTAACGATGAAAATTTAAATCCAACAGAAAATATCGTATACTTATATTAATATCGTTTACTCCTGCCAAAATTACTTCGTAAATGTAATTCGTTGTTTATTGCGAACGTACATATATCTAATCTATACTTCCTTGGCCAATAAACGTTTAGTAATAATAAAAAAAAAAATGATAAATAACGAATATGGAAGAACAGTCCGCGCGAAAGTAACCACCTCGTAGGTGCACAGACACTTGACAAGCGTCGACGATGTTAACAATTTTTGAAAGGAAATACGTATCGGTCGCAATTTTCCTTGGCTCGAGAGATCGCAAGATCGTACTTGTGCTGTAAGCACGATCGGCAACAAACACGCTCTGTCGCAATTTATACGGCGCGAACCTAAGGCAACTATGTCGCACGATCTCGATCGACTGTTTATATTTTAACTGGTTTGGCGGCCAGATGACGGACACGTACTCTCGGCGTGATCTAACGATCGTATCTAACGCGCGGTGTAAAAGTTTGAAGGTCCGGGAGGTTGGAAGGAAAGTTAAAAGCACGTTGCTCGACAAATCCTAATCTGCTGTGCGCGTCGCTACCGATTCGCTGGCGGTGGAAAGACGAGTTTAATAGCGACGCGTGGGTAAATAAAGTACTGTGCTGTTAATCGGTCTTCGTTTTCTACGCGAACGTCCGTTGCAGAGATTTCGGCGATGCGACGATAGGCACGCGCTCGTCCTCCTAGCTCGCGTGTTCGCGGAAAAGCGACAGAACCAGCCCGCTGCCAGTTCCTCGAGAACGCCGAGTTTGCTTGTTCTCGACTCTTCTCTCTGCCCTTCCTCCGAGAATCCGTTATTTGCGTTCGACAAAGATACTCGTACATTACGCGTGACAAATTACGAACAACGAGAAACGCGTTTCATCGCAAACTGTGCACACGTCTGTTTGCTTTGGCCAAATCGATCGTCGATTGATACCTCGCTCTCGATTGTACAATTCTCATCGACTCTTCGAGCGCGCCGATTTTACACCAAATGCGATTCCGTTCGTGTAATTTCTAATAATATCGCGTTCTAATAATACACTCTTCCAGTGAGATTTCTCGTAACAGACAAACGTCCATAGATTACCAGACGTTTTCTGCAAAATTGCTGCCGCACAGTGTACATAATTGACATTATTATTTTTTGACATTATTCAATTTCAGCGTTTGACGTCAATTGCTAACTTTACGTGATAACAGAGGTAATTCCATGGTACAGACTCGCGCGTATTTCCGGTCCACGATTAAATACTTTATAAGCGATAAAATTCGGTCGATTTCTATCTACGTTCCAACGAGCGTTTCGCCTGAAAATAAGCAATTGTCCGCTGACTTATGGACGAGAGCGGTGTATAGATATTGGCGAAGAACACGGGCGATGGAAAACCTGGCGAACGAACGACATCGCCGCGTCTCGATGAAGCGCACGGACGGCGACGATTCGCGCGAGCCCGTTAGAAAAATTTAATAAAGCCCTCGCAACGACGCGGCAAGCACGCGAACGTCGCGGCAAATTACAACGGCGCTCCTTATTTCGTGAAATAATTTCGGCCAACGTCCCGCTTCCGGCCGATCATCGTCCTTTCTCCACTACTTGGCGGCAACTACGCGCAACCTGCGCTTCCGACCTCGTTCTAAACGGCAAATAATGATCGCGCGGAACAGAGAAACGAGAGGACGAGGAACGAGAACGAGAACGCGAACGCGAACGAAAACGAGAACGAGAATGCGAACGAGAACGGGACGGAGAACGAGAAGGAGAAAGAGTCGATAAACGAGCTGTTCCCGCCAACTTTAATCGAGTTTCGCGCGGCGAGTTTCAGAAAGGCGATCCATTGAAATCTGGCAGATTCTATTTATCCCGAAGCTTTTTACGCTTCTTTTTCAATTACCGATTTCGATCATGCTCGATGAAACAATCTCGACAGTCTGCCCCCAGAGTCCGTTTTTCTCTCCTACGCTATAATAATCAAACGCGGCTTAGTCTACCGTCCCGATGTTATTCGGCTCAAGCTCCAACGAAAACATTTCACGGTGTGTTTGTTTGAAGAGGAAGCCGATGGCTTCTCGCGCGTTCCTCCATATCTGTCGGGTCGCCGAGATTTCGCCGTTTAACTCGATTCGCCGAGATATCAACCGTCCACGTTTGTCTCAATATTTTTACTCAAAACGGTCTCTCTTCTTATTAATTTTTGCCTGGTCGGTGATTAGCGATGGGACGACTATGCTCTGTGCGTGGGTGTATTTCTAAACCGATTCCAATTCAATACCAAAGATTCGCCTTGCCAGACTCGAATATTCTTCGCATATAGTATAATAATAATAATAATGGTAATCATATAATGATATATCGTTCATTGTACATTATATATATATATATATATATATATATATATATATATATATATATATATATATATATATTCGCAAAACTATTCGATCTTCGTCAAGCTGTTTTGGAAGCTCAGAGTGAGTACACTGGTCCCTCGATTTACGCGGAGTATCCGTTCCACGCGGATTCGCCAATGAAAATCGCGTAAACGATGTCTGTCGATAGGGAAGAAACTATGTACACGCACGACGATCGACGCAACGTAACGCGCTTTTATCCGTATCTCGCGTAAATTGATTTACGTTCGATGCTGAAACCTAATAGACAGCCGATCGACTGCCGAGCGTCGTATATCAACGTTACTTTATTGCCCGCACTCGCAACTAATTTGAACGAAGCAGCAACGTGTTTGATTCATAAGATTTTGAGGCAAATCGCGATAACGGATTTCAACGATAACCAAAGGAAGTGATTCAAAGTACTCGCGGAGCCTCTTCTTGCCGAAATACCGATCGTGGCATCGGTCGAACGTCGAAATCCGCTTGCCGCACCGCGTTTCGACGGCCGGTGGTTTGACCGCGCGTCGAGGAACGCGCGGTCGCCCGTCACGGTGGAAATACGCGAGAGCCATTTTTCATGGCGCGCGACGAAAGAGAGGTTCTCTTTTCTCCCTCGCAAATTGCAGAGCGGCCGCGGAACGGCGGACAGGATACGGCGATTACGTAGGGACTCGAATCGATTTCGAGCCGAGTAATCTTCCACTTTTCTGTTCGCGGAACCGATTAGGGGAAAAAGCGAGCCGCTTCTACCGGTGTACACGTACGACATTTCCACCGAGCATTTTTGCCCGCTGCGTGTTTCACGACCGTGTTACCCGCGTCGCGTCGCGTCGTGTCCACCGTCTCTTCTCGGAAAGTTCATCGCCACCGACACGCTCAGAGTTCGATCGATCCTCCGCGCTTCGTCCCTTTTATTTTTTCTCGCGACCGCGTACGAACGAAACTTTCGCGCGTTCCATCTTTGGACGAGCGTAGCAGCCTGTGCTTTATATGCCACCAACTCATCGCATATACTTAGTCGGTGTGTCGCCCCAGGATTTTTCGGCGCTCGCTGCAGGCAAGTTGGTGGTCACCAAGGGCAGAATACGAGGCAGAATGAGAAACGGGCAAAAATGTAAACACAGTCCACTGGTTTTGTATAAAGGGCGATAATACGGCTAATTTTTTAATTCATCGGTATGGTGTAGGTAATAATAATAATTGCCCGGTGAATCTGATTAGCGAAACGTAACAGTTTATTTTCATTAATATCAACGACTTATGGAATATTTTACGAGAATAGGAACTTGGAACAACGTTTACAGTTTAGCACTTTAATTATGCTCGTCGAACTAAGGTTTGACAATTAATATTTTGTCCATTTGCCTTTATTTCTTCGTATCGCATCGAGTCTACGTGGCATACTGTCTATTCAATTTTTAATCATTTCTGGTTCGATATTATACCGTTCCTGTCGTGTTCGGTTGCACAGCTCATGAACCTCCGAAGATGGATTGTCGTACTTTGCCAGCCTCCTTTTCACGATGGACCACAAATTGTCGATCGGATTCATATCCGGACTTTGCGCCGGCCATTTAATTACAGAGAACTTCTGATTTTGTAACCAGGTTTTTACTACTTTTGCGGTATGATTAGGGCGCCCGTCTTGTTGAAATACTACTTCGCGTTCGTCAAATCCAACGGAATTAACAACAGGAGGTAAATTATTTTGCAAAATGTTTAAACAATGCTCTTTGCGCGTGATACCTTCGGTTCGATATAAGGGACCAACACACTTCCGAGTAAAGCAACCCCAACACGTAATCGAACCCGAACTTGATAGTTTGTCTTATATCATTTGTTTGGTGAATGTTTTCGGACAAAGTCCGGTACCAGGATCTTGCGTCGGATTCGAATCTGTTAATTTTTGTTTCGTCGGACCATATAACTCTTTTCCGATCTTCCGTCGTCCATTCGTTGTACGTATCGACAAATTTTTTTCGTAATTTAATATCTTTGTCCGAAAGAGCTGGTTTGCGTTTCTTTTCTCTCGCTTTTAAACCAATTTTCTTCAAAGAACGACGAATGGTGCATTCGCTAGCACTCGCTCCAACTTCTTGAGCGGCGGTTTTTGGTGCTTCGTGACTTTCAAACCGAATACGACGTGCAATTTCAGGTGCCACTCTATCCGAAATAAGTCTATGTGGTCTACCGTTTCTTGAACAAATTGATGCACTACTATAGGTCCTTTGTATTCTCGCAACTATTGTACGACTGACACCACATTTCTCCGCAATTCGCCGCAACGATAAACCTTCGTCACGTAATGAAACGATTTTCTTCTGTAAGTGGCTTCATTACGGATCAAACGTATCAAAGAGTTGGCAAACTGTCAACAATCAGTTTTTGTTGACAGTTCTCGCGACAACTTCGAAACACTTGCTGTTCGATCCGCTTTCGACGAAACGTGCGAAACCGTGAACATTATTCCAAATCCCTGTTTTTGTAAAACATTCCATACATCGTTGATATTAATGAAAGTAAACCGTTACGTTTCGTTAATCAGATTCACCTTGCAATGATTATTACCTGAACCATACGGACGAATTAAAGAATTAGCCGTATTATCGCCTCTTACGCAAAACTAGTGGACTGTGTTTATACTTTTGCTCGTCATTGTACGCGTCTATCGAAAATCTACGCAAGGGACTAAATTTCGAGATCCTTCGGACGACTCTTCGACTCGCGATTTCAATATCTTTCGTACAGTTTGCTTCTAGGTTGCGTTTGCCGAAGTCGCGGTCCACGTATACGAAGGAATACGCGAAGGAACGCGGAGAAACGCACGTATAAAACTACATATACGTAGGACGTTTTTCGCAATTTCCTCGGCAAGCTTAGAAAATGGTCGAAAGTCCGCGACGAAGACAGCGATGATCGCGTAGCACGCTCGCCAACCAAGTGGATGCTATTAAGGTTCGTTTCGCCGAGTCGAGAGACGCTTTTCCCAGAATTCTTTGTTTTTCTCCGCGCGGCGGCAGAGTTTCGCGACGATAATCGTCGTTACAGCGGAGTCGACTGCCTACGTAACTGACGCTAGATAGCGGGGTCGTACGAAGCTAGCGATTTTGCCGCTCTTCGTCCCGCTCCCTCTCATTTTTCCCGCGGCCTTAGTCGAGCGATTATCGCCAGAGTCGATCGTCGTCGTTCGAGGGAAAAAAGGTTTCTAGGACGATCGCGCGTTTTCCGAGAAGCGACCGCGACACGAGATGCAGTCACGGCACGTACCGCTTCCACGCCGACCTTCGAGCTTTTTTGTCGCCAAAGTCTGAAAAAAAGCCGGAGAAAATAGTCGCGCGACGCTCGGCCAGCGTTAAACCCGCAGCCGCGGCCAGTTTTCATATTTCTCCGTGCAAAATCGTACATCAAATTTATATCTCGCGCGAATTCAACGCAAGGAGGGTCTCCGAACGCGATACGCGGCACGTCGAAATCAACGGAACGAGCAGACCGGATTTCGGCGGCTACGGCGTTGAACGAAGAAGCGGATCGCAATTTCTATCCGACTCGTGTCATCGGCCGCGTCACGTCGCGTCGCGTCGCGTCGCGTTGCGCGTCGGTAGGATTAGCGAACAATTCGCATCCCCTCGGTGGCAGACGCCACTTTGAAATCGAATAGTCGTAGCCCATTAATTCGCGGCGATTAATTTTCCCGGGAACGCGATACCGCGCCATCGAGCGCAGCTACGCCAGGCAAAGGGGTTGGGGCGTGTAATTAATTCACAGCGGTAGTCGATTAAGGAAAGGCTGCCTAGCGAGGCAGTGCCGGGATCACCGGCGCTGGTAATCAATTTCAACAAACGCAGAACGTTAAACGGAGCGACGATCGTCACGGCCATCATTTCTCTAAATCGTCCGTCGAGCGCGCGCTGCTGGAACGTTGCAACTACACGCGTTGGTACGCGACGTCGATCGTCCGAACGAGAAAATACTCGAATACCGTGATCCCGGGCAAAGCGGCTACGATTAGAGTCGAAAAACGCGAGCGGCGCTTGTATCTGAATACGCGACGCGATGTCGTTTGCACGTCCGACGCGGCCGTGTATTAGCCACGATAGCGACCGACGGCGATCGCGCGTCGAACGGGACGTGCGCGACCGCTCGACCAACCGCGAAGAAATGTGCGACCGACGATCCGATGGGAGTTGCTTTATGGGCTGCGTTGGTCGCGTCGTGTCGCGTCGCGGGAAATATACAGGCCCCGAATTTCGACTTTTTTCTGTGAGAAACGAGCGCGATACGGTTCGTCGCGAAGAGAAGTCGCGAACGAAACGACGACGGGACAGACGCGGTCTGCTCGATATCAGATACTCGGGACCGACGATTTTAACAACCTCCGCTTTACGCCGAGGCGGCGGGTCAGCCGACTGAAATTACCATTCGCCAAGTTCGTTCCCCGCGAGATCGATAGCGAGTCGGAACATTAATCGACGACACTCGAAGTAAACCATTTTTCCATGGAAAATAGAGCGGAGAGAACGCGAAAAAAGCCAAATCGACCGGTATTCGTTTTCGTTCGTAATAAACGATGTTCGTCGATCCGTTCTCTTGCTCCATCTATTCTCTCTCTCTCTCTCTCTCTCTCTTTTTTTGGCGAATCGTCGACTCGGCTGATTCGATAGCCGAACTCGGATGCATCGGTGTCGAGTATTTTCGCAACGTCGAAGAAATATCGGGAAATTCGTTTCTCTCGGACGAGCAACGATTAACGTAATCGCGCGCGGATGGCAATATCCATTTTTACAGCTGCTCGAGAGATCGAGTTTCGTGGCACGAATCGCTCGTGCAAATTGTTCCTGGCAATGGACGGCAACACGGAAAATAACAGCGTTGTGTTTGCACGCTGATGCGTACGGTGCGTTGAATCGACGCGCGAATTAAACCACGCGGCGTCGCGAGTTCCACGCGCTAACGACGTAAATTCGCGCGAACGCCCCGGATAGAATTTTCCCGCGAGCCGGCTTGCCGACCAAGCACACGGCTCTTCTCCCTCTGTGATAACCGATGACGCGATCGCTCGCGCTTCTCGGAATCACGCCCGGGACCGATCGCCGCTGACTGCAAAAAGTTGCACATACAGTCGGGGACAAAGGTGAACGGACAGGTAATAGCGCAATTAGAATTTCGTCGAACACGGCGCGTTTACGCGGAAATGTAAAGCTCGCTCGCAATCGTTCAGCAAATAATTTAAGCTGCAAAACGCAATTTTTATTACTAACCGTTTGAGCTCGATGAGCTTTCGAGGCGGGCGGAGCAGCAACTCGAGACGCAGGTTCTGCGCGTATGCGACGAGTGTCTCGCGGGTAACACAGATGTACGTAACGATCGATGTATTAATTTACAATTGCATTAATTTGAAGCGCGACGCTTCGCGCTTCTTAGCAAACGACACGAAGAGCTAAGGAATCTATTTACGAGCCAATACGCTGCGCTCTTATAGTTTGGAGAGGTCGAGATCTAGCATAAACGGCCACTGGTGACTCTCACTCGGCACTCGAGTTGCCACACGGAACGCCGTGGTGACTGAGAATCGCCTCTCGAGCGCAAAGGGTTAAACGTTATTTTATAATTAAAACGGTAGCTCGAGCAAACGATCATCAACGCCTACTTCCACTAGCTGGCCTAGCTTATTCCTCTGCCCAGTGCGAATTGCACGTGCTGCACCGTGTCACCAGGCCGAACGAGGACATCTGGCCGTGTCCGTGTGGCGAGATCGGCATCGCGCTTCTTCCACGAATTTTCCCGAGAGTCGCGTGAACCGTTGCACGTACAACCGATGATGTAACGCGGCGCTGTTCTCGGAAAACGCTCGTCAGAGGCTGCTCGCGTCGAGTTGGAAAATTGATTAGTCTCGTTAGCAAGGGCAAAGGGACGACGAAGAGCGAGAAGACGCGCAGCCCCTGCCGCTTTGTGCCGCGACGCGCGTCTTTCAATATTTGTCTTTGGCTTTGCGAACGCGCGTCGATACGAGTTCGCGGGGTTCCGTATAAAATTGCCAAAACCGGAATCCAGAGATACGGCAGAGGCTTGCGAAGCTTCGTATTTACCACTTTGGCCTTGTATTACCGAAACGTTTCGATTCTCTTAAACGTGCCACGCGTCGTTCGCTCGATAGTGTTACAGCCGCGATTTTTACCTGGCCGTGCGCGCTTCGTCTCAACCGATGGTCGACCGAAGAAACTGCGTCTCGCCCTTTGCCTCGATGCCGAGGCAGATCATCCGACGAACGAGATTCGAGCTTACGACGAATGCCTACAGACGTGTAAATATTAACGTTGCGTAACCCACTTGTACGTACGTACGCTCCCTAGCGATCGCTATCTATTTGCGCTGTTGAACGTGCGAATGTATTGTGCGTGCGTATAAGGTTGTTGGAAAGGAGCTTTGCTCGTTCATAAATTTAAATAAATAAATTTGTCAAAGTCAACGAGCGACTTTGTCGATTTCTCGTTTACGCTTTTCCGAGGGGAAATCCGCAACGAATACGACACCAAGCTCAAGTATCTCAACGCTAAACCTACCACGAGCGGTCGAATAACCGCTTCAAAGAAAGAAAAGATACGTAACTTAATATGGAAGGAGGTTTTAGCCAATTTTTGTGGGAAAGTGAACGATAAAGAAAGTTGCGAATATTGAAAAACGTATATTATAGGAAAAGTCGACGTTGTATACAAGAAATTCCAAAGGAAATTTCAAAAACGCTCGCTTGGACCGCGCGTGCTAGGTTCAGTGCTGATACACCGAAGCGTACGATCAGGCTCGTTTATTCTCGCGATGGCGAACGCGTCGTTATCGAATCGTATTCCGAGATTGGCCGGCCTCTGCTAGCTGGGGACGTTTTAAGATAGCGCCGATATTTATTATTATTGTTTAATAAGAAAGCGTAGTTTTGTTCGTCCGTAGGAAATGCGTCTCCTTTTTAAAGCGCGTCGAGTTTCGTCGAGTCTCGTGCGCGTGTAAACGTCGAATCGAGCGCGAACGAGGTACGAACGAGGTTCGCTGGAACTCGCCGAAACGTACGTTCGACGTACTCGTTAAACCGATACTCGGAAATAATTACGAGACTTCGTAGGTGTCGCTGTGCAATTAAGACGGTCGTGCACAGTTCAAATACTCGAGTCGCGTCGGCCGCTGCGTAAACGAACGCGTCGGTGAAAACGCGCGTCGAATGGCTTGTCGGGTAAACGGCCGGGAATATTGACACACCGAAGGCGAGGAAGAAACGAGAGGAACGCAGGCTGGCTTCGCATGCGCCTACGATATTACCGTGGCGACGTGATTTTCGCTGGCGTATCGAAAATTATACGGTAGGAGCGAGCGGAGGAGTCGCGAAACTACCTGTGCAAATACTTGTGACTAGGTTCGATCGACTGCCGTCGTTATCACCAGGATTTATGTTCCGATTATGGAAATCACCGGCAGCTCGCTTCGGCTATCATTCCGACGCAAAGGTGGAACGCTAACCGGCCGATTCCCTTTTCCTCCTTGCCTCTCCTTTTCGCATCCGTTTCTCTCCTTGGATGACTAACCACCTTTATCGAACGCTGCTTATGTTTCGCCTGTATCCCACTTAACGTATGCGTGTACCGAAGCAGCTTTCCTTTCGCGAGATTTCCTCGCGCGCTTTACGACCGGCCTCTCCGACGCCCTTAATCGAGGCTAGACTCGTCCAGATCGCTCGCCAATGCCGTTTCTCTTTCCCTGGCACGTAACGCGAGACTCTGCACGGCAGATTACGCTTTAACACGCGGTCAAGTGAGCGTTTTTGAAATTTCCTTTGCAATTTCTCGTATACAACGTCGCTGTATCGCCGTGCAACTTATTGACTTTTCCTACGATATACGTACAACCGATCTTTCAATATTCACCACTTTCTTTATCGTTTACTTCCTGAAAAGAACTTGGCAAAGATCTCTTCCTATGTAAAGATACTTTTTTTTTTTTTTGTTGAAGCGGTTATCACTTCTAAGAAAACTCTACGTCTGATTTGTTTAGTTTTCTCAATCGCTGATAGCCGTCTTGGAACACGCCTTGTGCGGATGAAGTACAGCGGGCTATAGACAATAGACAGGCGACGATGGCAGACTATAGACGATAAACAGGCGACGATGGCTTCGGGGATTCAGTTAAAAAGTAACATTGGCAGCGTGCGGATCTGGACCAGCTCAAACTGTATTCATACTTATACTTGCACTTCTGTTTTAAATATACTTCTATTTTGCAATCTATCCACGCGTTCCTCTATTCAAATATCCAAAAATAACCTCAACGTTTTCTTCTGAAGCGGTCGTTTGACCGCTCGTGGTAGGATCAGGTATACACGAAACGTCGGTAGGTTTAGCGTTAAGTTTCTGCGAACGAAGAACGACTCACCGACTCGTGATTTCGCTACTTCTCGACAAACTTGCCGCGTTATGTATTTCCCACGCATATACACATATATATATATATGTGTGTGTGTTTGCTGCGGATCGTCGGCTTGTCTCGAGGACAGTTTCACGAACAGGGTCGGAGAGCGGACGAGGAAAGGAAACCCGAAAGGAAATGGTAAATAGGTCGGAAAACTGGAGGTGGACGGGTACAAGGAGCGTGTTTCCTGGCGCAACGGTCTGGCAGGTAGCGCGGCGGTCCGCTCGTAAATTTTCTCGAGATCCATGGGTTCCAGGCCAGACCTGTCGATAATTCTCGAAATTCTCTGGAATTATCCTTCGGTTGCCTCTTTCTCCTGCGCTTTTCCTGGCGGAGCGAAAGCACGGCCAGCAAACCGGTAACCGCGTTACCGCGCTCCTTTGCTCCGAAATAACATTTGCGCCCGAACAAGCGCGCCAGCTTTCCGTTTCCTCTCGTCCGACGGCCGTGACCGGATAGAGCGTTTCCACGACGAAGAGAAGAATTTTCCACGGAATCCGACGCAACGCGCGGCGTGCATCCTCGACGAAAGCCCCGCGTCTCGAACGCCATCCACCGGTTCGATCGTTTTCGGTAGGCAGCGCAAGGTAGAGCCCGGTTATAGAAATAATAAGGCAGAGGCGGTAGATTCGATCGATAAGTTTGCTACACACCGAGTGGAAACGTTTCTTCGAATTGTAGACGAAGGTTCGTACACAGGCGCGCGCGCGCACACGCGTATACGTACGTACACACAGAATGGAAAGGAAGAAGTTCGCGGAACGACATTATTTCACTACCAACGTGCGCGCCTTCCTTTTCACGGAATATAGCTTCGCCGGGAGTCCGATTCTCGGCTCTGGAAACGTCGTCGTAATTTTACGAGAATCCGTTTAGTTTCGCGAGGAAGCGTTCGCGCGTTTTCGCGAAACCCGCGAAATACCGGGCGAGCAGAACTTTGGAAACCGCCGGGAAGAGGGGAAGAGCAAAGGGAAGAGAAACGTGATGGATTGGAGAAAAGACGCGACGCTGTACGGGCAGAGTGGAGATACTAATTCCGAGAATGGCACCGGTTAGTCGATCGCGACGAAATTCCCGAAATGACGAATGATCGTCATTCGGAGCTGGGCGTTTCTGAAACAACGTTCTTCCTACTCCGCGTTGCTTCAAATAACGCGTTGTTTATCGTCTGAAATAATCTCGTTGAGAACTTTGTAATTACTTGAAACGGTTGCGAAAGCGTTGGTCGTCGGAAGTGACAAACGAGAACCGGGATCTTGTATTGTCGTTAATCCGGACGCAGCAGCGAATCGTTATCGCGAAGATGTCGCTAATTGGTAAACCTCTACCGAGAAATCAGAGATACATCGAGATTTCGAGTTTGAAAGCGACGAACACGAAACATCGAGCAATGTCACTTTTCTCATGCAAAGTCAAAAGGAAATAAATGCATCGACATCTGTGCGAGATAGAGGGACGATTTGTCTACGTCGAATGATTATTCGATGATAAGAGACATTTTTCCGAAGAATAACACCCCTCTTCTATCTTCCGCTCCAGGGGAACGATTACATTAATACGTTATTTTCTCTCGCGACAATATTACACGGATCCAGGCAAAAGTCTCTCACCGATGAGCTTTCTGCAGAGGGAGAGAGAGAGAGAGAGAGAGTTTTACCGAAAGCAAATTAGTAAAGACGTCTTTTTGTAGCATATCATTTCGTGGATTATTTGCTTTGTCAGACTCGGCATATGGAAATAATCAAATAACTCGCTATTTGAAATTTCCACTATTTCAAACGAGTCGATGATACATTTCCGTTCCGAAATAACAGTATTAGGAATAAAAGTCGGAAATAAATTATTTCGAGCGGTTATTTCCTATTTTCATTTCGAACAGAGTTTCTCCATACTTGGCGTAATTCGGTGAAATAGGAGACCTGAGATAGAAAATCTTAGTTCCGGGAAATATACCGGGTGTCTCGGTTAGCTCCATCACCTTGAATAATTTCTAACGTACGCGTTGTAAGAAAGAATTTTCATGCGAAAGTTACACGGTTCGGTGGAGCGCGTTATGCGGACGTTTAGGAGATTTCAAGATCAACTCTCTTATGTTAAACGAAATATAGCGATATTCCTTATGTCAAAATACGGAAGCGTGTTGAATTTGAAGCAAAAATGTATCGATGCTCGTTGGTCCTAAACTCTCGTACTGCGGCTGCAGTCGACGAATGGTCTCGCTTTGTTCCTTGAAAATTTACATCGTACAATATCAAGTTGAATATTCGATGCTATCGAAAATGTCGGAGTCGGAATGACAGCGGAGTTTACGGACGTATTACGCATATGTAGCAAGGCAAATGCTGAACAGACGATTTCCCAATCGATGGAACGGTCGTGGCGGAGAATTTCCGTGACCGCCACGTTCACCGGCTCTACTAAAGCCGCTGGACTACTTTCTGTGGTGGACGTTGAAAAAACATAGCTTACCGTGAATCAACAACAACACCAGAGTATATGAAAGGACGAATTCGTAAAGCACTACGAACGGCAAACAGAAACAATGGAGAGTGCAGTTGCTTCGTTGGCTAGCAGACCGTGTCACTGTATTAAAGTCAATGGCTGATGGATAACATTTCAAACACCTACGACATCGCGACGTTAAATGGAGACAGACGAGTGCGACGAGGTAAAATCCGTGCGGATAAACATTGTCCCGTAAACATCGCTGTTTTACGGAAACTTTTGATCGAGTGCAATGGCCAATTTCATATTGATAATATTGATAATACTCGAAATACTACATTCTAAATCGATTACATAACATACTTGATTAATTAAAAATTGGCAATACTAAAAGGCGAAACTGTAACTGTATAATCGTTTAGGACCAACAAAGATCGATACACTTGTACCGAGCATTCAACGCTCTTTCGTGTTTTCATATCAAACATACAGCGTTCCATGTAAAACGATTTTATAAAAAAAAAAAAATACACGCGCCATTAGCGTACCCCTTCAAGCCGTGCAACTCTCGCGTATGAATTTTTCTCGTACAACGCTCTACGCTGTACGAGTTATTAGAGACGATTAGTTGCAGCACTCCGTATACGTATTTCCATATACGTTTCTAACATGACGCAGATCTACCGTCTCATCCTGTGAAATTCATGAAATTTCGTCTGGATCGATCTGATCGTAGGTCATCCTCGATTCGACGCGTGATTCGAACGAATTGCATAGTTTCAGTCTTAGTCTAGGCTCGAGTCTTTTCGTAACTCGAACCGGCTATAGCGAATCGAATAAGCGGCTCGTTAATCTGTCCGAAGCAGCAGCAGCAGCAGCAGCGGCGGCGGCGGCAGCGGCAACGGCAACGGTGCGTTTCATCGAGAATCGATAACGCCAGGTAGAACCCAGAGGGACGTCCAATCTCCGCGCAAAATTTTCCATCGCTAGGAAAAAGCGAAGGAGATTCTTTTTCTACGCCAAGAGTTCTAAAACATTCTCGAGACGACGTGCCTCCGTTTTTTTTCTCGGGATCGTAGCGTTGCTTCGATCGAGCGTGCCGAGGAAACGATCAAAAGTAGGAGACGAGCGACTCGCGAGGAGAAAAAGGCGGCCGCGACCGATAACGACCATTGGCGATTATAAACGCGATGAATAAATATAAGGCGATTAATAAACACGAACGGTGTCCGTGAACGAGTATCCGGCAAATTAGGAAATTAGGAAAAAGCATCGACTATACTCCGTTTATCGTTCTCTCGGTTGTTGAGCGAAGATTTACGAGCGACTCGGACACGTTCTAAGTCCTTGGACCTTTACTTTCTAACTTTGTTCGTTAACGATATGTCCGAATGCTTTTTACATCGCCGTTTCTTGTTGTTTGCGAACGACTTAAGGCTGTTTCACACGCCATCGAGAATCCTCACGGTCGACTGTTTGTACAATATCCCGCCCTTGTTAACCTGCGATTGCGGTACGTTCGAAATAAGTTAACTTTTTAATCGACGTATAAACGCTCCATTATTCGTCTGTAACACAGAAAGCACGCTGTACCTTTTAGTTACAGCGTAAATAATTTTCTGCCGTCTACTGCGAATGATATTCGTGGCATTGGCGTCACCTTTCTCTCGATCCTCTCTTTTGTTGCACGCGTATATCATTCGACGTGACTAGCGGCGTATTTAAAACTTTCAGTCTCCTTAACAGAGCCTGTAGATTTTTTAAGACTGTTGTTCTTTCGCTTGGAATACTGCTCGGCTGTCTGGCCTCCGCGCAGGTATTACCTTGGCAATGTGCTTGAAAGTACAGAGCAGTGTACAAGTAAGTAATCACGGAACAGGTGGTCCAATATCGACGAGCGATCTCGATTTCTCGGACGATTATAGTATCATTATACTAATTCGTGTAATTCGTTAAATGTATGGTCTCTTGATCGCGAACGAATCGTGTTTGTCTTGCCGATGGCACATAAAATACTAAATGGCACTAGCACGCCGTGTCTTGACACACTGTCCCGTTCTAAATTGAATACGTCAGCGTCATTCGGAAGAGATCGTAGTTTACTGCGTCCAATTTGACCAATTTATCCGCGTTAATAATCAACGTCGATAAGTTTCGTGATTCGTCAGATCTTTCCTCTCCCTTCAGATAAAACGTTAATAGAGCACTGTCAGCCACAAATCACCTGTGAGCGAATTGTATAGCAATGGATCGTATACCCGTGAATAATAACAACAATTATAATTAAAAGTATGCCCGAGATTGGCTCGAAGGTGGTGCGAAACGACGCTGCAAAGGCGAAGAAATTAAAGCCGCAATTATACGCAAAATCGATCGGATATTTTGCCGACGAAACGAGCAATCGCGAATGAAACACTTAAAATGGAACAATTAAAAATGCAATAAACAAATAAAAAAGAAGAAATAATCGCCAACGAGCAGTCCTCGGCGTTTCATTTTCCGCTGGTAGAAGATCCTTCGACACCGGTATCGAGTGGCCTGACGTCGAGATTTTTCAAAGACGAAAAAAGAAACGAGGGAAGAAGAGAGAGGGAGAGAGGGAGAGAGAGAGACAGAAAGGTGAAAAGGAAGTGAAAACTTTGAGCTAGTTTTCATCCCCAGAAACGGACGCTCCTTGCCGCTACGCAAGCTTCGACCCTAGCAACCAAAGAGACTTATTTAACGCTGGTCTCCGACAAAGCGAAAAAACTTTACTTGCTTTATCAATGAAACGAAGATCATTCGAGAGAACGGAACATCCACGGAGGATGAAACGACAGTGGAGAGGACGCCTGGGTTACAAACTTCTCCGCGCCACTTGCCGTATTCGATTCGTTAACTTGGCGTTACGAGATTCAAACGTGGCCCGCCATTTTCGTAAACGCGAACGCGTGGTGACTCAATGATATAAAAATTTACCAAATGTCTCGTTGGACAAATTGCAAAATGCAGAATAAAATAAATAAATAAATAAAAAAAAAAGGAACGTCGCGACTCGTTCGTTCGTCTTTCGTCTATATATTTCCTTGTTTTCTATGGACAATTTCGAAAGGCTCCGGTCGCTTCTTTTCTCTTTGGTAAGCAAACCACCTTGTCGTTTCCAATTCTTCGCGAGACCTTCTTCCCTGGATCCATCGAATATCCTAAGTGGATAAAAAAGTGGACAAGAAACAAAAGCAGATAGCCGAGATTTCTCTGGCCCTTTACCAACGAGCGCTCGCTATCTCTCGATAAGCGATCCGTAATGCTGCGGATAAGAAAGTTGGTGAAAGGAGATGGACTTTCACGGGCGCCACGTCCCGCGCTATCTTTTTTCGCTCCGTCGCGTCGAGAACGAAAAATCAGGCAGAAAAGATCAAAGGGAGAGCAGATCCAAAGCTTGTCCGGCTTCAGGCTGACGGACGTCCTGTTGGATCGAGCGAACGCAGCGATCGCCGAACGAATTCCTCTTTCCTCCGGAGACTAAAGAAATCTTTTGCGCGACACGATTTCCCACGGCCCCGCGCCACGCCGCGTCGCGTCGCCTCGCATCCAGTCACGTAAATCCATTTTCTTCCGCCGGCTCCCTTAGAGATCAAAGACAGGCCGGCGACCAAGGGACGTCTCTGTTTCGTGGACGCATCCTACGTGTACGTAGGATTTGACATTGCCGAACTGACAACGCGTTTCAAGCGACCAATGTGATATATTTGCGCGTTGCTCTTGACTTTAAGACGAGCGCGTCTCTTCGCGACGAGTCACGTCGATGCGCCGATTAAAGGGCGGAGGAATCGACGCTCAATCGTCTCTCGCGGGACAGAGTGGCCAGTATCGAGGAAACTGCTGTACAATAACCCGCAGACTGTGCATTTTTATGCATTCGTGCGCGCGATTAATATATTAGTAATCACGCAGATATACGGAAAATATTCGAAGCGAAGTCTCGCTATGAGATTCAACGGGTGAAGTTTCGTTTCTTCGCTCGTGTTAACGAAAGTATGAAATTGCATAGAAATCCGCAGTCCAGGTCAGTAGTAAAACATCGCCAAACAATAAATACACCTGGATCAGGTAATTGCATGTATCTGACTGAGCAGCAGAACTGCGATAGTGGTGCAACTGTGACACTGTCGTGCGTTTGTTCGTAATTATAGTTTACTACGTGCAAAGCTATTTTTGTATTTCGTACATGGGCTAGGCCATATGTGTGTGTGTGTGTGTGTGTGTACTTCCCGCCTCTTCTACGCAGAACTTCTCGACCAGCAAACATCTGCGAAGACCCGGACGAGTAAGAGGCTGCTTTTCTGACTCTCCGTCCTGGCCCCTCGCTCGCAACGTTCTCGGGAAAGAACAACGTGCTTCGAGAAGCACGCGGACCCAGAAGATATGTAATTACGTGGCGCGCACAAAGGACGACCGGCGAAACGTGTTTCAGTCACGAATGAAATTGCTCGAGGACACGGCTCGTAATTCCATCGAATAATCGGGTGCAGCCGATTAAAGAAGTCGACCCCGTTGGAAATTCGATCCGCGGCACGGTCTACCTGTCTCTCTGGTTGGTAACGCGATTAATCCAACCTCGTTATTATTTAACCCTTTCACTGCGGCGCTCGTACGACATAGTAGCACGCCGAGAACTATAAATTACGAGGATCTGCGATCGCCACGACGATGCACGCAGCCGTCGTGTATTTCTTACTTTAAAATCGTCCGTGTGCATCGCCAGTACGCATTATCCGACACGTAAGTAATTACGGGAAAGGATGCACGTGAAACGACGTTTCTTAAACTTTGTAACGTAGTCGTTATAGCACTCCAGCATCGAAATTCACGGAGGAAGGGATTCCAACAGCGAGACGCGACCGTTCGATGGTAATCGCGAGATGGTTTTCGATTTACGCCGTGGACGAGCTCGCTTCTTGTTGCGCGCGCGCTAAAATCGGTAACGCGACTCGAGGAAAGAGCCGGTTGCCCGATAAAACGTTTTAATTAGATCGACTTACTTGCTCGTGGCTGGCGTGCTCGCGCCTTTAATCCTCTGGTTCTCGTCGCGCCAGTACCCACCACAGCATTAACCATTCGCCGCCGTTTCCACCGCAGCTCCCAGGGGATTATTATTTCTCGCGCCCGGTCCACGAAGCTCCCGCGGGAACCGAGCAACAGGAACGTGTCACGGTCTACCGGGAACTTCGCTACGGCTTCCACAACTTTCTTCGTGCTGCCTCGCGGAGAAACCGCGAGGAATATTAAGAGGGCAACGCGCCAAGGACTCTTTCGAACTCGAATATCTCGTTGCGCGATCGTCGGCGTGCGATTCGACGTATAAAAGGGCGGGGGCCGGATATTTCGCCGCGCCCTCCGCATTAATTCGCCGCGTTTCCAGCTTAGCGGATTAGTTGGACGCAATTAGATCGGCCTGCCAGCTGGCAATTTGGTGGCAGGCCACGCGTTCTTCGGTAATTCGATAGGGAAAAAAGGAAAGGGTCGTCTCCTCCAGGCTCGACAAGATTGCAGCGATCCAATTACCCAGGCCCTGAAAAGGGGACTCGAGTACGCAGCCGGAATGCCGATGTTTCCTTTACGCTCGCTGTAATTCGTGGCCTCCGTTCGCTGCAGAGACCCTTCGTCGCACGCTTTTCTCCCGGAGTCGGCCGCTCTTCGTCGACCGTCGCGAAACGCTCGCTGGTTTGTCAAAAGCGAAAAAAAAGAAAAAAAAAGAAAAAGACGAATCGCAAGGATTGCGAATCGTGCAAAAGTATTCTCGCGGTATTCTCAGAGCGCATTTGCAGCACTGCGACGTTCGATATCTGTCAATGCGCTGCTGCTCTACGCGTTCGTCTCTAACTTTAGTTCTGATTCGTTAATTCAACGGCCAAAGATGTCTGTTATATGAAAAGAACGCGGTACGCCAAAGTGCGACGAGGATAACTGTCAGAGTAATACGCTGTGAAACGATACTACGAACAAGTGTAGAATAACTATACTACGATGCTATAATACGCAACTACGATACAATACTACGAACTGTTTCATGGAGAATAGCCAGCGCGTACGCACGACTACCGATATCTGAGTAGAAAAAGGCAAGGAACGGGACCTTGAGGAGTAGAATGGTGGCTGGAAGTTGATAAGGCCAAGGAGCCGAGGACGGTCAACAAACGAGTTTATGACCTTCAATAGAAAGATAGCATTGTCCTAATTTCACTAAAGCGAGGGAAGAACGAGTCTACCATAAGCTACCATAAGGATGTTATTTTTCGTAAAACGGTTGGTCCGTTATCGGGCCGTTTCGGCATCGCGTTAAGCGCTCACGCGTCTGGAAAGGGAATTCGTGCGAAGAAAGAATCGAAACTCGTTCGAACTTTGATGTCGACACCCAACAGATTGCGTCGTGTGCTTCTCGAAGGATTCGCCAAGACGTTGCCCCATCGGGACGAGAGCGGAGTTGGGAGAAGAAAAAGGAACAGAGAAGAGGCTGCTAATGATCGATCCTCGTTCTTTACTCTCGCCACGCTATCGTTACGACTCGTGCTAATTACACAGTCTGGTCGACAGCCGCTCGAAGGAAAAACGACAGAGAACTGGCGCGACTCGATCCATGGACCGGCCGCTCCGCCGATAAGCGAATTCCCGTACTCCCGTTGTCTTTGTCGTCCCATCGACAGAGCCGCATTTAGTCGTCGGCGATACGGCCTGCTAATTCCTCGTTCGTTCGAATATTTTCGTCGCGTCCGCGGCCGTTTGAAAACCTGGCCGTCGCTTAAGTGCTGTCGGCGATTAAACGAAGAGGAGAAAGGAGAGAAAAAAAGCAAGGCGCGGGCCAATCTCGCGAATCTCGTCTCGTCCGCCTCGAATTTTTCGTAATTATTTAGAAACACTGCTAAAATAATGTTGCGGAATTGCGCGCGTGTAGCAGCGCGCCTTAAAACAACGCCTAACCCAGACCAGTCTGATTCTTATCCTTTCTTTATAGCCTATACGGGTTTCGTTTAGGCGTTAACTTATCTGGCCGCCGCCAAAATACCAAAGCAGTCGCTGTCACGATTTTTTGCCAATATCCAAATGTAATCTTTCTACGACGTACAGAAAAATGATGGAAATCGGCGAATCTTCTTTAAACATGCCAATAGCCAAGATCGTCACCACTGCAGAGTAAAGCACCGATCTACGAAACAATAACAAGGTCGACACGGACTTATGGCGTAGAACACCATGCGACTGTACTTGTAAATCCACTACCGTCGTCGTACAGAGATCGCGATCTAAAGTACTGCGTACAGTGACGGATACACCATGACCTTGACGTCCTATTCGTCACAGAGATAATACAAGAGAAAGCAACAAGTCCAACTAAATCTTCGCATCGACCCTCTCGTTCGATCACTCCTGAAGGAACAGGGCCCTAGAGGACTGACAAGACAGCGGTCGGCTGACCTGCAACGAGGTCTAACGAGTAACCTTCTCCTCCATGGAGGGAGCCTTCGTCGTGACATCTGCGTCAGACGCCCAAAGCCCAAAGCCCAAAGCCCAAAGCCCAAAAGTCACCGAAGCAGTCTACGAAATCCTCGCTGCGATTCTGACGGGAAGAAAATAATCGACGGCGAACAACACGTGCCGAAAAGAGGCGTTTTTTCGTGAAACGCGGCCGAGCTCGTGCGTTTTTCGAGCCAACTTTCGTTCTCACGGGACGAGTAAATCTCCGCGCAGGTCGCCCGTCCGGCCGGATGCTAAATAACCCTGTAATTGCGCCAGCGGAGAAAGTTTTTCGGCCGATGTGCCCCGGTGACGGTGTTTTTCGGCGCTGCTTTTCATAAAAACTTTTTTCTCGTCGATGACTCTCGTTCCATATAACGCGATCCTCCTCGTTTAAACTTTCGTCGTTGAATTCGTTTATCGGCCTGCTGCTCCTCGCCGCCAGCGACTTTCCTCCCGCTGCTTATTGTCGAGCGCGTCGATCGATCAACGACGTTAATTGTCGGGATAAAGCCGCCGTCGCGAGGACCTGCAACGTCCGCGACGAAAGTTCGCCAAGGACTGGCGGACAACACCGGCCGATGATGGACACGGACTTTGCAGTCTATAGCTTGGAAACACGCGAATGCCACTCCGCGGTAGGTCAGTGTCGATCGACGCTAAGGGTAAGATGGACGATTTTGCTGCGGAAGTAACCTCGATAGAACGAAACGCGATAGAAGAACCAGGTCGAAACCTCGTCTAAATACGCTGTAGCTGTAAGAACGTCTGACGCAAAGCGACCAAAATATTGGTACATTTTCAAAATTACGATGGAAGAATGTTTCTGTACTTGTGTTTAAGATATTCATTTCTACAACGTTTCTTTCCGTAGCTGGGATCGAACGGTCGGCTAAATTTAAAGTAAAACGAGGAATACGTATACCCGTAACTTGCTGTACGCTTAAATTCCATACTTGTTTCCAACGGATAGCTCTAACGCATGAGATAATCCATACACGTATTGGAAACGGTGATGCACAGTATTGCAAGATATAGGCGTCGATAGATAGATATCCGAGAAACGGCATCGAAGGTAGTAAACTAATTTCGTCGTGCATGGGTTCCGAGAAGAGAAACGAGAAATAAAAAGAAGAGACACCGAGTTGGTAGCGGGGCACGGTTGAAAGGAAAACGATGGACTCCGGTGCAAGCGATGATTTATTCCGTTTGACGGTGCAACTTTTATTAGCAGAGAGAAATTAACCGGTCGGTTAAGGAAATTTGGCACAAGTTTTGCCGGATATAGCGAGATAGCTAGATTTCACTGGCCAGCCAAAGGGATTTTTAATCGATGCTATTGGCTTTTATTTTTATCGGCGAAAGTTCTGCAACGTCGAGAGCAGTTTTCGCAGGACTTTGCCAACCGATCGTTCGGTTTACGCGGCACGCATACCAGGTGCAAAGTGGTTTTTCTCGGAACGGAAGAACCTCGCGCGCGCGATCCTGGCTTCCTCGATCGAGGATCGGGGTAACCGGAGAAGCGAATTTTTGTTGACGTCCACTTAGCGGACGATCGATCGACGCGGGTCCCCCCTAATCGTTTCCACGGAATCGGACGTGTAGAGTTTCGAGGTGGTCGAGCGATAAATTCGTGGCGGTTATCGAGCCGGCAACCACGATAAAACCCATCGATTCCGAGAGGCCACGTGGCCGTGCGTTTTCACGGAACGCATTGCAACGCGTCGCGCCGACATTTCCCAGAAGCGCTTATGGAAAATCGATGTACCTACCCGTAAGCGCTCGCACGCTTTCTCCTTCGGCTTCGATTCCCCTCGCACGCTCGTTTTCTCCACTTTTTTCTCCTATACACGCTAACGTATTTCGCGACAGCACGACCCTCGATATCGAGATACATAATACACCGTAGCAGTATCGAATGTCTTCGGTCGTTAACGCTACGCGTTTTTATGAAATCCGCTTCTCTCGGATATACCTACAACCGTTAAATTTTTTTCCGTCGGTTCTTGTATCTCCACATAGTCGAATCTACGTGTATAATTTGAATCTACCGTTTCAAGTAATACGACGCACATATATTTCGTCTAATTATAATACGATGATCCAGTCGTTACTGGTTTTATTTTCTCGGTCGCTTTCGACAGGTACAAATGGCTACGTTCGTTAACGCACCGTAACCGGTGCCAAGTCACAGCGACGTCGCATCCGCCCGTCTGCAGATCGCGTTGCTCGTGTGCATCGGCTCTTAATGTCGGATACGTATTCGTACGGTTTCCTACATAAATTTCAAAAGGTATATTCAGAAAAGAATTCTGCGTTAGGCGTCGAATACTAAAGTGCTCGTCAGTCACTGTAGGTACACCTTCTGTCGCAACTAATATCGATAACGTTCCACGCGTAGAAAGGAGGGGCTTAAAAAAAATGGCCATTTTTGGCATCGCTTGCGGTTAGAAAATTCACGCGGGACCTTTGAGCGTTTTGTCTCCCAAGATGACAAAAGATGAAGAAAGCCGTATCGCTTATCCGAGAAACAATGGGAAAATTGTAAAAATAAATCCAAACGTGCGAATACGACAGTGATGGAACTTTAGCGTTGTTATATTTTATCTTCTTCTTCTTCTTCTTCTTCTTCTTCGGACATTGAATCGCTTTGAAAGTAGTCAGCGAGGAGATCGGCGGGTAAATTGATCGAATGTTGGCATCGAGCAAATCCAAAACATCACAATTACGTTACTACATGCGAACAACGAGCGACAGAGCGCTATCGTCGACTTTGCATCCACGTGTTTGTGCAAGAATGGCTCGCAGTCCGATTGTACTTTTGTCTATCGATACGTATAGGTACAAAATACAGGATACGATTGAATAAACGTGTAGAAGCGAATACGGCGCGTCGTTCCTTGTGCAAAAGAAAAACACGTAGAATGAAATTCTTTCATTTTTTCGGCTTAATCCTCGAGATGATCGAGTTTGACGATTCATCAAGCATACGTAACACGGCTAACTGCGAACTGGACAGAATTAAATAATCGGCAGGAGGTCGTGCTACAGCCTAACGAGGCTAGATAACGAGCCTCGTAGAAAACAAGCAATGATAACGACAAAAGTCTATTGTCCCAAAAGTCTGTTTCTTTTACAAACATGTATTTCGCAACGATGCATCTTTGTACAAACGCGAAATCTAATCTGTCAAACGTTATGGTCTTTATCTTAATAGAACAAAGTGGATAGTACGTAATTGAATAAAATAACGAAAAACAAAATACGTTGTGCATCTATTAGTTGTTTACGAAACGAAAGAAACTTTTGGGACAAACTAATAGTAAAATATTATTCGACTGCGCGACAATCTCTGATATTTCTTGATAACAAACGCAACAGAAGGAATCTCTTATCACGAATTCAGCATCGACTACAACATAAGCTAGATAGCGTAATCGTTTCCTACCAGCGCAAGAAGATTAATTTATCTTGCGATAACAAACAGAGTTCACAGCTGCGACAGAAAAGAATTGTTATTGCTTCGATTACCGTGGAACTTAACAATAACTTTCCGTCAACTAAAAATTCCCACAACTTACATATGTAACATATAAGTATGATGTATTTTATATCATTCGTATTTTTAAATCGAATCATTAGGCTGTTCAACGTACAAACAGACGCATGTCCCGGATGAAGAACGACGAACGCGTTATCGATCCTTGTTTCCATGCAACAACGATCTCGTGGTACTTTGTTCGGTTCCAAACTTTGCTCCATTTATCAGCCGACTTTGTCGTTAATTATTTCGAGAACGATTGGATATCCGAAAGAAAGGAGACGAAACGTAACGCTCAGGCGAGAACGATCGCTGTCGCATTCGAACTGCTAAATTAAACTATTCATATTGCATTCGTTTTTGTCAATTTTTCTATTGTTTATTTTTTTTTTTTTTTTTTAAACTTATACGAACACTTTTTGTTGGCCGAGAGACGCCCTCAAAGATCCCGCATCAATCTCTCAGCTCCAATCGATGCCAAAGGTAGCCATTTCTAACGTACTCTTGTTTCTCGTATTTACGCGTTCCACAGTTAACTATCAAACAACTATATTCGCAAAAACGGTTCGCGCATATTTGACCGCGATCTTCGCAGAGCTAAGCGTTTACAAGTCGATTAGCTCGACCAGTCACGGACGAAATTTTTCTCCGCATCGGCGACGGTGCAGATATTTCGCGACTGGAATCGCGTCGCTGTTTCTCTGGCGCATCGACGAGGATCGAAGGAAATCCTCGAGCGGAGCGAAAGAGATCCAGAGAGGCGGGATTCTAAGCTGGAAAAAGCTGGAAAAGTCTTCGGCGGAGCCAATGTATAGTCGCCTGGAAAAAGGATTTCCCTTCTGCTACCCAGTCGAACGATACGTTCTCGTGGAAAACTGGAACAGCCGGAGAATCAGACCCCGCTGGAACTGCGTAACTCGAGGCTTCTCCCTTCCTCTTCTCTTCTATTCTCTTCAATCCTCTTCGACCTACCCGTCGACTGATTTTCCTTTTCGCGGATTATTCGTCGTCCATGAGGAATTTCGAGCCGATTTTCATCTTAAGCCACGAAGAAAGCGGACCTCGACGATACGCATTTTGCATTTGCACGGCTGTGTTAGAGGCTCGAAAGGCAAGCGGTCCATTTCCATATTTTTTCCAGAATCGCCGCGATCCCTCTAGAATTTTATAGCGACTTGATTTTCGACGCAGCCGAGCGACGGCTCGACTTTGATGAGCTTCCATCCGCATCGCCGGGCACCGTACGCTGATTCGAGCTAACTGATCGCACAGCGCGGTATCGCTCACACACGCAAAGGTTAAACGCGGAATGTTGTAGTATCGACTGTTGTACTGGGTCACTTGGAAAGTCGATTGCGATTTTTCGGGAATTTGGTCGACGCGAAAGATCACATTGAAAAGTTTCTCGCCAAAAAAAACCGGAGCTTCTGCGAGGATGGAATATTCGAGTTGCGTGAAAGACGCCCATATGACTCAATAAACGTACATCGAATCGGAAATGTAAATCGGAACGAAGTTTTTAATAATATACGAACAAAGCGGCCTGCCGTTATTCGGCCTGATTACTGCGAACGCGCTGTTTCGCTGTCTTCGATTATGATTTGGTATTTAGTAAACATCGGACAGCACTAAGTTTGAATGTAAATTTATGCAAGTACGAAAATGTAGGACGAATCAATGCGAGTGCTTTAGATACGTTAAATAAGTATTCGTACTGAGTTATACGTGCAAGCTAGATCCATTTCTTGACGATCTCGACGGTCGAAATGAACTAGGATTTTTCCGGCGGACGCAAGCGCACAATTGCAAATTAGCAGGTGCCTGTGCGATTCGTACTGCCGCGCCGTTTCTCGTGCGCTTTCGATCGGAAACCGCGAGACGGACAAATGACGCTCTTTCGGGAACAGAAAACTCGTTTTATCCCCGAGGCGTCTCACTAAGAGTTCCATCCTTCTTCGATGTTCTCGCTCGCTTCGCAGCGACTCATTTTCGCCGCCGAGGAAAAAGCATAGTGCACCAGCTAGTTTTCATTGTGGATTTACGGCGTCGAGGGGAACTTTTTCTACCTAGCGAGGATGAACGACGCTTTTGTTTCCTGGTGGGTGAGATTCGTTCGCCTGCGCGTACCTCCGAACGTCGAGGTTATCAACGCGACGATAATTAATTCGCGCAAGATTCCCTGCGACGAGCTGAGAAATATCGTCGTTGCCTCGTCTTCGTCTGTAATCGAGTTGCAGCGAATTAGCGACTGCGCTCCGTGTCTTACGTTTACCGTAAACACGGACACGATTCCGAGAGACGTTTCGAGCGACTGCGACGACAACGTGGTCGGAAACGGAGACGTTTTCAAGAGACTCGATTCGTGGAGAATCAACATGCCGATACTCTGGTCGAGTTGACGGAACATCGGAGCTCGCTCGCTATAAAGGACTTTTTGCAGCGCTGGTTCGCGCGTTTCAATTTCATCGGTCGATTCGCGAGAGAGAGAATTTCACGCCAGCCGCAACATTAATGGAGATTAAAAACATAATCCTTCGTCCGGGTCGGATGGAAAAGCGGGCAAAAACTCACCTACCGTGTTCGCTCTCGCGAAGCCTCGTCCGACCGATATAAATCACTCACCTGAAACAGAAAAGAAGGGGAAAGGGTTAGAGATCGTGGCTCGACGGTGCTACGAACGACTCTCGCGATCTCTCGTTCGTCGAAACTGTTATCGTTGGCGCGGAACACAGTCAACCAATACGGGAAAATATTTGCGTCGCTGGTGAATTATTTCGCCAAGGAAATTCCGCCTCTTGGCTCGCTCTCCTCGCGGATTGCACCCTCGAAGCAATCTTTCAAACGTACGCTCCGCCGTTTTAATTGGCAGTTTTCCGCTTTCCTGCACGCGCCAGTTCCCGGCTTTCCTACTCTTTTTTTCTTCTTACCTACGTCCTGGTCAAAGTCGACGAGAATGTATATATACATGTAATCTATATTTCCTTGGCCAATGAGCGTTTCATAATAAAAAGCACTCGTTCTCGTGCGATCGCGAAAGTTAAGCAACGCTGGGCATGGATAGTACTTAGATGGGTGACCGCTTGGCAACTCCGTGCGGTGTTTTGGCCGTTCTTAATTTTTCCGATCTTCTCGTGCCCCGGCAGTAATTCGGAAAAGGCTCTCCGGGGCACTTTTAACGAGCGTTTAGAAGAAGACCATCGTGGGGTTTTAGTCGGTAAGAGTCCGACACTACCTCGTCGCTTCCCAGCACTGCGGCGGGTTGGGTGTCCATGAGGATTTCCCCACGTTAAAAAAGAAAAGGAAAAAAAAGGTAAAAATCGGCTGCAAAGTGGCGACGAAGGCGCTGGGCTTGTGCACCGGGGTGCCACGAGGAAGGAAGGAACGAAGACGAAAGGAAAAAAGAAAGAGAGAGAGAGAGAGAGAGAGAGAGGAGAAGGAGGAAAGGTAGAAGCATGGGTTATGCGCGTGGATTATTATCGGCAAATGAGAAAGAGCGAGGGTAAGGAGGGACGGTTTACGACGTGGGACGATGAGGAAAGAGGTCGAGTAGTTTGTTTTCAAAGGACAGGTAATAATGGCTGTTAGGCGAGTAGAGTGAACTCGGTATGGAGCGCGAAGATGGTTTGTATGCAGACAGCGGCGGTCGTTCCGACACCCGGCACACGTGATGAAATTTCCTCACGGCGTCGTGCTGCGTCGCGGCGGCGGGGAACACGACGCGGCCTTTTGCCGAACCGAACCGCACCGAACCTTGAACACGGGGGAGAAAGATCTGGAGAAAGGAAATCCCGAGGAGCGAGAAAACGTCGCTGAGAGATCGAAGAACGACAATTTGTTTCCCTAAAATGACGCGCGGATCTGGCGGCTATGTATTTAGATATTTTGGTTGCGAGGCGAGAAAATTGCGAAGAAAAATGAAAGGCGGAAAAGAGGAGGAGGAGGACGGAACAGAGCGCGACTCGAAGCGAGTCGAATAGAACGTTCGAATCGGCGAGTTGATTCAATCGCGCGTGCATCCCACTCGCGGCTCTCTCAACTTTCTGCAGACTATCGTTCCCGGGGACAGCTACTTCCGCGGCTCTTCGCGCGTTCCGCCAACCTATTTCGAGCACGGAAATTACCTGGCGTCGCTCGGCGGTTCGCAAAAGCTGAAACGGGCCGGTGTCGGTTGTCGTCGCTCGATCGGAACGTTCGACGCGACGCAACGGGCCGAATCGCTGCAACGATAGGCTGAAATCGAACGGCAGTAACAAAGAAGAGACGAACAGCCGCTCCGAGAAAACTGTACGAGGCAAAGTTACGAAACATCGGAACGAGAAGGCAACGTAGAACGAATCACGCGGCGCAACGTTCAGCAACTTTATGGAACTTCTATCGAATCCAGTGGCTCGTTAAATCGTAATTATTAGCTCGTTACGGAACTTCCGCTCGCACCAACTCGCCCGGTACCGTTTTTTAACACTTTCTCTACGCGCTTCACCGTTGAATTTACTAACGCCGTAATCCGTGCTTCCTCCGTGTTTTAAACACCGGTTTCTACACGAAGAGAAAACTTTCCGTTCTCGCCACGATACCCATCTACGTGTCGATTCGACGACTGTATTCCTTCCACGGAATCCCCTCTGCCACGCGTACGTGTACCTACGTATTTCGGCTTTTTCACCGTTTTCGATAAATAAATAAAGACCGCGTGACAAACGAGACGAGAGGCCTTTGCTTTCGGTGGTTGGTGCGACCGAGTCGGCAACTAACCGACAACTTGTAGCCATAAAACTCCGAAGGAACGGAGCACCCAGGCGAGAAGAAGAAAAGAGGAAGTCGAGTGGAAAAACGACAGGGGAATGGAGCGACGATCGCAGCAGCGGCGGCGCTTCGAGGGGAAAACTTTTCGCTTCGAACGTACCCCTTTCGAGCGTAAACGAACGCGATTAATGTCTACGGAATCGAGAAGCTTCCCATGCTTCCTTCCTTCCTTCCTTCGTTCGTTCGTTCACAAAGTTGTTGCGTGGAACTCACGCATAACCTCGTTGGAGAAGCGTCTCGCGTAATTCTGGAATTCGCGGAGGAGCAAAGAGGCAGAAGCCCGGCGAAAAGGTAATTTATTGACGCGTGGACGAGCTGTCGCCGACAGCGACGTTTCTCGTTCGTCGTCGTCGTCGTCGTCGTCGTCTCGACCGACACCCTCTTGACGTGGCAAGGGCGAGAAAAGAAAAACGTTGCGACGCGGTTCGGCTGGCGGCTATCGGACCGAGTAGCGACGAGTACAGCGGCCTGGCCGCTAGACCAGCATTAATTAACGCGCACGGTGAACGCTCTCTAATTTGCATAGCGTTTCGCGCACGCGGCCCGGCCTCGGAAGCTCCATTCCCGAGCACCCGGTACATGCTGGAATTTCACCAGGCCGAGACAGGATCCGCCTACCGTCTCCTACGGTCTCCTCCTTTTGCTTCCTTTTCTCTCGCCCCCCGCACCTTCGTTCCGTTTCTCTCCCACCCCCTACTATTCCTCTCTTCTTCTCGGCCATCCTCCTCTCCGTCTCTCTGCCTCCGCTTCTTTCTTTGTTCGCTGCTAGCCCCTTTTCCACTCGGTCACGGGCTTCCCTACCCTTGGCCCTTTCTTTCCCTTTTTCGACACGCTCGCCTCGATGGCTCGCGATAGTTAGCGATAGCTAGCGATGGCTAGTCGATTCGTTTCTCTCGCCGGATTTAATAAGTCTCGCTGCGCTCGGTTCGGTTCGTTCGGAGGCGATGAAGCGTCCGCCAGTTTGCAGCTCGAATCGAAGATAACGAACAATTAGGTACGCTTGCGACTATCGACGGCTCTTCGAATCTCTGCTAATTGGTACCGGCGTGTCGTACGACTATTTGCTACGCTGTCGAACGTAATTTCTCTGGAAATCCGGAGAAGCTGTCGGGGCATTGGGAAAATTCTGTTTCGTCCGGCGGTGATTACCGTGACGCGGCGCAGCGACGAAAGGAAAGTAATTCCTCTACTCGTCTCGCTTCGCGACGCTGTTGATCCCTTTTGCCCGACGTACGCTCCGGTCGAGCTACGTCCAACGTACCGATAACGTCCGACTGTCCTACACTTGGCGAGTCCGCCGCCGTGCAAACCTGAACTTTTGCTCTCCCATCTCCTACCTTTCTCTGTTCTCTTTGCTTTTACCTGTTTATCTTGTACCTCCGCGTATCTTTGTGCTTGCTCGTGTTTCGCGGCTCTGCTCCACCCGCGCGTAAGATACGCGTGGACCGATTCTGCGTAGAAAATACATGTATAAGAAACGAAATAAAACGAATCGAAATCTTCGTTGAATTCGTTACTACGAGCTACCTAGCGGATCTTCGTCGGGTTCGTAAATTTCAGCGGGATTTCAGACGGGACGGAGGCAACATCCGACGAGGCGGTTCAACCGCTAGGCGACTTTTTCAGGTAGCGGATCCTCTCTTTCCACGGATTCCATAGATTTGTACCGGACCGAAGCAGAGCCTGTTGTTTCCATTCTTCCTTTTGCTCGCCGTCTCTCCCTCCTAGCTGGCCCTTTTTTACGGCCTGTTACCTGCTTTCGCCGAACGTTACAAGCTGTTTGTGTGTCCGATGAAGTCGTCTACGGGCGGTCGTCGCGTAGGGTCGGGTTCTCTTTTCCTCGCTAATTTCGCTCCTCTACACACCGAGACACGTAGCTCGATAATATCGGAAACCGTGGACGCGCGTCCGGTCTTCTCTTTGGGATTCCCATCGACCACTGCTAGCCACGAATTAGCATTCGTCCTGTCCCAGACGTTTCCTTTGCGCGGAGCGCCCGCAAGGCGATTTCAAGCTCGCTGCATCTTCCAACCAACGACCAACCGGCGTAACAACAACGAAACCGAAGAGGGCTGCTCCGTTTAAAAGAATATCGTCCTCGTTGCTACGCATAGAAAACGAATTACTCGTTCGACCATTTCGATCTGCACACGGCCACCAAATGGCAAAGTGGTTGAAGAGCCACCGCGGCAAATGCGTTGAAAAAGACGAAAGGAGAAGCTGCTGCTCGTCGATTTCCATCGTACGATGTACAGATTCTCGAAACACGGAAATAATCGTCGAGCTGGTTGCAGCTGGTGGGAAAGAAGCGCAATAGCTGTTCTAGTCGTTTAGCAAACGTTGAGATTAAGAAGACGACGGCACGGCGCGACGCCGCTGGGGCTACCGTGGACAATTTTAATTAATCAGTGAAAGTGCGCGTGGTCGGGGAACGAGCTCGGCGTAATCTCGTTTCTCTTCCGGGCCAGGATTACAAAGGCTTTGAGCGTAGTGGCGAATGGAAATGGCTGATGCGTTGGCGCGCGTGCGTTCCTACGGCCGCACAGTTCGTTTCATCTTTATCAGCCGGTTTGCCATCTGTCGCCGATAATTAACGAGTGCCGCGAGCAAGATCGCTTTGGCGCGTCTCCGCTTTCTTCGACCTCCGTGTTTCGGCAACTCGACGCGAGTTTTTGCGCCGTTTCGCTGCGCGAAAACCGGTTAACGGAAAGTTTTGGCCGACACCGAAGGATGCGCAGGCTACCTTCCGTTGCTCCGTTCTCTTCCGGCCAACTGCGGCGAACTGGAATCGCGACGAGAACGCTGGCTCGCCACGATGGAAATTCGAGCTGGGTTCGAGTCGCCGGTCTACCGCCGTTTCAGAATTTCGCGCGTAAATAACGAGGGTCGCATGTGTCCCGGATTACAGAGCGTTCAAATGTTTTGCAAGAGCGCGCGACATTTTACGGCTTCGAGCGTTCATACTTGCCGCGTGCGGCGATTTATTAATCCATTCGTTAGTGGAAAGGCACTGCGAGAGGAAAAGCCGGCTGCTAGTTACCGGATGAACGAAGCAAAAACTGCGAGGCGAGGCGAGGCGAGGCGAGGCGGGCTGTTCGTTACAATCGGACAAGGCGAGATCAAACGCGTTCGACTCAAAACGCGATTAAAATCGAACCGTGAAACCGTAACCGATCCTCCGCTCGAAACGCGGCGGAATCGGGCCAAACGGGCTCGACTGTTTAAACGCTCGCTACTTTTTTCGCCAAGTCTTTGAACGGTACGTTAAATCGAACGTCCAATTGAAATTGCATTAGCAGCGAAACGTCGAGCTTGGATAAGCGACGAAGAACGAGACTCCAGACGTTCGTTCCGAAGACCTTCGCCATACAGGATGGATGGTTGCATGCTAGAAGCTGCAGACAAATTAACAAGTAAACGAACAAGCAAACGAACAGCGTGAGACACCTGGATAGTCGCTGTTAACGCCGAATGTATTACGAGTATGTTTTACGCGCTGTAATACGCCGCATTACGATATGCAAATATCGTTCTGTCGATCGGTCTTGTTATCGTTATTATTGAAATTTATTAGGAAACTATTTTGAATTATAAATCGCTATTATCGAAGACGCGCACGGCGTCTCGGAGAACGGACGAATGTCGCTGTTCCGTAAGCATGGCAGAAGACAGTCTAAAAGAGTGCTGTGACACGTGTAACGGGTATCCACGAACATCTTGTACATCACGCGACGAATAAATACAAAATTGTCACGTCATCGTTTCTAAACGCAATAAAAATCTTCGCAAATAATTATTTCGGCGATCACGATCCACGATTCGTCGACGTTTCCATCAACTGCGATTACACGTTTGCCGGGAGAGCGGATCGATGTTGCGTCGTGTCTTCTATGTCCTTCGTTCGGCCGGAAGCGGAAGGAAATGGCGACGGAGGAAACGCGTGGGAAAGTAATAGCTCGTTGGAGGGTTAGGAGATCGCCGAGGTCTGGCAACGAGGAGAAACTATAGGTGGTCGAGGTGACTGCTTGCGAGCATAGTTATCGCGAACGTGGGCGATAGTTATATGGGCAGCGCGCGCGCGCGCGCAATTATGCAAATAGCCGGGACAAATGTCAGTGTGTGTTTACGTCGGAACACGACGGTTCATAGTCACATCGGAGGATTGCTTGCGCGAAAAAATTGCACGTCGCCTGCCCTGCCTGTTAATCGACTGCCGTTTAATTACCGCGTCGGCCGATTATATCGAATTACGACCACCGCGGCGGTGAGAGCGACAGCGTAAACGGATTATCTGGCAATTATCCGAATACCGTTTACACCGATGTCTAATTACGTCGAGTTATCGCTCTTGCCCGTCTTTTTCCAATTTATTATTGTCATTATTGCCGCCGCGTCGCCCGTCCAATAAATTTCACCTCAACGACGCGCAATTACGTTGGTAACGTCTCGAAGCACGCAGGACGCGTCTCGCGGACCCGAAACCAGTCCGGACTCGCCCTGTCGTTTACGCGTCGCTTCGTCGATCAATCGTTAAACGCGAGCGTGGAACTATAAGCGGTACATACGCATCGCGTATAACGGAGTCGTAAACATACAACAAAGCAGTAGAAAATTCATTTCCCAGTTCTCTACCATTTCCTCCTACTTTTTACGGCCTCTACCTGTTCTCTTTTTTGTCTCTCTATTTTCATTATATGCTTCTACTCGCTATTGCGCCAGCGGTCCTGTACGCATTGTACACTTTCTGTTTCCGCTGCAATGGCAATTGCCGTCCGTGTACGAAATTAATAAATATCATATACGCGGAGAAATTGATACGCGCGTAATTCGTTCCTGAAATCCTGCGAAACCACGACGAGCGGTGTCTCGGTATTCCATAAAGTTTCTATAAAGCACGTTCCGCGCTTCAAAACTTTAAACTCCGAAGCTCTCTCGACCAACTACCGAGAGTTGGATATATCCGTGTTTATCAAGCGACTTGCACCGTTCGGTAGCGAAGATTCGCTATGGACTATCCGCGAATCGCTCGTCTATTCGCCGGATTCCGCAGCTCCGCGGAACCTGGTGGGTCGGCGAATACTTTGGTCGGATTTGGCACAAGTACGGAGAACAGATGCAGAAGCTACATCGACTTCTCGCACGTGAAACGTAACGGGGACGCGCGGCGTTCGAGCTCGAATTATCACGACTCGAGGAATTCGAGTTATTTTTGCAGCAGAAACGGCAAGAAATCGAATTTTTTCCTCGCGACGATTTAATAACGCGCGATGATCGTTCGTTCGCTCGACAAGCCGGATTAGCCGTGCAATTTCTGTGACGCGCTCGCGCTACAATTACCGCGGCTGGAAAATTTATCGTCCGCGGGAATTTCATTGCAGCGGTTGGTAAATTTATTTCGGCCGGTGCACGACGAATGGCACGCGCCGCTATCATCTCGAATCTCATCACCCGCCGCTGTAGTTTCTTGCTCCTGAAATTCGACGGACACGTCCTACGACCTAAGCTTTCCAGCTTCTGCGGAACGCGTTTCTCCCGAGCAACGAACGATACGGCGAATCGACGAATTTCCGCCAATGCGATCCGTGAAACTCGACAGTTTCGTTACATTCGCGCTTTTGCATTTTTGTCGGCGACCCGATCGTTGAAAAACGATCCGAAGTGTTCGTCGGTTCGAATCGAGTCGGTACGGCGCTCGTTAAAAATGGGAAGCGAAGACCGGCTCGGACACGAGATTAGCCGGTGCGAAAGTCTTCGCGGCGCGATAAATCTCAATCGCAAGTCCGGATCGTGACTAATAAATTCTAATCGCGGTTCGTATATAGATTGACGAACGTGGTATTCGACGTTGGGGCCGGTGCAACGCTCGAACAACGTCTCGCGTCCAAACTTCTCTTCTTGGCATGCGCGCAAACTATAAATCGTTTTACGAGCGCGGCTCGATGCGATCTCGTTTGGCCGTAAACAGTCGTTTGCCAGGACAGACTGGCCGGAGACAACGAATACGAGCACCCGGTCACGCCGGCTTTCCTTCTACGCCACCGAGCAATCGTTAACTTCGCGAGAGCAGCTCGCCGCTCCGTAATTCCGTTTCTCGTGTCCGCTCAGCCACCACGACAGCTTATTCCCATCTTCGTCGCAGCTAAACGATTTCGGAGAGCGTATGCACCTGGGGACGCGCTTTAATTCCCTCTCTCGCGTACCCGACGTTTCTTGATACTCTATTCGCGATCTTGATACTCTAAGTACGTTGGCCGCTTGGTTCCGTGGCCGATGCGAATCATCGGCAACGCCCCGGCGCTGGAAATTGCGCGACAGATTTTCATTACGTCGCGTTGCAAAAATACAGTGGCGATCAAAAGTGTAAACACACTCCACTAGTTTTGCGTGAGAGGCGATAATACGGCTAATTCTTTAATTCGTCCGTATGGTTCAGGTAATAATCATTGCAAGGTGAATCTGATTAACGAAACGTAACGGTTTACTTTCATTAATATCAACGATGTATGGAATGTTTTACAAAAACAGGGATTTGGAATAATGTTCACGGTTTCGCACGTTTCGTCGAAAGCGGATCGAACAGCAAGTGTTTCGAAGTTGTCGCGAGAACTGTCAACAAAAACTGATTGTTGTCAGTTTGCCAACTCTTTGATACGTTTGATCCGTAATGAAGCCACTTACAGAAGAAAAAAGGAACAATATCGTTTCATTACGTGACGAAGGTTTATCGTTGCGGCGAATTGCGGAGAAATGTGGTGTCAGTCGTACAATAGTTGCGAGAATACAAAGGACCTATAGTAGTGCATCAATTTGTTCAAGAAACGGTAGACCACATAGACTTATTTCGGATAGAGTGGCACGTGAAATTGCACGTCGTATTCGGTTTGAAAGTCACGAAGCACCAAAAACCGCCGCTCAAGAAGTTGGAGCGAGTGCTAGCGAATGCACCATTCGTCGTTCTTTAAACAAAATTGGTTTAAAAGCGAGAGAAAAGAAACGCAAACCAGCTCTTTCGGACAAAGATATTAAATTACGAAAAAAATTTGTCGATACGTACAACGAATGGACGACGGAAGATCGGAAAAGAGTTATATGGTCCGACGAAACAAAAATTAACAGATTCGAATCCGACGCAAGATCCTGGTACCGGACTTTGTCCGAAAACATTCACCAAACAAATGATATAAGACAAACTATCAAGTTCGGGTTCGATTACGTGTTGGGGTTGCTTTACTCGGAAGGGTGTTGGTTCCTTATATCGAATCGAAGGTATCACGCGCAAAGGGCATTGTTTGAACATTTTGCAAAATAATTTACCTCCTGTTGTTAATTCCGTTGGATTTGACGAACGCGAAGTAGTATTTCAACAAGACGGGCGCCCTAATCATACCGCAAAAGTAGTAAAAACCTGGTTACAAAATCAGAAGTTCTCTGTAATTAAATGGCCGGCGCAAAGTCCGGATATGAATCCGATCGACAATTTGTGGTTCATCGTGAAAAGGAGGCTGGCAAAGTACGACAATCCATCTTCGGAGGTTCATGAGCTGTGCAACCGAACACGACAGGAACGGTATAATATCGAACCAGAAATGATTAAAAATTGATTAGACAGTATGCCACGTAGACTCGATGCGATACGAAGAAATAAAGGCAAATGGACAAAATATTAATTGTCAAACCTTAGTTCGACGAGCATAATTAAAGTGCTAAACTGTAAACGTTGTTCCAAGTTCCTATTCTCGTAAAATATTCCATAAGTCGCTGATATTAATGAAAATAAACTGTTACGTTTCGCTGATCAGATTCACCGGACAATTATTATTATTACCTACACCATACCGATGAATTAAAAATTTAGCCGTGTTATCGTCTTTTGCACAAAACTTTGTATGTCGCTCGAGCGAAGGAAGAATGGGCGAAGCGCGACTGTAGTCATCAACCCTTGGAGCCTGCACGTCACGGCCAGTGGGATAAAACGAGTTTCCTCGAGTTCGCTCTGATCTGGGCGTCGCCCGTCTGCCGCCCCTTTCTTCTTCCCGTGTTTCACCCTACGGGAAATACCGGCAACAGCCTGTCTCGCGAGATTGCATCCTCGATGACGCGACGATGAAGTCGCGGAGGGCGAGACTGGTCGAAGAAAGGAGCGAGGGTCGCGAGATCCCGCTGTTACACGCGTTCCAACGCAAACAGGGTAAACGTGGCGAGAGACGGGATTATTCGCGCGCCTGTCCCGCCGGCTTCGACAATCTTTAAAGAAACCTGGCGCGTTCTACCGGCCGTTCTCCGGCAAACGAGAGAAAAAGAGGGAAATGGAGGGGAGACGAAAGGCAAGATTCGTGGCTAAAAGAACTCCGCTTTTCGGTTTACGCTAGAATACCTTTCTCGTCGAACGAACAAAGTCTGCCGTCGCATCCCAACGCAACTGGTCAAAGAGAATGCCGGAACAGAGGAGAATACATTACGCGGAAGGACCACCGTGTATCGTGTAAACGTCGTCGGATCTCGAATTCCGGGAACAAACGCGCGTTAGCCTCTTCGTTCTCGTAGCGATATAATCTCGTTATTAGTTAATTTGACGGAGCATGAAGCAAAAGGAGGCGCGAACCCTTCGCACCCGAGATTCGGAACAGAATTCCGACTCTTGTTTATTCGTTTATTTATTTCTTTATTTCGTATACAATGAGAAAATTCCCATTAAAGCAGCGACGACAGTCTACGATGCATAAAGAACGGCAAACGCGATAAGAACAGAGATACGAAGGAAATAAGAATGACGGATAGAGAGTGAGAGAAAGTCGGAGATGAGAGAAGAGAGGAGAAGAGAGGAAAAGAAGAAGAAGAAGAAACGAAGGACCGTGTCGTACAGGTTTCACGAGATTTTCTAAATTTCCCGATCGAACATGCCATAAGGAAGAAACTCGAGTCCGATTGGATCCAAACGCTACGGTGGAAAGTCGGTCTAAGCCTATAGAAGTAAGAGCGCCATCGATGTAAAACCTCGACGATCTCGCGTTAATTATGTTTGTAGCCGCGTCAAATGGATCTCTCTGTTCTCTCAATTAGTTTGGAAAAAGACAGCGACCGAAGCGGCAGCCCGCGCAGTCGGTAGACGTCTTTCGGCGTTTGGCGTGCGAATCACGTTTGCGCGGGGGCAAAAGCTAGGAGGTGGTGGCTGGAGAGGCGAGAAATTTAACGGGGAGCCGAACGCATTGAAATTTTCAACGAATCAAACTGAAACGAGTTCGTGCGTCATTCGACGAGGCAACAGGAAGAGAAAGCGTGGCAAAAAGGGTGAAAAAAAGGCAGGCGCGCGTGGGTGTTTGGGATCCCGTGGAGCGAAGGCAAATAAGAAAGAGACAAGAAGGAAGACGGGGAGAGCAGGGCGAAGGTCTACGGTTCGAACAAATGCAATGGGAAATTTGCATTTGCGGGTCACGCCGCGGCGAGAACGAGTCACGAGGAGAAGAAAAGGGCGCGGAAGGGGAAGTAAGATAAACGGAGCGAAGAGAGGCGAGGAAGAAGCGTCGAGTTCGCATTCTTCTTACCTCTGCATACGCTGCTCTTGATAAAAGCTACAGGATTTTTCTTACGTCCGTTTTTCATTTACCAGACGCAAGGATGAAGAAGGTTGTTGGTTGGCTCGAAGCCGACCACGTGAATTTGTCGCGCATCCAGACGTCGGTATTTTTCCTCGAAAACGTTTCGCCATCGAGATCCCCTCGCGACCGTGGAAAATTGCGTTTTTCGTGGTATCGCGGCTAGAGAGCTGGTCGTCTCGTCCAGAACGATCGTCCGGCTTTCACTCGCAACGTATCGATTGGAAAGGTCGTGCCAGGATTTCCAGCCATTTTCCTTGCCCCGAATCCGCCGGAAAACTCGTCGATAGTCGAACAAACTCGCTAATCCCTCGCGATCAATTCCGCCCGAACGAGCAAATTCGGCGAATTCTCGATCGGACTGCGTCGATCGAATTCGACGAAATTAAGATTCAGGGGTAACGACGAACGAAACTCGATTTCGCCGTTGAACATCGTTGGAACAATTACGAGACGATAGGGAAAAATTAACACTCGCTCGTACGATCTCGGACGACGCCTACGCTCGACTCGGTTCAGGGACGCAGGAACGCGCGCGATAGAAGCCTGGAACGGTCGTGACAAGGACGCGAGCGAAAAGGTTGCGGCGTGTACGCACGATGCTCGACGTACGGCGACGGACGACCATCGATCTTCGCCGGCGACTGTTGGAAGGAAACGCGACGCGGGTAAAGGCGAGTTCGCGCCGATCCGTTGCGAGCCGCGAGTACGTCGCTTCGAGCGTTTCTCGTGCTTGCGGCGAACGCGAGGCGAACGCTCGCGTCGGAACACGCGCGAGGTAAGAACGGAGAATCGAACGCGCGAAATTGGCCCGGCGAATCCGACGCTCGTGGTTCGAACGCGTAACTCGTTTCCGGTCGACTCTTTTTTCCCCGCTCTTTCTCGCTCTCTATCTCTCCCTTTCTCTTTCTCGTTTTCAAACGATGCCCTCGCCGCTGCAGCGGTTGGTCGAGTGCTCGCTTTTGTCTCGATCGCGGTAGTCGCCTTTTGTAGAGGCGTTCCGCGTAGCTTATTCTCTCGCGCCTCTTTCCCTGCTTTCGCGCCACCGACGAACAATTCCGCCTAGCGAGGCTCCGTCGATGCCCCTCGAAGCAACAAGTACTCGAACAAGTTTCGCGAAAGGGAGGAAATTTCCAGGCGAAGCCTTTGTGCTTGTCGCTTGTTTCGTAACAGAAATAACCGCGGCTCTTTCTCCTACCTACACATTTTTCCGCAGTTCGAGCGCTTCGACGAAACCGCGCCAACAATGGCATCGCTGGTATTTCGCGCTTCGCAAGATTCGAGTCCCGTGCGAAGTTTGGGCAACGGGCGCGATCGATGCGGCTACGCGCAACTGGAGGAGACGGCGCGCGATGGAAACAACGTCGAACCGTGTAACACGGGGACGAACAGCAACGTGCAAACGGCAACTGACGTAACTCGCGTTCGATCCAGCCGTTCCCGTTAAATTACACCTTCTGCCGGCTCGCTACACGGGTACTACATACAACGGACTCGTCGACACGAGCTACGAGTACCGATAGTCCGGATTACCGGCACAGCATTCGCCCTATAAGTAATCTTGTCCGGGAGTAACAGCGCGCCGTGTCGCGCATGTGCGTGCCTTTAAGAGCGGCCGCTCTCTGATGGTTTATTCAAGAAGAATACGCGCTTATTGCCGTCGCGTTTTCACGCAAATAGACGGCCGGCTTCGCCGAACGATTACGCGCGTCGAGGAAAACCACGTTCCGTACAACCTTGCGTACCGGACGCTCCTTCCTCGCCCCGCTTTGGTCAAATTTCCAAATTCGAACGTAACCGAGCATCTTTGTTCGCCGTTTGCTGCTCACTGAATCGGAAACCGAACTGCCTAGCGATCAACTGAGAAAGCACGACCCGATCTCCATGAACGCTCGCTGGCATTATTCGTTCGGAGGCACGGACAATTCTTGAAGCGTTCGCGTGATTTTTCGTTACGACGAGCAGCCGCTAAACGGCGGACCATGCGGCCGCGTGCTATTTCCTTTGGAAAGTTCAGCAAAGTCGAGCCAGAGTTCGCTCGTTTGCTCGAAACGAGGCGCGATAAAGTTTCCAGCGATTACCTCGGAAACTCGCGAACGTTAATAAATTAACGGCGGAGCATGGAGTCGATTCGACGGCTAAGCAGCGGGACTCTTGGCGACGCGGCGCGGCGAAAAGTTACGAGAACCATGGAACGCTGTTATCCCGTGGACGCGACCAGGCGTTTTCCGTGGGAGAAAAAGTAGGATCCGGCGGGTTCGCGGTCGTATCTCGGACGCTCGGCGATTTATACCTGTCCGAGGTTTGCTGCGAGATAAAGATACGAAACTCGAGGCAACTGATTTTAATAGAAACAGGTCGGACTCGGTGGAAAACAAAAGGAAAGATACTGCAGCCGCGCTCTTTACAGCCGGACTGGTATACGCGATGATCTCATCCGGATAACCATCTTGAAAAACGTATCCGGTCTACCTTTTTTGAAACTAATATCATCTCGCCAGAGAGAAGAAAGAAGCGGAGAGAGAGAGAGCTGGGAGAGCGAAACGCGATCTTAGCTCGATCGTTTCGAAGTTGGGCTCGATTCCCATGGGCCAATTAGTCGACCTCGACTTTTATCCACCAAGATCCGACGAGTCGCGGCGCGTAGCGAAGCTTCTGTCGCGAGACTTTGTCGTCGATCAACCACATATTCCGTCGACGACGACACGGCGACTCGATCGTGCTTCCTTCTTCGCCTCGCTGCCAGGTCGCCGTCTCGCTTTCCCTGACGATGACTAATATACACCGCGTTTTCGAGAGCTTTCTCTCGGTCTCGAGCGAGACGAGAGAAAGAGAGAGAGAGAGAGAGAGAGAGAGAGAGAGAGAGAGAGAGAGAGAGAGGAAAGACGCTGGACAGGGCGAGATCGCGGTGAACTCGCGTCTGCTGCATTCTCCAGAGACTCCGAGATCCTTGATCCTGTTGCAGGAGAATCAACGACGTAGTCGGGGGCTTTACCGAGGTACAAAGCTCGCGACGCGATACCGAACGCAGAAGTTGTACACCTTTGAGAAATCCTTGCGGATGGATAAAGCGCCAAAGATAATAAAGCGAATGGTGTCGAGTCTGAGAGGAATTTTGCCTCGGAGTTCTCGCTGTGCTTTCGACGCTGTTTCCTCTGCTACGGTAGCCGAGAGAGGAGAGTAGAGAAGAGAGAAGGAGGGAGAGAGATAGACGAGCGGGAAGCCAAAAAATCCAAGGTCTCGATCGACGAACGAGAGTAAAAGAAAGGTGAAATCGATACGGCGTTTATTATCGGGTGCACGCCCATCGAGCTCCGCCGCTGCATAGGCCGTCGATGCAACAATTACCGTCGAAAAGCCCGTGGCTCTCCACCGAGCATTAGGTTGCTCGACTCGCCTGGCCAATTGCCGTTCTCCGTTCGCGGAATAATCAGCCAAGGTAGATCGCAGCCCGCAGAGCCAGCCGGTGAATAGCGGTTATGAGTTGCCTTTGTTCCAACTCGCCGATCCACTCTCTCGCTCGCGTCTTGTCCTCTCCTCTCCTCTCCTCTCCTCTCCTCTCCTCTCTTCTCTTCTCTTCTCTTCTCTTCTCAGGTTCGACCTTCTCCACGATACTGTTCGCTTCTTTTTGCTCGGAGCACGGAACGCAACTCTGGCCGTTCCGGCGCAGCATAGTACCGCACGAACTGCGGAATCGCTGGTAGTAGTTGGTGATTTCATGGATCGCGTATCCGATTATCGACAAACATTGTTGGAAACGTTGGGCCGAATCGAGTTAGCGATACCGAAGGTACGGATATAATATCGTCTCGATACTTGTCTCGAGTTTGCTGTGCTTCCAAGGATGTTATTAGTTTATGGCCGGAGAGATTGCAAACCTAATCACGATTAGAATCTGCTCTGCCCTCGCTTCTTCTCGCAATTAACTTAATGGCGTCTCTCATCTTTCCAACTTTCCTCGATTATTATCCTATATTAGGCTCGTCGGAAGACCGTTCGTAGCCATGTCCAGCTATCTTCGAAAACACAGGTTACGCGACGACCGGAGACAAGCAGCGACGAAAACGTTGACACGACAACAACCACGGCAGAAGAGTGCAACGCGCGATACCGTGGCGATCGTTCGTGTCTTCGGCGTATCTACGTATAGCGTGTGTAACGGACGCAGTTACGCGTTAACGCGACCGTTCGCCGGAGCTGGCAACGTCCGTTTCTGTCTGCCACCGTGGCTTGCGTCGCGCGCTCGTCGTTACGTCAACGTGTTTCGTCGAGATCGGGAATCACGACGACGCGGCGCGTCGATGAGAAAAGAAAAGACGAACTCGTGCGGCGGTATATTTTTACGAAGCGCGCGCGGACGTGCGACGCGTGTAAAATCGCGAAGACGAAGGCGCGCGCGCGAACCGGTGTGCCCACCTACGGCCTCCTCCTACAGGAAACGGCATTATTCCGTTCGGGACATCCGGTCACGCTTTTTATAGACAGGTGCTTATCCCCTTCTTCGTCGAATACACCTACGCGGAGCGAGCTCGACAGTCGTTTCGAGCCTTTCGAATTAACGCTTCGCGTTTCAAGCGTACCTAACTTGGCGCTGACAAAAGTGCTCGGCGCTCTTCCGTATTCAGACGAAACCAAATGCATTTTCCGTGTTCCATTCATGTCCAAACGCTCGAACGTCCGGCGTATCCGAATTTTTAAGCGGAATCGCTCGATTAAGGCCACGGTTGCAGTGGATGCACATTCGGACGATCGGATGTTCTCGCGAACTCGATACGCGGATGCAAATCAACTATAGAACATATGTGGCGAGCAAAAGTGTAAACACAGTCCACCAATTTCGTACAAAAGGCCATGACACGGCAGATTCTTTAATTCATCGGTATGATTCAGGTAATAATCATTGCAAGGCGAATCCGATTAACGAAACGTAACGGTTTATTTTCATTAATATCAACGATATATGGAATATTTTACGAGAATAGAAACTTGCAACAATTGAACATCGTTCCTTTCATCTTTTGTAAGTGGTTTCATTACGGATTATATCGAACCAGAAATGATTAAAAATTGAATAGACCGTATGCCACGTAGACTCAAAGCGATACGAAGAAGTAAAGGAAAATGAACAAAATATTAATTTTCAAACCTCAATTCGACCGGTATAATTAAAATGCAAAACTGTAAACGTTGTTCCATGTTTCTATTCTCGTAAAACATTCCATATATCGTTGATATTAATGAAAATAAACCGTTACGCTTCGTTAATCGGATTCACCTTGTAATTATTATTATTACCTAAACCATACCGATGAATTAAAAAATTAGCCGTGTTATCGCCTTTTGTACGAAACTGGTGGACCGCGTTTCGCTTTTGCTCGTCACTGTATACAGATAAAAGTACGAAGAAAAGGAAGGGGGGGAAAGGCAAGAAATGTCGCGATGGAGCAATGTTTTAATATCGTAGACCGTTAGAAGAGCAACAACGTCTCTGCCTCTGTCGCTAGAAAACATCGGCGCGGAGCAGGTTGAATTTTGAACGAAGCCGTTTCTGTTCAATTTCCGCCCACGTTCGACGGCCACGTTTAGCTTAGCCGCTGCGTTCGGTCGTCGACGCAACACGTCGTCGGTTTGATCGTTTCCAGCAGATTCCGTGTTTTCCCAGCGAAGAATCGATAAACAACGGCGAATATAACGAAAACACGATAAAAAACGATTCCCGATTGGTTCACGAGTGTATCGAGTTTATCGGACTTGGTCTGACGAAGCCTCGTCGTTAGTCGCCAGGCGAGGATCAACCCCGGCCGCCACCGACTGATTCAAATTAATTGGGCTTTCAACCAATTCGGATTTATCCGGATCCCTGGGCGAACGTAAAAAACGAGATTCGTTTCAGCCAGCCGTCGAATCGACGAGCATCGATCCGCCAAAGCGAAGCAGGATAATTTAAATGTTTAATTTCGACTTCGTTGAAAATCAACCGACTGAAATAAAATCCTGCGCGAGAACATAATACGAGCGGATAAATATCGCGAATTATGTACTAATACGATCGCTTCTACAAGCGTATCCGCCACGATTACAGAGGTGCGGTGGAAATCGCAGAGTCGAGCGCGTAACGCGCGTTAAGCAATATCGTCGAATTTGAGGAGCAGCCGAGCGATCCTAACAAACAAATTCACCGGCGAATGCGATTGGTTTTCACTCCAAAAAAGAAAAAAAAAAGAAAGAACTTTTCCTCTCTCTTCTTTCTTGCTTTATATTTCACCCTTTTTTTCGTAACGATCCATTCCACCCGTGTTTCCGTATACATTTTTCTACGATGGCTAAAGCGCTGTCCAATGCAGCGTTTGAACTCGGATAAAGAGCAGAGGTACGCGGTGCGAGCGTTGCCATTGGTTTAGCGTGCACGGCGTATGGACGTGGATTGTCGCGAGAACCTTGTCATCGACACCTTGAAACGCTAGCTCGCTTCGCTGCAAGCAACAGGCCGAACACCGCGTCCGTCGGCCAAATAGCTCGAACAGTGGGCGATCGCGGATCAAAGGAAACGCAACGAAAACACGTGAAACGTTTAAGCGACTCGCTTAAATTCTAACGTCGATCGTTAAGCGTCGGCTCTTGCCGACTATTCTCGACGCGACGCGACGCGACGCGACGCGACGCGACGCGACGACGGAAAAATTTCGCTTTCCACGCAAGCATCGCTGCCGTTTCTCGTTTCGCTAATGGCACCATCCGTTATACAGGGTGTGAGAATTAATAGCGAGGAGCCGGGGATTGCAGGCTGCAATTAACTTTTGCTGGGCAAAAGTGACGTGTGCTCGCGATCCTGTTCGTCGACGGCAAACGGAGCGTATTCGAAATTCCTTAACGCCAGACCTTAATTTCATGGTCGAGCGACGTCGTTTGCCGAAACTGCCGAATCACGAGTGCATCCTCGCTGCGTAAATCAGTAACCCAGGTGTTCATCGCGGCGTCCAGGTTCCCCCTGTTTCCGCTGCTATCCTCCAGGTTCCCCTATACGTATTCCACTTACGTACGCGGCTTCTTACGATTTCGATATTTCGGACGAGAGAGCATAGGCAAAGGAGGAATGGCAGCGGAATAACGAAAAGCTGGAATCGCGAGCGACGTTGCAAATTTCCGATTCGGCTATGCGTCCCCTTTCTCTCTCTCTCTCTGTCTCTCTCTTTTCGCAGCGAGTCAAACGGCCACCCTCTTTATCCTCGATAAGTTCGATACAAGGGACGTGGAAGGTTACGGGGCTCATCCGAGCGGAAACGAGGGAGCATTGTGAACGTTGTGCCATTGTACCAGGATCACGGCAAAGTACAGGGTTCGAAGGAAACGCTTTCGAGAGTCGGAAGTAAATACATACGTCGAGAATCGACGAAAAGGAGCAAGTTGTTGCGCAATAAACGAGAGCAACTGTCTAGGATCTGCCTCGACCTTTCTCTCGCTTCCTCCGCTCCTCGCAAATTCCGCTAAATGTTTTTCCATGAAAATGTACGAACGGCGCGCAGCGAATCCACCGACGCGACGCTCTTCCACGTTTCTCTCTCGTCCTTATCCTTGATAAATCCACGTCGTCTGCTTTGATTGCGGCGCATTCAACGCGCAAACCAGCCTCTGGCAAAGTTGTAGCTGTATCGGACAGAAGGCGTTCCGACAGGCTTAACTTGCCTCGTTGCACGCGAGACAAAGAATCTTTCCTCGTCGAGTTTCGGTTAAACTCGCTATCAACAGAAACGAAACTTTTCCACGGCAATCGGGGAACGGCGTTGAATCCTAGTTGGAAGATTGTGCGCGCGGTACGCGAGGTCTCGACCGTTTCACCAGGGCCTGAAGCCGAGCTTCCGCAAAAACTCACCGCTAGACCGGTTCACCGGCATCGCCGCGTATATATCTCTGTACCAAAGCACGTCTATCAACGACGTTGCTTCGAGCCCTGTTTCGCGGTGTTCCTCGACGGCGATGTCGCGCCGAAACGGCGAGAAAAAAACAATTCGAAAGACTCGCGTCGTAAACCGAGATAGTCGAACACGCGAGCAGCAATTGTATGGAAACTTCGATTAACGCTAAACCTACAGACGTTTCGTGTATACCTAATCCTACCATGAGCGGTCAAACGACCGCTTCAAAAAAAAAAAGTAAACAATAAAAAAAGTTGTGAATATTGAAAAATCGGCTGTATGTATATTATAGGAAAAGTCAATAAGTTACATGGCGATACGGTAACGTTGTATACAAGAAATTTTTAAACGAAATTTCGAAAACGGTCGTTCGACCGCGCATAGTAGGTTTAGTGTTAAAGGAGCACACGACATTTTGCTCATAATCGAACGCAAAGTAAATATACTTTTACACTCCTTGTTAATTGCTCTTACTACATATTGCAGATGTATCGTCGGATCTATCGAGCGCAAGAAGCACGTTAGGTGTTTGATACGTGCGAAACAGTACGACTTAATCGTGTTTTCTTTTTTTTTCAAAACGAGCTTTAAATCCTCGTTCGAGGTTTTCGTTCGATCTTTCCTTGTCGCGTATTCGTGGAACGACAGCATCGTGCAGCTTATCAGCGATTGCCGATTGTTCGCGCAGATAGGCACGCGTCGCGTGGAAATCAATAATACAAGTACAAACCAGCGGTGGAAAAACTGAGTACACCTGCCGAAAGCATAAGCTTTCATTTCATCGTTTTCATCCCTGTTCGAGTCCTTAAAGGCGAGGCTAATGTTCGGTAAGCAAGAATGGTGGTCGGCGTACGTCGAGATATAAGGGCGTAGCGGGACGACGATGGTCAACACACCGATAACCCGGGTCTGTTAATACCTGGGTATGTATTCCCAGATAGCCGATTTGTCGCTGGATCGATGTCCTCTTCCTTACCTTCGGTCCTCTGTGTTTAACGGGTAGACCATCCCATACATCTTACAACATTTCGCAGACATTTCGTTCCCTGAGAGTTATTACGTCTCCGCAAGACATTACGTTGCATTCGCGCGCTTTTTTCTGCCGACGGTTCGTAAGAATTTAAGTTTCTAAAGAAACATTTTAAAGAACGTAGCAGCGCGACCCCTCGATCGCTATCGTACGAATCAACCTCAAAGAAAACAGAACCACGTGATCAACCTGTAACGAGAGCCTTCCACGCCGCAGCCGGCTCGAGCCGCGACGTTGGTCTTTGTCTTTTTTTTTTTTATTACCGAGGACACGCTCAAAGAGTTCGAACGAATATCGGCGGTCGCGATATTTTTTGCCGACGTTGTTCGAGATTGGCCGATAAAAGCGACCGGCGAACGTATAACCGGGTTAGAAGAAGCCCGTCGGGTCACCGGCCTGCGCGTAAAAGTTTACCCTCGATGTAAACGACTTACGGGAGAAGAGGCACAGACCCTAGGATCGCGTTTAAGGCTCCGCCGGTAACGATGTTTACGGCACGAAACTTGCTTCCTGTGACGGAAATTGGATTATTTCGCAGCGTGCGATTTTATTTCGCTAATGAAACACCGTCCGCTCCGCGGCCACGCGATTATTAGCTTTCCGAGCACGTCGCAGGTTCGTGATTCGAACGCGATGAAAATTCGATCGTCATCCGAACGAATATATTTTCGGTTACGAATATGCCTGGAATGTTTATCCCGGGAACAGAACTACTCGATGAAACCGAGCGAGTGTACCGAGGCTCGTTCCACGAACGCTATTGGCGGCGGCGGCGGCAGCTCTTGCATTACGGTCTCGATATTTTCGGCTGTTCGATATTTTTACGAGCTCCTTTATTGGACGTTCGTATCGTAAAGATTCCACCGACCCGTGCAATATCGTTCCACGTTACTCGATCCTCCAGTAATCTGCCTCGCCGGGTTGATCGATGTAAACGATTTGGCGCGAACGAATGCCGCGAGGACCGACAAATTCGTCGTCGTCGTCGCTTTTCCGACGGGACAAGGACAAAGGAACGGCAAACGCAAACGTATGGACGAGGGTAGGCGCGGCGTGGATCGAGGCGACGCGGAAACGAGAAACTATGCTTTCGAGGAAATTCGGAGATGGATGGCAGCGAGGCGGTGCGACGCGCCGCGGGAGCGTCCGTCCAGGGTTTCTCTCGAGAAGGTTCTCACGATGGTGATGCTGGGACGCGGCGAAAGAAATCGAAACGGAATGGAAGAGAGAAGAGCGAGGAAAGGGATGGAAGGCAGGCGGCCCTTTCGGGCCTGCGGCGTTCCTCCTTTTTCTCTCTTCGGTCGGTCTTGGCAGCGCTCTTCTGCTTCAGGGTTCGGCGGCTCGAGACATTCTTCCGCTGCGTTTTACCTGACTCTCGAAACGCGCCGGTGGCGGGCTACCTTTCGGGTATACGGCGAATGCACCACAGAACGAAACAGGAACGCATCGGAGCGATCGTCGAAAAACAAAGCAACTGGAAGCGAAGAGGACGAAGAGAATCAGGGAAAGAGAGAGAGAAAGAGAGAGAGAGAGAGACAGACAAGAGGAACGACGAGCAGAGATTAAAGAGGAACGACGGTGGGCCGGGCGAAGGGACAAGAAGAAAGAGGATCGAAAATGGAGGGGAGAAGACGAAGAAAGGATAATAAGCGACTGCCGTACTATTCTCATTCCTGCTCTCTGCGTGAGAGCTCGCGTACTTGACACGTGTGAGCGTACATATACCCACTGCGTGGCTCTGTTGCTGCTGCTTCTCTCGTTCCTGTATACGAAAGAAATCGAGCGAGAGAGCGAGCCTAAACCTGGAATCTAGATCTCCGGCTCTGGCAGGCCATCGAGGCGACGCTTTCCTGGAAACGACGGCCCGTTCGTACGCGTTTCGCAATCGGCGCAACAGGCCAATTGCGTGTCGTTTATTCACGTCGCTCCGACGAAGAGAATGTGGTACGCTTTACGCAACGTTCCCGGGATGTACGATTATTTACCGAAAAGTTCCGCGAAATCTCGCGCAAACTCCGCTACTATTTTCTCGTTAACCGGCCGTTATTTTATATGCTTCCGGCAAATCCGCTAAACCCCCCGAAGCAAGTATCGAACGCGCGCCCCGTTCCACGATTTTCCGTATCGTTGCAAAGCCGAAGTTGGTCGAAAATTCTTGGAAAATCTTGCCAGATACGGCGAACTGGAAACAGCGGGCAGATTTCGGGTGTCTCGAGACTCTCAGACTTCAAGCGGCTTATCGAAAACGCAGCGTACGTATATCGTTCGTGGTACGAAACGAAAGCAGAGCAGCAAGACAATTATATTTCAAGTTACTTGGAGGGAAGGGAGGAAAGAGACGACGCCAAGATTTGTCGAAAGAGCTGGTCGCGGCGTGTTTTCCACGCTGGATGCACCCCGTGTTTCTCGGTTCGCTCGGCGCACCGTGTTTTTCTGCGGCTGCCGCGACGATCCAGCCGGGGCCAGCTCCAGGCTCGAGATTCGTACGCGTCGAGGAAGCGGGAGACTCTCCCCCTCGAAAAAGCCAAAGAACAGACGAAATAAGTGGCTCCGATCTCCCAGCACGAATTACCTTTCGAGGTTTGCCGGCGTTCGGATGAACAGAGCTCGACGACCACCTCTGAATCAAGCGAATAAAGAGAAAAAGAAAGAGAGAGACGTAAGATAGGAACGTCGATTCCCCCTCCTCTCTCGACTCGCCGCTGCCATTTCGTTCCCGATTCTGGCCAATTTCGCCAGTTTTTCGAACCGATCGAGCGAAACTGACGCGCCGCGATGAATACGCTTCTGCTTGTTCTTCTCCACGGACTCGATCGTTCTGTCTCTTTACTCGCCTTCTCAACCTCGATGTCTTCTCTCTCTCTTTTTTTCCCCTTGCCGCGATTTTCGACGATCGTCTCTGAAAAAACCTCGCGAAAGCTACGACACGGCCTTCAGGGGTCGAGAGTCAAAGTACGACGAATGCATTTACGTTCGGGTCGAATCGTCGAGCCTTTAGCTACCGTCGCAGTGGCTTCTCTTCTATCATTATGAATCGTTATCTCTGTTATTATTATTGTTATTTATTAACGAGCATCATACTCGATTCGATATTGCGTCAGAACGAGTACACAGCCTGGTGGTAATCGGGACGCTGTTTCCGATATTAACGCTGTTTCAACGAAATCAATTCGGAGAACCGTAACATTACGCAAAGACCGCGAACATGCGTTGAAACTTACAAGCCGAAGAAGCCGGAACAGCGAACGAAATTGCGCGGAATCTCAAAGAAGAAGTTCAAAAGAACGTCGACCATCTTTCTCCTCTTTTCAAACGCGATCACATTCGACCTACCAAGCATGGGATCGTCATTATGGTCGCGACTACAGCGCAGTATACCGATTCACTCGTCTGCTTGCTTCGAAAGCTGACGACGTTTTTATTTACAATTCGTTCAAAAATTTCCATTCCATTCGGATGGTGGACTGTGAGAATGAAATTCTTCAACATCGTGCAGTCTACGTACGAAGCGCATTGGTGGCACAGTGCAGTTCACGGGCCGCGAACACGCGTTGAAACTTACAAGTCGAAGAAGCCGGGAACAGCGAACGAAATTGCGCGGAATCTCAAAGAAGAAGTTCAAAAGAACGTCGGCCATCTTTCTCCTCTTTTCAAACGCTATCACATTCGACCTACCAAGCATGGGATCGTAATTATGCTTGCTTCGAAAGCTGAAGACGTTTTTATTTACAACTCGTTCAAAATTGTCTATTCTAATAGCTAAAGGGCTAAGTCTGGCGAACGCATGGAACTAAATCGGTAGTCGCCTAGTTTCGCTGTTGTCGACTGCGAAGGATCGATCGGTGGAACGCGTCGATGGAAACGCTGACGATACTCCGTATTGCCTAAACTCGGCGCACAACGTTCGGAGGAACGCCGCGTCGCTTTGTGCTTGCGGCGGTATTAATATCGCGAGATAGCTCAGTCTGGTCGCCTAATGCGATACCGTAGCGTAGACAACAGGTGCTAATAACACGTACAGACACGTCCACCTAACTGTCGCTTGTCACAGTTTACTTCCGCTAGCTAGTAATCAGCTGCAACTTAATTAAGTACATAGCTCGTGGTAATCGTGCGCCACGCTCTTAAACGCGTCCTCTTCTGGCTCGAATCGCCGGAAACGCCTCGAAATGGGCGAGGTGTTGCGCCAATTTCGAACGCCGTCTCCTCCACCGGTTTCGGCGATTTCGTTCCGACGCTTCCAAACCGATGCGTCGCGCAGACCTTTCGCGAGAATTCGAGAAAATTCGTCTTCGATGAACGTCACGATCGTTCGATGATCCAAACTATTTCCGACTAGACAATTAGCAGAATCTTGCGCGACTTTCCCATCTTTTTACGTGTTTCCAAACGACTCTCCGGCGTTTCAATTTTTCCAAAGAGAAATCGTCGAAGAGCAGGCTGGTGTCTCGTTCACCGGGCCACTTCCAACGACTTTGTCAAAGGATCTCGATCGCGATTAGAATCGCGCCAATCTCCAATACTTTGAATCTTTCCACGATTTCGATGACCCGTACGTCCAGCTGTTTTTTAAGAGATCGGCTAATCGGAAACGTATCAAGGGAAGGATTAATTTTTATCCGTTATTTACGGGCTGCAAGCCCCGTGATATGAGGTGGTTATTACGATACGAAGAAAGGTAAGGAACGATCGAAGGCGTCGGCAATACAAAGGAAATCGATAATATATCCTCCCGTTTACTCAATTTTCTTGCCCATAAAGAGTACGACGCGATTCCTGCACGAGCAAGAGACCGCGCGTCCAATCGAGGGCCGAGATGTCGGAAAATTGAAATGCGACGCGATGGTAGCAAGGCAACGCTCGGGCGGCTTAGAAGATACGAGAATAGTGGCGAGCAACAGGAGACACGAATGGTCCTGAAATCGTGTGGCATTTCAATTTTCCAACATCTCGGCCCTCTATTAGACACGGTCTCCCGCTCATGTAGGAATCACGACGCACTTTTATGGCCAAGAAAATTGTACAAACAGGATGTTGACTAAGTTCCACGGGAGACACGTAACAGCCTGAAACACGAGCACTTAGGCGTAAGCAACTATGTCGTATACGTTCGAAATTGTTAGCGAGGTAACGGTAATGCGGCAACCAGATAACGGAGCAATACTCGAGACCAGCTCCAACCAGGCTACGATGGCTTGAAAAGAAATTTTTATCGTTCGCCCGTTGTCACGCGTGTACGACTTGCACCGGAGAAGACTCTTCTCGCCTCGGCTTTCCAAAAGAATCGCGCGTACGCGCACATATACCACAACTTGGTCTGGTAACCGATCGGTAACTGATTGGAAGCAAGCGCGTACGTATTCTCTTGCTTTTCCTCTCCCTCTTCCGTGTCTCAACCGTTGACCGCTGGATATAACGGTTCGTTTTTCGAGACGATGGCCCGCGTCGGAAATAGGCCAGTGTTGCGCGTTCGACCGGAGAGAGGGAGAAAGACGTTGAAAATCTCGCTGGTTTCCGTGAAATCTTCGATCGCCGAAAGGACTATTAATCATCTCGATCAGCCAACACCTTGATTCGGTGCCTTTGAGGGGTTCGCGGAAAAAGATCCGATTCCTGGTACGGGACAATGGCTCGCGAATTTATCATTCCGAGACAAGTACGGAGGAGAGAGTACGTGACGAGTGCATAATCGCGATCTCCTTTGTCCGCGCGCAACGCAGAATCGCCCGACGAGCGTTTCGGCGCATGAAAATGAACGTCGTTCCACCTCCGCCTCTCGTCTTCCAGTCGATCTCCGTTTCCAATAGCCACGTTGTTCTTTTGTTCCTTCGACTATACGCCTTCCTACCATCCACGTTTATCTCTCGTTCGTAAATACTCGCCTCTATCGCACGCTAACGATATAAAATTCCATTTTTACTCGATAAATCGGCGCGTGCGTTGGATCGCTCGTTGCTCGGTCATCGAATCGCCGAGAATTCTTCCACCAACTCGGCGGATTCGACTTCTCGAGCGAGTAGCCAACTCGGACGAGCAACGGGGCACGCGCAAGTGCACGCTTAATCAACCTTTGGATAGTTGGACTACGCGTTGTAGCCCCACGTGATCGCGTGCTACTCGAGTTTCCACGAATCGTTTACTCGCGTTCATTCACCGTCGCCGTTTTTTATACTTTCCCCTTAACAATCCGACAACACGTCGAGACGGTGGTGGCTGCAGCCAGTTTCGTACGCGCCTGCTCGAGAAACCACTGCGCTGCCAAGATCGTCGTTCGCTTCGTTTACTCGACCGTGAGGCATTCCATTCGCGCGATCGATGACTCGTCAGCATCGGCCTGTGCGTAATCGTAATAGCGGAGACCCAATTCGCATTCGTGCCGGCCTTTTCGATGCTCAACTATTCGCTGTAAAAAAACCTGACGCTCGTGACCCTCGTCCTCTATCAATCTAGGCTAACGATATATTTATGTTACACAGGCATAGCGGGATCTTTCATTGTCGTTGCTACACGCGATCCAGTCACGAAAGACGCAACACCAGGGCGCTCGCCTTACCTCCCAAATGTAATTCGTTCTTTATTGTGAATGTATATATATATGTATGTATGTATGTAATCTATATTTCCTTGGCCAGTAAACGTTTAATAAAAAAAAAAAAACCACGGCCCATCCGTCACACCGTCGAATATATTCCGACCGAATAGTCGAACCAGCCACAATTTGCAAAGTATCTCTTTCTATCTACGCGCGATATACAAATTCGCGAACCATCGCCAAGGCACCGTGAAACTCGCGAAATTGCTCGATGGTTTCAAGTTCGCTGAAAGCAAGTTGCGCGATCATGCGACCGCGCGGATACGCGTCTGCTATCGCAGAACCAAACTCGTGCCCGCGTCTAAACCGGCCGTTCCTTGGAATTTCAATCGCAGAGCATCGACTGACATCCGTTCGCTACGGAACGATAGCGAAACGGATTCTGCAAGTACCGACCAGCAGTCGGACAGGCGTTCGACTAAATCGTTGAAGGATTGCGGCGGGCAACGCGAACGCGAGTAAAACGCTGTAGTGAGATCTGTAGAGTGGTCTGCTTCGCTGTTCGAATTTGGAGGACGATGGGTTTTCCAGTAGACGGCGCGTTAATAAATCGCTGGAACGAGGGATCGTTCGGCGCGGAAGCCACATTTTCTCGCAACTGCTTTCAAACATCGCGATAAAGACTTTCCCCCTCCTCGTCGTCCTCCTCCTCGGAAGGGAGTCGAAAGGCCATTTACCTCAGGGCTCGTGGCTTGTCACGCGAGACTACAGCCGGACTCCACGTGAAACGTCGCCGAGATCGTTTTAAACCGCGCGGCAAGAACGTTCCACTTTTATTGTTTCGCGACTGTATGTCGACGTTTCCGCAGGTTCGCCGCGAGTTCTCGAAGAACCGGCAAACTCTACGGAGGTAATGACCCTTTGAATCTCTGCCTCTCAGCCGCTTTAACCCGATCAACGTAGCGCGCTTTCATCGAAAACCGACCTACATAAACGGGCCCCGCGTGCAGTCGCATCGACGAGGACGTCCTGTCCACACACAGCAACCGCTTTTACGGTACATCTACGTAACACCGTTTCCGGACACGAACGGCCGCCATAAATCTCGACAGACTCGCGCCTAATTAGCTTAGTTTTGCCCGAGATAGCCGACTGCTTCAGTACGCGTCGTTTTCTTTCATCTTTCCGGTTCTCGACGCTCGGAAATCGGCTCGCTTCGCGTTATAAAAGCATCCCTGGTAAATCTGGAAAGTCAGCGAGAAAATCCCGGCAAAGTACCTCTCCAACTTTTTCACTTAATGATTCCACGGAACGGCGTGCTTTCTGGAAACAGAATATCGAAAGCACGCCACGTTCCGCGAACAGAGAAACTCTTCTGACCGAGTTTCGCTTCTGAACGTAAACTCGCAAAGCGAATAAGGTCTCTCGACTTCGCTAAAACGTGCAATGCTCTAGCGAAATGCCAGATAGGTTCTCGTAACCACGTTATGCACGTTGCGACGTTAGCGACAATAACGCCATAGGCGAACCAACTTGTTCGAATTCGGCGCGCAGACCCTTTGCCAGCGGATCGATCGAATAAACAAACCCTATGAACGACCTAGCATCCAATCAAAGAGACAAGAACCAGCGCAGGCAGAGAAAGCTCGATCGACGATCAACGATCGTCGCCTTCTTCGCTCGATTCGCGTTGAGAAAGCAATGGGAAAATGGGGCCTGGCAACAGGCGACTTTTGAAGCGCGTTTGCGCGAAACGTGGCCCCGATATACCAGAACGAAGCTCGAGGTGCAGCGGTGCTCCGGAAACCGGAAGAATGCCAAGCTCTCCGCAGATCCCAACTATTTACGTGCTACGGACGATTTGCGCGAGCTACCCAGCATCCGTAACTGCTCCGAACTCTGATTAGATCCGGACCCTGCTCTCTCCCGTTTGAACCCGGACAAGATTCCAAACTCCAGACTGCCAGGAATTTCCAAATTCCGGCTTGCCTGCTCTTTTTCTCCATCCCATCTGCCTGCTCCCGGTCAAATTCGAAGTACCGATTAACCACGGACCTCGGACGCCGGTTACACGGACGATGGAATTTAACAGTTTCGTTCGATCGGCTGAACTGTTCCACGGTGAAGACGAAACACGTCTGCCCTCGTTATCCAGCCCTCGCGCGTCGTCTCAACGAACGTAGCTTTCATTTCCTGAGCGCTCGTCGATCGCGACGATCCGAGCACGGAAACATCGTCTTACCTACGGTTTAATTAGCGAGGAACGCCTCGCTCAAAAAGGAAATTCCATTAACGGGGACGCGAATTAGTACGCGGCCGGCCACTTCGCTAGGAAATTTAGGCAAACGGTAGAGCACGCGGGAAAATGGTCGGCGCGGTCACGAAGGAACTCGTTTTCTCTTAGCGAACGAAGCGGCAACTTTGCCCGCTACGAATCGAATTACCAGCGTTTGCTCTCGCGTCACCGATAACTCGAGACTTTCGCTGAATTTCGGCAAATACGAGCGCCGCGCGCATTTGCCATCGCAATTTAGACGAGAGTCGGAAAAGCTCGACGAACCGTTCACCTCGCCCAATATCGAAACTCGATGCTAATTAGAGTAACAATCTACCACGCCAACTGCGCCTCTTGCAACGAAGAAAATTTACATAAACGAGTTCGAGGAATCGCATCGTGGAAACAATGGACAGAGTGAAACGAAGGATGACTCACGCAAACGGACCGACCATTCTCTCTCTCTCTCTCTCTCTCTCTCTCTCTCTCTCTCTATTTCTCTCTCTCGTCGCGTTTCCATCCTCCATTACCTCCAGCTTTGATTTCCCTTTACCAAAACTGATATCATCTGTCTGGACTATTCGCGGACGACGCGGCAATTCCGCGACTGAAATGAAACTAAAGCCGCTTTCACACGCAGAGATACCCGTGTGGCAGATACCGAGTATAATACGTGTACACCGATGAAAGCGTTCGCACGACGATTCTCGCGAGACACGACATCGATATACATCGATGTTTCCTGTGTCTTGGCGCGTCGCTTTCCCTGTGAAGGCGATAGGCGAAACGTTGAAACAGATGACGACATTCGCACGGCACGCAGGCAGCTCGCGACACGCGACACGCGTTACTATACGAAACGCGTATCTCCGTGTGAAAGCGGCCTAACGCGACTCGGCTGGCAGGACCGCGGCGGAATCTCGGCCAGCGATGTTTACTTTCACAGCGATGAAAAAGAAACGAATCGACTCGGCAGGGAAAAATCGATCGCGTCTGGCGCTCGAGAGGCAGAAGACGCGAATAACTAACGTCAGTTCGCACTGATCGCTATGCGCTCCAACTATTTATAGATTTCGCACTAACAGCTATGCGTAATGCGCATAGCTTCCACACACGTGTACGTGCGTATACCTCGCTCGACGCGTCGCAATCAACCGGTTCCATGTCGTCTACCGGATTATGTACCCATATTTCTTCTACGCAAATAATTCAAATTCCTCCGGCTCGAATACAGTTAACCAGATACGAGATATGTCGCGTAAAGCTTTGCGCTTTTCTTTTTTTCTTTTCTAGCATCATCGAAGCATTCGGATCGGAAATTCACGGAATCTCGTAATACTCGAAGAGAACAGTTTCGCTTCGTTGGATCTTCGTATACCTGTTTCTCTTATCTCTCTCCGTATTCCTGTTGTCAACGCACTCCGCTTTGCGCGTGTGCGCACTGACTATTTGTACTTTAACGCTAAACCCATCACGCGCGATCAAACGACCGTTTTCGAAATTTCCTTTAGAATTTCTCGCATACAACGTTATCGTATCGCCATGCGACTTATTGACTTTCCCCGTAATATACGTACAACCGATTCTTCGATATTCACAACTTTCTTTGTTCTTTACTTTCCGAAAAAAATTGCCTGAAATCTCTTTCTATATTCAGATACATATTTTTGTTTGTTTTTGACGCGGTCGTTCGACCGCTCGTGTTAGGATTAGCTATACGCGAAACGTCGGTAGGTTTGGCGTTAACGCGAATTCTCTTTCGTACGCGGGATGAATAAAGTCACTGAAATAAACTTTCAAAGCGATGCGAAAGGATCTTGCGAAAGATCGGCCGTGGATGGGAGACAGGCAGCGAAAGGGTTGCGTTAGGGAGCACGGGACCGACGAGGAGGACGACAGCGGAGAGGGCCGAGCGAAGGAATAGAAAAAAGGGGAGGAAGAGGCAGCCAGACATCGAGGGCCCGAGCGAGATGGAAATTTATCGCGTGTATAAGGAAGAAAGTGGTTCGACCAGCGACTGCACGTGTCCCCCTCCTGCACAGGTTGCACCTGCGTTCCTGCCTACAGATGTATTCCCGTGTAAACGGTAACATTCACGGAACATGCAACGCATCTCGCACACGCGCTTCTCTGCCGTTCCCTTTCCCTTTCTTCTCTCGTTTCCTTTTGTCGTTCCTCGCCGGTCGTATTCGTGGACCGGACACTTTACGCGCGTCCAGACGATACCGAAACGACGTCGTACCGAAGGCAAAATGGTCCGCGTCGTGACCAGCTCGAACCCTTAAAAGATCCTGTAAACGCAGCTCCCGAGGAAGAGGCGTATCTTTTTATCGGCTTCTTCGAACATTGTCTCTCTGTCTCGCGTTCATTGATCGCCGCGAAAACGCTCTAGATGCAAATTGCAGCCGCAGCCGCAGCCGCAGCCGCTCGCATTTCCCTGCCAGCGTCATCACGCTGTCGCGCCATCGGCGAATATACACATTTTCGGTCGATATGTAAATATGGACGCCGTGTAGCTTCGAATTAAGCGACGTCGTCTAGGAGCGATCATGCTTATCAACAACGATTCTGGAAATGTAGGCGGCGTGGTCGCTTTTTTCTCAACGATCGAACGCGATTTCGCAAAACCCATTCTGTGACGCTACGATGATCGTTTCCGCGTGACGATATTTTGATCAACGGAACAGCGTGATATCCGATTGCCGAAAATTCCAACGTATTCAGCGAATAGCCATTAAACGCAAACTGGACGCAATTTCTCTGTGGGCGAAACGCGACGCGATTTCACCGAGGCCGGATTTATATCGCCTTAACGAATTTTCCGATCGACGAGACCAACGGAGGAAAGAGTTTGCAACGCTAATAAATCTCGGATAAAAGAAGAAAAGAAAAAAAAAGGTGGAAGGAATTTTCGCTAAAATCGCAACGAGTGGGTCGCGTCTGTTATTCGTGGGAACAATGGCGAAATTAAATAGCAAAGAAAACATAGGACTGTTTGTTCCGTTGGTTTTTAACGGTGCTGCGCGCAGGATTTTTCCTGAAAATTTTTCGTTCCAGGTGTTCTCGTTCGTGGTCGCTAGGTAATTAGCAAAGCGTGACGCATCCGCCGAGCGTTTCGCCGCGAGTTAACGGTGAATGGAAACTCGTGACTCGTGATTCTCGCGAACGCAAACAGGCAAGTATCGGTAGAAAAATAAACGAGATTCCGTCAAATATTTGCGGCGATGGATATCCGTGGTTGCGTCGCCACGCTTTCCATATCGAGGCCCTAACCAAATACCCCGAACCATTTACTTTCGACCTCTCGTTTGCTTTTTTCAAACCATTCTCTTCCCTCGCCCGTCTCTCGTGTCTCGTCCAACCAAACATCGAACGTCTTTTTCGCCGCAACTGCAACGCCACCGATGGACGTTCGTTCGCGTTCACCTTCCACTTGCAAATCGCCGCTGTCTCGTCGCTTCAACGCGTCCGCGATTGCATCTCGGCGCGAGAAACGCCGATGACCGATCGGAAGCGACGAGCCGCGGAACCGAGGAAACCGGCGACCGACCGTACGTACCGTTGACGGATTTGTTTCACGAAACGTCGAGTTTCGCGGTGCACGAAATCGTTCCGCAGGTTCGATCTCGCGACTTTCCTCCACGCAAAGAACGGCAAACGACGAGAAATCGGCAGCGTGGAAGCGAGTCGCGGGAAAGGCACGACCTCGGCCAACGACGAAACGCTTCTCTTTCGCGTTTTTACCTTCCCGCTCTCCTACCTTCTCGCAGCTTCGTTCGGCGCGGCTAGCCTCTCGTCCACCGTGCGCGTTTATCTTCGGCCGCGTATTCGTACCTCCGCGTAGAGTATTATTATACGCCATGGCAGACTTTCTCACGGTTTCTCCGTTGTCGTTGAATTTTCGGTCCAAACGAGAACGCGTTCTTCTCCAACTGCGAGCGGACTCGCTTCTGTTTATCCGTTGCGCCACTTTCGAACTCGCTCGTCCGAGTTTCCCCGATCGGACTCGGGCAACATCGAACCGTGCATGTTCGAACGCTAATTTCTAACCATCGCGTGGTAAATTGAAGCAAGGAAAGGAAGCGAGAAATTAGCCTTCCGCTCGCAAGGATAAACGTCACGAGGATAAACGCAAAATGCAAGAAAGAAAAAAGGAGGAAAAAAAACATTGGCAAGAAAGATCTGCGCGGATGCAGCAACGATGCGACGCGCGGTTGGAAAAACCGACGATTATACCGCCGCTTGGAAATGATGTTATTGGATAGAAATTTGTGCAACGTAACGAGTCGGAGCGCGGGTCACGCAACCGGTAAATATAGTAGGTAGGTATCTCGGCATCTAAGCGAGAGGAGAGACAGTTGGACGCGAAGATAAAAATACAAACGGCCTCGGGTTACGAAACGGGAATGTCCGGCCGCGTTATCGATGCTCGCTCGTCGTTGCCAGCCGCGCGATTTATCGAAAATTTGAAAGGTCGCTTGGAAAAAAAAAAAACGCGCGTAACGCGTTCCCCAAACTGCCGTCTCGTATTTGCACAACAAACAAAACCACGCGCAGCTTCCGGTATAAACTTTGCCGGCCTGGTATTTCTACGTACACGCAAAGGCGTAATAACGACACATAGTAGAACAGAGACACCTTCGTGTGCCGTTAATCGAGAAGCGTGTTAAAGCGAGCCGCTTCGTTTAATCGGCTTCGCGCGGGTAACGCGACTCTCGAACGATGGTCGAACGAGCAAGCTGGCCGAGAATGAAATTCGAGGCTACAGGGGGAGCGGGTGGGCTCTTGTCTACGCTTTCCGAGAAGCCGCGCGCTAACTTTTGACGTGCTTTTCGCCGTAACGGAGACGCAACGCGGCCGTAAATTGCGACGGATGTGCGCCAAGGTGAAGAGAGGTAATTCCACGAAATCTTGCGTTAGTCGATGCCGACTATGCGAATCGCGTAACCGCGCGTACCTACCCACTAAAATTGGCGCAACGTGACGTTACGATTCCACGACTCGCGCCGGCCGTGCCTCTATGCTTTTCGCAACGATACGAATTTTTCACGAGACCGCAACGAGCGTTTCGCAAGGCAGCGGCCGCGCTGCTTTCCGACTGAAAAAGTACCGCGATAGGATCTGGCGATGTTTCGCAACGATTTCCCATTGTTCCAGCGGCCGCACGGTTTCGCGCGATCGAATTCGACGGAAAACGTTCTCGTGACCTCGAGCGAGCGAGCGAACGAACGAGCGAGCGAAAAGGAAGCAGGTTTTCGAATAGAGGAAAACTTTTTCTCCCGGCAATGTTGCTGAAGATAGAGACGGCGTGTACCTTCCACTGCGAAATGCAACCCGTTGCATTTGCATCGATAACGCCTGGAGACCGCGACCACCACTCGAAAGATCCGCTTTCTCGGCATCCACGACCGTACACCGCCGCTGCATCTTTTGCCTTTCCTTAAATTCAATCGCATTGCCACGGCGTTCACGTGCCACGATGCACTCGGATCGTATTACACGAAACCGAGACAGAAAAAGAGAAGAAAAGAGAAGAGAAGAAAAGAAGAGAAGAGAAGAGAAGGGAGCAGAAGAAAAGAGAAAATTCGCCCCCGTCTCGATTCGTCTGCTCTCGTCGCCTCCCGTTTCCGCCCCTCCGTTCTACGCTCTACGCTCGACTCGCGCTTTTCAAACTTTGAGAAAAACCGCCACGGCAAACGAAGCGGATAGACGAAGCTACCTACGGTTCCTAGATCGAAAAACTTTTCCCGCGCTCCGCTACCGTGAAATTTAGGCTTCGCTTCTAGCGTCGTGGAAAATCCGAGGAAATGATCGACGCGCCGTTTCCACGTCCACGAACGAGCAATTTCTTCCGCGAATTTGTCAAACGCCGTCTCTTTCTCCGCTTCTTTGCAACGAACGGTACAGGTGTAGGTAGGTAGGTAGTTTTCGGCGGTCGCGACGAACGCGACGGAACGGAAGAGAGGACGTCGGAGTCGTTGGTCGATCCCGTGATCGTCGACTAGAGTGCGGGTCGAGCAAAAAATCATGCAGCTATTCGTGTTTGTATTCGATGTTCCTGGAGAACCGTAATCAGCAGAGACTGGCCGACCAGTCGTCAATTTGGCGCTACGCTTCGACCAGTCCCATACTAGGAATTACATACTCGCTCTTCGAAAATCGTCTTAACGAATTCTGTGAAGGAGCAGAGCGGAGAGAAGCCAGCAAGAATGGCGCGTCCCTCACCCGATGTGAAATTACAGTTCTGTTTCTCTGGCTTGTCATTATCCGAGTCCCGAGGCCGTCCGAGCCAACGCACACGCGTATACGTACCCTCCGACTTTCCCCAGGACGCGACGTCCGTGCAATTGCCATTTCTTTTCTACGGCTGCCTCTCGCCGCCCTTCCATTTCGCGTTTCAACCTCTTAACCATCGCCTTGCCACCCTCTCTTACGAATCTCGGAAAAATTTCAGCTACGATCTGCAGATAACGATGGAAAGAAAAGAATCTCCACGCCAACGCATGAAACGTTGCTATACGAGAAATACCTATAGCAGCGGAAAGCAGACCGAAACATAAATGCACGCAAACTATCGCGTGACGATGGAAAACGCACGAAAAGGAGACGTTCTCTGACAATTGGGAAACGACTTTCCGCAAAACGATTACCGACTTCCGTTACATCGGAAGCGTATCCCCGGTGCCACTCGCGACCGGTCCTCGTTCGCGTTCCGCACGCTATCGTCATTATCCCGATACATGGTAACTGTATGCGTGCCGCTCGAACGGAACGAAAAGACCAGCGGTAAAAAAAGAAAAGAAAAAAAAACACGCGCTCACGACCATAAAACGGATGACTTTTCGTTACGTTGCTCGTCTCCGCTCGAAAACAGGTACACGTTACCGCTGTCGTTACGCGACGCCACCGACCGGCAATTACCGTTGCTGAAATTTCGTCGCGCCGCGTCGAGACCGTGCATGGGAAAAATCGAATTTGCCTGGGCCAGCGCGCAACGGTCGTTTATAACGTCCGTTAAGCCGATCTTTTCGCGCACTGCTCTGGCTCGCCGAATATTTCAAGCATAAATTCATATATAAACCAACTCTGACGACGATAGTCCTTCGCGCGACTCGCCGGTAACTCGATACGGATACGTATACGAGTCATAAAATTGGTTTGCCGAAAAACGTGGCGCGTCAAGGTGGCGACACGCGTGTCGTGTCGGTCAGTGGTTGGAAGGACGCGCCGCGTTGCACGCGGTTTTTAGTTTTTCGTCGACGATCGCCACCGGTTCGGAAAGCGAGACGCGCGTATCGCAGCGCTTTCCTTCCAAATTGCTCGTCAGATCGAGATAAAATATGAAATATAACGCGGCCACGTTTCAGCAGCTCGCCTTCGCGGTTACACGTAGCCGGATGTTGCCGCTAGTTACAACGCCGCTTTCTACCGGTGAAACGCGCATCGAGGACATTCAACCGAGAACATTTGCGCATCAACGATTTCGCTTGAATTTCATCCTTTGTTCTTTACGTTCGTCCGTGGAGAGTGTGCAACGCCGCGGAGCCCCCTACACTCTATATAATATAACATTGATAACGGCGCTGCGTCCTCGCCAGTCTAAATTGTTTGCAGTGCAACATTTTATACTAATGTACCAGCGGTTTCTCGCCAACGATGAAAATAATTTCGCGCAAGCGTATATGTAAATAGCCGAGGGGCAGAAAGATGAAACGCCATATCGATAGATGCGTTTCGCTGTTGGAGCAACGCGAATCGTCGCTGTGAAATTCTACAAATACATAAATCGTCGCCGCTTCGTTCGAATGCTCTGCAATTCTGTAACGGGGGGCAAGCGGAAATTTAAGATGTAAAAGAAGAACGACGAAGCGCGGCTCTATCGCCATCGAACCAAAAGCAGAGGTGTTTAATTTATGCCCTCCGCGTATCCTTTGTTCCGCGGATGAATTCGACCGCTAATAAAAAACATCGGTCGGACATTTTACGCATCGACGATTTCGCCCCTTGTTCCACTCGAACCCTCGCGTTCCTCGTTCTCGGAATCGTCATCGGCGCGATACGCGCCGGAAGAAGAAAGGGAGAAAATCGCTTACGGGGAAAAGCAAAAAGCGGAAAAAACGTCGGAGCCCAGGAAAAGGAGTGAATTCTTGGCTATCCTTCTCTCTCTTCTCTCTTTCTTTCTTTCTCGCCGATTATGGCTACGAGCAGTAGTTTTTTTCTTCTTTTCTTGTTTCTTTTTTTTAAGAACGATCTTCTCGTCCTTGTATTCTGCAAACGCGTCCGAAGAGAAATCCTCGTTTGATAGTAAGAAAGAGTCGAGGGGAAAAACGTAGCGACGATGCAGTGGTTTCTAATATTTTCGCCGAAAATGTGATAAAAATGGAAGCACCGGTGGTGTGGCGCGCCATTTTCCATTCGTACCGCCGATGTTTTTTGTCCATCGCCAAACGTCTGCTTGCGTACTCGCAGAGTCCAAGATGGCGGAAAGCCTGGTAGGCAAAGCAGCAGGTACATTACGGAAACGTTCGACAGATACACATCGGACACGTCGATCTAACAATCGGCATTTCGGAGAACGCGAAACGACTGGCAATCAGATTTTCCGACGTTTAACTACCGCAGACACGAATCGTGCCATGTAAATGAAATGTAAAAAAATCCAAGGGCTACGCGCGTGACAATTATCCGTAAAAACGATATCGGCTGAGGATACGGAGAAAATATTGTACACGTATAGGAGACAAAAGACGGGACGACGTTGCAATCGATTAGACAGAAACGATAGAAGGATTGGAGAAAGAGAGAGAAAGTTGGGCGACCTGCGAACGAACATCCGCATAATTTCGTGCGTGTTCATGGTCGGGAAGCGGCATGCTTTAGATGGACACGCTCGATAGAGACGTAACAGGTGTGGACAGAGAGAGGCAGCGGGAGCATGGCCACACGTCCGTTAACCCTCGGACTTTTCGAGAACCAGACGCGACAACCTCTCCTTCTCGAGAGCAGCAGAAGAGACCGGTGAATGCGTGCAACAACTATACCGTTTGACACCTGGAGGAGTATACGGAGAACGCGCACAATAGCCGGGCTAAAATCCCACTTTGTCCCGGGAATAATAAAGTTCCCGGTGCGGAAGGGATTCGGCAAATCGGCCGGTCGACCCCTCCAAGGTCCCTTCTTGGAACCGTGTCTTTGTTAGCTCGCCTTGCGGTTACGAAGGGGACAGCCGAACGCGTCTCAAACTCCGACCCCCTACAGCGATTTTCATCTCGTACTTCGTACCGTGTTTCTAGATTTATCGTGGAATAAACAAGCGCTTCGCAGAAACGTTATTACCGGGTGACGTGACGTGACTCGCTTGCCTCGTCGCCACGCCGTACCGCGCCCCACCACGCCAAACCGCGCCGCGCCGCGCCGCGCCGCTCCCCACCACGCCGCGTCCCGAGCAATTCCAATAACCGATCGCTTCTTCGCTCTCCTTTTTACGATTATCTCCAACGCGAATATCCTTCCCTATGGAAACCTGTTACGCTTTTAACAAACCATACGCCGTTTCAGAGGAACGCGTCCCTCCAACTTTCCAATGTTTATTCGGAAACCATTTACGAAGTGCCCTTCGTGTTTCTCTGTTCAGCCGATGTGTACTTTGTCGAAGACGATGTTTGTTTTAGATCGAACGTATTCTATGGCAGACTAATAACCGGTTTAACGTAATCCACTGATGATGGTTCGAAAAAGAGGATATGTGCGTATTGTATTTCGCAAACGTAGTAAATCGGCGAGAGCGGACGGTGCACACACTTCCAGGTATTCGTCGAGTTTGATGGAAAAAAGTGGCAAGAAATTGCATCAGCCTACGCGAATGTCGAGAATGTCATTCGAATCCTGAGAGCATGACTCAGAACAGCCAGAACATCCAAGTAAAATCATGGGATATTCCGTTACGCTTCCTCCGTCGGCGAGACTACGATCTACGCGTTTCTCGTATCTCATAGACGCGGAGCGACGTTAAGCTTGAAAATGAAAATAGGCCTAGTGTAACCTATACGTTAATTACTACTCAAATCAGCTTCACCAGACGCATCGTTTAACCTTCGCTCGAGATTTAACGCGCGACTCGTGTTTTCCTCGGTTACACTCCCCCTGACAAATCTACATCCGCGGGGTTGGGTTCGTTCTTTTCATAATTTGCAAATTCTATTAACATTATCTTAACGCCATTTTCTTAACCTTAAAATTAGATAATTATAATAATTAGATAATGAAGTGACGCTCACCATTCGATACTCCTGTATCCTCGTAGACAACAGTGAAGCGCTTTGAACGCTCCGATGTTTGCGTACTCTGTTGTCACGACCTCCTTCGTAAACCTAAGGCCACCGGGTGGTAAATTGTCGAATTTGTGCTTGGAACAGTAGTCTTTAAGCTCGTTGCCCTGACAGATCGCAGTGAGTAGCGACAAGACAAGCAGTCCACGCTCGACCGGTGTCGTCATCTTGAGATCTCGACGAAAAACCAATTTACCAAGAAGCCGGGGAAACGTTTCAAATTACGTGATTTTCGAATCCGAGAACCGCCATGACCGAGTTTCCAGGATGAAAATTACGTTCCAACGGTCCACAGCAGACTTTTCCCCGAAAGAAAACCGATCTCTCTCACTTCAGCACCGTTAACGTCCAAAGATAAATACAACGACTCCCGCCACTAAGCACGCGCCGGCAATCTTAACCGATTCGTTTGATATTTGTCGTCAAACATAAACTTTTGTCTACTCGAGAAGACTGCGTGTTTACTCGGCAATTTCAAGTGGCTTTCGCCGCGCGCTCTTTTTCTTCTTAACCGATAAACCGTTCAACCACTCAGTCACTTTCCGCGAAATCCATTCTTTTTTTACACCAGCTCTATTTTCGATAAAATCCCACGTCGATTGTACGACTAACACCTTTCAACCCCGCACGATTACCGATAATTTCAACAAACGCGTATATAGTCGTTAGCGCGCGAATGTTTTTCGCAAAGCATTACGGGATACAACACCGTTTCGTCAAACGTCTCGATGCTACGTCACCGACACCTATCACGAGACTGCACTCGGAAATCGTAACAAACCGTAAATCGTATCGCGTGCCGTATCCTAGAAAAGGAAAACCGTTGAATATCGAAACCTAGAAGAACGATCGTAACACAAGTTACGTTCACCAACCGATATACAACATACGAGCGAAACACACGCTCTGAAGGCCGACGGCTTACTGTCAGCCCAGTGCTTTGAAAACTCCCCGTAGGCCACGGGCCGCGGGTTTAAAACGAGCCGCCTGTTGCCTCGTGCGCGTTCGGTTGCTTTCGGCTTTCTCCGGTCATCCTCGACGGGACCCCGACTATCCGACTGTGCCACGGTCGCGTGTAACTGCCGGTTGTGTTTCTTCCAAAAAGGTGCAGCCAATTAATTTCCTCTTCTTCTTGCGTTTCAGTAATTTTCAAGAATATGTACATGCCACGCAAATGTTACGACACGCTTAAACTCGAATTTACACAAGCTTCATCCATTCGTCGATTCTCCGTTTAATCGAGATACGTCCGTGGGAACTAGAGGACGCTGTTCTCTGAAGCAATCGATAAATCGATACATCTCTTACAAAACTCTCGTTTCAGGATCGATTCGACATAATGTTCATTAGATTCATTCTCGCGTTGCTAAACCATTTAGCCGAAGCAGATAAGCCGGCGATTACGTTGAAAGGAAAATGACGAATCCGTAAATTATCGAACGCGTTCCCAAGGTAAGTGGATAAAGCGTTGTACTTTCCATGCCATTATATTTTTCTTGTTATTCATAACGACAAAATTTCGGATACGTTAAAGCGAAACACTCGCGTTATTTGTTTTGCTTTTACTCGACGTCCAAAAGTAAACAGATCGAATGTCTGTATCTTTTTTGCAATGCAATAAGATAATTGGTAAACTATCGTTCAAAGGGCGCTCCGATAGATGTTTGATTACGAAAGAAGTTAGATTAGAGTGTAGATTTCCACGAATATGATAAACTTGAAATATATGTATTTAACAACGTCGCGGACAGATAATTTTTGCGGATAAGATTCTGTTCGAAGCAACTGGCACGTGCGATATTGTTCGACGATTTCCTGCATACTGATGAGCGCTTGCGTGCATCCCGAACTAACTTTTCTAAGTTACTTTCAAATCTTTTACATCGGTATGATTTTTCAGATTATAAAAGTGCGGTTCGATCTTAAAATTGCGATCGTTATTTATTTATCTATTTATAAGATAAATACTCTGGCAGAAAAAGGTGTAATGTAGCAGAAAATATACATAGCTCTGTGTGTGTGTGTGTGTGTGTGTACAGAAAAGGGAAGGAAAGGAAGAGAGAGCTAGACATAGAATATTGTTACGATTCTCAACTAGATGGCGACCAGTCAGATAGCAACTGATCGGTTGATAATATCGCTAACCATGAACGCTCAAGGTAGAGATAGAGTAAAGATGAAGAGAGATGTAATATTTAGTTGATTTGTTTGCACTATTTAATGTAATCGCAAAGAATATAACTGTGTGATGAACTGTGAACACTGTGATAAGACTATGTGTAGCCTGAGCGTGAACTCAGTGTAAACTGTTTGACGTCTAAACGAGAACTGTCCCCGTCAAATATTACTTGAAGACTGATTAACTAATAAAATATTGAAAACCTCTCTCCTCTTGGCGCCTGGGCCCTATCCTTGGTTTCGTCCAAGGTGTCCTTCTTCCTATGATGTCCGTGAGATGCAACTGTCTATCCTCTAGTATTGCTGCTTAATATCAGATGCTCTCCTTAGAGCAGACCCTTCGTGCGCCCCTTAGGGTATCTGAGGTCCGCGTAGTAAAATTTTTACAGCGGACCCGTGGAGTACTTAGAGTTCTGAGGACCGCAATGTGAAGTCGGAGACTTGTGAAGTAGGAAATTTTTTAATATTAAAATAATGACCACTCGAAATCCCGAACAAATATTATAGGGTGATTTTATCCCTATTTGATAGATATGTTTATTTCGCTTAAAGACAGAGAACCATAGCTATTTAATTAGAACTTAGTGTAGTAACGTGATACAATCAAAAGCAATTAAAGCGATGGTTCACAACTCGACTCACAATTTACAACTTACAACGTACAACTTACAACTTCACGACAACTCATAGCGACTCGACGACACCTAGGTGGCAATTCCTCCCCAACTCATGAGTAATCACTACTTCACAACCCCCGAGTAATAACTACTCCACAACTCACTAACGGCTACCTTTTATAACACTCTTCACCTAAGATGGTCAAGTACAGCTTTTTTAATTACCCCGAAAATACAGTGTGTACTAACCCTAAGGAACATCTTAAGAATACCAAGGTTTCACCAAGTATGTATGTCTTAATGGACAGAGTTGGTGTAGATGTCTATGTCTATCTCAATCCGTGCAAAATTGTTTAAAAATGTTAAAATAACAATAAGTAATGTGATGCTGGTTTTGCGTGTAAAAAATGTGACTTCTTAAACGTCTTGAAGGTAAATACATTCAAGGAAAATAATTGGATTATCGCGGGACAAGATATAAAACCTTGGGCTATTTTACTTACAAACAAGGTATCGGCCGTTATTCTTTCATTGCTCAATGTCTGCAAATTTTAATTATTAAGAACTTCGTCGTACGTGTGAGAATCGAATAGCATAGAGTGGCCACTACGTTTGACAGCAAGTTACGCAGTTTCGAACGTTTCTATTTGTTATCGCGCCGCTTACCGTTGACGATTTGGTAGCGACGGGTACATCGTTCTTCGTACGTTCACTCGTGCACACGCGGCTGACGCTGACTTGCATTCTGGGAATTCGAGTATGCGGTCAGTCGTTTCGTGTCGTGTGGCAACGATTATGCCGGATGATCGTAGCCAGACCCGCAGCATTTACTTGTGTACAACCACGACACATGGGAGAAACTTTTCTGCCGACGATGAACGTAGTCTTTCTAGTAGAACCAGTTTTTTAGTTATGCCTTTAAAAACAAATCCTTTATTCTACGGTACATCGTTATCGATTAAAACGATCGACTAACGCGACTACATCTCGATTCGAAAACCTAACGGAAGACATTGTCGGACTTTGTCCGACCGATTTCTTCCATTCTTAATTCTTGATCGCTTATTTCGAGCAAAACTGTGTCGAATCGACCGTATCCGCCCGGCCTTGACATCAGCTCGTTGAAACAGTTACATTAAGATATAGTATTTAATACAGTGTATCGCACGTGATCGGCTTTATTTTGAAATGAATCATGGAACGATACATTTATCAATAAAGATATCGAGCGCGATCGTAGAACTACTATGATATCGATATGATCGCGTCCAGAAGCTAGAAATTTGAAAGGATTTCGATTGTAAATTTAGGTAAGACTCCTTTACTTATACGACTATCGAACGCTTTTCGTAATCGTTTTGTAGAATTTGTCAAGAATCAACCCTTCTTGTACGGTCTTCAAAGAACAGTCGTGTTATCAATTAGAGTTCCGAGATCACGGTGTGCGTAACGAAATTAATCTCCCTTTAATTAATGGCGTTAAGGCGCATACAACCGTTGAGGCGGTACGAGTTTCCTGATTAAGACGACGATACGCATTCTCCGAAGAGACGTCGAAAGAGCCGAGAAAGGCTATATGACCGGTGCACTTTATTGAAATCTTGTACAATTAAAACGGTATAACATGCGCTGCGTATAACCGACGTTAACTCGCGTACGGTCATAATACCCAATCACGATGTTACTGATTCTATTTTACATCCTTTAGGTTGCAGAGTCAAAATCGTCCAAGAGAGAAGAACATTAGTTTCTCTTATATTCCGCCCATCTATCGGCGAGCATGCTATCCCACCTATTCATATGAGCGCAAGTACTTAGACTTAGTCGTGTATCGTTCTTGTATCTAAATAACGACAAACTACCTAGCGGTGGTCGGACACGCGTTCTAACAACCGGTAAAGCATTTTCACGCAAGGTAGAGAGGCAACCGCGAACCTTTGTCCTCGTATATATCTCTCTGTCGCGGCTATATCGACGTTTCAACGGAAATGAGAAACGCCTCACGGTATGTTGCCCGTTTTCCTCGCTTTACCGAGAATTCGTAATTACACGGCACACACGCCACTTACAAGCGTTCCTGGCCTGCACATACCGGGTGTCAAGCGACCGAACGTTGTGAAAAAAGAAGTCGCCGCGCCGTTACGAGATTAGTCCTTAGACGGTACGGGTCGTTTTTACTTTCGTGAGATTCACAGGTGTCCCTCGGAGGAAGCCGTTTCGCTTATTCGACTACTGTAATTGTCAGCTGTCTGTTCCGCCGCTTATTTCACGTTCCAATTCAACTGGTTTTCTTCGAACCGCCCCGTTTTTCCTCGCCATTTTTCAGCGCTACATCGTGTATCACGGGAATTAAGTTTCAAACCTATTTCTGACGGAATTCAGGTTCGCCTATTTTCTTCGATCGTTTACGGCCACAAAGCTTTTCGCTCGCCGGAATGACCCGGCAAGCGTCCTTGTTTTGTCAGCACGACACGATTCTATTAAAACGGGTTGCAACAATCGAAAGAGCCCACGGATGTAGGCAGTACTTGATAGAACGTTAATTTCGCGCTGCGTACGACGCCAACTTCAATTTCAGATTGCGCGTCGAGGCATGACGTTCCTCGACGATTTGTACGGCTCCGCCGATTTAGTTATCGATTAATTTTCTTCTCTTCCTCCGGCGCGAGATGTTTCCTCTCGCATTTTTAAGAAAATGGAGACTACAGATTAGTAAACGGTCCATTGCCGTGCCGATCGTGCGTGTAACCGTTCGCAAACGAGTTACCCTGTTATTTAGTCGTATAATGTGCTGATAACGTTATAGTTAATCTCAATTACATCATCGTTCTTTTTGGAAAAGGTATACCGCGACAGATAAGAGACAAAGTTCTCGTTTCGCCAGTCAACGTGAATCGTGTTGCTTAGTTAGAGCTTTCTTCGGCGAAAATATCGACCACTGCGATTCGGAATAATATTCTCTTTCGCGATTCGATAACCAACAAATTAGTTTCATTGAACAGACACTTGTTGCTCTTGTCACAACTCGTCGAACACACAACCATAAAGAGAAAAAAAATGTCGTGTAACTTCTTGTAAGAGTCACGACATTTTAAAAACTTTTACTTTAGTTCGCCTCGAAATTTCCACTTTAGCAGTTCGTAACTAATCGGCATCAAAGGAAATCGTACGGTACACGTTGAAGTTCAGTTGGCCCAAGTTACTCTCGGAATACCGTGCTTTTGCACTTGATATCAAAGAGACCGCGCAAGTCAATAGTTCATTTTTCTATAAGTGATATAATTAAGTTCCCTTCAAGCCAAGAGTTCCTACTCCCTGCATTTGGAGGTTAGGCGGACAAGGAAATCTGAGAATTGATCGGTTATCAACAAATTTTCGGATCGCCGCTTTCTTGCTAGAAAGTTGCGACGTTTCTGAATCTATCGTGGCGATATAATGATTGGTGGAAAAAAGGGGGTCACAGCGAAAGGCTCGAAAGTTTTCCGAGTTTAACTTGCGCCACCGCTTGTATTCGACACCCTCCTTTTTATTGTTGCAGTAAATTGCTTCGACATGGGACAAGGAAATAAATAAAGGTTTATGTTTACTCCAATTTATTTGCTAGATGCACGAAAAAGTATTTAGAATTATCGATTAACCGCTAATTATGTCCAACAAATCCTTCAGCGTATATTTTTTTAGAATGTTGTTCATCAAATTCGTAGCAACTTTACTGACGTATTGCGATATTTGATTTTGATACTTCTCGAGCAAATCGGGTACCATGTCGGTGATGGATTTGCTTATAACCTTGGACAAATCTTCGTTGTCGTATAATCCGCTGATTACACACTGTAAATATTTTAAAGTTAGTTATTCGGACTTTCAGGATCACCGAAGCACGGTTATAGGATCACATATAAACTGTGGATTTTTATGCATTTATGCGATACTTAACAATACAAACATGTACGAAAGATGTAAAATATCGAACGTACTTGTTATAGTTTATGTAGATAAGACAAATCTCTATTCAAGTTCAGTTTTTATAGTTGCGCCCAAAAGAATATCAATTTGCATAAAAATCCCTATAAAATCACTATAATCATGTACAGCACTTACGTCGAATTCCTTTACATGTGCATGGATTACCAAGTTCGAAACTTGCATTCTCTCGTTCTTTATCCCTAGTTGTAGGTCTGCGGTCACATTAAGTTGCTTAATGACGAGGCTGAAATTCGAAAAAATACAGTTGCCTCTTGATTCGGTGAAATATATTCTAGAAATTCGGAAAATCCCAATTGCGATTCGAAAAGATCGATCGGACATGGCTGGTACAATTTGCAAACTGCAGAAATTTCCGACAGGGAGCGTTGATATTCCCTTTCGGCAACACTGGTTTACTAACGTTAGGAAACTGCAAAACCGACTGCGAGCGTGTTCTCGACGGAACATAAACGTTTTTTCGAACTCCGGTGCGCTGCCAAGCTTTACCCTTTTATTCAAAGATGCGGTTACTTGCGTAGTAAAATGGTATTCGTTTTCTAAAAACATCTAAACGTTTTACAGAGATCGGAGATGAAGCGCGAATCGAGTCTTCTAAATCTACGCGTTTCTGTATGCTCGCTAAGCTATTATATTCATTATCACATACTTAAAAGGAAAAAATGGGGAGAAACTTACCGCAAGTTTCCACGTCCGTAGAAGGAAATTTCATCGAGGAGCGTTCCACTTATATTGTACCCAGTCATAATGTTAATTTGCCTGAACAGAAGAGCTATCTTGGCTTTAAGACCAACTATCGCGAAATCACCCTGATTTACTTGATAGTCGGATAAACCAGCTATGCGTAAGTTCTTGAGGTCTCCTTTTGCTCTGTTCGAAGAAGAGGAAGATCGATGTCGGTTAATGTCGTTTGATTCTCTTTTCGTAATTAATACACGAAACATATGCTTACGAGAACAATCCGTTTTCCTTCAAATCCAGATGCTCCTGCTTGCTCGTGAATGGATCGAGAACGGGAACACCAAGTTTCTCATCTCCTTTCTTCATCATCTCCTTAAATTTCTCGAGAAATCCTTCAAGTTGCCCTGATTTGTACGCATCGTACTTTTCGATTTCTTAACGAGGAGAAACGATTTGTCTTTTTTAGTTTGGAATTCGCTTTCGATTAAATCGAAGTCGCAAAGTAAAAATATTCCACTTACGTCGCGCATCGGCTACAGCGTGATACGTGACCAACACGATGGCTAATATCGACAGGAGAAAACGCATCTTACTAAAAACGAAAGAAAATACGCAGTTGAGAAGTAGGCAATTAAAATTGAAATATTCCCGCTTAACGCGGACTTTAAACGTTTTTTCTATGCAAATGTAGAACCCCACTCTCCGAGCAGCACCGATGGTCTTCGGATAATCGAGATACTCACTTGGCTTTGATAAATTACACGTCCACCTTCCGACTCTTCGGCATATCGTGGCTCGTTAATACGTCGTTCCTTATATACAAGTCAGTATCGTACACTCGAGTCTCGAGATCTCTTATCTGATGCGCGATATCGGAACCGATCGATTCGATTGATAAACGAGTAAATAAGAAATTAAGAAACAACAACGTCAATTCCCTTCCTTCTTCTTCGTTTAGGAGTCCTTCGCTCTTCATTTAAGGAGTATCTACTCTGCCTGCGCGATTCGAGAGATCCATCGGACGAGCTCGTACAATTTCGTAGACGCGTCGATTGTACAACGATAAATGTCAATTTCATTGTAGCAGCGGCGAACTGGTGCGCTTATAACGTACCGTGCAATTGCAGCGCTACAAATTACCATTTAATTACGTCACATCGGTCGTCTCGCGTCGCTGATCGAACCGAAACAAGAGAGAATCGTGGAAAATATTTGGATCGTCGCATCGGTGCGTCGCGTTCCGAGGCGGAGCGCCCGCAGTTTCAGAATTCGCACGACGAAAAATTCAGTCACGCTGATCGGCTGTGCATGGAGCGATACGTGGCCAACGGTAATTATCTAAACACGAGGAAAGCGCGAATTTCCATAAGTCCGAAAAGGCTATTTTAGGTGGCCATGAAATTCGCGCGGTATCGATCGTCATGGCGTAAATACTTGGTTATTGGAAGCCTGAAATCGGAGCAATGAGAACGAAGGTTAGACGCAAGGCCGAAGGTAAGCCGGCAAATAAACTCTCGATACGTAGTAAATCGTGAACGGCTAAGCCGCCAGGGAACGAAGAAAAATGCCGCAAGATTTCCTTCTGACAAAGTCGTGCGCGAGTAAAACTGAAACTTCGAGAGCGGAAAGAATTTGATTAGGAGTAGTCGATTGGCCGCCGGTGCCAGATGCCGAGAAAGTGAGAAACGCTGCTACAAAGCGCCTCAACTTTTTCTTCGTTTAACATTGACCGCGCGCGATCGTGTTTTTCTTCTTTTTTAAATAAATGTATACATTCATTGTCATCGTGATACCTGTCGCCGTAACCAATCACATATCTAAAATGCTTCTGCCATGGTTGCACGGCTAAGAAACCTTGGTCTCCGAATATCGAAGACGAATATTCTTCTGGTTGGTAAATATTCGAACGTTAGACGGATACGCATCTGCCTCGTTGAGAGTTGGAAACACGCAGGAGCAAAGAGTAGTGGAGAAAAAGAGAATCCGAGAGGAATGGAGGGGAAACGCGCGTGTGCGAGTGGCGGTGGTAGAGCTTGTGTCGGACTATTTGGCGTGGATATCAAGAAAGTAATGAAAACAGGATAAAGGGGAAAGCGAAGAGGCAAGGAAGCAAGAAGAAGAAGAGGAAGAAGAAGAAGAGGCAGAAGAAGGAAGAAGAAGAAGAAGGAGGAGGAGGAGGAGGAGGAGGAGGAGGAGGAGGAGGAGGAGGAGGAGGAGAAGAGGAAGAGGATCGAACGTCGTCGACGACGACGATGATGCGAGGAAAACGAAAAGAAAGAGGCAGCGAATAAACGGTGGAAAAGGGGTGTTAGAGGGAAGCGGCTGGGGGTTGAACACGAGAGAGGGAACCGAGTGGTGTACCGCCAGCCGAATGGGGTGAGAGTGGGGTGAAGCCGAGAGGGGATGCCAGACCAGTTCACCCTTACTTGCCACGGCTCGAGTCGTCAGTGCGGCCTGAACGGTTAACCGGCCTACCTGTTCGCGTGGTTCTTGCGATTCCTTTCGTTCTCGCAATTTACGTCGTCGAAATCGTCGTCATCGTCGCCGTCGTCGTCGTCGCCGCCGTCGTCGCCGTCGTCGTCGTCGTCGTCGCCGTCGCCGCCGTCGTCGTCGTCGTCGCTGTCGTTGTTGTCGTCGTCGCCGTCGTCGTCGCCGTCGTTTCTCAGCTCTTCGCCATCGACCACGAACCATCGAGTTTTAGCGACTGATCGCTCGCGGAATACACGTGAGTTGTAATAAGAGAGGTAGAGTTTGTTGGTTCGCCGTTGATTCGTGTCGTCGGTGTTCGCAACTTGCCCTTCCGATTCGAGCTGGCAAATTCGCCGTCGATGAAGAGTCACGTAAGATAACGAGAATAATCGAGGAAAGGGAAGAAAAAAGGTAAAAGGGCGAGCAAGGTCGAGAGAATTTGAGCGAGAAAAAGAGGCGGCCAATAAACGGACGGCTCGGCCGAAACAGCAGCAGCAGCAGCAGCAGCAGCAGCGGCACGCACGTTTCGGCTAAAACCTCGTATTCCGCTTGTCGCCGCTGTTCTCGTCGTGGTGCTTGTTGCCGAGCTGGACGCAGGGGCAGAAGAAGCAGGGACGGTGCTTGCTCTCTTAGAAATTCGTAAGTTTACGTTTGCAGCTGTTCCGCGATCCGTCGTCGCGCCATTTACCGCACTCGATTCGTCAGATTTGAACATGGTCGGGACCGAAGGTCAATGATTTTTTGTAGCGTGGCACCATACCGGAAGTCGGACAGTATCGGAGAAAAATTGCGAGAAAATCGTATCGCTCCTGCCGGCAGGATTTTTCTACCGACCATCTCCTCGCAGAAACGCTCGCCGAATAACCGCGATAAGCAACCGATGAAACGATAACTCGTGTACGGCCGCTTGTACTCGAAAAAGATCGATTTTCAGCGGCTGGACGACGCGAGCAATCGTTGATTTCTCCTTTCGCGTCCCCTCGTCGCAAAGAGCCATGGTCCCTCGTCCCATAGATTCCTTGGAATCCTCGCAGTCTCACCTACGTTTCACGAGGCTTAACGAAGCGAACGCTTTTTCACGTAGCGTTTCGCTTCAAGAACTGATAAGAGACGATTTCTCGCGATAGTGGATGGCGTCTTATGGTCGTGCACCTTGCCCGAGTAAAGGCCGATCGATAAGAAAGATCGTCGAATTATTGTTTTCAAATACGAACGCGTTTAAAAGGGTTTAAAGACTCCGACAGAGTTATCCTCCGTAGCTTGTTCGTGTCGTTCCACGGCCGGTGATTTTCACCTAAATGTGGCAAATCGATGTTTCGATCAAAGGCAACAACGAAGTCGTGCGAACAGCAAACATCGATCATCGTACAGCCTTGATCGACGACTGGCGTAAATCGATGCGCGTACTCCCGTTTCCAGGCTTTTTTAAAAGATCTCGCTGCTGCCTGCCAGAGCTGTTAGCCTGGCGAAAGAACGAGATCGATTTTGAAGGAAGATTGCTCCGCAATAGCTGTATCGGTCCGCGTGAATTACGACGACAAAGCTACCGGATCAACGATAAGATCAACAAACGGATATCACGGTATATACGGCACGGATTAATGCCGGCTACAAGGTTTGGTGATAAATTTCGATAGGCTTAAGCTCGCTGGATGCACACAAGATCGAAGATGGGATTTTCGTATTCGAGGTCAACCGGTAAATCTACGGCGAAGGTCGCCGCTCCTTCGCTCGATCTCTACTCGCACCTCCGCTTTGATCGCGATTTTAACGCTCCGCTCTTGCGATTACGATCTTTGGATTTCGTATCGAGATCTGGTCTCGCGAAGATCCCGGCGCGTTTTACAGTTCGGGGCAAGAGATACGTGCTCGTCTTTATTCGTTTCCTCTGTTTTAGGAGAGCGGATCTTTTGTTGGCAGTTTTTCGCAAACACCGGATTTTAATATTCCACGCAGTTTTCACGGGTATCGCGATACGGAAGGCCGAGAGAAAAAGGCCAGAAATGAGATGGGAGGAGAAGACGTTGAATCGGGAACACGATGAATTGAAACCAGTGGATAATGCAGCTGCTTGAAAACGTTCGAATACAAAATTCATCGATCGTACGCGGCTTGTAAAAGGTCTGTTCTTTATCGTGAAACGCGTTACGCAAGACCCGTACCTGCTAAATAACATATCCGCTAACGTGTCGTTTGTAATCGTTCGACAAACATTTCCCCTGTCGTACGCAGAAAAATCCGATGGAATCGAGCAAATCGAGCCGAATCTTGCGCAAGGTTGCGATCGATAAAAACGAACGATCGTGCAAGTCGATTATCCGTCTGATGTCGTGATCGTAATATCTGTTTATCTTCGACGAGTGAAAGACGAAAAATGATTTGAAGAAAAATACTCGATACAATAGTTTCTTGAATCTATTTACTCGTTCGCTAGATAAGAATATACGTACGCTGAAAATGTTAGCAGTGCACCGTATCGAGCCAGCTGGTGGCCGAAAAGCGTTTCATCGGGAAGATTCTCGATCGTCGCTTCAGCGTACGAATCGAATCGTTGAAATTGCCGAAACGAACTCGACTCGACTCGACGCGACTCGACGCGACGCTCGAGCAGCGCGGATCAAAAGGAGAATTGAATTTCCAAGAGCCGCGATTCTCATTGGCTCTTTTGTTTCCTTTTCGTCTTTCGGCCGCGACCATTTGTCATTCGGCTTTTGCCGCGCGCACGCTTCGAGACGCGATGCTGTATGGTTTCACGCCAGCCATAATATATTTAGCGCTCTCAGGGAGTGCAGCACACTCTCATGGTCGTCGAGGGCGTTGAAAAAACAATGACAAGGTTATACACGCGACAAAAAGAAAATTGACGCGTGCTTGGTGCGCGTGGAAGCTCGTTTTTCCGTGGCTTCGCGCGCCGAACCTTTGTCGGATCAAGGGTCGTGTCAAAAGCTCTGCAAAGAGAGAGAGAGAGGGAGAGATGGAGAGAGAGAGAGAGAGGGAGAGGGAGAGAGAGAGTTGGTACGCGTGTGTACGTTTCTGTGTACCTCTGAAAAAGAAAGAAAGAGAGTGAAGAGTGAAAATAGGGGGGAATTGGGAGGCGTGGGGCGGGGAAAGGGGAGGAAGAGAAAGAAGCGGCAGTAGACGGTAAAGCGACGGCGTAAAGTAAACGTTGGACACACACGGGTGGCCTTTGCTTTCGTTTGAACTCACAATCAGTACCGACTAAAAATAGGAACCGTGACCTAACTACGCTCGATTCCACAATTATGCATTTCCTCCCGTTGTCCGACTATTTTTCACTGTTCGCGACCGAATCAATGTGCCGTTAATACAGCGTCTGTGTGTCGCGACGACGTCGATCGAGAACCCGTCTATACACGCTATATACGCGTCGCTTCGCTGAAAGTGAGATGAAATTCAGATGGGTCGAGGCAAACAGGGTCGAGTCGATATTTTTTCCTTTTTCTTTCTCCAACGATCGCTCGGGCGCCGTTCTTCTTCTTTCGACGATTCCTCCGCGACTCTGGCCAGTCCCGTGAAAAATACAAACGATCGGGAAAACTAGGAATCGCGCCGAGGATAGCTTCCGTCTTCCGACTATCGGCTGGCTGAACGAGAAAATCCGCATTCGAATAATACGCGTTATCGTTGAGCGTAAAACCGATCGTATATCGTACGTAATGTATCGAGGAGAATTCACTTGGTTTGCATAAACGCCTGGGAGCTTGCGATTCTCTAATACGCCGGTACAGTTGCAAAGTCACGTTTTCGCGCTAATTAACTCTTAACGATTTCAGTTAATCTTCGCCGAGTTTTCGACGACCCTCTCGTTTTCTCGGGCTCGCAGGTTAAAATAAACCGGAGCTTGGAAACTCGTCTTGGCAACTATCGCTGCCGTACGTTTTTCCCCGCACACGTCTACCGATATCGTACGAGACGTAAAACGTCGTGAAAATGAAACGTTCGAATTTCGTTGGGGATCAGCCGTTTTTGAGTAAAAGAGCCGTTGCTCTCGACGATAACGACAAATCGTTTCGGCTTAGGCCCGGAAGTTCTAACTCGGACAGCATATTTGACGTTATCGAAAGATTCGATCGTGGCTTAATCCGACGACGGAACACGACAGAAATAAACGAGTCTTGGAAATTGAATAATAGTCCGATCGTCCATGCCCCCTAAAAAAAGAAGTACATCTCGATATCGATAAGTGTCGAGATCAACGGTCTGATAAGGACGTTGGCCTTTATTCGCACGAGACCGTAATCGCGGCGAATCTGCGCGCGTCTGCAATTCCCAACAACAAAGGCACGCTGCTGCCTGCACTTTGCCTGCCCGTTATTCTGCTTCTTTTCTACGAAATCAACCTTTTCCACGCTCTTTGTAGTTGAACTCTGCTAAAAAAACGTATAAAAAGAAGAAAGAAAAAAAAAAGAAAGAAGAAGGAAAGAAAAACAAGGGAGAGAGGAAAGTTAGGGGAATTTTAAATCGCGATAGATACATACGTCGTTTGGTCGTACGACGCGACAAGGGAAAAGGGAGATCCAAACGAAAGAGAAATCGATCGCACGATGGAACGTAAAAATATTCTTCGAGCGATTTATCGAAGGAAATGAGAAAAAAAGTTGTTATCGTTACCCAAGTAGGCGTAATATTAGAAATTGCTGGAGGATATTAAAGGCTCGCCTTGCATTAAAGGCAAGCAACTACCACTGCAACGAACCGTCGTCGCACCTGCAGCTAACCCTCGAGGCTCTATCATGCCGCCACATTCTCTTTAGATCCTTATCTAACCAGGTTAATCTATCCTTCCCTATCCCCTACCAGACTTACCAGTTTACCTTCCACCGCCACCGATCTACGGTCCCTTTTCTAGGGCTTTGTGTCAGCTGACACGTAACTGTTTATACCATTTCGGCTGGCACATCGCGTGACGAGACTCGTTTGGAAGATTGCCATCCTGCTAGATTAAACCGAATCATTTTCTATCTGTAATATTTGTTACGCCGTGTTGTCAAAACGTTGCAACGTTTTCGATATCGCGGCAGAACGCGAATATTTTTCAAAGAATTTTCATCGGTAATTTTATCTACCTCAGTGGCGAATCTAGACTCGTACCCCGTAGGTTTGAACAAAAGGGAAATAAAGGTAAAAAGGCCGTGCGGAATAACGTCCGCTGCTTCGTTCAAACAGAGACGAAACTTTCTTTCCCGTAATTTCCTCGCGTTTTCTCTTCCTTTGTCGTCTCGCTGTCGCGTTCAACCTTGTCGCTGTCCCGTCGACCGACCGCTCTTCTATCTCCTCTGACGTTCCTTTTCCACTTTTGCGATATACCTTTGGAGAACGATGGCCGGCAGCGAGATGCGCAGGATTTAATCCCATCCAACTCGAAAGCAATCAACGACTTTGATTCGTTAGTGATGGCGTAAAACGACGGTATCAACGACGTTTGCCCTAGTATCTCTGAAAGACTCCGTCGAACCTGGCGACGTACTAGCGTAAGTACGTAGAGAGACGCGCAGTAGAAGGCGAAGGTACAGAGTCAGCCGGCAAGTAGAACACAGGCGTCCGTGGCGCGGCGGTTAACGCGAAACTTGCCCTGCCAGAGATTTTCCTCCATTTGTTATACCGCTATCCGTTACGCTGATTATGTCAGCTTTCGCGATAGATTCTTATCTAATCGGGTCAATCTGCCTTCCGTTATACCCGCAGACCCCCCGCAGCCTGATTTTTTATTCATGACTGGAACGTCACGTGACTTGCTCAACCGGCAAGGACTCGAAATTACACTCCGGCTAGATGAGTTTTTTGGCACGATAAAACGTTTTACACCTGGCCTGAAAAACTGCTTGCGTTAGGAAGGAGAGAGAGGAACTCGGTTCGTTCGTAAAATCGATATCAACGAATCGTCTACGTCAACGGGAATCATCGATTCACGAGGCTCGGAGTTCACCGACGATCGTAATTATCAGCGTCGCGATTCTGTTAACGTCCATCGCGACATCCGATTCGACGGGACGCGGCGGATGATCGCGTAAGCGAAAGAATCGAGCAGGTGCATCATCCGGCTACGAACGATTTTTCTTTGCACCGGAGCTGCATTGCGGCTGCACCAGTTTCCGACGCATTGCCACCGTGAAGTCGCGTCGGAAGGCTGCATCGAACTCGATGAGGCCAAGCGACCGGGCCAACCGGATGCTCGGTATCGCGCGTAAAAATTCAGTAGAGCGTGCACGTTAACGTTCGACGATGAATTTTACGAGACGAGTCGCGCGAATACTTGGAACGAAGGGGCGGACACGCGCCACGGAGTAGCAGCGCGAGATAGTCGCGTGGACGCGTTATCGGCGATTGCGGAGGAAGACCAAGGGAAGCCGTTGTCGGTTGTCCGGAAACTCGACGTTATTGTCCGGCTACGCGCAGTTGCAAGTGTTCATCTGCGACAAACGCGAGATATTTTTCAGGCGTGTTAACGTCGCAAGCACCGACTCCGAGAGCTTTCAAGAAGCGAAAAGCTCTCGGGGAAAGAAGAAGAGGAGACCGGCCCGGCTCGCGTTTCTTTGAGCCTGGCGATTAACACTCGACTTATCCGAGTCGCGGTGTTCCAATAGCTTTTCAATCTGTAGAGCGGCTCGAGCTTTCCGCCAGGCGCTTTGACGTCGCAGAGCACCGCGATGCGAGCTCGCAACAGTTTATTTCGAACGAGAACCATCGATACCGTGTCTAGACCCGCCTCGGTTCTACGGCCAGGCAAGAGCGGTCGTCGCTTCGAACGTTGCGCGACGTTCAGCGAAATCTGCGTAGTCGCTGCGCTGCGTGGCGCCGGGCTACGACGCGGTGGATCGCGAAGATGGACGGAAAAGGAAAGAAAAGGAGACGGTAAGAAGCGAACGAAAGGCTGATTCGACGTCTAACGAATATACGGGTCTCGGTGTCTGGTTCAGGCTGGCACTTTGTTTCACCGCCAGCTTTCCATCGCGGCTCGCGTGAACTTTCCGTCCGCGTTATCGCTTGAAAGTTTCGCTGTACGTATCAACGAGTACGAAACCCTAAAGTTTCTCGATCGTGCATTCTAAGATCAATGCTTCGCTTTCGCGTACATTTTCCATTCATTCGCGTCAAGATTCGCTGACCGAACGATCGTGTTTCTCGCGATAACGAGAAACTCGGATCGAGTAATACGAATAATGCGTCGTCTGGCTTGAGGAGGGGTTAATACGCCTCAACGTCTCGTACGTCCGTGTTTAGACCGCAACTGTTTCCATCGACTTTATCCGTTCTGAGCGGCGGCGCAACGCAAGCCCGTCGTTACGCGTAAATAAATTATTTCGATCAAAGGTTACAAATGCGATTCACTTTGCGAGGAACGGGGTCTATCTATGCGAGGACCAAGTTTCCTCGTCGAACGTACGCCGGTGTACAACTATTTACGACTCGTGCAAGTTGCTTCGCGAATAGTTGCGCGTTAGGCAAGGAGATGGTCGCGTCAGTCGCGTTTCCAGGATATTCAGAATTTTTGACAAAGATAAAGCGGTAGAAGGATGTTCCGCAACACCTCCCTTCTTCGCTACGTTTGCATCTGCTTTTTGACGCGGTGCATCGTCGAAACTCTCTGCTTGGCATCCGCGTTATCGCCGATAGCTTCCATGCACTTTCGATGCGCAAACACCTAGTCTCCATTTAGGGAAAGCGCTGGCGTGCTCGTGGTACATGCACTTGCACGCGATACGATCGCACGGAGACGATCTAGTTTCGAGCGTGGCGTATCACGACGAAAGACAAAGGAAAAGGGAGGGATCAAAGGTCTGCGTCGAGGAGAGATCGGAGGTCCCTCGGGTCGCGTTGCTTAAAGCGATTTATCGTCCTTTATAAAATATCGATCGACGCTGTACGGTCGGTGGTAATGTTTGGTCGACTGGCTAGAAAATGGACAAAATCGTTTGGCATTGTTCGAAGCCTAAAGACGCAGCTGCCTTTCGCGTAATCGTTTCGATACGCGCAAGTCGATCGAGCTTTTTCCGTTTGATACGCGAGTAAAGAAATTGATTGGCGGGCATGGAAGGTGCGTCGTTTGAACGGAAGGACGGCGAAAAGACGGCGTCGGGTTATCCGACGATCGCGCGTTCCTGTAGCGTTTTTCGCCACTTGCTGTCGATATCGGCTCGCGATTCGTTCGTTCCGTTTTGCCCTGTAGGTCGCGACAACGTCGAACGAAACTCGATAGGACTTTCCGTCGGCGACGATGTAGACACCCTCCTCATTATTATTTTAATATATGCCAGAGGAACCTCGAGCCGCGACAGTAACGAGCCGTGAAACGGTGTCGCGGTTTAAGAAGAGCAGACCTTTCGTTTTAACGACTTTCTAAAGACAGGCTTCGGAGCGCAGCTTGGCTTAATATTTGGCTCGGTCGCAGCAACCGGGTCAAGGATCACCGAGCCTCGCCATCGAAATCCTGATCCTTCGATGTCGCGTGCCGCCTTCGAATTTCTCTTTCTTCTTTCTTCGTTCCAACCCCGTAGCCTATCTTGCAACCTAAACGCGATCCTGCTCGCGCACCCTTCCATCGAGTCGTCGTCGCTTCGAATCCGCTCTCAGCGTCAATCGTCTTCTCTGAAATTGACCGTTATAACTGGTCCACGTGCAAGAGAGAAACGACGTCAGCGAGATAATCGCGTCGCTTCTCGGCCAGTCGTGTTTGCGAGCGTATATTTGCACGTGCTCTTCCATCCTTATGTGCACACTGTACAGGCATACGTATACACGTTTGGCACGTCTGTGTACGTTCGGTCCATGTGCCTTTGTACACGCGCCAACCCATAAACGTGCGCGCACACGATGCAACTCTGCAGAGTTGTACCGTGCTACGAACGTAGCTTGTACTGCAGATACGTTGCGGTTCTGGCCTCTGCTTACCCGCTCGCCGCTCCGGCCGAACGTGATACATTGTTCCTGCCAAATTCATGCAACGAGCGAAAATTTCCTCGGCATTGTCAGGCAAACAACAGAGTCCTGGCCTCAGGCCGTCCGATTATTCCGACACGTGACGCGGGATGCTCGACTCTGGCACGTTTCCTCGCATCCTGCCCGAACTCCCTTCTCCTGCGTCGTTCCACTTTCGTTTAATCGCTCGAAATCAAGACGAAACACCGCCACACCGTCGGAATTTTTTCTCTCGAATAACCTTGCCGCGTATCGTTCCGCCCTCCCCCCGCGTTTCTTCTTTCGTTCTCCTTCGCTCGACGATTGCTTCGAGTCACCTCGCCAGCTGTTTGCCCCGCTGCTCCGTGGATCGTCGATCGATCGCGAACCTACGAATTTCTTCGCGCGCGAACGTCCATTCGATCGTTCTTCCGATGTTCGAATCTCATTGGAAACGCGTACGTCGCGTTTGCATCGTCGGCGGATCGCAAAACGTGGGAAATAAGACAGGGAGAAGATAATTGGAAAGTACGCGTAGCTAGAAATACCTGGCATTTGTATCGCGCAATTTGATTCCTTTAATTTCGAGAAACCCGCGTTTCCTCGTTCAACGATCTTACAAGTAGATACGATCGTTCGATCGTTACGTACCGTTCTCATTCATTCGGCACGTACATCCGTGACCAAGCTGCTGCAGAAAAATTCGTGTCCGGCTGGAAAGCACGATTTCCAGATGCACCTGACGAGCCGTACGACGAACGAACATGCCTCTGTTCCTTGTACGCGGTAAAACTCGGCTCGAAGTTTCGCCGCGATACCGACGAACGACTTTCTCAAAGTATCCAGGCTATTTACAAAGCGACTTACAAACTAAAATCGATGGAAGCAATCTCGTGGACGAAACCTCGGTCCCTTGTCCGACTTTAGCGGTGCCGTGGGAAAATTAGCAGGATGCGAAGCAGGGGAAGAGAAGGACGGATGGCCTGGACGAAATAGGCAATAGCGAGCGATTTTCAAGATCGGCGACGAGTCCACGTAAATCCGGTAGTTGTTTGTCGTGGGTTTTAACGCGGTCGATTTTCTCATAACGCGGTGCGCGTCGGTCGTCGTCGGCCAGCTTACACCGTTTGAAAATTCGCTGACAAATTCATATCCGTTTGGCGCGGCTGTACAAACCGTGTTGGCGAACGAAGACGCGACACCGTTTCCATTCTGCCGCTGTAAATCGAGACGGGTCGGCGGATTAAAACGACAGAAAACGTCAGGCAGCGTAGAGAATGCGGAGCTCGGTAGACGCTCGGTTCCGCTAATAAAACTTTCTGCTGAATGCGAATGAATGGATTTCGGAGTACTCGTTTCATCCGTCTGTTCAGCCACCCTCTCGTTATGATATCTTTCTTCGTCGTTCCACTCTGGATAATGCGGCGACTCGCCATTTTTCTCTTTTGTTCGCCAGACCTGTTTCGCTTCGATCGTTCCCGCTCGACTTTGATTCCGTGTTTTTCGCTTTTCGCTAATCAAACTCGCGCCCCTCGGCGGTGCCGCCTCTCTGCTCCATTAGTTAACGTTGTCAATTATCGTTTTCCGATGGGACGATCGCGAGCCGATTTTCCAGCGTTCCTCCGTTTTACATCGAACGCGAGATGTTAATTTCGCCGGTATTCGAAGCGCGCTTTACCCGATTAAGGTTCGCACGCAAGTGGCAACGCGGTGATACGCCTTTGCCGTGATTCGTCTTCCACGAAGAGAAAACCACGCACGAATGGTCGTCGCTGCTCGGTACTTTCGTCCGGCAAAAGCTTTCCGTCGATGCCGTGAAAATGACGAAACGCGGGTAGATTTCGTTGCGATGCAGATGCATTCGTTGAATCAGCAGAGCATATTATACTTTCGCATCGTCGATATCCGATTCTTTTGTGCCGTTTCGTCTATGCCTTCGTCTCGTTGTTTGTCGAGCCAATTCTTTCATCGTCCGACAAAGGAAATTACTGGAAGGCGGCTGCGCTCGTTATCGCTAACGATTCATCATCGAGTCAGGTGACTGCGAGCTTGTTAAATCGGCACGCGTTCGTCTTCGATCCGATCGGAACTCGATCGATTCGGGGTAGTTTACAGGTTGCGTGCAGCCCTAGGATGAGAAAGAACGCCTAAGTGGAACATGAAACGTTCGTATGTAGATGCGCCGTTGTATCCGCAGGGCTGCATGCCAACCTATGACAGGCTAAAACCGAGTGTGTATCACCCGTATCAGGGTTATGGATGGCCCATGAACACGCTAACCCAGTGACACCTCTAGGTCACCACCGGACTCCCGAACCATCGCTTCTTTGTCTTCCTTCTCTGCTGCGTTTGCTTTCGCGCAGTCGAATCTCCGCTTTTCGACTCTCCTTCTTCGTCTGCGCCTTCTCTCCCCTCTTCGCTCCCCTCCAACCCGCCGCTTTCCTCGTTATCTCGATCGCACGATTATTCCAATGCGTAATTAAGATCGATAATTCATCGTTTCAATTTTTTCCCCAATTTATCGTCCCGACCTTGATCGACGCGATCTAACAATAAGTGCCGGTACTCGAACACGAACGTGTCTTATTCGCAACAAATTAGAAAGCAGGATAAGGAAGATAAGATAGTATTAATGGCAGCCGTAATACTAAGACGCGATTGCAAGACCGCGGGGACGTCTGGCGGATTTTGAATAAATCGACAAAGGAAACGGTGGAAAAGACGCGACAAAAGCGAAACGGTTCCAAGATACAAATAAATCGATAGCTGTTGCAGAGAAACACGGAATCGAGGCTAGGAATACGCGCGGCACGTAAATAAACGGCTTTGCAGCCTTCGTTTCAGCCAGTTCCGCAACAAACTTTCTGCTGCGCGTATGCACGCGCAACGGCTTTAGTTTAGCGTTGTTACCAGGCCTGCAAGTTGCCGTCGAATCGTACAGATGTCTCGGATCGCGCGGCGTTTTCGCCCCAGTCTCTTCGTCGTCTCCTCGGCGCGTCCTCTTCGTTCGCCAGGCCGCACGGCAGATCGCGATTTACCCTGCGGATCGAATTCTTCGAGCGTGAAGTAATTAAAGAGACTTGTCTCGAAGCGAAACTCGCCCTACGAGCTTCGTCTCTGTTAATCGCGTAGAATTGCATACGATTACGGAGAAATTGTAAATAAACGAGAGATAATCGGTTTTCAATTGGGAAACGAAAAATTATTTTATCCGGGACTGTGGTTCGATTTGCGAGTCTGTAAATCTGGCGGCCGATTTTGTTTCCTGCGGAGTCCCGAGGCCGGTGCGGCGCATTGAAAAACGCTTTGCGACACAGGCTGCCGCGGGGGAAATTATTCGGGCCGATAGATGAACGTCGAATGAAACTGCTTCGTTTAAACGTTTTTTCACGACGTACCGAACGGGCCGAACAATAAATATAGCTGTGTCGCCGTCGAGGCAGGAACAATGATTCCCATTACGAGTCGCAGTTTTATTTAAAAGCCGAGCGGCATTGTTCCCGCGGACAAGCGGTGGACCGCGAACTCGTGGCGTTTTCAGTGCTCACTTTTGTGGTTGACGGCACGGAATCACGGCCCTTTGCATTTAAAGACTCCTTACGCGTATTGTTCGGACGATGAAAAGCTTCCTCTTTATGTTATCGGAAAAACACCAGGATCGAGATTGAGACGAGAAGGTTTCCTTCGTCGTTTCGACTCGTTTTCCAGTACATACTCGCACACGTACGCACGCGTATACTTTCAGTCGGATCGTGCCATCTGTGTCGCCACGCGCGTGTGTTTGCGCCTACGAACGTTGAAAGAATATTTCCTTGCAAGCTGTGCCGGACGGATAAGATAAGAGGAAATCGATCATCGAGCCATCGTTTAAGCATCGTCCGATAAATCTGTTCTTCTACGCGATACAGCCAGATCATTATCGAAAGTATCTGCCTGCGAAATACGTGTTTCGCTATTCTTATCGAGGCTGTACGATCGAGTAGTTTCGACGAGCGAGATAAAAACAAAGAAACGATTTGCCGGTGGGAACCGTGCAAGGATCGCTGCAAGGTTCTTCTCGTTCGTTTTCCCGAAATTGTATCGCCGCAGGCCGAGTAAACTGTAATCGTTTCGCGTGTACGAAACTCTCCAAGGCGAGGCGAGGAACTCGCAGGAAGCTGCGTCTCCATCCGACAGCGAAGCTCTCGCCCGACTGTCGCAACGAGAAATTCTCTCTCTCCTCTTGTCTCTCGTTCTTTCTCCAGCAGCCTGTCGTCAGCCGCGCTGTCGCGCGACCAGCTTGCACCGTACCATTCGCAACAATGAAACGAGACGCGAGAAAAGCAGCTTTTTTTTTTACTGGAAACGGCCTCCAGCCGGAAAACGAACGCCCACGTTGACTCACCTTTGGGAAATCTTTCGCTGCGAATCTTTACACGCCGTCCTTTCCACGTCGCTCGCTTCAATTCCGACACGGTTTTTGCACGAAGCCGCGTCGCGGTACGAGCGTCCTTAGCGTCACGGAACCGTCGATCCGTTAAATTTCCGAATCTTCCGCGTGCCACCTCTTCTTTCCTAATTTGTTTTTAATCTTCCCGCTATTCTAGTACGATTGGACTACGACGAAGAGGTACTACGTACTTGGACGTAAAGTATTCGACCGCTTTGCGTAGAGTTCTTTCGCGAATATATGTTATACGAAATTTATAACGCATTATACGAAAGTGTTCGAAATTTTAAAGTTGAAATTTTGTAATCGTACAATTTGAGACCGACGTAGCGGCACGCGACTTTGACCTACCGTTCAAATCCCACAAGGACGCCGCGTACCATACAGACAGTAACCGTCTAATCGCCAACAACAAAACGAGCAAACAAAATCAAAGGCAAAAACGTCACATCGGCCGCGACCGAGGACGACCCAGAGGTGAAACGAAGCACGGACGGTTACAGGGGACGCGGGGCGAGGAAGGTTCGATAGGTCGTAAGGAAACGGATCCCGATATTCGAATTCAGTATCTTCTAAACAGCGATTACGAATCGTGTATAGTAGTGAGGAGTTAATAAAGTTTTTATACGTTGTCTACGAACTTTCCTGTCATCTGATTTACCTCGCTACGCCAGTGAAGAATTTACGAAGCTCTCGTTGCAAATGTACAGTTGGTGAAAAGTTAGTATATGGTAGGCTCTCGCTACACATTGTGGCTTATTAATATAGCGACCAATTCGCTCTTCGATTATTGTATCTACTTCGGTGATCTTTGCCAAGCGTATATGTATATATATATATATATATATATATATATATATATATATATACACACATATATTAGGTTGTCCCAAAAGTTTCTTTCGTTTTAGAAGGAAATAATAGATGCACAATATATTTTGTTTTACATTATTTTATTCAATTACGTACGATCCATTTTGTTCTATTATGATAAAGACCGCAACGTTTGACGGATTAGGTTTCATGTTCGTATAAAGATGCGTTGTTTTAAAATACATGTTCGTAAAAGAAAGAGACTTTTATATCGATAAACGTCTTCCAACTTGTACATGCGTCTTTGGATTCGTTTCGCTTCTTACTAATTCAGTCACGGTAACCGTGACGCCTCGTTACAGCGCTAATGAGATATCAAAATATTTTCTTTAATACACGTATAAATATACGTGTAGTAGGAAGTTTCCAATTGCGTTCGGATATTTTTACCAGCAATTGTGCGAGTATTTTTAAAACACTGTAGTTCGTTTAACGACTGTAAGCGTCGTAGAGAGCGGATAGATAAGATAAAGCTTTGTTTCATCGATCAATGTCGATTAATATTCTAACGAGTTATCAATCGGTAACACGAGCCGTGCGTCTTTTCGAGAAAGAAGTTTCTGACGCGAGACGAGAGAGAAAAGGCTGTACGACGTGATGTTAATTACAGGGCGGAAGACAGGTTTAGAACATCTTGGCGATGCGATCCAAATTCATTATCCGTGTTCCCGCGAGGCGAGGTACCGCGCGCTGCAGCCTCCAAATGAATTTCGAAAGTGGGACATACGCTTATTAGAAATTCCTGGATTGTTCCGCGTACGTGTATACTCGTTCTATTTGCCTGGCGTAAGTCGACCGCTGCGGAATTTACGGAGCCTCTGGCCAATGGATCGGCTGAAACCGAAATAGCGAAGGCAAAATCGTCGTAGCGAGACTCGTCGCAAAATCTAAGACACCTAAGAATCGCACATGGTAATACGGTTCTGACAGGATTCATCGTATCCGCGTGCTATCGTAATTTTACGAGTTTACGTGGTCGTAGACCTATCAGCGCAGTTGTTTCCCTCGTCGAAATTCCTACAACGAAGAAATTCAAATTTCTACGAGAAAACGAGGGATTTCGGTGTATGGCATTCGCGCCATTTACAACCGCGTCTTTCGCATAAAGTATAATCCCTGTCGTAATTTACAGAGTTATCCGAGACACGCGCGAAACGGGAATGGATTCTCAGTTTTCTTTCCTTACGGGTTTCTCCGTGTCTTTGGGAAAAATCTCGAAGAAAAATATTTCCTCGAGAGCAAAGATAATGGCTCTCCTAATGGCTCGAAGACGACACAGATAGCACGCAGTCTCGTCCCTTGAAAACATTCTCTAATAAAACCAACAACCTTTCTTCTCTCTCTCTCTCTCTCTCTCTCTCTCTCCCTCTCTCTATCCTATCCTCTGCTTGATCCTTCCTTGATCCTTGCAACGTGTATTCCGGCTACGGTTAAGAATCAGATTTCTCGATTTTGCTCGCAACGTTCGGGCCAGCATTCGAGCTACGTTCTTCGACGATTCGCCGTTCGTAGGAAAGGGCGCGATGGCTGTTCCGAGGGGAAAGAATCGACGATGTACCGGAATCTCGTAATTGCCGGGGCTAACGGTCGTCTGATCTTTCGACCTATCGAATTTTTCACTCATGATTGCCACACTCCTCGCTCAATTTTCCACTCCCGCTGTTGCAGCCAAGCGATGATCCGTGAACTTGGAATGTAGACGGAAGGGCGGAAAAGCGGATCTGCCCCTCGCAGCATCGAAGGAAGGGCTTTCCTTCCACCTCCGCTATCATCTTCGCCGTTGCCTCGCCTTTAAATACCCGAGATCTCCGCATCTAGACTTGGACACTGTGAGTACGCCGCCGCTCTTTCTCTCTTTTACTCTTCTGTTCTTTCTCTTTTTTTTTTTTACAATTTTCGAACACGGATAGATCAGTCAAAATCCAAACCGTTCATTTTTCCCTTCATCTTTCGCTGCGTATCCCAGAAAAAATGCGCGGACAACTGTTTCAGAATAGAACGCCGAGGTACAATGTACAGAGATCGATAAGGGGGTTGGGATAATGAGAATGACCCGAATGAGCCAAATCGCGATTCTCGTTGGTCTTTCTCGTTTCTCGTTTCAAAATGATTACTCTTTCCATTCGGTTTTCATTTTGTTGCTGGGTTCCGGCTTTTAACCGGAAGATCCTCCTTCGGTCTCGGAAAAATCGTTCGCCGAGCCTAAGGAACGGATTGGCATTGACGAGAAGAAGAGAGCCATGGAAGTAAGTAACTAATTGGACCGGAGCGAGGAAGCGAATCGAATAGCTCGAAATCAAAGCTGGTCTGCCTTTTGTACGGGCCGCCGGTCTAATTGGTACGCTACGCCGGCCATTCATCGCGTCATCAAGGGCCAATTGATATCGCGTCTGGAAAACGCGTACGGCATTCCCTTCGACACTGGCCCTTTGGAAATCGGCGAAACTTTCGGTTCGAGCCTGCTTCGCTTTCAAATATATTTTTCCTTTCTATGCCATTGCGCGATATGGACAACGTAATTATACGTTCCCCTCGGTTTTCGTGCTCGTTTAGATTAGCCTCGAGTTCGTACGATCGTACAGAACGATCTCGCGCATTACGGATGAAAATTACGATATCGCGTATTTATTCAAAAATTAACATAAACTCGGAGGGAGCCTGTTGAGCTGGCAGAATTCTTTTTTCTTCGCCCTGTCGACGCAGCACACGCGTAATTAATTATCGAGCGATCCACTTTGCGGAAAGCGAGGGTGCATAGCACGCGTGATTGATTCACGCGACCGCCAACATTTTCTGGTCCCTTAGGTTAATTCGAACGATCGAACGACACGAACGTTTTCTTTCCTTCATTCGCGTTTAAGGAAAATCGATACGGCGACACGTGTCGTTAATCCGCGTTAACGTTAACGGAGTCGAACCGGATAGAAGCAACGAGTTTAAAAAGCTCCCTCTCTCCAATGGCTCGTCCCGGAACAGTGGCGGATAATTTCGACAAATAAACCGAGCAGATAACACGGCCGACTGATAACGCAGTAGCCGTGCAATAAAACGATGCAAAATCTCGCGTGCAGGAAATTCCACTGGGAGGCATAGGTAGATTTTACCGGTTTAATCGAGCGGTTCGATTTCCAAACGCCGTGGCAAATTTCGGCGCTATATTTTCCGCAACACTCTCCGGAATTGCTCGTTACACGAACGCATACGTAATAGAACAGCATCCGCGTTTATTGACTGATATACGTACAGCGACGATGTTATTGCATCCCTATATATCTGATTTCGCGCGCTTTCGCTAGGTTTTCGTCGTAAATCGATTTTAAACCGGCGAAAAGATGCAAGAGGCAAAGGAGAAAGAAAAGGAAAAGAAAACGATTTAAAAAAGTGACAAGAAAGTAATTAGGAGATAATCGCGATGCTTGCGAACGATGCCAACAAACATAACCTATAAAGCTAGCGTAAAAGGTTGCGATACGAGCCACTATCGTCTCTAGATATAGATATATGTATGCACGTATGCACTCTACTTTCACCGTAGCTATCGTTTGCACGAGATCGAGAGAAATCTCGATTATCGCGATCGACAACATCAGTGAAGTGTGCTTCGACTGAACTTTCGAGCGTATGGCAAACTAAGCCGAGTCCGAGCAGCTAACCACGTGCAGATTTGCCTAGAAAAACGAGGATCGAGAGAAACGCGAAAAGAGACGCGACAAGGAGCATAAATAAACGAGAGGTATGGCTGTATCGATCAGTCAGGATAAACGACGGGTCTCCGGGCCGAGTGGCTGCCAGCTTCGATGTCCACTGTCCCGAAGAAACGGGAAACTTGAAAAAAAAAGCGAGGTCGAGGTTGTACCTTTTTTCGCCCTGCTATCTTCCACTCTCTTCTCTTCGTCGATAGTCCGCGCACGCTAATCGAATTTCGAAGCGAAAACAAACTCGAACTCCGTATCGTTTTCATTTTCAGCCGTCCTCCTTGCATGTTTCACGAAATAAAGCGAATAGACTTTAATCGTAGAATCGTAGTAGCATCGTTAACCCTGCCACGGTCGTCGAATTTTTACATTTCCATCTGGCTGTCGTTTTAGCAAACGAGGAGGAGGAGGACTCGTAACGTTTTAAGAGAATATTTAAGAAAATCGCGTTCAAACTTGAGATATTCGTTAAAGTTAACGTTAAAGTGAAGTTGAGCGAAGGATGAAAGAACGTAACGTTAATCGATGCGGGGAATCGAGGAATAAAATACGAGAAAAACGTCCTACGATCGTTACGACAAGTCCGTTGAATCCGCAAGCGACCGATTACGCAAGATCTGAACGCCACGTTGAAAATAGCGAAACGAACGTGAGATAACTAGTTCTTGTAATGATTCTCGTAATGAACTCGTGAGTTATCGCCCGTTGCACGATGCTGCCACCGCGACGAGGGGGACAACTAACTTTTTACGTCGGCTGCGTTCGCAGCCTCTGTGTCTGCCTATGCCTCGATAGAAAGGTACCTCGCGTCCCTAGCTCAAACTTCCTCTTTTCTTCAACCCGAATTCCACCCTGCAGAGTGTGTGACGAAACGCAGCCGGCCAACCGACAATCGATCTTGTTGTACCTCGTGGACAATTTTCGAACAACGAAATTATCATCGTGCGAAGCTTCGCATCGTTTCGTTTGCCTAACGATTTCGGTAAGTAGAACACAGTTGGAAACGAAAGTAAATTTCATGGTGGATAGAAGAAACGGTGACAGGGTTTGATCGAATCGTTGGACGATTCTATCGGGGACGATCTCCGCGAAGGATTCGTTAGCGAACAAGAAGAAATCGTTTATCAAGGTTGGTAATCTTGCAAGGAAATCTGTTTACGAGTTTCAATCGCTTTCCAAAGCGCAGTTCTTCCAAATTAAAACGGAAACGAAAACGAAAAGCGATTAGGTAATACTTGTCTTTAAAGGTTGAATATTGGACGAAAAGACAGCCGACGATAAATTATCATTCCCGTTGACAGCTAATTCGTTATTTCTCTCACGTATGCTTCCGCGTGTAACACTTAGATACTGCGTGTAATCGCGCGTGACCAACGCTCCACACAAACGGAACACGTAGAAGGAAATGACCAATCAACGCGGACCTTCGTATAGAATCGCCGCGATATGTTTCCTTTTAACATGTAGGAAATACAAAACAGTCGTGGGCGAAAAGATCCTTCGATCTTCGGAACTTTTTTCAAAGGAAATTTAAATCGATTTTACGGACAAAATCGTACGGAACGTTTCGGCTCCTAGGGGAAGTCGGCTCGGTTTCCGAATATCGAAGACAGCGCGAACAATCGAAGAAACGAACGCTCGAAATTTTGCACGAATCGATCGCACGAGTCTCGAGAAAGACGGTGCGATCGAAAGACGGTGCATTTAATCGTCGAGTAAACAGCGCCAGTTCGATAAATGAAAGCTCGAAACGAGAAAACTCGTCCGCGATGAGACGTACGGTGTACAAAGGCGAACAAAGATCGATCCTGTTTTTAATTATCGAAATGACGATGCGAATCGATCGTGAATCGGATCGCAGGCCAATTCTCGTTCTCGTGCGATATCGCCTTAAGAAAGTAACGATCGTTTCCGAGACACATAAAAATAGTCCGTTTCCACTCTGCGTTGCGTTCGTCCCTCACGGCAGTAGGCTTCTATTTTGCTTTATCTCACGAACCGGAATCGCGTTACAAACCAGCTCCTTTTAACGAGTGCGTTCGAGCACGATCGACACGTTTCTCTAACTGCGAATTCGTTCGAAAGCCGACGACCGTTTCGCGAGGGAAAGGCAAAAAAATAAAAATAAAAAAAAAAGCGCGACGTTGAATCGAGCAATGTGGTGTTTTAGGCGAGGACACGATGTCAAGAAACCGAAGTTCCTTGAGCAAGTTCGAGGCCCTGATGGTGCTAAGTTTAACGGTACTCGTTCAACTGGACGTCTGTTGGTGCACACCGTCCCACAGAAGCAGACATCACGCGGACATGTCCTACGAGGATACAAAGAGTTTCCGAAGCAGCGAGGAGCTACCTAGACCAGCCGCCCTCAATTCGAACGACGATCCGCTGGTAGTGCAAACCAGAAAGGGCAAGGTCAAGGGTAAGACCATGACTGCCACCACGGGAAAGGAGGTCGACGCCTGGTTCGGGATCCCTTACGCGAAGAAACCTCTCGGTAGGTTCGACCTGTACCGATCTGTCGCCTTGGAAAATTCGGTGATTAACCTTTCACCGCTACCTCACCCGGACGTTTACTCCCGGAGAACTATTCTCGGAATCTTTCTCTCTCTTCGCGAAAGTCTTTCCCGCGAAACTTTCTCTTTCTCTGAGAAACGGTCGAAGGATCGTTAGGTAGAATTAACGGAAAAATCGAAAGACGATGATACTAGAGAGAGAGAGAGAGAGAGAGGGGGGGGGAGGGAGAGAAAAAAGAAAGTAATCGAACTGGATCGTTAGAGAGACGCGAGATTGGAGACAAACGGGACGGGATTCTGTTGCAGGACCTTTGAGGTTCCGGCATCCGAGACCGGCGGAACATTGGTCGGGGATTCTAAACGCAACCACGCTACCGAATAGCTGCGTGCAGATTCTGGACACGGTGTTCGGCGACTTCGCAGGTGCGACTATGTGGAATCCGAACACACCGTTGAGCGAGGACTGCCTTTACGTGAACGTGGTCGCGCCACGGCCTAGGCCTACCAATGCCGCTGTTATGGTATGGATATTCGGTGGTGAGTTCCAGCTGACACCTGTTCACATCCTTAGACTAGATACGCTCGTGGAAACTAGAGCACACCGTCGCCAGCGGTCGACGTTCTTTCACAGGTGGTCGCTTCTTAACGAGAAACGCTTATTTTCGTCGCGCGCCGTTATTTCAGGGCGGCTATTTTTTCGCCAAAACTTGGTCGAAATGATCGAAGGAACGCTGGAGAAAGCCGTTCACACCGCTACGGGAGTTGCATCGCGCCAACAGGTGCGCTCGATCGTACCGAAAGTATTTGACGAAATACGAGCGTTGCCACGTTGCTACGATCTCGCTTATATTCCGAATATACAAATAAATATACAAAAAAATATAACAAATGTTCGCCAACGTCGGCTTGATGCCGCGCGGCCGTCACGAAATAAAAGCGTTTTTCAAAAAGAAGTCGAAGCTCCTCAATGTCAATGAAATTAATCCGAATGGAATACGAAAGAGAGTCTGCAAAAAGTCGCGTGTATAGGCCGCAGACGCTAGTTGACACTCGATCGATCGTGTTTGCGCCGTACGTGCGTACGTGCGTGCGTCTGTGTGATCTATTTGGAAAGCAGAGGTTTCTTTCGAGAGATGGAATCGCGCGACATCCTTGTAGGTGGCTTTTACTCCGGATCGGCGACCCTCGACGTTTACGATCACAAAACCCTGGTGTCCGAGGAGAACGTGATTCTAGTCTCGATGCAGTATCGAGTCGCCAGCCTGGGTTTCCTGTACTTCGGAACGTCGGATGTTCCTGGGAACGCCGGTCTGTTTGATCAGATGATGGCCCTACAGTGGGTCCGCGACAATATCGCTGCCTTTGGCGGAAATCCTGACAACGTGACCCTGTTCGGAGAGAGCGCGGGCGCCGTTTCCGTTTCTATGCACCTCCTTTCGCCTCTATCAAGGTGCATACCTTTTTTCCTTGTCACTTTACGTTGTTTTGTTTGTTTCTTTGCTTGCCGCTACCATGTCTACTGCTATCGACGCTACTACGCGATAGACGGTTGGAGATCACCCCCTCGACGAACAGCCGATTATATCGTTGTGGTCGAGCGCCAGTTGCCGCCGAACGATACTCGTTGCCGCAGATCAAGGAGGGTGGTGGTCTCGAACTTAGGGCCGCTTCGATTTTCCAAACGATTGGCCAACCTTTAACGGGGACACCGTTCTGTGTTTCTCTGGCTTTCAGGCATCTCTTCAACCAAGCCATCATGCAGTCTGGCTCTCCAACGGCGCCTTGGGCGATCATCTCGCGCGAGGAGTCGATCATGCGCGGCATTCGATTGGCAGAAGCCGTCGGTTGCCCCCACGATCGCGACAACTTGCAAGAGGTGATCGATTGTCTGCTGGTCAAGGATCCCATCGAATTGGTGAAGAACGAATGGGGCACCCTGGGCATCTGCGAGTTTCCGTTCGTTCCCGTGATCGACGGCGCCTTCCTCGACGAGACGCCGCAACGCTCGCTGGCCACCTCGTCCTTCAAAAAGGCAAACATCATGATGGGCTCGAACACCGAGGAAGGTTTCTACTTTATTATTTACTATCTCACCGAGCTGTTTCGCATCGACATGGCCGAGGATGTAAAAGTCAGCAGGGAACAGTTCGTTAGCGCCGTTACCGAATTAAATCCGTACGTCAATCAGTTCGGAAGGCACGCCATTATCTACGAGTACACGGACTGGCTACATCCGGACGACCCTCACGTGAATCGCGACGCCCTGGATAAGATCGTCGGCGACTATCAATTCACTTGCAACGTGAACGAATTTGCTGGCCGTTACGCCGACACGGGAAACACCGTTTACATGTATTATTACAAACACAGGTGAGACTCGTGTCCGATCGAATCCGAAAGGAGGAGTAGGGATCGCGAGTAGGCGAAACGATCGATTCGGCTCGTCCGAAAAGGACGCGCTCGCTTCTTTACCTCGGCTCGCTTTCGCCTGTACCGCGAGATACTTACGAGATCCCGATTTCTTTTCCATAAATCCATAGATCGGCCAACAACCCATGGCCAAGGTGGACCGGCGTGATGCACGCGGACGAAATCAGCTACATCTTTGGCGAGCCGTTGGATTCTTCCAAAGGATACATGCCCGAGGAGATACATTTATCTAAGAGAATGATGAGATATTGGGCGAACTTTGCAAAAACAGGGTAAGTCGAAGAGCGATCGCCGTTTTTCTCTGTCCTTTTCATCTCTAACGGCTGGCTATCGTCGTGTCAGGGATCCGAACGTCGGAGACGTCGAGTCATGGACGCAGACCTATTGGCCGCCGCACACTGCCGCCAAGAAGGAATACCTGACGTTGGATACCAACAGTTCCGAAATCGGAAACGGACCTAGAGCGAGGCAGTGCACTTTTTGGAAGAAATACCTTCCGCAACTGCTCGCCGCTACCTGTGAGTAACTTTTACTATCTTCTCGCTCTTCTCGCCGTCAAGAACAGCGACGGCGTTGCCGCTGCGTTATTTCCTGCCTAACGAAACATTCCAATCTCTCATCGTTTATCGGAATTTGTCGAACGTGTTACTCGCTAGCGCCAACTATCTTAAAGGTCGGTTCATCGTTCAACGTTCAACCCTTCGACTGCATTTAGATTATCTCCTATGACACCTGTTGAGTGGAAAATACGTTTCATTAACCTCAAGGCGGCCGTTCGAGACCGTCGAAAGCAAATCAATCGGCTCGATTACTTTTTCCGGTCGAGAGATTTTAATCGAGCGCTCCGTTACCGAACTTCGAATGCGAGTCGTTCTCGATTAAACTTCCGGGGCTACGAAGCATTCGTAATTCGAGCCGAGATATCCGTCATATCGGCTGACGAAGGAATCGTGTCCCGAACGAAGAAGGAAGGCGGTGTTTTCTGGAAAATTGAGTCTCGGCGAAAAGCGAGACTGAATTTTCGACGAACGAACGAGACAGAGCCGCCGGTGAATAAACGCGTGGCAGCCTTCGTTCTATCGAAATGTAACCCAAGTACGTCAACGAGATCCTCAACGAGGTCCCGTTGTACTTGGCGAATTAAGCACAAAATGAAACAGCCGAGCCTTTTCGCGTAGCGAAAGAAACGTTGCAACGTTAACGTAGAAGATTTCGTGTCGCAACTAGCGTATTCAATATACTAGTCGCTTACTTATCGACGAGTTTTCGAAATATTCGATTGGCGCGTGAAAATCAGGTACCGAGTCAAGGTTGCTTCTCTTGAAATTTTCGAATCAACTGTGTACTTTTTCACTGCATTGTTGAACTTGATCGAACGAAAGAGACAGCCAACCGTCGCGTAGCTATCAACCAAGTTTCAACGTTTGCCCCAACTTTTCGCTCTCTTACGTTCTTCTCGGCCCCACAGCCTTTTGCCTGTCACGCGTAAAAAGTTTCAATCGTTTCGACGAGACGTAAATCACGTATTCCGCGCGGTCTTTCCTGTCCTTTGCTTTCCCATTCGTATTCTTCGCGCTTCCGACGCGCTTCTCGCGGAAACGAAGCGAATTCGACCGTTTCGACCATTTTTCGAAATTTTCGTTCGAATTCGAAGAAGAAAAAAAAAAAACTATCGTTCCTACTAACAAGTTCTGTTCGAGTTTCTCTCGTTTTATTCCTTCCTCTCCTGTTTCACGATCGGACCAATGGAACGGCGAACAGCGACGAAAGCTGCCGCCTGAAAATTGGAAATTGCTTTCTTGGCAGCTTTTCTATGATCAAATTATTCCATCCCAATTACGTTATTATAAGTGAGTGCAATTTAATAGAGACGATATTCGTGGTTTCCTGGCTGAGGAGGCGACTGGTCTCTGGCCTCGTGCCATTCCACAAAATACAGCCAGATACCTGAGGAAACCTAATCCTTCGCATTCGGTTCGTCCATTATGCAGATTCGATTATTGGTCGCGATTATCGGTCGTCGCAGCAGCAGAAGAGCACGTTTTATACCGAACGTCCGCGTTCACTTTTTTGCGCGAAACGCAAGATTTCTTGTATTTCTCATCGCGAAACACGCGAGACGCTTCGCGAGACAGGACGCGCTCAATACGAGTCCTGGTGAACGATGCAGATTCAAGTGCGACGCTGACTATATCGTATCGACTATTTTGCAACGAACGTCGATTCGAACGTTCCTAGACGGTTTCGACGCCCTCGAGACAAACGTTCTTTCATGCTGCGCAACTGTCGAAAAAATAGAGATACTCGGGTCCGTTATGACCCGTTATGATCCGTTGACAACGCTCGCTACAAATTTCCGGACAGACGTATTTAACGATTAATATCGTTTGATTAATGGAATTTTGGGTAAACCTACGAGAGACGGAGGATGAAGATTACCGAGAAGTTCTCTTCTTCGAGAAGCAATTTCGTATCCCATTGACTACGAGATGAGCCATCGATCGAGAATGCTTAGCTCGCGTACACCGTGCCTTTGGAGAAACGTTAGGTCGCGGAAAAGAAATGGCTGCGAGCCAACCATCGATATCTATTCAAAGAATAATCTCCATCCGTTTCTTCTTTGTCGCGAACAATATCGGCTACGTAGTCGTCGTCGTCGTCGTCGTCTTCGTCGTTGTCGTTGGCCAGGCAGAAATTCGCAAAGAAATCGTCGAATCGCAAAGACGTGCCAAGTTTCAGTGGCACCGATTTCAGACCATGTTTCTTGGAAAGTCTTTCGAAAGCTGCAGAATGTCCCAACTACTTCTCGATAAACGTCTCGTCGACGTTCCGTTAGTTTAACGAAGATAGGAAAAAGAACGGTCGTGTTTGTTTCTTCGTCGACAACGAGATGCGAACGACAACGAGAATTCAACGAGGTAAATTCAACGATACGTTCGATACGATTCATACGATACGCTCGCTAGGATGGAAAATGAAATTCCAGCGGAGAAGCTCGCGGGCAAACGGAGCGGACGTACAGCGGCTTGGAGAGGCGAGAGGATAGGTCGCAGCGAATTTATTCGCTTATTCGCGACGGATAAACTACTCGCGATCGAATCAAGAATCGAACAGCGTCGAGGAGCAATCCGTCAGCAGTTGCGACTCAAAGATCTCGATAGGATGGTAGAACAAAGGGGACGAGAAAAGAAAGTACAAAGGGGTGGATGGCGTGCGTTAGTCGTGGAATATCCGGTGAATGGTTTAGCGGGGCAGATGGACGAAGCAAAGAGGGGATGATATCGCGGCGGATAAAAACTGCGCGGCGGTGCAGCGGAAAATTGCTGCCGCGGTGCCGTATCTTCTTCCAACATCCCTCCGGTCCATTGTTTTTTGTCTCTTTTCTCTCTCCTCTTTTCAATTAACATCCATCGTGCCTGCAGCTGCAGCGAGTATCTAGATCTCTTTCGACAGGATCGTCAGAGCTCTGCTGCGCTTGCGAGCACACGCGATCGCTGCGGCTCGGCCGAGGTTTTCAAACATTTCGGAGATTCGCCTTACGACAAACGACGCGATTCGTCTCGTTGGCCGACAATGGCGCGGAGCAATTACAGGCGAATTTCACGTTTGCCAGGAAGTAACGTAAGGGAGGACAGTTGCGTTCCGCGACTGAATTAGACAATTAGGGCGAAACGTTGCGCGGTTAAATAAAATGTCTGCATATGCGGCAGATGGGATTCTCTGGTCTGGCGCATCGACACTGTAAATAGAACAACGACGTCGCGGCATTGCTTTATAATTACGTCGGTGAGCTTGGAAAGGTTAACCGCACGCCAATGAAGGTAGAGGGTGTACAGCACGGGGACGTGTCGTTGTCACGAGCACTAATGGCTCGTTTACACGGTAAACCATTGGCGTAACCGCAGATACACTCTGCTCGTATTTTCCCCTGTTCCGGCACGGACAATTCATCGACGAATCATCGATGAGCGAGCCGATTTCCCGATGATCGCCAGCAAACGCGTATTCCGAGGAAACGTGCGGTGATCCCGGTCCGCTGTACGTTTCGGCGGTCGACCTAATCGATCACGCACGGTGACGTCCTCGGTTGCTTTTAAACGAGGATTTATCGCCTCGTAAAACGAACGGAGGTTTTAGGCGAGCAGCGCGTACGGGTGCACCGTGTAACGATAACGCGGTACGAGTCCGCCAAGCGGACGGGAGCGGACGAAGGTGTCATTTTCATCATCGCTAACGATCCGAATTCGAGCCATTGGCGTAACGCTATCGTAACCGTGAGACCAATTCCGGTGTCTACCGCAGCCGTGACGTCACGGAGTTAAATGCACCCTTCTATCGGACACGTTGCCCGTAATCTATGTATGCGCCGCAGAACTGCCGTTGATACAGCGCCAACCTGGAATCCGCTCGGATCGGACCGCTATTACGTTCACGATAATGCCGTTATCTCGCGTTAACGATCGCTTATAAAAGTATATTTACGTTGGCCCCTGTCGTTTTGACTTTCGTCCAAAATCCATCGAAACATCCACGTTGGCCGTGTACGGACGATAATGGAATCGCGACATAACGATAACTATAGGACGCGTGATCGATCAAAAGCCGAAACGAATCGCGGATATTTATTCGACAATTTTCGAATCGCCGATAAAAACACGTCGGAGGAAAATCGAGATACACAGACAAGCGATCGAATTGAAAGACGCGCAAATCTACTTTCCTTAGCGGAAACGCTGAAATCGTCTTCTTCCTTTTTCCTACCATGATTACCAGTTACTAGACGTTACGACGTAAAAAGGTCTCGAACGAAATTTGAAAATTACTCTGCGGACGCAACAACCTCCGTGTATCCCGGAGCAGTTGTTACGGCGACAGTTCCATTAGAAACTAGCCACGCGTCGTTTAAAAATTTTAAAAGAACGTTCCCTGTTCTTCGCGCTCTTCGAATTTATTCCGATGGCTTTTATCTAACTTACCTTTCTACTTGTCTGTCCGGGCTGGCTGGAATTTTATACTGGAAATTTCAGCCGCTTCTCGAACAGCCGGAAAGCTGAAACTCGACGCGCGTGCTGCTTTCCAATGATAATACGATACGCGTAATTGCAAAACAAATTGACGATTCTTTTATTGGAAATAATTGCGTATTTAGGTGGGCTGAAACGTGGAAAAATCTTGTTATCCCACAAAACAGGAAGTCCATGTATATTGTCGAATGACCGAACATCGATGCAAAAGTAGAACATACAAGTTGAAAACATTTGTTTAAACGACTTTCGTTTAAAAATGTAGCAAAAAGGAGGAAATGATTTTCTTAATCGGCTATCATTAAAGTAATCGAATGTAATAGCGATACACAGGGAGATCCGTATATATCGAGCACACGCGGTAATCGTATAACAGGGTATCACTCGATTATCGAACTCGTATTACTAAAAATAAGATCCAGGCGTCGTCATTCTTGACGAATGGTTTCAGCGTTCTTGCATAGTCCGTTAGCACGACGACTAATCGTTTCGACCCAATAATGTCCATCCTCGTTGCACAGTTTGATTCAAACATTTGTATCCTTTACTCCTATCGTATTTTGCCTTTTATTCTCTGTCTTTAATTCGCTTCGTACGTGCATTAAAATATACGGATACGTATATACGTAAGCTGTATCTTTGCCGTGCGAATCTTGACGCATCTTCGCGGAAATATCTAATATTTTAGCGAGCTAATGCTGTTTATATAATGTTGATACAGCTAACGAGTTGTCCGATAGATAGATGGCAATTAATTACTGTACACGGGTGCTCGATCGCGAAAACAATGACACGCGTAGCCTCTCTGAACATACTGATTGATTGTCTGTCGCCACGAAGAAGAGGAAACAGAACGGTACGATAGTAGTCAGCGTTGACGATTGCGGCAGCACATACATACGTACGTATCGCTGTAGGCTGTCGATCGTCGCTGCTCGAATTATCAGTAGCGAGCGAATACATCGAGGTTCGAAAAATTTGTCCAAATAATTAGCTCGAAACCAGGTGAAGGTTTTTCCAAGCGAGCCTCCTTTTGCTCGTGCATCGTTTGTCGCCGTTCGTTGGGAAAGTTGTTGGACGATTCGTTGACCGATACCCGACGACGCTCGCTCTGGCAAAGTAATTAAACGAAAATATGTCGAGGAAGAATCGCGAAGGAGAAACTTGCAGTTTGATTACGAGTTCGGTTCCTCTTGCAGTTTGCCGACAACTTTTCCGATCGATCGGAAAATCGAGCATCGGTACTCCCGGGAATACTGGCGCGTCCAGGTGTCCGCCACACACTTTTCCCTTTTATCGGTAGTCGGTTGCAACGTCAATTCATTCAAGTTGCTACGAGACCAAGTCGAAGCGGAAAAAGAAACGGCCGGAGGAAGCCCAGGGAGTGGGTCGGTGGACTGACTGGTGGGCAAGTTTGATCGGTGCTCGCGCCTCGAAAACAAAACAGTGATAAAGTCGGAGGGGCAGCTGGCTCGACGAAAGGTAGGGGTTTTGATCGCGGCACCCAGGAACGAAACGAACGAACGGACGAGCAGGGTAGACGAGGGTGCGGGGGTGGAACTGGCCGCTCGGCAAAGTGGATCGATGCCGCCGCGGCACGTCTGTGCGCGCAAACGTGCGCACGTGTGCGTACACCTGATACATGCATCGTCGTGCACAAAGGCAGCGAGATGCGTGGATCCGTTAATCGCCGATTCCTTCGACTCTGAAATAGAAAAACGCAACGCGCGATCCACTCGATCCACGACTTTGACGCGCGTCCAATGGCAATTCAACGGACGCGAAATCGTCCAACGAATCCTGGCGAAAGTCCGGAAGAGAAGAGACTTTTGCCGTAGTCACGGGCAAATTCTTTGATTAACTCAGGCTGATCGATGGACGAGCGACGGTACGAACGACAACCGTTATCAGTTTTGATCGAGTTTCTTGGCCGCGAGTCGTAACGACAAGATCTCACGCGACGCACCGATCGTTCCGCGCCAAGTCGAACGAATTCTTCGTTGCGTAATTCGTTACTTTGATGTTCGTTGGATCGGTGCGGTTGCGTCTGTCTGCTTCGTTCCATTGTTGCGAACGTTTCATGACTGGTGGTGGACTCGTAACGAGCCGTTAATGTTACTCATACTGCTTAGATCTCGATCGGCGCTACGATAGCCGGCTGTGTTTCCGCTGTCGTCAGATTTTTAAGAATCGAACGCGTCACCGTGGTCGCTGAATCTAAGGCAATTTTTCGTTGTTCTCTGTTGCAGCGAAACTGGAACTTAGTCAGAAGATGGCATGTAGCGGTACGAGAGTAAACGACGGAGAACATCTGTTCCTGATGCTGAGCCTGCTGCTAATCGGTACCCTGTTCAGTCATAGGATCGCCATTCAGTCGAATGCGAACAGTGTGCCGGAGATGATCGACCCCAGGGGCCTCGTCTAGCTTCCGCAGTTAGCTCTTTGGATCGTTGTCGATCGTGCGGGAAGAGGCCAATAGAACGCGAACACGGACCAGCGAAACGATCGACGACCTTCTAAAGCGTGTTAACGAATCAATGGCATCGTTCGTTGATATCTCGAGGCGATTCGAAGCGAGACAGACACATATCAATGCAGCGGAGGGCGCTCGATCGACCCGCTATACACGATCGTCTTGTCACCGGTTCGCTAGTGAGAAAGATCTCGTAGATCGACAGCCAAATCTACGTGGTCCCTTAGAGTAGTAGGGGACGCGGCAGAGACTGTACGCTAGACAAAGGACTCGAAGATTTCCTTCGATCCGCGTAATCGATCACCAACGAGCGTCGTTTTGTCATTCTCCAATTTTAGTCGTTCCTCTATTCTCAGTCTTTCGAGAGCGCGATCGACAAAGTCGTCGCGAATCGAGAACGCGACCGTGATCGAACGATATTGTTGGCGGAGTCGGAATACACGGAGAAAATAGGAATCGTAAAGATATAACGTAAGCGCCGAATCGAAAGTTATTACCACGCGTATAGCCCGTTTCCATGTACGGGACACGCGACACGCATCCAGCTCTCGGTCCAGCAACACGCTTCTAGCTGTAAGAACGACGCCAACATCCTGACACCATCGATATTGGTCCCTCGTAAATCGTCTGACCTACTCCGACAGCGACTACTCGCGCGACCAATGTAAAATCACGCTCGTACCGCGCTTTATTCCGCCTTTGCAGTTTCGCTCGAGCGTCGCAAATTTATTCGCCTGTCTCGTAGTTCGTTCTTCAAACTTGCAATTTCGACGGGATCAACGGGAAACGAGCGCGGCGTAACGCACGGCTGCTAACTTGATCGACCCGTTGCACCTGAGAGGACAAAAAATACGCTAGAAAATAGAATTTGATCGCCGGCAGACAGCGTACACGCTCTTCCCGTACGTTCTAGCATTTGATTAACGTCACGGCAATATAGGTCACTGCATCGATGCTTTTATTTCACGAGCGAGATCACCGCCGTCGACCTGCACGTTATCGCGAAACGCACTCGGCCCCTAGATATTCGATCTATCCGCGACAGGATAATCGGCGTTCGCTGAAAAATGTCACCGCGCGAACCATCGTTGTCCCCCGTGCGTTCGTTATCCTTTAGCTGGTCGAACTTCGCGTGATCATTCGTAGGAATTTGTAGAAATTCGTTGAAAAATTTACGCCGCGTGCACGCGCGGACCGACGTCCGCGGATTTTCCGCACGGCCAGAAACGTTCTTCTCGACCGTCGATCGACGCATTCGCCAGGTTTTCATTCACGGGTGCACGACTTCCTTTTAATCTTGCCGTTATCGGTGCCTGCGACTGTCTACGAACAGGTACGGTACCGCTAGCCGCAATTCGATCTATATACTCTGTGGCCGCTTATACGTGCGCATGTTTGTAACGCGGTGCAGCTACTGCAGAATGGATCGCATTCGTACAAATTACGGAGATTTAAACGCCGTGGGACCGACCAATAGCTCGGCCATCCTGGAACATCCGTCCGATATTATCGTAGCGATCGCCGCGAATAAATCTCCTCGACGATTGTCGTTCCGTTCGTCGCGCGACGCAACTCCAGACGCGATCGTTCCCACGAACAGAGACACAGAGACCACAGTCGGATATCTCTGTCTTTGTTCGCTCGATTTATTTGGAAAAAGAAAATTTATTTGGAAAAAAGAAAATTCATTTGTAAAAAAGAAAATTTATTTGTAAAAAAGAAAATTTATTTGTAAAAAGGAAAATTTATTTGGAAAAAAGAAAATTTATTTGGAAAAGGAAAAATTTATTTGGAAAAGGGAAAATTTATTTGGAAAAAGGAAAATTTATTTGGAAAAAGGAAAATTTTTTTGGATTGGACGCTGGCTCGTTCGGTAATAGCAAGTACGGTAGATTTTCGCGCATATGGCGCGTACACGTCGATATCGACAGAGATCATGCCGGTCTTCTGGATCGAGTCCCGACAGAATTGCAAATTGCATTCGGCTCGGCGCGACTGATTTATCAGCGGTGGTAAACTGATCGACATTGACCACGCGGATGGAATGCTCGATCGATGGTCCGTCCGTGAGACAAGAGAAACGTGTGGTCGACGTGACGGATTTGTTGTAAGGACGGTTGTTCGTAATTTGAAAACTGTCAGTTAACGCTAAACCTACCGCGCGCGGGCAAATGAGCGCTTTTGAAATTTCGTTTAGAATTTCTTGTATATTGGGTTGTCCCGAAAGTTTCTTTCCTTAGGTAAGGAAATAACAGATGCACAACCTTTCTTCGTTTTATATTATTTTATCGAATCATGTACGATCCACTTTGTTCTATTTCTATTATTACTATCGTACATGGTTCGACGAAAATAACATAAAACAGAGAACGTGGTGCATCCGTTATTTCCTTACAAAACGAAAGAAACTTTTCGGACAACCCAATACAACGTTACTGTATCGCCATGTAAAACTTATTCGCTTTTCCTATAATATACATACAACCCGTTTTTCAGTATTCACAACTTTCTTTATCGTTTACTTTCCGAAAAAAAATTGGCTAAAATCTCTTTCTATATCAAGATACATATTTTTTTATTTGAAGCGGTCATTTGACCGCTCGCGGTAGGATTAGGTATACATGAAATGTCGGTAGTAGGTTTGGTGTTAATAGCGTCGCTAAGATAACAGGAGAAGGAAGGCGAAACGTCGTTCCTTCGTTGTTCTCCGGATAAGATCTATCGTTCGTACGGACGCTCGAGGAAAGATATTGAATTTCATTCGCTTCGTCCACGATGATGGTTGTTCGTAAGGACACGCGGAGAAGGTCGTAAAATTTGATGGCGCGACAGCGAATGCAGAGTTCGTCGCAGTCGTATTAAAATCCTTGCGACTGCGGTAGCAACTGGCGATCGAAATGAAACGACCGTCAGGACGCGTTCAGGTGCGCTCTCGCCGTATCGAAGGTGCATTCCTACGTGTATCTCACGCGCTCTATTTTCCTCGCGGCTCCGCCATCGATTTTGCACGAGTATACGCTTCTATTCTTCCAACACGGCTGCCGACGAAGGTCGCGCCTTAACGTTTCAAGCGTCGGTCCTCTCCACGTCGAAATTTCTTCCTAAAACCCCGCTAAGGAGTAATTAAGGAGCAATTTCTATCCCTTCTGCTTCTCGTAATCCTTTCTCTTTCTCCTCCGCTCCTCTGCCTTCCCGCTTTTCTTCGTTACCTTCGTAGGAACCAAGTGCGATAGCAAGCGTGGAATTCGTAATGCTTTTTTGCAGGAGACGACCGCCACTTTCCTCCGTGTACCTTTGTCTCATTTTCTACGTCGAGATCTTCCAAACGGTGTAACGCAACTTTCCTAGAAGTGAACCGCGAACAAACGTGATTCCGAGGACACGACGATGCACGATTCCGCATACATAAGATAAATAATATTCAGCTTGCCCGTAGCACGACGAAACGTCGACAGGATGAACGCGAGATTAACGCAACGCTGCGTAAACGTACACAGATGCCGTCGAAACGGCGACGGGCAGAAGACAGTTCTAGAGTCAATGGAGGAACCGCGGCTGGCCGATGAACGAGCGAACGATGATCTATCAGCCGAAGAGGAAATCGAAGAGCACAAAGCGGCCGCCATTGCGAAGTAAAGGAAGAGCCGCGTGCGGTTGAAACCGTGCGTTTCTTTCTTCCGTTCTCGCCACGTGCCGCGTTCCTCGCGACAGTAGGAAGGCAACTTGCACGAACGCAGGCTAAGTTTTAATTAAGATTTAATCGCTAATTACCTGTAACAACTATTACTGTAAGTAGAATGACACCGCGTGCGTACACGTACACGCGTGTATTTTCTGTGTGTACATACGATAATCCGCAAAATGTCACAGAGCCATGTATATATATATGTATATGTATATATATATATATATATATATATATGTGTGTGTATATACATGTACGTAGAATGCGTTGCCGATTCACCAAAGAATCTCTCTCTCTCTCTCTCTCTCTCTCTCTGTCTGTCGGTGATCGTTCAAAATGAATGATTATCGCCGTGTTGAAGAGGCAAAGATAGTAACGCAAATTATTGGCCAAGAGGATTTCGTTTCCTGTCCTCTCGAAACTCTCTTACGACAACAGCTTCGGTAGAAGATGTTGCTTGCGCGAAAATTCCAAATGATAAAGAGAACACTCTACTCGCAGCCTTCCAATCGGCTAGATCTGCTTTCCTTTCTTTTCTCCTGCTTTCTGTTCCCATCCTATAGTATCGCTGGCGCTTTGCCAACGGAGCTTCTTGCCTTGGTTTTTGTCGGCATCGAGCAACTTGCTTCCATTGATACCCGTGAATAGTTTGTTCTCTACCCCTTGAATCGTTTCTTGTCTTCGAACCTACGGAGCACCGCGTATTTCTACCTTTTGCTTGTGTATTTGGAAAATTAGTCGTTTGTGTTCAAGAGTAAAAGAGAGAGAGAGAAAGTATTCATAGAGCAAAATCGAAGAAATTCCAAGGGAAGGCGAAAGAAGAATGACAGCGAACGAGCAAAGCTTGCCTACGGTAATCGGTCGTTTCGTGGAGAAACGATCGGTTTCCGAGCAACCGAAATCGCGCTTGTTTCGTAGCGTAAATGAATAAAATCAAAAAAGATGCCTTGTTCGCCTACTTCTGCAACAATCAAATTTAGCTACTTTTTTCCTTTTGTCTGGAAATGGATCTCGATTTGGTTACGCTGACTCGAGGATTAACGGCGAAGCGTGGCAAAGTCACGCGAGGGCAAGAGCTATAAAGCTGAAATATGAATTTAGTTCGGTCGCGATAACGTTACTTTGGAATTTGCAGTTGGCCGAAACGCGTTTTTGATTACGTGTATAATATTATGTAAATATACCATAACGGTAATAATCGAGGAATAGCATCCCCCTTTTAATGGACGATAAGCAAAGTAAAAGGAAAAGGTACAAACCTGACCTGACAAGTTCTCTGGATCCGTTAACTAGCAAGTTTGGAAATAACAAATCATACGAAAGTATACGCGTATACGTGTACGCGTCCACCTGGCCGCGTTAAACTCACTGCGATCGCGATTTCAATGCATTATGTATAATAACATTATACATACTATACATACGTATATATAAGTACATGCATATATAAATATATACATACGTAGCATGTATAGAAACAATTTAGAGACGGTATCGTCGTACGTTTGTATATACGTTGTCACCCGCACCGGCTCACGAGATTATAGAATGAAACGAAACGAAACGGGACGAAATGAAATGAAATGAGATGGAACGAAATGGAACGGAATGGAACGAGACGAAGCGAAACAAAAAAAAGAAAAAAAGAAACGAACAGAAGGGAATGTAAACGAGGTTGCTGAGCCTAATCGATTTAAGATCGAAGATTCGTTTAAAATATCTTGATTTCCGATCCTCGAAAAAATCGCCGCTCAAATTTCCTCGATATCCTCTCTTTCAAACGCGTTCTTACCATCCGGTTTTCAAACGAAACCGAAATGAATACAAACAACGTTTCCCTCATAACATGTTCGCGAACGATAACGAACCTCGCCGAGAGACGCGACTCGGTCGAAGGAACGATAATTTGTTTGGAAGACACCCGATATATATTTCAATATATTAGGCTTCACATATATATATATTAGGCTATTATAATATATTATATTATATTAGCTATTATATATATATATATATTTCCAAGCAAAAGCAACGTCCGTGAAATTGGGCCTCCGTTCAAGTGAAAACGCTATTTAGGAACTAAATGTATTTCCTCGTTATCGAGGATTCTTGATCACGCGGCGCTGTTCTAGTTCGAGGATTGTTCGTCACGCGGCGCTTTTCTAGTTCGAGGATGCACGCCTTTCAAGGGGAACGCTTCCGCTTGAACCTCTCCGTCTTTCATCTCAATTCCTTATTTCCTTTCCCTCCGTGAAGGAAAAGCGAAGAGAGCGAGATCTGGATTCCGAAAGGTCCCTACTAGCTAATCCGATATACAACGTACGTATGTTTGTTCGTATTGGCAATAACGAAGAGGAGTTTGATAAACGCCGATCTATTTTCAATGCGACCAGATGGATATTCCTATCAGCGTATATCTCTAGAAACTCTTTGGATCCTTTCTTTGCTCTACATCCTCCTTTGTTTGAGCTACGCCAGAGATCGTGCGATAGAGCTCGTTTCGTCGAGGAGGAGAGAACGCTTTAGGATAGAATGGAACAAGTAACGGCGATCACGATGCCGCAAACAGGTAACAGAGATGGATAAAATGATTGGACGAGAACAGAACGGTAACAAGAATACGTAGAACTCGCCAATGAATGAATGAATACGCAATCTCTGCTCGCGATGATTCCTTCTGCAACTTTTGCCTATTATACACGATATCATCGAACACGGTCGAGAATGACCGAGAGTTAGCATAATTGATTGCAGTAGCCGGCAGAAGTTTCAGAATGATTTATTACAAGTCCGTACAAAGGACTCTAAACGATCTTTTATCGCGGCCCCAGGCGTCGGGTGCATTCGAGTCAAAGAACATAATAGAAAAAAAAGTAAATAAAAAGGAAGGGAAAAATAATGAATCGCTATCCAGGTATACTTTTCTCATTCGTTGAATCGGAGAAAATCGTGCGAAGCAGCGGCAGAACGATCGAGGAACATTTTCAAAAATGATAATTATCGCGATAACGGCTCGAATTTTCGCACAACTAACTGTGACTCTATGTATGTAATTTAATGTATAATAATCGCAAAACACGCGCCGCCGGTCCTCCATATTCTAAAATGACGATTCGTTGCTCGGAATCAACATGAACGTAAAACGCGGAGAATAATTCTCAACGATAATAAACTTGTGTAAATATCATACAGCCCAAGTACGTGTATATAGCTGGCAAAAAAAATATGTAAATCGTGTCGGTACGAGAAATTACTTATTGTTAGAGGCGATTGGAACAGGCAAATATTTGCGTGTACACAAGTCAAATATAGGGAAAGAATTCGCGCGTTTCTAGATATGCTATACACTGTACACTGTACGATATTGTAACGCAATTTAGAAAAGAAGCGAAGAAAAACCATAGGTACTGATGTTTTTATACGAATCAAAGAGGGGAAGAGGAGGACCGACGGATATCGAGGAAAACAACGGAGAGACTATTTTAGCGGAAAAAAAACCTTGTTTTATCTTTCTTCCTTTATCGAATCGAAAGAAATCTTACTTCTGTCAATGGGATTCACAGCGAGTCGCTGAAAAAGTAGCCCGCAGGCCTAAATACGCTCTAATTAATTACAAAAAAAAAAAAAAAAAAAACAGAAATAAGTAATTATTACCATAGCCGAATAGTTGATCGAATTCAATACGACATTTTTCCAGTTGCATCGTCGTGTTTTCTCGTTAATCGTCGTATTGAATTACGATCATTAACGCAATCGGCCAACAAAGAGTCGCGTTTGTCCGATGCATATTCCCGATGACGCAACGTTTGCCACGATCGGTGTAGTGCTTCGAGATCATCCCCGTTTTCTTTTGATTTTACCAACGAAATTCTTTAATTCGATCGAAATTAACAACAATTTTAGAAGCAAATGGGTTTTATCTAACCAACGAAACTTTTCTAAATTTCGATTTCGAAAGCACTATGTTCACATCGAAATATCTTTAAATCTCCATTGATCGGAATTAATATCAAATCGATGACAATATTTTCGATACCATTTCGTAAATATAGAAATCGATGTCGAATCGAAAAATGCATCGGGCGTCGCGCACGCAAAGATAGTGCAAACTAAAAACATCTAATAATTTACCATACGGCAAACCGACTACCTAGTATTATCTATACGTATAAATATATAAATATAAAACATAATGATTATTCATTAAATACTATTATTGATTATTGATTATTTATTAAATACTATTATTGATTACTGGTCATTAGTTATTAATTGTCGTTGTTATTATTATTATTATTATTATCATCATTATCATCGCCGTCGTCATCCTCATCATCATTATCAGCAACGGCAACAACAGCATCGTTAACATGATCATCATCATCATCATTATTATCACTATCATCGCCATTATCATCAACATTGACATTATTATCATTATCATCATTGTTATTATTCAATAGTTACGTACATATTATACGAACAATAAAAATTTACTGCTTGTATATATTAAGAATATCTTAATAAAAATAATGTGCGAATGATAGTCAATTAAATTTTGTTGACCATATATCCCTTTATCAAAAAACTGATGATGTTTTTTAAACATCAAAATGTATCGCTTTTTCACTTTACTATAAAATTTTACTATTTCCTATCCTTCGTTACTTGTGCAATTCGTTAATAAATAGATTCATTGACGAGTAAATTCACGTAAATAATAAACGTTTATTTCAGATTCTATGTACAAATTATACATTACGATAAAAAATTTAATCGTATGAAATCCCACGTTGCAATTACCTTGTCATCGCAAGTAGTCTGTATTAGGTACAGTATTTATAAACGCTCTTTAATATTTATTGTACAATAATATAATATACAAACTATGTTTTAAAAGCACCAGCTTGAGCAGCTTTAACTATGAAAGTTTTCATCGTATTTTCATCCAATTTAGCAAAACTCGCTGTTTGTACTACGGCAGTCATGTGATTTAGCGCAAATTTGAAACAGTATTCCTCCGATTCCTAGAATTATATTAAAATTAATGGCACTGACTTTGTTTAAATAAAGCCACAAAATTTTATTTACCTTAGCATCATACTCAATGGCTATACTGTAGCAAAAAGCAGCGTTTTCAACTGTAATTCCCCTCCTTATTATTTGTATGCAGCGTTTTTTCAGTTGATTTTCCGAATAAGCAACCGCTAGTTTCAAAAGTTCTTATCCACAAAAACCAGAAATAATTTTCAAATCACGTTATAAATTCTCAGGGAAAAAATAATGGAATACATACCTAACATACTTTCCAGAGGTAAATCGATTTCGTCAGTGTACAAATACTTCAAAAAAGCCTTGTATACATCGTAAGAAAATTTTTGCTGTTTTATAACACTACAACGAATGATTGTAACATTTAAGGAATCTAAATACTCGTTAAAACAACAAACCTACCTCTGATTATTTGCGGTCGATGTTTGTTGAAACGTTGTTCGAAAGTATTGAGAACGTATCATTAAAACGGCTTTGTGCACATAAATAAATTTTTTTCGTACTTGTATCACGAGATCACTCGTAGTCTACAAATGACAAAGAGAACAGTTTCAACAATGACAAGATAACAAGGTCAGAAATGATATTTGTTTGCTTTATAGATACATACCTGATCGTTAAATGCTTCTCTGAAACAATCTATTAAACTCTCGTCTGGCTCTCCGTCATGAAGAACAAGTGGTTGATGCATAACGCTAGGTGACGCATAACGCGCAAAAGCGTCATGTAAGGATCCTAAAGTAGTGAGTACTGGATATGTGATACTTTGTCCCAAACACTCGCCCCACATAAATATCCGATTACCTTCTGCCATAGCTATGCTTATGTGATTGTAATGTGAAGTTGCTATATCCAATACCCTTCCCATCATTTCCTGTTTCAACTGGAGGGACTTTTATTAATTTTCATTCATTAGTGTAATCATACTGCATTTTACCTGTATTGGACTACAGATATTCATCTTCATGCCAAGCCCTAACTGTCCATAACTATTTCCACCCCAGACATATAATGCTCCTTTGTTACTCAATGCCAAAACATGTGCATAACCACAAACTATTTTTTCTATCAATGCAAAAACATATTATCAGTATTCAAGAAATGTTCTGCTTAGGTATATTCTAAACAAAAATGATATTACCAATTACAACACCAGTAAGCATTGTGACTTTACAGGGATCCACTTGATTAACATAGTTTCCAATTCCTAATTGACCAACATCGTTACAACCCCAGCCATAAACCTTTCCAGTGTCTGTAACTATCATGCTCGATGACTGACCACAGCTAATACAAATGACTGTTTTGCCAGCTAATGTGGAATTCACTTTCATAGGTGTACTTTCATTTATGTTAACACTTTTACCTACTTGGCCAGATGTATTTTCACCCCATGCATACACCTGTATAGATATATGTATAATCTTTGATAATTATTAAAAAAAGCTTTAAGTTTCAATCTAACCTTTCCTTCGTTCGTTAATGCAAGAGAGTGATGACTCCCACAAGCTATATCGACAATGAATTCATTACTCAAATTTCTTGTTATAGGCATTGGAATCATATGATTGGTAGAACAGTTTCCAAGTTCGCCGTGACTGTTATGTCCCCATGAATATACCTCTCATAAAAATTATATTATTAAATAATACAACGTTAAGTTGTTTATTAATATTGTAATAAAGCCTTATAAATACCAAATACCTTTCCCTCCTCTGTAAGAGCCAAGACATGTGGACCTCTACCATATGCAAAAGTTTTTATATCTTTGCCACATAATGCTTCGACTTTCTTTGGATAAAAAGTATTACAAGCATCCCCAGTTCCAAGACACCCAGAAGTGTTACATCCTAGAGCATATACTATTTTATCCCTTGTTATAATTAAAGCTTCATTACCTAAATCACCTGTTTAATGAAACATAATATTTCATAAATTCATATACGTATATTGTTCTTATGTAACAATAAGATATAAAATATGTGACTAGAATAAAAATAAAGGTGGAAATAATAGACATTTTACCATATACAAGTGCCATATGAATTTTTGAAACATGGTGCGAGTCTAAGAAACTAAAAATTGGCCAATTCTTCAAATCCCAAAGAAACATCTTCATATATATCTATATATATATATATATATATATATGCATATATATATCCTAAATTTCTAAAAACAAACTGATTTCAATATAATTTTAATAATAATTTCAATATAATTTAAATTTTATTTAGTAGTTCCAGTGTTTAATTTTCTAACTTTCATTAGGCATTTCTTTACGTAATCATTTATGAATACTACAATTTTTTCTCAATTTTTTTTATGAATTAAATGCAGTGTACTCTTCTTTAAATTCTGCACTATGAATAATTCTAAAATATAAACAATCGGTATAATGTATAATATAGTAGATATTAACTGGTATTAACAATGATAAATAAACTCTTTTACTAACATGTGTATTCACAGTTTGTATTTCAATAGTTTGTCATTCTTGTTGAATAAATTTGTAAACAATATCATTAAATGCTATTGTATAGTCTGTTCAACGAGACGAAGCAGTAATCGTAAACAAAACGTGATTACTGCGGCTGCAACTATCAGCTGCTTACTAGTGACATTCGAATATTCACCATAATCCCTCATGTCATCCCCCCTCTCGATCCGCCATTGTTTAAGGTTGTGCATTTTATCTCCGCACTGACCCGGAAAAATCTTTCTAGCATGGATTTACCTATATAATTTGGCATATAAATAAGGCTCCTCCCCTGATAAAAGCGATCTCCACTATGAAGAGTAATAAAATATAAAAATGTTATGTCACATTCTAAAAAACTTGTTAGGTACATAATTAATATGAACTTAATTATTTAGATTATAGTATTAAATAGAGATATTAAAATATAAGTTACAAGCAAATTTTAAATTTGTAAAAGATTAAAAAATGTATATACAAAAAACTTATATATACATATGTATGCACTTTAACATATCCCCCCGCCCCTCAAGAAAGGCTCCTGAATCCATCACTAAATTCAGTTCAATCAGAAAGATCTTTGATGAAACTATAGTTACGAAGCATAATTTATCTTAAAGATCTAAAGATAACTTATAATAAAGTAACTAGTACCAACGTGATTTATTATTCTGGTGATAGTTTACTCGCTTTCACAGAAACTTTACTAAATTCTTAATAAGATAAATAAGATGCAGAAGTAAATTACAACAAAAGAAGAACGATTATAAAAGATGTCACACCGCGAATTTTATTAAAATCGTCAAATACAAAGAAAATTCTTATGCTTATCATAAATAATCTGTCTCAATCCTAAGAAATACGGTGACTCAAAACAAATGTTCTGCAGTTAAAAAACTATACATTCATACAAAATTCACATATTATTAAAAATATTAACTTTAAGAAATATGAATATTTGAAAGTAGTATCTACTTAGTCTTGAATCATAACAATACGAATTATTTATATAGTATTATTTCCTTTGTGTGATAAACACTTCATGTTTTAAAAGCACCTGCTTCAGCAGCTTTAACTATGAAAGTTTTTATTATACTGTCATCTAGTTTTGCGAAATCCTCTGTCTGTACTACTGCAGTCATGTGATTTAAGGCAAATTTAAAACAATATTCTTCTAATTCCTATAAATGTAAAATATATCAAATATTTTAATTGTATTTTGTATTAAAAAAATAAATAAGAAATATTATTTACCTTAGCATTGTATTGAATAGATACGCTGTATAGAAAAGCGACATTTGTAACTGTAACCCTTTTATTTATCATTCGTATACAATATCGTTTTAACTGATTTTCAGAATAAGCATTAGCTAAATCTAAAAGTTCTATGTAAAAAAATATATTATTTATAAAACATATTATTAGATGCTCTCTTTCTATGAAGAATAAGAAAATATTTACCTAATGCATTTTCTTGTGGTATGTCAACTTCATTAGTATATAAGTATTTCAAGAAAGTTTTGTATACGTCATAGGAAAACTGTTTATGCTCTATAACACTACAATGTGTAATTATATTAGTGAAAATACAAATGTGCAAGTTGAAAAAATTGTTTTACCTTTGACTATTTTCTACCCAATGCTCTTGAAACATCGTTCTGAAGTAATGGCAGCGTATCTTCAAAACAGCTTTGTGTACATGAATGGGTTTTCCATGTACTTGAATTACAAGATCGCTAGTAGTCTTTAACATGCAGCAAGAGATGGCATAAAAAAATGATAAAATCAACAAACACGTTATTGTTTATAAGAAAATACATACTGGATCATCAAAGGCATCTTTTAGACTATCTGTTAAATTTGCTTCTTCATCACTGTGAAAAATAAGTGGCTGATGCATGACGGGTGGAAACGCATAATATGCAAGAGCATCATACAAACATTTTAGTGGAGTGAGTGTTGGAACTTTAATACTCTGACCTAGACACTGACCCCACATAAATATCCGATTGCCTTCACTCATAGCCAAACTTATGTGATGATAATGTGAAGTTGCTATGTCTAATACTCTTCCCATTTCGGGTGCTTCCAGCTATAGAGATATTCATTAATTTCAACTTAACAATACATCCACAAAATAAATTTTTACCTTTGTTGGTATCCAAATATTTGAATCTGTATTAAGACCTAGTTGCCCGTAACTGTTAGCTCCCCAAACATAAACAACACCTTCATCACTCAATGCTAAAGTATGCATGTAACCACAAACTACTTTTTCTGTGTATTCAAACGCATATAATTAACAATATTTTGATATTTGTATATTCACAAAAAACATTCAATATTACCTATTACTATTTCTTTTTCAAATGTGGTTATTTTTTGTGGCTCTGCTTGACTATTATAATTTCCAAGTCCTAATTGACCAACACCATTATGACCCCAACTGTAAACTTCTCCATTATCCGTAACTGCTACGCTGGATGAGTCTCCGCAACTAATGCCAACAACTTTCTTGCCATTTAATACAATATACAGCAATTTTGGTGTAGGTTGAACTGTACTAAGGATAGTACCACAACCTACTTGTCCAGATACATTGTGACCCCATGCATATACCTAAAATAGATGTATCAATTTTGCATTTCATTAAAAAAGATACAATGCCTGATTAAATAGTTCCATTTTACTTCTCCCTTATCGGTTAGTGCAAGAGAATGATGGCCTCCACAGGCTATATCAATAACAAATTCATCGTTCAATACTGATGATATAAGTGTTGGAGTAAGGCCTTCGCTGGTAGATCTGTTTCCTAATTCGCAATAATCATTATACCCCCATGAATATACCTTTCACATAAATTATATTATTAAATTAAATAATGTAATATTATACTACACATTAATGATGTAGTAAAATTATGTTTTCAAATACCTTTCCTTCCTCAGTGAGAGCCAAGACATGTGGACCTTTGCCATATGCAAAAGTTTTTACATTTTTACCACATAATGCATCGATTTTCTTTGGATAAAGAGTGCTATGAGTATCACCTGTTCCAAGACATCCATAGGTATTGTTTCCTATACCATACACCATATCATCGTTTGTTACAATTAAAGTTTCATTAGCTACTTTACCTGTTTAAACAAAATTAATAAACAAAATCTGTTTTTACCATATGTATTATATTATAAAAATATACTATTATACGAAAAGATAAACTGATTCAAAAAATAAATATTACCATATACTATAGCCATACGAATATTCGATAAAAATTTTGGTTCTAATAAACTAAATATTGACCAATTCTTCAAGTCATAACAACGCATACTTATATTCAAATCTATGTTTTTAATACGCTATAAAGATAGTATTATTGTAATTCGATGAAATTATAACGTATTTCAATTTCAATTTTTATCACTGCTTATCAATCAAACACTGTATATTTTTTTAATTTCATAACAAAGAGCGCTTAAATATACTGAACGAAAATTGTAATAAAATCTGTATTAAATTGATTTCATTTAAATTTTGTAATAATATACTAAAAGTTGTCTAAAATGTTTGCATCATATAAACATGTTTATAACTAAACAAACAAAAAACAAAACAAAAGTCTCTAACCGTCGTTTATATAAACAAAGGCAATATACATAGTACATATCATGTCAGTGTGAGTCAGTGTGATACTCTATAGCTGATATTGTAATTTCAGAATCATATCCAGTTTTTAATTTCTACCATAATTAGTAACATAATTTTATTTTTTGCTGCATCGGTAATATTGAAAGTACAATAAAAATAGATTCCTCAAATTTTATAACAGAAAAATGTATAGCGTATCACATTAAGCTATACATACATATGTTATTCATATGTATTCATGAATATGTTATTCATTGGATGCAACATTCCTTTCATGCCTATAATATATTATTTTAAAATTTATTTTGTCAAATAACTTTTTTTATATATTAGTAAATGTAATTTACAAAATTAAATGAGTATAAACTGGTATAAAGAATCATAAAAGAGTATCAAATTATAGGGCGGGTTTTCAATCATGACATTGTTCTCTTTTTTTATTTTTAACAATTCTTTCACAATATTTTATTAAAGCTTGAGTCTAACCACAGATAAGGTATAAGCTGGTACAAGATAGTTTGCAGGTTCCTTTACCGTTTCAATGTTGCTTGCAATGTTACCAATCTTACCTAATATCAATATAAGAAATAAAACTTATAACGTTGATAAGTGATTGATAGCGATTGTAACTAAAATGAAATGCTACTATCTGTTATTAGGTAATTACAAATAGAGATAGAAAATTCTGTACTTCTATAATACGTACACGTGTTTATACAGATTTTTATTATACAAATGAATAAATAATAAGTACGCTTATTGAAGTTACAAACTGTGGCTTGATCAATAGCTTTATTGAAATAAAGCAGTACTCTAGTACATCAGAAATTACTAAGCAATTGTCGTGACGTAAGCTTCATTTGGGGTAAACATTTTCAGAACCATTAAACAGTATCGGTATTAGTATCTGATATGAGAGACTGAATTTAAAATACAAAAGATTATAGTTATAATAACAAAAGAGGTTATTATATTGTATGGTAGATTGAAAATTATGAGTTGTGTCCAAAAGTGTGTTATGTATATATAATATATTTACAGTAAGCAGTATTTACATTGTCAATCATATATTTTTAAGAAATAACTTTTAATACATTTCACATGGAATATAATGGCCAAGATACTTTAAAGATGAATGAAAGTGACTCCATTTATGGAACTACCTTGTCCCAAGAATCAATAAAGGTAATTGCAGAAAGTATAGGTGTTGGAAATTTCCCAGATGAAGCTGCAAAAGATCTTGCAGAGGATGTAAGTTATAGACTTAAAGAAATCATACAGGTTTGTATATGTCCAAATTATGATAATCCAATCATAAATAATTCCTATTCCTTACATATAATATTAAAGTTGTGTAATTAAGGTTATTGATGTTGGTAAAGGATGCTGCTAAATTTATGAGACATGGCAAACGTCAACGAATGACAACATACGATATAGATCATGCTTTGAAAATAAAAAATATTGAACCCACATATGGGTTTTTTGCCAAGGATCATGTACCATTTCGCTTTGCTTCTGGTGGTGGTCGTGAATTACATTTTGTAGAAGAAAAAGAAATTGATCTTAATGAAGTTATATCAATGTCTGGTGGACAAACATGGCCTAAATTACCTCTAGAAATTACATTACGTGCCCATTGGCTTTGCATAGATGGTGTTCAGCCTACAATACCAGAAAATCCACCTCCTGTTTCTAAAGGTAGTAATTCGATAGCATAAAACTTTCCTTTTTGCAGTATTATGTTAACTAAAAGTAATATCTATTAATTAATCAATGATACAATAGATGTTCAAAAGCTAGAAAGTGTTGATCCAACAAGTAAACTTACAAACAAAAGTCAGAATATTGGTGTTGGGAAACCAGGTGGTGGTGGTAAAAGTCAGAAATTACGTAATGTGGAAACAGTTCATGTCAAACAATTAGCCACTCACGAATTGAGTGTTGAACAGCAATTATATTATAAAGAAATTACTGAAGCATGTGTTGGATCTGATGAAGCACGCAGAGCAGAAGCACTGCAGTCCCTCTCGGCTGACCCAGGTTTACATGAAATGTTAGCACGGATGTGCACTTTTATTGCAGAAGGTGTACGTGTTAACGTAGTACAAAACCATCTTGCTCTTCTAATTTATCTAATGCGAATGGTTAAAGCTCTCTTGGACAATCCCAGCCTTTATTTAGAAAAATATGTATGTATTAATTAATATGTAAAAGAAAAAAGGAGAGTGTGCGTATACATGCACGTGTGCATTAATACTCATTAAACTTATATTTTATAGCTACATGAATTAATACCATCTATTGCAACATGTATAGTTTCACGCCAATTATGTATGAGGCCAGAAGTGGACAATCATTGGGCACTTCGTGATTTTGCATCACGTCTTATGGCTCAAATTTGCAAAAATTTTAATACTTCTACCAATAATGTACAAACTAGAGTAACTAGAATGTTTAGCCAGGCTTTAGCAAAAAATAGTCAGGTATAATTGTAAGACTACCATGTACTAAAGCAATAATAACAGAAATAGAAGCACAGAAATAATAACGATAATAGTGATAACAGTCATAATAATAATAACAACAACAACAAATTTTTTAGACTCCGCTGGCATCACTTTATGGAGCAATTGAAGGACTCTGTGAGTTAGGTCCAGAAGTAATTAAAGCATTAGTTATTCCTAAAATTAAATCTATTTCCGAACGTATTGAATCGTGTATTGAAGGACCAGGTCTATCAAGTGTAGATAAAAATGGAGCAGGTCATATAAAGACTCTACTAGTGGTGAATATAATTTCTTATTAGCATAAATTTTATTGTATTAATATGTATTTTTCCTATTTTTATTAATATGTTATATAACTGAAAAATATGCAATGGAATTTACAGAAATCGGTAGCTCCCGTTCTAAAGACTATACGATCTCCTCCAGATTATGTAGAAGATTACAAACAGGATTATGGTTATATAGGTCCTGCATTGTGCGCAGCTGTTGCAAAAGCTCGTACACAACCAGCAACATTAACAACAACTGCATCCACAACTACATCTTTAACAACAAGTCAACAAGGTCCTACATGCACTGGAAAAACCATTGTACAAGCTGGTAATACTGTTTCTATTAATATGAAGTTAAATGAGTATTTTTACTTCAAATATGTTCATTTTTTATTTAGTAACAAGCTCTAGTCCCGGGCAACAAACTGGACGTACAATTATGCTTGGAACAAGTAGAGCTGCTGGTGGAACTACCACAGCTGGAGGACAAAAATTTGTTATTTTGCAGTCTCGATCTCAAACACCAACCGCTACAAATATTAACGCTAATGCGATACAGCAACAACCTCAGCAGCAACAACAACAACAATCGCAACAACAGCAAGTTAAACTAGGCCAAACCAATGTCACTCAACAAAAAGCACATATACAAAGTAATGCACCGAAATTGGTAGTTGTTTGTATGCCCAGTAGTAGTCACAGTACTACTACAGTAACTCAGGTGTGTATAACATATTATGGTAAAAACCATAAAAAATAATTAATTGGATTATTAATTGTGAAAATTATTTGCAATAGGGAAACATAACAACAAAAACACAGAACGTCTTTGTTACACAACAAAATGTTGAATGTTCATTGAGTCCAGAAGAAGAGCATTCTTTTCAGTAATAGTGGCAAAATTCGTTTAGGACATTAAAATTTCTAGTAATTTGTACAAAAATTGATGTTAATGTACTTTGTAAGAAAATAAAAAATTTTTTACGAAGATAAAAATGATATATAGATATATTTATTTTTATCAGAAACAGAAAAAATATACGAAATTACATATATTAAAAAATTAAAAATGTATATTTAAATGAAATTCATCATTCAGAGTGTCATAGGAAGTGAAAATAATTAATCTTAATTATTTATTTACTATCTTAATTATACAATTCATAATCAATTTATAATTATAATAAACAGATCACAAGTATAAATTGATATATATGTATATACTTTTGTATATATAAATACAAAATAAATATGTTTGTATGATAATGTGCTTGTTTCATACACAATGCATTTCTAATCTGACATACGTAGATTAAGTTAAATTCATACACGTTTCTTAGTTAACAAATGCATATTACCAAACTATATACATATATAAGTACTTTAGAACTATATTACTCTGTGGAAGGAGTATTTTCCCCTCTTAGAGCATTCCCCTCAAGTGAAACAACTTATTCGAATAGACCATACATATGTACATGTGAACAAATCGTAAAATTATTTAGTCCTGATATTCGTATCGTAATCACATTGTTTGTAATACTGAGTTTTTTGTATATTTATTTGCTGTTAACTGCTATGAAAAAAGTGATAAACGTGCACTGTTAAGAAGACATATTTACTTCATACTTACGACGCAATAAATGATCGATGTATGAAACTAAATGCACAGAGAAAATAAAAGTACCTACGCCATATTTGTTTTTGAAAGAATTTGCTTTATGCTTAATTTACGAAATGGAACCAAAATGTTGGTTAGAAAACAAGTAGAAATACATACATCAATTTAATCTTTAAAGGATAAAATATATATTTTATATAAAATTATAAAATATGTTGATATTGCAAATGAAGTAATTTTATATACCTTTAAGATTCTAGTTGTGAGAATATAATTTGTTAAAAAATAACATAAGTGAAAAAATAGTTTATGATTAACTGTTTATATATGCAGTACACATATTTTTATTCATTGCCTGTTATAAAATGGCTACAAATGATGTTTTAGTTACCTTTCTTGCAAACACTGTTCAAGAAAATAAAAAGATATTACAAGAGTCATGTCTCAAAAGTCAAGTAAGTACTGCATAAGAAAATTTATATGCAAATAGTATTAACTGGTGGTTAATAACTATTATTGACTATTCTTCAGGTAAATATCAAACATAAGGAAGATTATGAGAAGTTGTTTATCAGACTTAACTACATCTGTCAAATGAAAGCAACCAAGGACGGAGTGCAGTTAAATTCTTGGTGCAAAAAAAATGTAAGCTTCACATTATTCTTATCATATGGTCATCTTATATAAATTTTATAGTTTTTTTGTAATATTTTATGTCAGGTTATAAGTTATATATATGGACCTATCTCAGGATTTCCATCTGGTTCATGGTGGGGTATCCGTATGGATTGTTCTAGAGATCGTGTTCATGACCCCTTCGATGAAAATATTCAAAATGGCCCATTTGGAGTTACTTCAATTTGTACTTCAAATATTAACCTAAATGAAGATGTAGATTTGGGTAATTCTCTTACTCTTACAGGACAAAAGTATTCTGTTGATACATTAGAAAAAGATCCGCTCATAAAAAATTATGAAAATCAAGTACCAGTGAGATTAATTAGAAGCTATAACTTATTCAATGACTTTGCACCTAAAACAGGTTATAGATATGATGGTTTGTACATTGTAACAAACTTTTGGGTAGGTGTAAATACAGATTCTATAAAATATTATAAATTTGCTTTGTCACGTTTAAACGATCAAGAGCCACCATCGTGGAGTACCAAACCAGCTTCTTTAGTTATAAGTAATCATCTATCTACTTTACATTCTTCTGCTACACCTTTACAGAACTGCTTAAAAAATTCTGCTCCAAATGTGTATGAATTTAAAAAATATTCACATGGTTCTGAATTTGTAATTCAAAAAGAGAAACATGAAAACTCAAATGGATTTTTACAAACTCAAAATATTGAAAACAAAAAGGTAGATGAAACAAAGAAAGGTGTAATTGAAAGTGCAATAGTGACTCGCCATGTATTTAAAAAATTAAATACTAATACAGAGTGTACAATAAATATACCAAACATGCCTATTATGCCAGAAAATAAATCATTAACTGATATTGGAAACAAAGGATCTAAAACCCATAATACAAACATTTCTATACGTACAGGATTATATAATTCATCTCACAGCACACAAAACGATAGTAAGAAAAATACTTCATCACTATTTTGTAAAACGGTTAAATCGATTAATATTATGAAAACTAATCAACATATAGAAAGTTGGAATTTATCCAACAAAGATAAAAATAAAAATATAGATGGTAAAGCTCAAACAATCATATCAAATGAATTTCCTAAGCGTGTTAATTATATTTCTCTTAACACGGTAAAACCTGAATTAATGAAAATAAAATTTCCTAAAGATGTCAACGCAGAAATAAACAGCGATACAAATGATACAAGTTTAAATTCTTGTTATAGACTTGAATGCAATAGCACAGATAAAGAAATAACTGACGATTCCAAAGATGTATGTAACAATATCGTAAATTCATCCAGTACAACAACTAATATATTAAACATGACAAATTGTATGTATAAAAATGAAATTTCACCACATAAAATGGTATCCAAAGAATCTAAGGAATTCAAATCACTTGATTCTTCAGATTCATTAACACCAGATAAAATTGTTCATTTGATTAGCAACAAAAACGGTCCTTTATCAAAATTACTAATGGGTAATATGATAGGACTATCGTCAGATCAATCTATAGCATTACAAACAGAAGACGTAATAACAACCAATCCAGAAATCAAAGATAAGATAGTAACTCAAAATAGTGGTAAAGAAGAAATGAAGGAAAAGACTAAATTTGAAGTTATTTCAGATGATTTAAATGGATCAAGATATTACAAATTTAGAAGACGCAGAAAACTGTCTAGAAAAACAACAAATAAGTCAGAGATGCTAAAATATAATAAAATACATAATGAAAAGTTTAAAAAAGAAACTATACAGTCTTTAGATATCTTAGAATATCCTGGAAAAAGTAGAGAGAAAACGGATATTTGCAAGAATTTCAAAAATAAAAGTATAAAACAAAATCCAGTACAAAAGAGAGAATTAAACCGTCTGTCAGATTCAACAAGATATATTAAGAAGAATGCTGAAAGTAAAATAGAAGCAAGAATACACTTACAAGCTGTGAGAACAATTGATTCTTCTATAAAGAAACATATAAACAAAAAACAAAGAAGAGAAATTACAAATTTATTAATAGATGCAAAAATTGGACCTAAGATACGTGGCCCACGATATAGAAGATTGCGTTGTATTAATAACAAATGTACAAAACAATCATATGAACATTTTAATACTGCAATGTATACATTAAACAAATGTAAAGTCGATTCAAAACAATCTACTTTCCAAAATAGAAATAAGCTTACAAAAATAACTCACTGTAAACGTGATAAAAGTAATCAAAATAGGAATGTTAAAATATCAAAAACATTAAATTTTAATCATAGTAAAATTGGCAAAAATCTCACTACTTCTAAAAAAGCAGATAAGAATTATATTGCAAAATCGGCTATAAATAATAGTAATAATAATAATGATGATGATGAAAATAATAACGTTGATAGTAATGAGAAAGACCCGAATGAAAGATCAAGATATATAGAGAAAAATGTGAAAATTGTAGAAAATAACGATACAATGATTAAAGAACGAAAAAGAAAACTGATGCAAACAATTTGCAGAGATTCAAAATGCAATAAAGTTAACGAAGAATTGCAAAAGAGCTATAAAAAAGAAATTTCAAAACCGTGTAAAACAGATGCTGTTACTCAATGTTCTCTCCTTCAAGAACCTGCAATAAAGAATCTGAAATTGAACGATTTCGTGCAAAATAACGTTCGTAATGAACAATACACGTTTATTAAAATAGAATACGGTAGTGATTTTAAAGATATGAAATCTGGAATATATGAAACTACAAAGTTGGACGATAAAAATGGAGGCCACCATTCAATGTTTCGATCATCTACAGAAAAATGTGTATCTTGTACAGAAGGTACGTCTAATTTACAGCACTCCATAAATTCAAATGTATTGTTAAGTAGCAATACTTTGAGTGCAAAAGAACAAAATAAATTTTCACCTGAAAGGGTATCTGCATTTGTACCTGTTAACATCCCGGATAATGATCTAAAAATTGCTCGTTTAAGGTCAATAGGATTTAAACCAATTGATTTTAGTAACAACGATGAAGATATTAACAGTCAAGATAAAAGAAATAAAGTACTAAAACAAAGTGTTACCGAAAAATACAATAAATACACAAACGAGGAAAACGATATTGTTGTTTATATGGATGATGAATTACAATATCAAGATATTGAGGATGAGGACAAAAATTCTTCATTTACCAGAGATAAAACTTTGAATTCAAAAATGTATTCTGAACAATTAAAAAAAATGATTTTAGAAAAAGAATCATATAATTCACTATTAGAACAAGATTTGGAATCACCATGGCATGGATGGAAAAAGATTGAAACAAATAAAGATACATATTGGATAGGTTGGTAAATAGATTGTAACAAATATTGTACTATTATATTCACACACACACGTGTGAATATATATACAGATTTTCTGCCAAAATAAGGCTGTTAACAAAATGCTAAGTTATTTTTTTCACTGATAGTTGTAATATTTGATGCTATTAATGCAATTTATGCAATATACTTTTTGTAGGGCAATTAGATCCAATCTTCTATTTAACTGTATATTTAAATCAATCTAATTATTTTCATTACATGTTTGTGATCAATGGATCAGTAGTAAAAACTAAAACTAATATAAACAATACTAATTGTATGAAATGGTGATTTATTTTGACAAATAAATTGTATTGTTATTTTGTGGAGTAGAATAGCATATTCTCTCCATAAAAATTCATACATACACAACTTGTTTCTCTTGTATAGAAAATAAAGTTCAATTAAGATTTCGATTAATGTTTGTTTTCATTTTCTAAAATACCTAAGAAAATACGACATATGATAGGTATTAAATATGAAATACTTATGTATATAAAATCAGTAAGATAAATATCAACAATAAGTAGTCAATAATTATATGCAAATAAAACAAATACATTGAAGGAAAATTCTTTAATTTTTAAATTATTAAATACATTTTATTTTAACGATATATACACTCATTAACTTTTTAATCTAGGACGCAAAGATTTTTGTGGCTCAGTTTTATATATATACATATATATAAATATATGAATATATATATATATATATGTGTGTATATATATATATAAATATATCCCGGACGCGTGCAATAATTAGAAGTATTTTTCTTAGTGTATTTTATAAAATAAGTATTTTTCACTGGCAAAATTACATTAATCTCATATGAATTAGAAATACTGATGTATAAACATATACATAGTGTTTTTGTTCAAAGTGTAAAAATATTGTTTGACTACAGTAAATAATGCAGCAACATATTTGTGAATATTTAAATATTAAGTACTGTACAATACTTTTCTCTGAAAAACGTAAGTTGTGTTTCAAAATAAAGATGATTATGTTATGATAATAGAGCCACCTCTATAGGTAACACTGCCTTAAACATGTTCAGCATATTAAAATAAATATCTTCTATGCTATGTTTACATGATGTAACATAATACATGTATTAACATGAATGTAACATGGAACTATTATATTGTGATGCACAATTTTGCATCATCAAATTTGTTTGTTTATTTGTTGTTTGTTCTGTGAGCGAGTTAAGTTCCTACCTAATGACGTATAATCAATTAACGGTATACATAGCGTTTTCTTGAAATTAGATTCACGGAAGTCCAACATTAATGTTCCTTTTCGTCTCTTTCTCTTTTGCTTTATTTTGTACACAATCTATCGTTTATATCTACTGGAACTCATCATCACTGCTCAACAGCATTGTTTTCTCATTATAATTTTGAGAGATTGTAGCAACACGTTGATGAGAAGTATGCCGTCTTTGAGGCGGTGGTATTGGCATATTCTGTGGATCATCTGGATCGAAGCTGGATATCCGCATACCACGTTGTCCTTTAGGAGCTCCTGATTGTTACATTATATCACGTATTATCGTTGACAAAGCCGTTACTAATGAATACATCGATCAGCCAGTGAACAGCAAGAAATCATGCCGATATTTTTCTTTTTAATTCAAAGCATTATTGGCTATATCGATTGTAGGCTATGTACAGTTTTACATGTAATTTGATGAAATCCTTTTACACATAGCACAATTTACAGCATCTTTCTTTATTTTATTGATCTCACTACACATATTATACGTCTATTAAATAATTCATGCGTGTTATAACAATAAAGATTTGAATTTGCTGTTTGAGAAAATTATCAAACATACATATTTAGGAGAAAAATATATAAAAATATGTAGCTATATCAGCATGCTAAATTAAATATAAACCATGCCATCTTTTTAAATATACAAGCATTACAAAACAATATTTAATAATCATTAACCTATCCATAAAATAATACATAATTACAATACTGCCATAGAATAGTAGTCAATTATTATTTGTCTTTTGCATTTATTAAAAAGTAAAACGTTTTTGTGAAATTACACTGTACTCTAAGTGCTCTTGCGTTAAGTGCTTAGTTTCTATTGTACAGTAGATTTTATTAATTGCAAAGTTAATGAATCATATGCTTATATATGTATATGTGTATGTATATTGATTTTGTTATAAACCTTAAATAATAATTTGAGCAGAGAACACTATGTCCACCCTCGAACTTGATTTGAACTTAGAAATCAAATTAATTTTAATGAACTACAGTATTACGAATTTTTCAAACTCTAATAAAAATGTATAAATGCCTCATGTCCAATTTCTTGAAATTAAAAAACGATGCCTCACATTCTCATAGTTTTTCATACGGCAAGTTGGTATTAACGTCTGAAAAATAGTAAAAAGAAAGTGCCTTCAAAGAATATAATCCTAATTGGCACACGTTAATTGAATTTATGATAAAAAGTATCTTTTATCATAAAGAACTATTTCATTACATTTTTGTCGCAAAAGATAAATATAAATGGATTTATATTATTTTACCCTTTTAATAATTGGCAGTAGAGTACATTAAAAGATGCATATTAAAAAAAACATACTAAAATAATAAACCTTTATCATATAAAAAGCTAAAATCCATAGTTAAAGCAACATAATAATTACAGATATAATTATTTATTCACTTCAAATTTTTTAATGATTGTAATTCTTCTCTTACTTTGCATTTAAAATTTAAATGATAAATATAAATAAACAGTAAATATGGATGATTTTTAGTTCATCATTCGCTACATCATGCTACATGAAAATGTATCAATTGAATAAAATAATAAAAGAAATATAAAATACAATATTTATAAAAAGATTTTAACAGGAATAAATTATAAATTATATACATACCAGAACTATATTGCGTGTATTGTTGATACTGTGGATGGAAGTTGTGGATGGCATCAGTCATTATATCTTTTGGATTCATGGTTTCCTATGTATAAAGTTAATTATATAATATTAAAATATTGTCAATCTTATTGCTTTATCTATTAAATCATTTAGAAATTGTTACAACATACTTTTAAACTGCTACTGATACTTTGCATCGTTACACTTCTTCCTCTTGAATCCGTAACACAACCAGCTGAATATACTTGATATGGAAACGCATAACGTAAAGCTATAGCAGCAAATAACATTTCAATGCAAATCAAAAAGTTTTGATAACCAGCAGAAACTGTGCCTGCACTAGTCGATTGATCTAAACTTATAGGAGAAATTACATTTGCTTTCTCAAGAATAGCCAATAACACTCCTGAAAGGTAATAAAATTAATATTCTTTACATATACAAACCGTATCTTAAGTGAATTGATATATTACCTTGCCAAAATGAAAGGAAGATAACACTTTTAACAGTACAAAATTTTAAGACAGGTTCAAATGGTGTTAGCAGATCTCTTGTAGCAAAATAAAAGAGAAAAAGTCCATAAAGTGCAAGAGATACACTGATGTTATAAATTATAGTTATATAAATGTAACCTCCATCTGGGGACCAATCTCCATCTCTATAATGACCAAATGCTTGAAGGAATATAATGACAAATGCCATTACTGGTTTTACCAAGCAAAATTGCAAAGTAGCTTGTTTGCAAAATCTAAGAAAACCAATTGTATACGTTTTTCCAACCAAACAGCATGTTCCATATAAGCAATTAGAACGGATAGGTTTGCCACGTATTTCAGACATAATATTTCCTTCACCACCCAGGTACTCGTAGCATAAAGACAAGAAGTTATATATAACAAATGCTTCATAACAGTCCCGTACAGTAAAAAAGTAAACATAATAACTTTCACTGTTGAAAAATAGTAGAGACACCCAAGAATATGTTGCATAAATTGGAACTATAAATAGAATTCTCACTATCCATCTTTGTTCTGTTGGATTAGTATACCACCTTAAATGCTGGTAGATCTACAAACCATGATTAAATCAAATTAGTTGTTTATATTTCCTTAATTATCTATAATGCTATATCAAAAATATGTTACAAGGTACCTGTTGACAAGTTATGAATAATGCAACCCAAACAAATGCACCAGCAATACCTTGAGCTGCTCGTGTTTGTAAGAATATTGGAGCTGCTTTCTCAGGAATTGCAGTTGTAGACATCATATCGCCAAGAGATGTAGATGGTTCCGTTGTCACCGTACTACTCATATTTCAATCTGAGAAAAATTAGTGTTGCAAACAACAATGCTAAGAATTTAATATAATTGAAGAAAAGGAAAGATAATTGTAGATATGAAGAACATTCATTTTAATCACAATTACAAACGAAAAAATTAAGAAAAGATGCCTTTTAGTAACACAGAATAAATGTCAAGATTATGGCTCGCGCGTTAAAAATCAATATGCACAACAATAACAACAGTACTCCATTCGTGCGCAAAAATTCATCTCGTGGACGCACCCGTGCTCCATTCGTAAGTTTTTTCAAGCGAATGTAGTATACGAGCAGCGATCCCTTCGAGCTATTTTGTCGTACGTGTTCTCCTTTTTCTTTTGTATTGTGTGTACGTGTTGACCTGTATGATCAAGCTTCTTAGAAGTTCCCCACTTTCAATTAACCATCTACCAACGCAGTGGTTACTGATGATCGTGACCTTCCCACAGGCAACTTGAATAATCCACCAAATTTTCTTCCCTTCACACTATATAATTTCTCCAGTTTGAGTTTGGATCACCGAGTTTCACTTTTACCCAACATTTTCTCGCATTTCTTTCCGTTTCCTCTTTGACGTCAAACACATTCGTCCAAACAGCTTCACGAAATATACCAGTTGATAATAAAAATATAACTGGTCTTGCTACTACGCCATATATTCTTCTTTTTTCCACCCGTCAATTTTCCCTTTGGTTCTCTTTGTTTCACTCTCACAAACGATCTCTTTTTACCTTCTCCTTCATGCTAAATCCCCTCCATCATTTTCTTTAATTATCGTTGCAAACGCATGCGCCAATCCATGGTTATGTTACATTCTTCACGATAAATTGTTCGACTAGGTAAATTGTAATACTTTTTCAAAACTCAATTTGCTTACTAAGGCATTCCTGTTTATCCAGATATTAAACAGTTGCTAATGTAAAGGGAGGTTTCTTTTCTTTTGACGTTGTATCAATTTTGACAATTGCAAAATATATTATGTGCAGACAACATTGACAATAAACATACGAGGAATTTATGTGGATGATATGTCACTATTCAAATAATATTTTAATGTAGTTTTGTTTTTCATACATTAGACTTATATACAAATTTACGAAAAATGGCACTCATTTATATCGAAGACAACGATCCCTGGTAAGGATAATTAACCCTGGTTTCTTTGTTTACTTTTGAGGTACCTAAACTGTTACTTAATCATTTGTTTAAATTACATAGGTTAACGGAATATGATGCCTGTGAGAAACTTTATAGAGAGATTATGGAACAATTCACAGCTCGCAATAAACATTCAAAAACTTTGCAAGCATATGCAAGTATATCTGCAAATATAAGAATTCGTCTGAAACAGTATAATCGTGAAGTACAACAACTTAAGAATAAAGTAGATGATGCTTTAAAATCTAAAGCTATGTATCCTTTTACTTGTCCATTTGGTTAAGAAGTAAGACCTACCAGCATAGAAATTTTTTCCTTAAAATAAAAAGATATGCAGAACTGCTGAAGAAGCAGAAAGAAGGATACGTCAAATTGAAATATTGAAGAGCAGGGATGTACAATTACAAAAATTGTGTGACGCACGTACAAATAATCTTGTATCTTCTCGTGCAAATTTACTTACATCAGGAACATCAGCTTTTGCAGATGGAGGCACAACCTCTTGGGCAGCTGATGACGATGATGATAAACCTATAGATACACAAATATGTGTTGTTGATCTTATGACTCAACAAGATAGGATTCTAGAAGGTATAAATTTCGATATTTTTTACCAGATTTGTATAATATTTTTCCAATTCGTTTATAGAACAAAATAAAGGCTTGGAAGAGTTATGTAAAGTCATTGCAAGGCAAAAACAAATTGGCCAAACCATTAGCAATGAAGTAGATCACCAAAATGGTAATTTAAATTTAATATTACTTATTTTTTATCAATTTGAAGATATGAAATTTATTTTAAAATTTTTATATTTTTTTATATTTATTGCAGAAATAATCGATAATTTAGCCAATCACATGGACAGGACTGATGAGTCATTAATTACCAAAACTCAACATGTACAAACAATTAATTTCAAAGATCGTACATGTGGTTACTGGATAGTAATAATATTGCTCTTTATTTGTATTATCACAGTTGCTTTATGTCCATAATTTTTAATGCATTCAATTATTGTATGAAAACTGTTAGATATTTCGTTTAATGTAAATTAATGTTTTGTATATATGCATATGTAAAAATTCCGTTCTTACAAATTATTACATTTTACTTTCGTAATTATCTATTAATTTTAGACCAGTATTTGTATATATTATAAAAATTATATTATACTTATAGAAAAAAATATATATACATAATACAAATTAAAACAAATATTTGAGTTTGTGATAAAAGCCTGACATCTTATACCATTAAAGTTATAAAATATCGTAATGAAATCAATTTTTTTAATAGGAAACAAATTTTTTTCATTATTTATCTTTATACAAATTACATTTTATTGTTTAAGTTATTTTAAGTTTCCTTGGATCATATCATTAGTTATCTCTGACATACTACATTTTATATCCAATCTAAGGTTTTTCAGAAGTGCTTTTGGACTAGGATCTCTTCCACTAAACTTTTTGAAATTCTCACGTGCAGAATAAGTGCCACCAACAGAAAGAAATGATTCGCGATATCTTCCACCGAGTTCCTTCAATAATTCTTTATTCTTATATGAGACATCTTGAAAAGCACTGTACAAGTCAGCGGCAATCATTTTTGACCAAACATGACTGAAATTATAACATTTTTATTTTTTCAATACTTTAGTAGAACATATGTACATTCTAATATTTACAAAATCTTACCTGTAATAAGCAGCTGCCCATTGTCCACTAAAGATAGCATCAAAAGAACAAATATGGCTGTCCTTTTTATACGGAGGAAGTACAAAGTATTTTTTCCATAAGCGGTTCATTATGCTATTCCAAAATTCTTTGCTATAAATTTTAGAGAAAATTATAAAATATATTACTATATATATTATTCAAATATCATTTATACATATTTATAGTATTCAATCTTACCCAGAATATAATTCTAAATCAAACTGTGACAAATACAGTTCTTTACATAAATTGTAACCAGATAAATGCATCTTTGAATCCCTTACTTTTTCAATTACATTAAGAGGTAATGGTTCTTCTGTAACTGGATGACATGAAATTCTTTGCACAAATGATGGTTCATATAACCTAATAAGCAAATATAACATTATAAATATATGTAGTTGTAAATTATAAAGAATATGAAAATTTTAAATCTACCAATTTTCAAGAAGATAGTCAGAAATAAATAGTGCATCCCATTCCACGAATGAAAGTCCTGCAATATGTGTGTATTCCACCTTTGTTAATATATGATGTAATGCATGTCCAAACTAAATGACAGAAAATAATATTAAAAAAAATAAGTAACCTTAAACTTTATTTTTACATGCATAAAGTTTACCTGCCGAAATAACGTTTGGAGGTCTTTGAATGAAAGTAAAGAAGGTTTCTCACCCATAGGTGGTTGGAAATTGAATATTAATGCAACTAATGGTTTTATGCCACATATTTTACTTTTGTTTTGTATTCCTACTGTATATCCTGCATTCTGTGACACTCGAACTTTCTCATCTCCTCTTGCATATGGATCTAAATAAAAACTACCTACTGGGTCAGTACTTGAATGTTTTAAATCAAAGACATCAAAAAATCGAACATCTTTATGCCAAAGATCTAGTAGCTTCTTGGATTCAATAATCTTTGCATCAAATAAGGTTTCAATAAGTTCAAATAAGCCACATAACACTTTCGGTAGAGGAAAATAATTATTTAAATCCTCTTCCTTGTACCTGTAAGTAATATTAAAATGATATATATTTATATTCTTTTTTATTAAAAAGTGTTTCTAAATTTTATTTTATAATTACATGTACAGAGAATGTAGTTGTTTTCTACCCCAATATGCTATATCCCAATGTTGAAGTACACCATCTAGACCTTTCTCATTTGCAAATGCTTGAAGTTCTTTAATTTCATATTCTTGAGCAGGTCGAGCTTTTATAGACAAAGCAAATCAATATATACTGACTATTGATTGATGCAAATGCAGTTATAAAAATTTTACCTGTGGCTAGTAAGTTATCCAATACATAGTGAATATTTTGTACACTGCTTGCCATCTTAGTTTCCATGCTTAAATCAGCAAATGACTTATATCCCAACAAATGAGCCTCTTGATTTCTTTTCTGTCTAATTTCTTCTAATGTTGTACTTGTTTGTACCGATCTATCATGTAATAAAGATGCTTTGATAACATTTGCATCCCAAACTTTCCATCTTAAAGCACGATCAGGGCAATGTTCTAAACAATATACATTAGAAAAAATAAATCTTTAATTTCATTATGATCAATAAACTTTCAATTTTATAGACAGATTTATACCCATAAATGGTTCCAGGATATCGGGAGTTAAAATTACTATCCATGGTCCAACAAGAAACTGTGTAGGATCTACTGCCATAGATTTTAGTAATTCTTCAGGAAAATCTCTTACAATATTAGGATCTCTTATAGTAAAAGTAAGATTATTTGTGGCTGCCTATGAAGGAATATAAGTAGTATTAATATTTCTTTAACTTATATTTACACATTTTGTTATTTACAAACCTGTACTTTTTGTGAATATTTTTTAATTTTTTCAGACAACCATAATTTCAATGCTACAAATTGTTCTTTTTTCTTCTCAGACAATTCTAATCCATTTAATCTCCCTTCCAATATATATCTTGTTAAAATTCTTTTCTGTTCAACATTTAATTTATTTTCATTATTATTCATGACATTTTTACATGCTTGATATATTGGTTTATTGATGTATTTAAAAGCTGAAGCTCGTTTAGCACGTTCATTAATGCTTATATAACATTGTGTAGGCATTAAACTTTGATTTCCTAAATATAGTATTTTTGCAATGCCCCATGTAATATTCAAAGAGGTATCTATCTCCTCTATAGGGTTTAATACGTTTTTAAATAAATTTTCTGGAGAAATATCGTTAATATCTGTAAATCAATTTTACAAAACATAAGTGTTCTTTTAAATAAACCTAAATTAAAAAATTATAACATAAGTAAAATAAAAGAATTACTTTCTATTTGTTTTCCTATGGTTTTAACTGTTTCTTCAAATTCTAATGATTGTTTTCCAATAACAGCGATACATTTTTCTATTGTAATATTTGTAAATTCCGGACTTTTATCTTCTTTTAGTAAAGGATATTTTCCTGGTAAATCTTCTCCGATTTCTGGGACACTAAATAGAAATATGATTAACCACTCAAAACATTATCAATATGTTTTATGTTGTGAAAGAAAATTATACAGAATATTTGCATACAAAGCTTATTAAGTATTAAGTTCAGAATAAAATTATGTAATTTTTAGTTCGAATAAAATAATTACAGTATACATACAGAATCAAATAACCATTACGTCTTGGAATTTTTAAAAGACTATTTTGTGATAGAATAATTCTTCTGCCACAAAATGAAGCCATTTTGATATTTCTTAAAAGCATTATGTTTTTACAACTTTTTAAGTTACATCTTCAATTAAAAACCAGTCTTTTTGGTTACAAACAATACTTTGTATTATTTAATTCCTATAGTTTTTCCACTTAATTAGCCAAAATTTAGTCATGAACTATATATTATATGATTAAATTCTGTAGACATTTAACTGCATTTTTAATAGTTTCACAATAGTTTATAACTTTGATGAAATAATTTTTAGAATAGGTACAGTTATGTGAAAAATTTTGCTCTTAAACAATAAAATAAATAAATAAACTAGATCACATTCTAAAATGAATTTTTTATTATGTAATCATAAAATATACAACTTGTTACGATACACTTGCGATGGCGCCACTATAAATGTCATTAAAATTTAGAAGGAAGTTCCTATTTTGTGATTCGAGATCACTTACTGTCTAAGTACATTTACATTAGAGTAACTTCAATTAGGTAGACAAAATTGCGTATTTTCTGACGCGTAGATAGTGATACATTATACAGAGAGATTGATATTACGATATTATTTGGTACATCGAAGCTGTTCCCGCAATAATTTTTGCTGCTTCAATCATTACCACAAAATCGACATCTATAACAATGTCAGGAAAGCTACGTGGAAGTAATGTTAAGTGGGAAAATTCGACGGAAGGAAATGATGTATATGAGACAAAGCATAAAATGAGGTTGAGAGAATCGCCAAGGAGTACGCAACAACCTGCTGTACCCGAAAACGAGATTATTATGGAACCACGAAAGCGAGGTCGAGGTCCTTCTAAAAGGCCTTGTCTTAACAGAAATGCTTTAATGGCTCGAGAAAATCGGCTCAAGAAAAAGGCGTACTTAGAGAAAATAGAAAATAAGCTATTATTTTATCAGCAAGAAAACAAAAATTTAGTAAACATTATAAAAAGACAGGGCATTGACCTCAAGCGGTTAACTGGTGAAGTCGCTTATTTCAAGAGCGTATTAAACAATAATACCAGTATTACTGCATTATTGAAGACTATCAACGATGGTCTTCAAAAGATTAGTACACAGAAGAGGAATTCATTACGTTCGAATCATGTTTCTGACTATTCAAATGAATTGGATGTTCAACACAAATGTACATGTTCTACAAATGTGAAGGAAAATATATTGAATACTCAAAATACCGATATATTTATTACAAATGTCAATAATGATTCGTTGATTGAACGTGGTACAAGTAAAGATCCAAACAATGAATCATACATTAATTCCCGAAGGCAACTTGCTTGTAAGAATTCAAGCATTGATAAAATCTCTTCATCTTTTTTAGATTCGGATCACAATTATACTGTTTCCAAAAGTACAATAGTCAATGTTAAGAACAATCTTCAAAGTAAAGAAGAAACAAACTTAATAACATCAACTACCAATTTAATATCTGAAGATAATTATATGGATAATACAAAGGAGCTAAACAATTTATTACCAATTGCTCAAGCAGATTTGCCCAATACAAATGAAAAAAAAGATACTGATACCATTGGTATCGATTTTGATCAATTTTCTTCTTTCAATATGGATATATTTGAAGATCTTTCAAAATGTGACGAGATGATGAATACAGTGGATAGTTTAAATGATGCATCCAACCTTTTTAAGGCAGATGAAATATCTCAAACTTTAGATAATACTGGAATTTGTCTTCATGTTAATTCAGACAAAGTGTCTTTAGAATTTTGTGCAATTTGTCATTTAAATAGTAAGAACTCGGCATCAAACTGAAGGGGGAATTGATCGTAAATCTTTTAAGTCCACTCAATGATGAATCTCTGAAGAGGTCAACCAAAGATTTTGAACATATTTTTCGATCAGTGGATTATAAAAAGTTAATGAAAGTAATATGTTATTTTAGTTTGTTACTATGATTATTGAATTTAATGTAAAAAATACATATGCAATAGAGGATATATCAATATTTTCAGGTGTATCAAGGAGAGATGTGTCAGCATGTTTGTCAGTTTGCTGCTGAAACATCATAGAAATGCTTTTCACATGGAACGAAAGTTGCGTTATTAGTATCTGTACTATATATATATATATATGTGTATATATATGTACATATATCATAATAATATATATGTACATAAGTACATAAATAATATACATGTATATGTATCTATCTGTATATACATGTGCAATATGTATGCATATATATACATATGTGTATATGTATATATCTCTTTCTATTTACATTTTCACATCCATGTATGCATATATGTATACAGATAATGATGCATATAAGCATATATGGTGTTTATTTTATAAGTGACTGATTTTTTTATGTAATGCTTTAAAATTATATCTAATAACATTTAATGATATACAATACTTTTGTCACATGCTGCATCAATTGCTACTTTTCAATAGCGGTATTTAACAATATAAAAATTGTTTTTATAAGAAGTGATTATTATATTCGAGTCTATTGAATCTAATCTGTCCATTAGAACACTACAAAGCTTCTGTTTGTTATGTATAATGTTAAATCGTAACACTTCTGTTCCTCTGAGACTGTAATTATTTGCTTTTTACAGGATAATACCATATTGCCATTGAAGTTTGCTAGCAACGATCATACGAAAAGGTGGGCGTTAATGTAATTTTATTAACCATGTATTTGAAATTTAGTACTATAAAAATGTGTTATATATAAATATAAATTGTTAGATTTGTAACAAATGTGATTTGTTTGTTTGGTCTAGTTGAAGTTTGGCATGTCTGACACATTCTGTTTAACGTTTGGTGTAACATAGTATTTTGGAGCAATTACAAATAGTGCTTGATGGGAAAGTGTGTGGAATCACGATCGTCCCCCTTCTTTTCTATAAAATATATTATTTTATAATAAACAGGTTGAGTACGATTAAATCGATGCTTGTTTTCTACACGTGAAAAAACGTATACATTGCACTATGTAAAAGTTATTGCAAAAATTGTCCAAATAGCAGTTTTGTATACTTTGTAATTTAATTTTCAGCTGTATCCCGAGGATTTTCAGCCATTATGGAACATTCCATCCACTGATCGAGTTGTATGGTAATTGAAGTTGAAATTAAAGAATTTAATAATAAATTTAATATTTCCTATATTGTATTTCATAAATTATGTAGTAGTATGAATTAGATGTGATTTTGCAAGTGTTAGAAATTTTATTACTTTCAGTCTTACATAAGCTTTAATAATGAAAAATCACATAAGTGACAACAAAAATGGTTAGAGCAAATGTAAATAATCATTTTCTGTTTCTGGAGGAAAAGAAGTGTATCGATTTTGTCATTATTACGATACATATACTATTTTTATATATTTTTATTATAAATTATTTATTTATTCATAACATACAGGCATAAATTTGAAAATGATGTAAATGAAGATTGTATATTTCTTTGTTGATTTGAGTATTTTGTAATTTTTAATTAAGATAAGTTGTTAAGATGTTTTGTATAAAAAATTTGTCGCTTATTTATAATAAATAATCTACCGATATTAACTTTTTATACGTGTTAATAATTCAATTTTCCATCCTCATTTACTTACATTTATACAATATATCCTTAAATTAATATGTCAATAATTTTGTTATAAAATATGAAAATACAATTTTGTCATGTCTATTTTAATGATAACCTAATATGATATTTGTTATAGTGTAAGATACTGCAATCAATATAAACGATTAAACTTTGTAAAGAGTTTGTATTTGATTTTTTCTTTAGTTAACATAATCATTCTGCATCTTAATATTTACCCAATAGGGAACTATATAACTTTGTACAAAGGATTCCAGATCACAAATATACTAGTTTAATAAGAAATAAACAATATAAGTGATTACTCTCAAATTCCAAGGCGACTAAAAACATCAGGTTTCTTCACGTGTGCTACCGTTGTAATTCTGTCGAAAGTTACTTGTTTAACACCGCTTGTTTTAACCATTCCCAAACGTTCTTTTGCTGGTATAGAAGTTAATCTTTCTGAAGCTAACAAAAATATTGCATAAAAGTTAAAAAATTGCTTCAGTGAAAATTATAAAAGATGTGTAGACAGTGTTATTGATGTTGGGCTACATACCTAGTTTTCCAGATGTAACGTTGGATTTTATCATTCTGTTGTCTCTTAAAGATGTGCTGTTAAAAGAAATTCTTTTCGTTGTTTTCACTAACTGTGTAACATTATTTGACATAACTTTTCTATTTGCTTCTTGATCAGCTCGCATTGTGCCTACATTTTTTGGTACAATTTTATTTGTTGTAAGAATCGAGGTTCTTGTATTGGGACTTCTGGTTTTTAATATTCCTATACTATTTGTTCCATTTTTTAATATGCCTGCTTGCGTTATGGTATTATCCTTTTTGACATCTTTATCTCCTAATCGATTAAAAACACTTACAGATCTTTTAAGGACATCTTTCCCTAATCCAGTGATGTTAAATGTTGGTAATGTTTCAGTTGGATTTGTTGTACTAGTTACAGAACTATCACCCAGCCTATCAAATACAGTTCGCTTTTGTTCTGCGGACTTCTTAAGAATTTGTTGACTTCTAGATGTTGATCCTTTTGGAAGTATTACAGTATATCCTACTTTGTTATCTTTATTATCAAGTGATTTTAGTTTTTTAGGTGTTTCTTGCCACTCATCTTCATTATTACTATCAAATTCATTGTCATCTAATTTTCTTTTAAGGATGGTCTGCTTTTTTTGATTAGCAAGATCTGTAATTATTTCACCTGATGTTGATGCTGATTTTTTAGCAACAGTTTTCTTGACCGAACTTGTTGGAATCTTAACAGTCTTTTTTGTAATTATTGCATCAGATTTAAGTTTAGTAGCAGTAGCTTTAGAAGTAGAACTAGCTGCTTTGGTTGCTACTTTTTTAATCATTGGTTTGGGCGTTCTAATATTATCTTCTGTATCAACTAAGAATCTTTCACATGTTGTCTCTTCTACTACTTTTTTTGCATATCTTAAAATAGCAATCATATCTCCCATTAAGGTAATTCCCATTTCTTTGAGACTAGGTTTGTCCAAATCAGGTAACATGTCTGGTTTAATACGATTATTGGAAAACACAACAGCATGTTTTGTAGCTACATCTTGAGAAAATCCTGCTCCTTTAAAAAATTTTACCCAATATGCTATAAAAGAAAAATATAGTAACAAATAATAATTTTGACACAAAAAATGAAAAATTAAGTAAATTACAAAAGATTCTACACACCTGATAATGATGATGCCATCTTAACCGGTTAGGTTACTTCTATTATTTGACACGATAACGTTTTATAAATAATTTCATACGTTAAAAATATATCATTCACAGACAAATTAACAATATTATTTCACATATTTCACAAAATTTGTTATATTTTACACAAATTCACTCAAAATAAATATTTCTGTGAACGAAAATATGATATTGTTTCGAATATATAAATAAGAAGAAATGTTCAATTATAATTTGTTGAGAAAGATATCATAGAATATTGTTAAAAAATGATAATAAACATTGGCGTTCCATCATTTGAAGCTTCAGATCTATTCATGCTATTTCCCTATATATATATATATATATATATCTATATGTACACAAATGTATGAGTGAAATTGGAATGATTAGATAAAATTTTATAGAAAGTCACATGTGGCGACACCACCGACAAATATGAGAATTAGTCATAGGTGGCAATTTTTATTTATAAATGAATTGAAATTATCTTTAAATTTTTACACTATTACAAAATAAATGTACAATACATATAGCTCTACGTAAAAGAAGTTATAAATTTCTAATAAAATGGTAATATTCATTAATTTCGTATAATATATTACAAAAATGTAAATTACCTAAATAAAAATTTATTATATCTTATTACCGAAAAGAACAATATTTATGTATGTTTTAAATTGGAAAGTGAAATATATTTGAAGTAAGTAAGAAATTGAATATTATAAGTTTGACTGATGCAATTGTTGCCGTTCTAGGTATAAAATGCTTATGCCTGCACGTCCGTGAAGTCTCGGAGGAATGGTGTTACTCTTGTTGTTTTGGAAATTTCACACGAATTACCGTACTATTTTTATCGTGTGTGGGTGAATCAGGTGTCATAGTCGTCTTTGATACTATTTTCGATATCTTCGTATTCTCTAAGCCGTTTGCTGGGCGAGATTCGCGCTTAAAAGAAGAACGGAGGTTAGTTTCGGCAGATGTATTGGGGTATGTAGTTTTCTATGAAACCGAGTTTGAAACAGACTGATAAATGTAACAAGATTTCCTTGTGCTGTAAAAACCTTACGGAAATACTTTGTTTATTTATAATGAATTCTTATTTAAATGAGATACTTTATTTTCTAAGCAACATTTGATTTTGCCTTTATTTGAATTTGTTGTATGCGTCATTTGAACAGGAATATGTATTTTGTTAATAGTAAACATACTTAACTAGGATTTACTCAGTCTTTTTTAATTTGTTTTTCGGACAGAGTTTACATATTACGAAATATCTATAATCTTAAGTTACAAACTTATATCGATATTTAACTGAATTTAGTTTTATAATTAGGTTTACATATGTTATGTTTGATTTTGTGAATAAGGCATGTATTAAAGATAATGAGACATATTTACATATGTGGTAGTTATATAAAAAAAGGATAATGTATTCTAGCATATTTTGTTAAACAGTCTAATTAAGTTTTCGATTTACCGATAGTATATATCACCGGAATACTTTATCGGAATTACAATACCGGATTGCATTATTACAATTCGCGGGGGTTAGCTACGAAAACTGTTGCGTAGGAAGAGCGACAGGGTGTTGAGTAAGTAAATGGTACGGGTAGAATCAAGGAAAGCTAGCAACTAAAGTAATGAGCAGGGGTGAGAGAGAGAGAGAGAGAGAGAGTGCGCGCGCGCGAGAGAGAGAGAGAGACAGAGAGAAAGGGAGCGATAGCGTGGGAGGGGAGGCTCGTGCGCCGGCGAGCAAATCGTGTGTCAGACTCGTGGCAGAGGGGTCAGCGCGAGAGAAAGAACGACACGAACCGAACGTTTTCTGGACTTAGCGGGTACGTTTTCACGTTACAAAACGTACACCTTTTTTTCATTTTCAGTTATTTGTTCATTTTTCTTTATTTTTTCTTAAATCTTCATTTATTTTCTTTTTAACTTATTTTTTCATTTTCTTTCTTTCTCTCTTTCTATTGCCTGTGCGCGCGTGCAACTTCCTTTTCACTTTTTTTTATATTGGTAATATTTACATATTACATTTTTTTTATCAACGACACACTTAGTTGTTATGATCAGTATTAGCGTGAAACAAGTGTAAGAATGTCCGAACAAATTGTCAGTCTCGTTTATGATCGAGATCAACATATTCAAGTGTTTGCTCGTTGATTTGTAGATACGAAAACGTTTGTAGCTGTGTGACATAGAAATCGTTTACATTTAAAGGAACGTGATATATCCGCGGAAGGATGAACGACATGGAAGCTTACGGGGATGGATACATGGAGCCCGAGGAAGAATGGGAGAGGGAAGGTCTTTTGGATCCAGCCTGGGAAAAACAGCAGAAAAAGGTGAGTCGAGCTTGTCTCGATTTTATTTAATAGAATTTTATATATTCCTTTTTACTTCGATGAAAGAAACTTTGATTTAGTTAAGGTACTGGACAACGATATATCATATTGCGTATTGAGCGACTGAACTGTTTGTATTTTAATGCTCCCATTTGTGTCGGATACATTTGTTTAGCCTAATTTTTTGTTTTGCAAATTTGTTAAATGTTATTATTATCGTCACAGTAAAGGCGTTCATTCTGAACGTTCGTCACTTACAGAATATTTGCCTACTAGACTTTTGAACTACTGTACATAACCTCACGGAGCACGACACGATTTTCAAATGTTGTATTAGGATACGTACGGCGGTATATAAAAAGCGAACACATCGCATACGATCTTAATGATAATGAAAGTATCTTATTTTAATTGATTTTGTTTTATACGACTTATCAATAGTACGCGATTTTTGCAAATCGAACAAATTTTACCTTTTCAGAGTTAATGCTGCGTCTATCGCAAAATATTTAATATTTAATTTTAGTTTTATTTCTAAGAGAAAGACTACCGCTGTTGTCGCTGATCTCCTATTTCGTTTAGATGTTTGTGCTTTCCATTATATGTCCGAAATATCTTCTACTTCTTTGCGAATTGTAGGTATTATATTTTAAAACGCTGTGTATAGAGATTAAAACGCAAAGTGTCTTCGATTAATAATGAACGTTTCTTCGACGCAAATTTTGATTCGTAATACACGGAGAGATAATTATTCTAGAAGAAGTACCCGGAGAAGATACAAGGGTAGCAGATTAATACGGTGTCAATTGATAAAATGGAACAGCTTCAAGTACGCGTTGAAAATGTTTTCTTCATTTTTGGCAGAGGCTCAAGGCTCTCAAGACCGACTCGATTACATGGGACGTTAGACGTGGCAGCCCTTTGGATTGTATTTTCAGACTTTATGACAAAAATAATCGAGCACTGAGTCATTTTAAGCTATCGTAATTTCGTTGATATTCCTCGATTTTTCATCGTTGAAATAAGATCGCGGTATCGTCGGTTTCATCGGCTCATGCGACAATTTTGTGATTACTTCGTTACTGGATCGTTTCCTCGTTCGTATCAGTCTCGAAGTATCGTTGTTAGAAATATTTAGATATGTAAATTACTATGGAACTATGTTTGCTTGACAATTGGCTCGACGAACCAGAGCCGAGTAGAGTTCTGTAAGAACTCGACATCTTATGAAATTACCGTTTCTAATTTTCGTTCCCTCTTTTCAGTCTTTTGCCAATGAGAGCTTTATCTCGATGTTAATCTTATCTTGATATCACATTTCTTACGTGTTAGTTCATGTATCAATGACAAATAACACAAATCTTATATTTTTATCGATAATTTATCACACGCTCGAAATAATTTTCAATATTTTTATTGTTATCATTTTTCGAATTCACAGTTTTGAAATGATATTTTAATTTGTCTACTTCTTAGCATTGTAAAAATAAAATCCGAAGATTTGTGCATACTTTTGTCTTGGTTATTAAGCATTTTCTGAGGGATACTTTTGACACGTTAACAGTTAAGATTGTTACGAATTATTTCAACTTTATTTCAACCACGAAAGTATATTTATTTACTTTAAAAGACAAATAAGAGTTCCATCTCTCTCATTCTCCATGCACTTATTAATTACCAATAGCATATTTATATCGTTTAATATTTTCATGCATCTATCTTTCATACAATGACTAAATATATAGACAGTAACATATTCGGGAAACTAAGCTGTCCGCTAGTTAACTGTATAATTTCTCATAAAATCTCGGCCACTTGGACAGCTTTCGAACTGTGCACGAAACATTCCGGGGGACGGTGATAGGCATTTTTTTCTTTCGCTTTCAAATGGGTCACGTTGCTTTTGATGCTTTGCGAAAACCCGCTCTTCTTACGCTTGTTTCATGATTTCCGTTTGACTTTATCTACTTACGAATGTTTTGAACGAAACGATTGCTTTCTTCAAATCGTCGAAATTTTTCTAGAATTTTGTCGCGTCACGAGAATTAGCTCTAACCCACGGCTTCGTCCGACTGTTGAATACGAAAATCTGTACACGAAAGATGCCAGTTTGTCTGGCTGTTAATTACAGGCTCTCGTTTCAATGTTTATTCGTAATCGCATTCTATGCGTAAATATGTGTAATAGAGAAATTTGCCATTGTGTGGTGAAGCACACTACATAGAAACGCGTTGTTGCGGAGAATCGTCGAAGGTTACGGAACTGCTTATCTAGTGTTACTGTCAACTGGTTATTTTACGTGGTGCGATACGGTGATACTCGTTACGGTTCGTCAGGGATACAACAGCACTGATGTATATAAGTACATACTTACTTTCTTCGTAGTTTACGTTTGCACGGAGCTGACGTCGCTATACAAATAAGTGACACACACACACACACACACACACACACACACACACACACACACACACACACACACACACACACACACACACACACACACACACACACACACACACACACACTGCACGCGGTCGAAGACATCGATCATATTTTCTGCTCGATCGCCGTTTTCAAATTTAACTGGCGTTTATGCCGGTGGTTCACAACGCGATCTTACCTACAATCGCGTGAAGTATGCTGTTCTCGGTTGTCGCACATTGCTGCAAGAGATCTGATCGTAGCGTTCGTGACCGTAGTAGGATCCATGAAGTGACAGCGTGTTACGTATAATCTTTCGATAGGACCGAAGGAGAGAAATCATTTTAAAAACAATAATCTGTAACGCTATTCTAACGATAACATTGAAATTGTTTGATCAAACAGGAACTGTACGGATATTGAAAGTTCCAAAGATAGGAGAGGCGCAGAGTTGAAGTTGCGAAGGCGCGAGCAATCGATCGATTTCTTACTCGATGCGAGGAGAAGATCGTTAACCTTTGAGAAGTTTCGGCTGTACGCCAAATCTTAGATTGGAATCGGGTGACCTACGCGCGCTATGCACCAGTAAGCCGATTGTTATGCGATGATAAGTTCCGCGCGCCTCAACACCTCTGCCGGCTGTTTATTGCGAATTCCGCGATTACGCTTCGTTAAAATGCATTCGACACCCACGTTTTACTATTTTCAGCCAGCTATTCGCCGTTCGCAAAGGTCGAACGATAATTACGCGAAATATCTGCGCTCAATGTAACCGGTTGGAATAGTATTCTTGAATGAATTTTCAGTATTTCCGCCCGCTCCGGTGATACAGTCCGCAAATAGAACGTCGACCATGATATTTTCCGTTACCTATGATGTTCCAGGATTATTTTCGGCATGTTGTGCGTAGAGAAACGCAAACGATGGCGCAGAGTAACATCTTTTTCCTTGAATTCCTTTACCTCGATCGTTTAGGTCGCGCGAACCAAAGTCGTTAAGTTTTCGCGGCCGATTAGCCCGCGGCGCTACGTAACGCGATATTCAGTCGATCGGTTACGCGACATGTTCTGTAGAATCTGTTGCAGATAGGACGATGTTGCCGAGACCGCTTAACTACTCCTGTGAAACACGTAAAATTTTCGTTTGTTTCATGTAACTAATGTTATTCGATCTAACCGGCCGCATCGCCACCTGTGCTTTATTTCAACATCGGAATAATATAGAATGCTGTAAACCGATAATGTGTTCGTACACCGGTTCTCGTAAATATCTTTTACAACGGTTTCATTGTTACGCGATTGTCGCGTGTATCATAAAAGTAACTTGGCAATTTCGTTCACCTGTCTATCGCTCTGTCTCGTACTTTATCTTCGCTTTAAGTTGGAGTGTTTCAAGGTACAGCGAAGTTGCGTGAAAAAGATTCGTTAATTGGCCGCTTTGGCCAATAATTTCTCACCAGCTATGAGAGATACGTATATGTATATGTACGTATAGCGCTTCGTCTAACTGTTAATGGGAAGAATAGAGTGGAAGTTTCAGCTATCTTATGGAAGTTTGACACAAACGAAAAGAAATTCAATGCCAGAATTTAAGAATAGATATAAGTTGCAAGCGCGTGAACGCGCGATATTTAGAATTTGGGTTACGTGAATTATGTGCATCGTATTCAGGGCGTTTCGTGTTTAACTGCGTTTATTTTTGGTGCAACTGCAGGTAGCTGTAAAAATTTTCTGTAGACAGTCGAGTTTATATACTTTTCTACTTACATTTGTCCCGACAGCGCGATTCAACCGTGCAGTCGGCAAGAGATTTATTTGACCGTGTATTAGCGTGAAATGATTTTGACCGATCGATCGGCCGATCGACCGACAGTATCTTGCAAATAAAAATCATCTGTTTATATCGTGTCATTAACTCATTGTCACGCGAGACATTCTTTCCGTTAATAAAAGGATGGCGATGAGTCACGAATGTAAGTAAAGAAAGCCTCGTAACTCCATTGTTATTCTATGCAACTATAATTGTATAGTTTGTTTACATAACTCGATATTCGGTTTACTTTTGTAAAGTTACCGTTGTTTATATAATGAAATTTGCTTCTTCGCTAATATTTGTAACCTTTTGTACAGTGTAATTATAAGGAAAAAGGAAAGAAACGTCGGATATTTATAGAAATACAGCGATAGCTACGATGAAAAAGTTACGAGATTATAAAATCCTTGTGAATTCTCGCGAAACTTATTTTTGAAATAGAATTTGGTTCCTCAAGAGAAACACGACCACGGTTCTCGTATAGATATAGATCAAATGATTTATCAGCAACGAATTTAATCGTGTTGTAATTTTCGTCCCATTCATCAGTTTTCAATCTTTTCTTTATTTTTGACTTTTTTTGCTTAGCGGTTGAAATAGAGCACCCGTGTCGCCCTCTCTCTTCATCTTCGATCCCGGTAAATATATCGGCGATTGAACTGAAATCCAAATGGCTTATTACCTACGAATGATAAATTGAAGAATGTGCAGATATTAATTTAATATTCTGATTGAAAATAAAACGGATCAGAACGTGTTCGAAATGCTGCGGCGCTCAGCGCGGGAGGAGTCAATGTTTTACAAATAGATCTTAGAGCGCTCGTAGAAGTTAAGGTGGCTCATGTCCAATTTTGGCCGGTCGCGCTTCACGCTAGCCGTATTAAATTTCAGGCAATATTTTTCTCTCTCTGCCATTTTCCCCTTTACAAAAATTTACAAGTAACGATGTCGTATTTTTTGCACACTTTTATGCATTTTTCAACAACCTAGGGTTGACCGTAACGATGTTATCGGTGATATCTCTAAATCCATGATTGTATAATACTTGTTTTTATCGAACTTATTATATTGTATTCTCAAAGAAATATAATTTCTAATTAACGAAATAATAGGAAACGCGTCTCTCTTCAACATTTATTTCTGTCACGATGCTACACTATTTTCTGATTGTATTTCAAACTAAATTAAGAGCTTTTCTTTGTAAGTTATGTTCGTTAATGCTACACGCTATACGTTAGAAGATAAGACGAGACAATATCTGTGTGATATTTATGTTTATATAAATCGAATATTGCAATATTTAGCAAATAAATAAATGTTTTTCAAAGAAAGTATGTTTCAAGTAAATTGCTTCGCTTAATCATGAGATATGGTATAAAGTAATTGAGATCGTTATTGTGTGTTTGAGTATATCGAATTTTATGCTTGAAGATATCAAAGGTTTGAAAATCTTTAGCCTGGGCAATGGGAAGCACAGTTTAAGAACCGGGACAGGAGATATATATAGCAGGAGGGATTGGGGTCGTTACTAAAATATATACTAAGCAGCATTCAAACTCAATTCTCCATTTGAAATTCTTTTCAGCTATGAAACATTACTATTTAATGGATACTGTAGAGATTGAGATATTGAGAAAAAAGATATCGAATTATTGTTGAGAAATTACAAATAGATGAATAGAGAATGAGTGAACGTCAATGTTATGTTTATATTTGCAGACATTCACAGCATGGTGCAATTCGCACCTTCGCAAAGCTGGAACCGCTATTGAATCGATCGAAGAGGACTTTAGAAATGGACTGAAATTAATGTTACTACTTGAAGTAATTTCTGGCGAAACTCTGCCAAGACCAGACAGAGGCAAAATGAGGTTCCACAAGATCGCGAACGTGAATAAAGCTCTTGATTACATTGCCAGTAAAGGTGTAAAATTAGTTTCTATCGGAGCAGAGGGTAAATATCATGATTCTTTGAACGGTTCCTTGTAGGAGCTGAGTATAAAATTGAATAAAGTGCAAGGCCATTGTTTAATTCTTAACAGAAATCGTGGATGGCAACTTGAAGATGACATTGGGCATGATCTGGACCATCATTTTGAGATTTGCTATTCAAGACATTTCTGTGGAAGAAATGACTGCTAAAGAGGGTCTTTTACTGTGGTGCCAACGTAAAACTGCACCATATAAAAATGTCAATGTTCAAAACTTCCATCTATCCTTCAAGGATGGTTTGGCGTTTTGCGCGCTCATTCATCGTCATCGCCCTGACTTGATTGATTACAATAAACTTAGCAAGGATAATCCTTTAGAAAATTTGAACACTGCCTTTGATGTTGCTGAAAAGTATCTCGACATTCCTCGTATGTTAGATCCTGATGGTAAGTATAAATATTTTATTTTTTTAAACGTCTTGTCACATTCAGAGCAAATGTTAAATGCGTTACACTTTGTATACTGTCGATTAACGTGATAGAGATTTTTTTTTTTTAACCAAATAGTTTAGGCATTTTGTTGGGGTTCAGGATCGAACTACGATCAGATGAGATTTTTCTGTTACTTAAACGAATAGATTCTTAATATTATATTCCCTTGATATCATATAGATTTGATCAACACACCCAAGCCAGATGAGCGTGCAATCATGACGTACGTGTCCTGCTACTACCATGCGTTCCAAGGTGCTCAGCAGGTCAGCGTAAAGAAATGCGTGTTGTTCCCTTACTTTGGTTATAAAACGACCTGTGCTATCTTTCACTAATACACTATCATCGTATGCATTAACTTAACAGTGTTTCATCATGCTAATTTCATTGTATAACTTATACTTGTTTTATGTTCAAATGCTACGTACTTACAGACAAAATGTTGACTGTTGGAAAGATTTTCTCGATTTGTCTATAGGTTTGTTTCTGTTACCCCTACAGTATACACTGTACAGCTAATCCATGATATTAGCTAGAGACAATTAATATATTTCTAATACATCGATGAGAATTGCAAATATCAATTATAATAAAATTACATTCCTTGATAGAAGAAAAAGAAAATTTTTCAGTGGACGTTCTTAAGCTAACATTGCATGGTTTGAGTTTTTCCGAATGTGTTTTTCTAGATATGCGAAATACAGCAATGCCTGATGAGAGAGCTGTGATGACCTACGTTTCTTCATACTACCACTGCTTTAGCGGTGCACAAAAGGTGTGTGTTTGCATTTGAAATTAACCTATAACACGTAAAAATCATATTATCTGTGTACAATTTACTCACTGAATGTTTAACCACAACTAAATTGGAAACAAATTTCTGATGATATGCTTTTACTCAAACATATCGACGCGCATACAACGATTACAACGGTACATTGAAGATTTTTGTTTCATAAGACGAATTTCTTTTTTTTATTGTAGGCAGAGACTGCCGCAAATAGAATATGCAAAGTTCTAAAAGTGAATCAAGAAAATGAGAGGCTCATGGAAGAATACGAACGCCTGGCATCCGATTTGCTGGAATGGATAAGACGAACCATGCCTTGGTTGGCTAGTCGTCAAACCGATAATTCCCTTGCTGGTTGTCAGAAAAAATTAGAAGAATATAGAACGTATCGTCGTAAGCATAAACCACCGCGAGTTGAGCAAAAAGCCAAACTCGAAACGAATTTTAACACTTTACAAACGAAACTACGATTGAGCAATCGACCTGCTTATATGCCAACTGAAGGAAAAATGGTATCCGATATAAATAAGGCTTGGAAAGGTAAAACATTCTAATACTTGTGTCAACTCTGATGACAAAGTAGCAAGTACTTTTGACGAAAGTACCAAGATCATTTGATTCGATTATAGGTTTAGAGTTGGCAGAGAAGTCATTCGAAGAATGGCTCTTGTCGGAAATGATGCGTCTTGAGCGTTTGGAACATTTGGCTCAGAAATTTAAACATAAAGCTGATGCTCATGAAGAATGGACCGCAGGAAAGGAAGAGATGCTCACATCACAACATTTCCGACAGTGCAAACTCAATGAACTCAAAGCTTTGAAGAAAAAGCACGAAGCTTTCGAATCTGATCTTGCGGCACATCAGGATCGCGTGGAACAGATAGCTGCCATTGCTCAGGAGCTCAAGTAATTTTGCAAAATACTTCCGCCAAATTATTTTGAAGATATGTTCATAATTAAACATTGATATTTTCTTTTTTAGTACCTTGGAGTATCATGATAGTGCGTCCGTTAATGCTAGGTGTCAACGAATTTGCGACCAATGGGATCGCTTGGGTACTCTTACCCAACGTAGGCGTCAGGCGTTAGATGAGGCCGAACGTATTCTTGAAAAGATCGACGTCCTACATTTGGAATTCGCTAAACGAGCTGCTGTAAGTTTATATTATCACGTATGTGGTAAAATCTCTTTTCCGTAATGTAATGATTATGACATAACTTTTAGCCGTTCAATAATTGGTTGGATGGAACCAGGGAAGATCTAGTAGATATGTTTATCGTTCATACGATGGAGGAAATCCAAGGTTTAATGGATGCTCACGCTGCGTTCAAAGCAACTCTCGGAGAAGCTGATAAGGAATACAATGCTATTGTGGGATTAGTGCGTGAAGTTGAATCAATAGTCAAACAGTTCCAAATTCCGGGAGGTCTTGAAAATCCGTATACTACTCTCACTGCTTTGGATCTTACGAAGAAATGGAGCGATGTCAGACAACTTGTACCTCAGCGTGACGGTACACTGCAAGCGGAACTTCGCAAACAACAGAATAACGAATTACTTCGACGACAGTTTGCTGAGAAAGCTAATGCCGTTGGTCCGTGGATAGAACGTCAACTAGACGCAGTTACAGCTATTGGTCTCGGTCTTCAGGGTACTTTGGAAGATCAATTACATCGTCTGAAAGAATATGAACAAGCGGTTTATCAATACAAAGCTCATCTTGAAGAACTGGAGAAGATTCACCAAGCTGTCCAAGAAGGCATGATATTTGAGAACCGATACACTCAATATACAATGGAAACTTTACGAGTTGGATGGGAGCAATTACTTACTTCAATAAATCGTAACATTAATGAAGTCGAAAATCAAATTCTTACTAGAGATTCGAAGGTAACATCCTTTTTTTTTTTTAAATTATCTCCAAATTTTTTTCTCAACGACTAAAATAATGTGAATGTAATATGTATTGTAGGGTATTACGCAAGAACAACTTAATGAATTTCGTAGTAGTTTCAATCATTTCGACAAGAATCGTACAGGTAGATTGGCTCCTGATGAATTCAAATCTTGTCTTGTTTCTCTGGGCTATTCCATTGGGAAGGACAGGCAAGGCGACATCGATTTCCAGCGTATTCTGGCTATTGTTGATCCAAATAATTCTGGTTACGTACATTTCGACGCGTTCCTAGACTTTATGACTCGCGAATCTACAGACACAGACACAGCCGAGCAAGTAATCGATAGTTTCCGTATACTTGCTGGAGACAAGGTTTGCATACTTTTATCTACATGATCAAAATTTTATTTCCAAATATTAACTAATTATTATTTTTATCGTTTAGCCTTACATTTTGGCCGATGAACTGAGGAGAGAATTGCCACCTGATCAGGCCGAATACTGTATTCAGCGAATGCCTCCTTACAAAGGACCGAATGCAATTCCTGGAGCATTGGATTATCGTTCATTCTCTACTGCTCTATACGGTGAATCGGATTTGTAAAGATACATATCAAAGATCATGAAAACTCTTTGGACGCTTTTCCATTTTAAAAAGCAGATGAAATGTTATTTGAAACGTATGTCGCACGTTTTGGTACTCTAACGCATCTTTATAAATTAAGAATCTCAACGTGATCAAAGAATCATTGACTAGCCTCAGAAATGTAGTATAATATTCTGAGCGTTTGGGATGAAAAGGCTCTAATATGACTATACTTGTCACGAGTGTTAGCAATTTTATATTCGTGATATTTTTTTAACGTAAAGGAACCTGAGAGCTATACCGATAAATTTTGATACGCTGATATTTGCTAAGATGTCTCTACCATACTGTAAAAGTATTTCTCTATCGCTATCACGAGATGAAATTGACGTATAGTGCTCGATGAAGGTGGTCCGTACTTAAATAAGTCTGTACAGTGACAATAAATATACACAGTTTAGATACCTTAACGTTAAAAGAGTAGCACAATCGAATACAACAGATTCTTCTAGAACGTTTGCTTCTTGCCTATGTCTACGATGAGTCCTATAATTAATAAGTTAATGTTTCAATTGTATATAAACATGTCCGAGAAATCACACGAGTACCAATAATAGAGAAAATAATAAGCATTTCCTTTCCGTAAACGTTCCAGAAAAGGAGAGGATAAAACAGTTCCATAAATGATTAACATGCTAAAATGGAAAACGTGATTAAATAGCTTATTACGTACAATTCTCGCGTGCATCGATATTGCAGTCGTATATATTGTTCAAAAAAATTCCATTTTATTGGGGGTATTTGTATATTTTTGAAAAAGCTGTTTAAATCGTATCGTACAAAAAAATAGCTTAATTTCTTCTTGAAAAAAAAAGGTTTGATTTGTCTAAACGAGATGATTGTTTCAGTTGAAAAACTAAATATGAGTATCTCACAGTTCCTATTCATATATAATCCAGCAAGAGACGATGGGGTTTTCTTTATTTTTTCATAAAATAAAGCTTTGTAAAGAAACAGATACTCACATTCAAACGTAAGGCGCAAATCGATGCTCGTAAAATATGCGGAAATTCATAATGTGTGTATAAATTAAGAATATTAACGGTATAAACGAATATTTGGAAATTCGTACATACGTACGAAACGACTTTCTCGCTAAGCATCCAGAAAGTACTACGCTCGAAATCGAATACAACGTTCATATTTTTTTATAACAAGCGGCATAACGAATTCTTAACGAAAGAGAGGGGGGGGCCGCCTTTATATTTCGTAAATCGTATATTAAATAATAATGCGAAACGATGCTAAAGAAAGCAAATTATTTATTTATTTGAATTAAACGATTATTTATTATTGTTCCGATAATTAATTACGGTAGTAAAACAAAGCCACTTTTTCAAAGTATTTATTTTTATAAATATTTGACAGAAGTGATAAATGAAAGGCCACTGTAATATAAGACCCATTATGTAAAATTTTCAAATAGCAACCGCCATTCTTTGTGTCATGTTTATTAGATCACAATTTATACTCAGCAGCCTAAATGTCATTTTATCAAATCATTGTTATTTAAGGTCATCCAAGACGCTCGTGTGTGAAATGCAATTACTTATTCGAGAAGAGAAAAAAGTACTGTGACGTTTTGTTGCTTTGAACTAGTGCTTCTTTAATATCTATCTTAATGCGTTTTATGAGTTCACTTTAATTCCTCTTACATTTATTTTTGTTAAAAAATGAAATTATTATTGGGCTTTTTATAAAAATGAATAACATAAAAAGAACTGGGAAGATCTACTGAACAGTATATGTTGAGGCATATATATATATATATATATATATATATATATATATATATATATATATAAATACACAGACACACATGCACACGCGCACGCACACATACATACATACACGGAAGGTTGAGATTATGAACATGCATTCTGATATTCGAAACACAATGAATTTGTAACTAGTACATATGTGTTCAAGTATGTATAGCCGAAAGAAATAGTTTTGAGAATCAAATTTTTCGATGCGTTCATATCGTATTGTGTATACGTATACATTCTCATTAATAATCACATATATGCATAATTATAATTCTTATAATTTTAAATCATTTAATGTAACTTATACAATTTTAATTTGATCTAAACATCAGTTGGACAATCGTATCGTATTGCATATTACACTTGTCAACTATTCTACCTATTTTTATTTTATCAGTTCCATCTTCCTCAGCTAGTTTAATAACGAAAAAACGATTGTAAAATCAAATTATGAGAAAATAAAAAATGGTCTTTAACGAGAGAAAGAGAGAGCGAGAGAGAGAGAGAGAGAAAGAGAGAGCGAGAGAGAGAGAGAGAGAGAGGACCGTTCAAGTTTTGTATGGAGAAAAAAGCGACAAGATTGGGTAGTTATTTTTAACGTATCCTAATATGCGTCATATCAAGTGGGCGATATAACAAAGGCTATTTAAATAAAAATTTCTAACAGTGTGGTTAAAAATGAATGCTTTTATTCCAAATGTAAAACTTATTATATATGTAAATCCGATTCAACTTTTTCGACCGAGTGCAGAGAGTTTTACAAGTACATGTATTTTACAAAGATACACTTTATTAAGTTTCTCAGTACTACATGTACTAACGCTTAAGTTATTTCATCGATACGCCATGCAATAACGTAAACTAGATCTATGTATATACAATAACTATAATATTTACAGGCAAATTTTTAACGATAATATCACCATGCTTCGTTTCCGTTAGATATGGCTACATGCGTTTGTAAAAATTCAGCCGAATCTTTTGTGTTCGTTGTATAATGAATTGGTCATGATTTAGTTTAAAAATGAATTAAAAATTAAAAATTTATGTCTGATCCATGCGGCTTACAAGACATCGTTTAACTAACGATTTAGGAGAAATTATTCTTTGCAGCCAAGTCCGGCTGACCAATTGCAAATACCACCGACCGGATCAAAGGATAGTTTATCGGGACAAGTGTACTCAGCTCCGATTACCTGACCGTTCACCATTCTGGCGCAAGTAATAAATTTTTTGCAAGAGTAGGGATGTGGGAAATTGCCTTGATCCAGACATCGGAAGGTTCCTTTGCTGGTGAGGAAGAGTTTTCCGTTGAAAGTAGATTTTCCAACCACCCGTTCCTCCTCGTCCTCGTAATAATCGTAGTCGATAACAGGCGGTCGCCTAGGTCTTGTCGTTACGTTTTGTAGAGTTCTATCCTTCGCCTTTGACTTTTGTCGATCTCTGAGACTCGGGGTGAATCTGAGGGTAGCCCTGCTTGTAGTCGCGTCCGTTCTAGGCGCAACCGTAGTGCTTATTTTGCGCCTCAGACCGTTCCTTAACGGTGGTCGACCTGATTGTGTAACTCGATTAGTTATTCGATCTCGAAAAACAAAAGAGACTAGAAGAATCCCGTTAGCACCCATGGAAGAACATAAAAGATGCATCAGCACGCATATGATTTATCCAGCGTGAAGAACGAGATGTGCCTGCACACGTAAGGATACAGGCAAAAAAGGGAAAGAGTATCAATGTGCGTAAAAGTTATAATTGCATTAGTATTCATATTGGGCGTTGGTACAGACGGTGATGGAAAAGGTGAAGAACATGATTGCAATTATAGTAGAGTAGAAATGTATGGAAAGAACAAAAATATTAGCAAAACAGGTGAACGATTATGAAGTCGACGAGGTAGAGTTGTCAAAAGATGTTGATTAGCTTCCATTAGACCCCCAACAATGAAGTACATCTTCAAGAAGAATAAAATGTGATTAGTTCTTGATGGTAACCTCGGTTCCTTAAAGGTTTTATAGTGTTTGAGTATCAGAATGGAAGAAGTACACAAATTAGAAGTAAGTAAATGAAAAAGTTTCCTCCTCATCGACTGATTCGCCGGAAGAGTATGAGAAAATATAAGTCGAAAATTGCGGTGCAATGAGAAATTATGTCCCAAGTGATCCATGAACAAGAGTGAAGTATGCGACCTAATATTTTAGTTTATATAAATTAAGAAATCTGATGGTGGAGGATTTAACAAGTTGAGTGTACCCGTAGCTGATGTTTGCGGAGACGGTGGATCTGCCAAAGTCACCGCGAATTCTTGTGCTCTACTACTTTGATCGATATCTTTTTCAGATTTTGGTGTTTCTGTTCTTTCATCCACGGCATCTAAAACACAATATAGGAACGTGCCTGTAAATTGTTTCTACAATTATTTAATAATATATTCTCTGAAAAAGTTGTATTTTATTCGAGCATCGATTAAAGGAGATTTGAATTTCGAACATGTCGCGCATACAGTTTACGCATGCGTTTCTAATGGTACGATACCTGGTCGACGCGGCGTTGTGCGTCGCAATAATTGGCGGGACGCAGCGCGATCACGTTATAGAGTTTTGAGTTGTAGAGTATCGTGGTTATGTGTAGATTTTATATTGTCGTATCATCACTTACCGAGTTTTTCGTTAGCAAGAGTTTGAGACTTTCCGTCGTTCGAATGAGTTTTTCGATGATTCGCGAATGTGTTGGAAGTTTTGCTTTGCAATGTCGCCAAATTGAATGTAGTGGGTTTCCTCAACCTGGTTGATGGCAAATTTCCTGGTGTACGAGATGTTACCGTATTCTTCGAGGAATTCACCTGTTCGTAGAGCATACGCAGATTGTATTTCGTCTCTGTTCGTTGAAACGGTAAGTAGAATTTTCTCATCGGTCAATCAAAAAATATTAGTCGACGGTCAATTGGTATAAGTTATCAACAAGAAGCTGATGTTATGAAGTATTTAATATGTCGAGAACGAGTTCGTGAACGATCTTTTTATAATCGATTAATGAAATATGATTAGTGAATTTTACTACGAACATTACGTCGATAGGAGATAACATGACAGAAACGCAAGATGCGTCGAATTTTATGGCGCGAATAATACAAATTCGAAATATGTAATCGCCTTGTTAATTGTTCGTATAGGTAGCGCGTCGGAACGAATCTCAGTGAGGTATCAAGAGCGTAGGATCCTTTACCTAAACAAACGTTTTATTTTGAATTACAAATGTAATTTTTGCGCTTCAGTTTAACGTCGTTAACGACTTATACCGATTGACATGTTGGCCGTTTTATTTTGAATAATCGTATTCAGGGCTAGAAAACACTGAAACGATACATGAAAGAGGAGGAGCTAAGAATAATTAGAGAATAAGCGCGCGAGACAACAATGGCACTCCATTCTTGTGTTAAATTGCTGAATTTCGTAGCTAAGCATTAACCCTTTGCACTGTTGACATTTTACTGCCATTTCACAAGCATCGATGAACAAAGGTTACAGAGAAAGTTTCATAATCGTCGAGTTCGCGGTAAATATACATATATGTAAAAGTAGCAAAGCACAAAGGGTTAAAATACATCGTAAGATGAAACAAAATAAGCGTAACGCAGGCGCCCTAAAATATGCGACACACGCCTGGTAGAAGAAAAAATAGTGTTAATTGATTTGAGGGTAGAGTAAAATCAGTGGTAGGTGAAGATAATGGCGAAGATGGCAGAAAAGATGCCTGATGAATTTCTTCCGTAGATAGTGATCCCTTCTGAAATTCTTTTCCTCCTGTTGTTATACGATTTTTTTCGTTAATCGTTGTCACAGAAGAATCGGATCGACTCCTTTCTTTCGTTATGACGTGAAATGAAAGGCGCGATCGATTTGCGCTTTGTCGTATGTTTTTAAAGTCATCGACGAGTAGCTTCATTTTCTTTTTTCGTCCGGACGTCCGGACAAACTACAACGAGGCCTGATCGTTTTTGTCGTTTTTATTTACGGTTCATGAATGTTGCATATCCCATTTTGTTTAGTTAGATGTAAAGAGAGAGAGAGGGGGGGAGAGGAACAGCGAGCGATAGCGTCTGAGTTAGAATTACATATTGTAAAGAAATTGTTATACTTCTTTTTTTTATGTCATCGCAAGTCGCAAGTGTAGGAAATTTAAAGTCTAAACTGACCTCAGACTCGGATCGACCGATATTTTCCTCAATCCGAAGACGTTCTTCTTTGGAGATAGCTTCTTTTCCGGTCAGATTTGCCTTTGACACAACCTTCTTTTCCACGCTTGTCTCTTCCTTGTTCGCGTTTTCTCCATCATTTCGATTTTCTACAGAATTACCCGCTTTCGTTCTTTTCGTGGAGCCAGTTATCGCTTCGATTTGCTCGGATTCCTCCTTAGCTGATTTCTTCCCTACTTTCAGCTTATCGTCGTCACTGATCGTACGATTAGTTGTACGAGTGGTTGCATTAGAGGCAAACGAGTCGTTCGCAGCTGTACCAGTAACATAAGGTCTGCGGTGCCGCCCTCTGTAACTAATAACTCTACGACGAGGATGTTGCGTTCTGCTTGTTTCTTTTATCGAATCTTCTTGATCTTTGTTCGATGGGCTTACATAACGATGATCCTGCCTACGGTCTTCAGATTTACGTCCAAACTCGCGATTAGGATTAAATTCGATCCTTTGTCGACGGCGATTAAATTTATTCGCCGGTCTTTCGGATTGAGTAGGAGGACGCGTCGTGGCTGACAACGATGAACTCAACTTTGATTCTTCGCCATCCTTCACCACGTTTCTTCTAGCTTCGCCAGTTTGTTGGATGCTGTCAATCTTTTCGTCCGTCGAATAATTCTCTTGCAAGTCTGCAGTGTACGTTCCATTTTCTATATGCAACCCTGCTTCTGTTACGGGTTTCAAGATGTTTGTTTTAGTTGTGAAATCAGATCGTACTTCGGTTACAGAGGTTGAAGTGGTGTCAGTATTTTTAACAGACAGGGTAGCATCGTCATTAGTCAAGGATTCAGTGGTTGTAGAAACAATAGACTCGGGTTCATTAGAGGACAGAAAAGTAAATGTAACAGGTGAATCGGTCGGAGTAATTACAGGTATAGAAATCGAGGGCGCTGCATTTGTTTCCAAACTTGGCATCTCCGTAAAGAGATCTATATCTTTTTCTGTTTGCACTCGATTCGTCGATGGTGCTGTACTTTTGATTCTGTCTGTAACTTCGTTAGCCTTTATGGAAAAATCGGGCTCTAAAGTTGTAATAACTTGGGTCGAAGATTTGGAACTTTCTTCGGTATCATTATGGTTAGAATCGGTAACGATCGTTCTACCTGCATTGGGTCGTTCGATTTCGTTAGCGATCTTGGAAGGAACATTTTCTTTGCTTTCTATCGACAATGTTGTCCACTCGGTGGTTGATTCGTCGTCCCTTACATTTTCTGGTATCGGATGTTCCGTTTCGCTTCTAGTAACATAAAAACCACGGGGGACTTGGCTTTGCAATAAATCAACTAAAGGAATACCACGCATAGTGGTAGGTTTTAGGATGACAGTCGTTGACGAATCCTGTCGATCGATCCTCTTCTTGTTAGTCAACGAAATATCGTCTTCGTCGATCGCGATATTATCCTCAACGTAATACGTGTCTATATTATCGACGGATAAATGTAAATCATTTTGTATCGCGTAACCTGTCTCTGTCTCTTCCTTTCGATCATGCTTACTCGGCAACAAAGTTGTTGGTTCTGTATTGAAAATTGTATCATTCCGAACACTCGTTCCCTCGAGAATGCGGTTCGTGTCTCTTTCGCGCGATAAAATCTCTTCGTCCTTCGCTCTAAGAGGAAACAAGCTCAAGAATATGGGTGACGGACTGCTGGCGTATTCGTTCGTTTGATAACCAATTAGTTCCTTGAGGGTTGGTAGTCTATTAACTTCCGAGCTGGCGACCTGAAAATCAGAAGAGGGTAGCACGCTTAATGACGATCTTCCGAAACCTTTCTCTTCGATCTCTCTCTTTTCAGCATTCTCGGGGCAATCTCTTTTTGTCTTAAACGAGAAGAGAGAGAGAGAGAAGGTAAAGAAAGCGGACGATCCTCTGCGCTGATATCGGTGTGATTCTATGCTGATTTCCTGGTTGTCAGCTATAGAGGTTTGACGATCTTTGATTCGATTATCCTGGCAGCTTTGTTCCGGTATTCAAGATCGGGGAAACGAGTTGACAGTGATTCGACGAAGGACAGAAGAGGAGAGAACTTTCACCTATTTTCTGACTCGTACATCGTTAGATATCTTGTGAACTGTTGATGATACATGATAAGGATAATCGCGTCTATATATGTACATTATCGATGAACGATTCGAAAAGACCAGTTTTATTACTTGGTAGAGTCCCTACTGACGATCAAATTGTTGAACACCGATTCGATCTCGATCGTGGACGATTCGTGAGATTCCGTGGTGAATCGTGCCTGATAAAGAAATTCACCCTCTATGGGCAACGTGGATCTTTCGACTTGTCCCTGGCGAATCTCGTTCACCGATTCGTCCTCGTTCCCTTCCGATTCATCCAGAGAATCCGTAGATCTTTCCAGCGTACCGGAGATCGGCGAGTCTGTAGTAACAGGACGTTCCAATCGAGGAATCGTAGTCTGAAGGGGAATCTTCGTGTTCGACGTTAACGAAGAGTATTTCGTTTTTATCAGAATCTTTTGTCTTTCCGTGGTGGCCGATTCCTCGACGGATGTGACCAACCGCGTCACCAGCGGTTGCGGAGAAGGCGTAGTCACGTAATCTCCGTCTACGAAGTTCTGAACCTCCGCTCGTTCCTCGTTCAGACTCGTCCAAGTAGTCGAATCTGCCTCTTCGTTTTGATTGCGCGGTGTCGTTCGTAGAGACTGTTGCCTTCTATAAGCATCCGCCACGTAGTCGAATTTCTTCGCTGGAATCAGAGTCTCCGTGACCGGTGGCTCTGTGCTGGAAACTGGACGTCTCGCGTAGAAACGCGTTCTCACCTGCGTCGAGGAGTCGAAGCTGGACGATTGCTTCGCATCTGGAAGCGATTCTTCCTTCTCTTCTCCCCGATTCCTCGTTATCTCTCGGTACTTGTAACGCGTTCTCGGTTGACGAAAGTTCTGATACCTGGACCTGTGACTGTTCGATTCTCCGGATTCCTCTGGTAACGAATCGAGAGAGTATAGGCCCTCGACACTCGCCGTTTTCTTTAGCGATTCTGGGACTCTATAACGAGGGCGAATCTCTGGTGATCGATTATTAAAGGATAGCGATCGATGGGTCTCCTCGTTTTCTGGGGATTCGTCGACGTTTGCGGAGCTTTCATCGAGTGTCGTTTCGCTTTGTAGTGTTACCGGAAACGACGAACGTCTTTCACCGGTCGATGGAGTAGTGTAGCGATTCCAGAATTCTTCCGATTCCCTTGCGGCGGATGGAGTAATAGGATAGAACGTTTCGTCGTAGGCTCGATTGATTCTTGGAGTAGCATCTTCGACATCGCGTTGCGGCTCCAACTGCAGTTCCTTCTCGTCGCCGAATTTATTCTCACCTATGAAATCTTCTTCGACGAATCCCGTTGTTCTCGCTGTTGTAGAGGAGACCGGTCTACGACGAACGAACAGGCTCTTCCTGCGCTTCGACAGACCCGCTTCGCTTCTCTCGCTAGTTACAGGCACGTGGGACGAAGTTTCTATATTTGGATACCAATCGTTGGTGACATTTTCCGAAGAAGAGGAAGCAACTGGCCGCCTGCGTACAAATTTCTTTCTCACGTATTTTGAGTCTAAATAGTACGTTCTATTGTATACCTCTAACCTACGGTTGGATTGGAAAGCCACGGAAGGTGTAGCGAGCTGCGAAACGGTGGTTGGCAGGGCATCGAGCTCGTTCCTCGATGGTAACGTTTCATCCGAGATGTCGTTCGCTTCGGTCAGATTAATTAAGAAATTCGATGACGTAGTTGATTCCGTTGCACCGGTCTCCATCGTCGACTCTTCTTCCTTGCTTGTCGTGGATTCGACCGCAACGGCGGTGATATTATCGATTATCGTCGAGGCCATCGTAACGACATCGGGTTCGGAGAAACCAGTGTCACTGGTCGCAGTTTCCGCGGTCGACGTTTCCACAGTGACTGCTGTGAAACCATCGGCTATATCCAAGTCGATTGTTTCTGCCGTCACGGTTTCGGTCGTCGACAAACGGAAATTTTCCGTCGAAAAGTCCGACGTTTCAGCAACGATCGTACTCGTCGGATCTTCTCTGGGAGTCGTAGATCGAAATCTAAACAAAATTTGATCCTTTTCCGTGGAAGAAGCAGCATCTACCGCGGATACCGTGCTTTGAACCGGCCGAAGACGCTTGATCACTTTCCTCCTACGGGGAATTAATTTGTTCTCTTCTTCCTCTGCTTGCGACGCCGCCGTCGTGCTCGACGTAACGGGCCGTCTTCTTAGCACAACCTTTCTGCGCCTCGGAACAGCAAAGTTTATATTCTCCTCGTTGATGGTCTCGGTATTGTTCGCAGGAAGGACGATAATTACGTCTGGATCAAAATCTTGCAGCTTGATAGCGCTACCGGTCGTTGTAAGGACTTGATCGAGCCCTTCGTTGGAGTCGACTCGATCGTCTGTCACCGTGTTCACTTCGTTCTCCACTGTCAATTCCGTGGTGCGAACAGCTTGGACGGTGTTGGTCTCGATATCCAAACCAGTAATCGTAGTTTCTTGCGTTTCCGGTGATATGGTCGTTGGAGACGAAACTTTATCGATTTCGTCTATGGAATTCACGATCGGTCGTTCGGTCGTAGTTACGATCACGGGTATGGTGGTGTCGTTCGAAGAAGTATCGATGATCGAGTCCATCGTTGTAGTAGATGTGGAGGAATATGAGGAATGTGCCGCGGTTACGCTCGTTTCTTCTTCCGTCTCCTTTTTGAATTCACCGATTTCTATGTTGTTCCTTTTCCTCGTATATCTGGTCCTGGCGTAAACGTCTCTGTTCAACGCAGTCGGCTTTGTGAATACCTTTATGTTGGTGATCTTATCGTTATCTATCTGGTCCTTGACCGTGTTTTTCGATCTCGAAGATAAGCTTCTTCTGGGATAACCTTGGGCGATCCTGACGATAGGACTGTCCTCGAGCTCGTTAGCTTTGGTGGATTCGGTGGTGGTTTTAGCAATTGGCCGACGAAAACGCGCTCTCGAAGCATCCGTGGCAGTGGCCGTGCTAACAGGAGGTTCCGTAGTTCGGGCGCGTTCTTTAACCACGGAGTTGGACGAATCTTCGTTCTTTCTAACTCTGAAGGTCGGCGGCGTGTATCTACTCACTCCTCTGCTTTTCGACCCTCCACGAGTGTGCGCTGTCTCTTTGACAACGCCGCCGCGAGAAGATTCGATTTGCTCGTTCTCAGTGGTCGGCTCGTTTCGACCGGCGTTCTCCTGCCTCGGTCTTAATCGATCTCGTCCTACCAAAAAGGACGAGCGCGTTTGGTTTCGCGACGATATACTCACCTTGGACCTCGTCTGATCGTTGGACGGTGGCAACGGAGTGGTGGTAGGCTCGGTCGTAGGTCTATTTCTTCGGTTAAAGCCAAAAGGCCTTGGCTGAGATACCGATGCGGTGTTGATCCTCGTATTTGGAACCGACAACGTAGAAAAGTTCGCTGGCGCCGTAGTTAGGAGGATTTCCGTTGCCGAATCCTCGACGAGTTTCACAGATTCGGCGGTAGTCGAGCTGGCCTCTGGAGTCGTCGTGGAAATCGGCTTTTCCGTTTCCGGGTCGACGAGGATATCGTTGGGTGTCGAAGGTAAGCCAGTCGAAGGTAAGACAGTCGAAGGTAAGCCAGTCGAAGGTAAAATATTCAACACTGGACTCGTCGCGGTGCTGGTATCCACCTTTTGATCGATTTCGGTCGCTTCGCTTGAGACCGATTCCGTGATTGGTTCTTGGCTAGTGGATGCCACTTGCGAAACAACCTCCGTAGAATGCGCAGTCGTGCTTCTGAATCTTTGAACGCTGACATACCTAAGGAATATATAAATAATTAGACGACAGTCGCTCGAAGCTTACTAAATGGCAGAGATTGTTTCAGAATATGTAGAAACCTGGACTTAGTTGTCTGCGGACTTTCTTCGTTTGCGGACGAACGAGATTCCTGATCTCTGGTATTTTCGGTAGAATTCGTCTCGGTATTTCTATAATCGAAGAAAGCAGGTTATTCGCTTTTCGAAATCGTATTCTTTTTGCTTTTGGCAAACGGCGAGTTTGGATTAAAGGCGAACTTACTTTGGAGACAGGCTGGGACGTCGGCGTCGGCTGGGAACAGGCGCCTCTTCTTCCGTGTTCTTATTTTTCTCCTCAACGTCGTTCTCGTATCTGAGGGATTTTCATTGGAACGTTTAAAAACACAACATCGTCCTCCTGCGCTTATTCTCTTTCGCTTACCTTGACGTCGAGGGTCGAGCGCGTCTGATGTTGATATAATTAGGCGTCGCTCTCTGCGTCGAGCTAGCTAAGAAAGGATTGCTAATAGTCTGTTCCTCGGACGAGGCTACATCCGTGTTATCTTCGTCGAGATCTTCTTCTTCGTCGATTTGCTCGTCTTCGATCGGCGGTTCCTTCGTGGACGGCCTGTATCAAAGGAACGAAACGAACGAAACGTTATAATTACGTAACGAACGAAACATCAGAGCGTGCGATATGACGTACTTTGGCCTCTCGATGGTCACGTATTGCGGCTTTTGCGAGCGCCTCAAACTCTTCACTTCCGGAACCTCATCCAGTCCCTCGAATTGCGCGCTTCCTGGCCCATTCGCGTAATTCGTATTCGTAGAAGCGCGTTGCTTGTTTGTAACTTTACCAGCTTGTCGATTCAGTACGCGTTCGTACAATGTGCGACTTATGGTAGCAGGAGTAGCGTTTACGCTGCCAGAACTCGCACCGTTGTCAGGGCTCTTGTCTTGAAGTAGCAGCTGCTTTTCCAGTTGCTCTATACCACCTGCTTTCTTGATCAGCATTATTAACTCTTTGATAACCTTAGGATCCTCTTCGTCCTCGATATCGCTAATCTCAGGTTCATTTTTCCCAACCTTGGATGTGGTCGAAGGCGCTTCCGTCGTACTCGTAGTCGTAGTCGTAGTCGTACTAGGCTTGTTTCTGGTAATCGTTTTGTACAAAAGCGCTTTCGGAGTGGTAGTCGTTTTAGGCTCTTCTCCCTCCGCCTCCTCTTCTTCCTCGTCTTCAACTTCCTCGTCGTCCTCGTCGTAATACTCGTACTCTTCCTCCGTATCTGGTTTCTCGGTGGATGGTCGACGCGTCGTGCTGTACAGATAAGTGGTACGACTGGTGGCAGCGGTTATTGGCGCTCTGGTCGTCGACGCGGACGATTGAGACGTTTTCGACTTGGGACATACAACGTTGCGCGGGTAATCGCAGGAATCGGCCGCCTTGTTAAACACCAAACCTGCGCGATTCAAGGAGAAGAATCTTTAGAACGAGTAGATGACCTCTGAAATGGATTTTCGGATAATTGCCATTGTATTACCAGACGGGCACGTAAACTGGTGTGCTACTACGCCAAGACCCCCTGGGCCGCTCTCCAAACACCAGAAATATTTCTTGCAATCTCGAGGATGCGGGAAGAATCCTTCGTCTTCGCACTTGAAATCTATCGAAAACCAAAAGTTAATATTTCTGCGGTGTCGCGTTTGCGAAACATCGCGGCTGAGTTACCTGTCCCGGGATCGGGTGTCGTTGGCGGTTCCGGTGTAGTCAGCTTATTACTCAACGACCTCTCGTTCGAATCGCTGTTGGTTTCTTCCTTACGGCGAGCTTGCTTTCTACGATTCCGATTGGAACTCGATCGATCTTTCGACGATCTCCTTTTATTCTTGTTACTCGGTCTTTCATTTTTGCTCGCAGTCTTAACCGCGTTTCCTCTCTCGGAGCTTTCCTCTTCGTCAGAGGATGGGTCGTACGATCGTCTGTCGACTCGTTGGTCCTCCTCCTCCTCTTCGCTGGTTTTAGGTCGCGAAAGGGTCCGATACTTTGGTCTCGAGGAGGACGCTCGGATCTTCGGGGCGGGCGCCGCAGTCGTGGTGCTTCGTCTACCACCTTTTCTTCTTACGGTATTGCTCTGGACACCTTGGGCTCGCGGTTTCTTACGACTGTCCACTGTCTTTGTCTTCTGAACGGTATTCCTGAAGTTTCAAAGGGAACATCGCTATCGGTGTCGTTGAAACTGTAAACCAGCGGTTCGTCGATTCGGTGTACTTACGAGCTGTCTGTCAAGAGCATCTCTTTGGCCGCTTCGATCAGGGGATACGGACGATCGTGACATTTGCCCCGGAAATCGTCGTTGTCGATCGTCCAGAACATGATTCCGCCCAAGTTCTTCTCGTTCGCGTATTTCGCTTTTAACTTGACTATATCTTCGTCGTCGTAACCTACCCATTGGTCTCCCTTGTACGCATATGGACCCATAGCTTTTGCATTCGGCTGAACCACCTGCCACTCGTCCGATTGCGCCAGGCTCTCGCAAATCTGTGGAAGCGGTATCGTATTATTTGGCCTTAAAATTAGTATCACGACGATAAACGGAAAAAGCTAACTTCGTAGTAAGCGAGATAGCCTTTCTCGCGGGTCGCGTCGCCTTCGACGCCTGGACCATCGGCCGGTGAACCCAGATCAGTGGCATCCTCGTTGAAGAGCGTGTAGGATCGGCCGTACGTTGGAATTCCTAGGATTATCTTGCCCGGAGAGGCACCCTTTTTCAGCAGATAGTTCACCGTGTAATCCTGGAAACGTTATCGCGAGCGTTAGCGTTTACGAGATTCCACGCGCCGATCCACACTGCGAAAGCCTTACGATCGTTAATTCCGTGTCGTAATTGTATTCGTTGTCCTCTTCCAGTGGATACAGGGGAGAGTGATGGTCGACGGCTGGTTCGTAAGACGAATGGTAGTCGTACGATAAAAGATTGATGAAATCCAAGTATTCGTTTAATCTAGGAATATCGTAGCCTTTGTCGATGTACTCGATACCAGCTGGCATCGCCAACGTCAGTAAAAGTCTCGGTCTTCCGGTCTTTGAAGACTCCCTCTCAAACTCCTCTCTCAGTTCCTTTGTAATCAAATACGAATCGTTTCGGCAGCAGCGTAAAGCGTACAGCTAGCTAGATCCGCGAGATATTTATTTGTTACTTTACCTGCACCAAGCTGGCATAATTGTCTTTATCCCGAGGCTTTCCACCGTCCCTAAAGGCTGGATACTCCCAGTCGAGATCGAGGCCGTCGAAGTGGTTCTTTCGAAGGAACTTTATGGCGTTCTTGACGAATTCTCGTCTTCTGTCAGGGTCGGCAACCATCGGAGAAAACCTACTGGAACCTTCGTTCCAACCTCCGATAGCCAACAGGGTTTTCAAGTTCTTGTTGTATGTTTTTAAGCCGGTGAACTTGGCGTATCCACCTTTAAAAGTTGCGCAAGGTTAATCGATGCAATTTTTTTCGTGTCCGGACGAATCTGGTTTTTCGTCCTCTCTCTCTCTCTCTCTCCTTGTTCGTCATACCTTTCTCGATGTCTTGGTATTTGTCGAAAGGCTTCAAGGCATTGTCCTTGGTGAAACCACCGAAAGCGTAGATTAGATGGGTGCATAAATACGGATTGATGTTTTGCGGTGAGAACTTGGCAGTGCCTGGCCGATAGATCGACCAGTTCGTATAGTAGCATACGATCTTCCTTTCGGCGTTACCTACGTTAGACCGACGTTTCCTTTGTTAATTTCATTTCGTATAGGCGCTTTACCTAGCGTAACTGTTTCATAGAAAGACAAGCACGAGCGGCGAACAGAGAAACTTTGCGGAGAAATTGAAACGCGATTGAACTTTCATTCGTCGAGCGAGAAACAGATCCGCGAATCGCGTACGGACTGCGTACGAATTCTCATGCTTGTAATCCGGCGTTGAACTCAAACGAATTTGACGCGAATCCACGTAATAAAATCTGTCGTACTTGCTACTTTTATCGCCTCTTTTACTCGTTTAACGAGAAGAAAATTAGCGACGTCGGATAAGAGTGCCAGTTTGCCGATGATCGCAAATTGGTCGTTAATGCTTATGCACGAGTGCTTACGATGTGGCGGAAATACCAGCGAAAACCCAGTGGTCGCTCATCGTGTTCGTAATTTAGGATTACACGTATATACTCGTAGATAGTTAGCGAGAAACACGACGACTGGTGCACCGCGATTTCTCTTTTATTTTCACACGTTTCCTTCATTGATAACCCGATTTGCAGTCGCCTTGACGAACCGTCGTCGGCACTCGCTTTCGATCGCGAGTTATCCTCGATGCTTTCACTGATCGCGCACGAATCGAGGCCGTCCAGAAAGAATGTAAAAATCGAGACCAGAATCAAGATCGTACCTGACCCTGACCACCCACGTGGCACAAAGACTCGTCAACTCGGTCAATGATTTTGTCCCATCGATCACGCACGAAGCACTGTCCAACTGCATTTCAGTCGCTACCGGTCTTTGGTTATTACCAGCAGTTCCCTAACGTGGAATTCTATACACCGAATTGGAAAGTTTGTTTTCGTTTTCGATTTTCACTAGCAATATACGTAAGTATAAGTAGACTTTAGTATAGTTTCCACGATCTTTTTCCTCCGTTCGCATGCTTCTCACAAAGCGGAATTGTGCTTGCGTTCGTGTCACGACTGACAGGATAACGATAATCGAGCCAGGGGATAGGAACTAGACCCGTGGCAAAGATCGACGGCGATACGGAGAGCGTTCGAGATTCTGTTTCATTCCTCCAGGCAGGTGATAGTTTCGCGTTATACGAACGTTACGGAGACGGTAATGGAGTTCAGCGCGGCGCATAATACCGGAGATAATATCGGTAAGAGGCCCGAGACACGCGGTGTTAGCCGCAAATCTGGAATTCTTACCGCAGCTGTATCAAACACGCTGTCCACTTGTTACCGCGACCGCTGGAACAACGCTCTATTTCTTGTTTCTGATCGCGATTATCGATGCTTGAACGAGCGTTGTCGCCCGAGTACGACGTCCTACGATCTCGATCGAGAAGAAGTTAGTGGTCGTTAGGTGTACAGGACACGTACAGTGTCCGATACGCTTAACGACCCGAAGCAGTTGATCTCGTCGTTAGAAACCACTTTACGTTCTATAGCTTCGCGGAGCAGTATTGGTAATCTCGCGACGCGAGAAATTTTGCGACTGCTACGAAACGAATTCTTGTTCCCGTTGGAATATAGATATACATATGTGTGTAATATGTACGGTAGATCTTCATCTATCGCAACGAAATTTTCGCTAACGCTCGATTAAGCGAACGTTTGCTGGTTGAATGCATTTATCTGAAGCTCCTATTGTACGAATTCTAATCGTGCAAACTGTTCGTCTACCGACAAGATCAGATAAATGGAGCTGTGCCGTAATACGCGATATACGTACGCGATAGATCGCGATCTATTTCTTTATCGAAACGATCCGTTGCATCGAGCTGTAAGCTTTTTCCTGCAAATCGGCGAACGATTATCGTATCGATTACGGGACACGGGAATCGAAATTTAGCGGGAACGATCGCCTTAAATATCCCGACCGTTTTATGCTTACAATGTTCATACTTTCGAGGCTTATTGCTCCTTTCCCTATACATATCGACTACACCTCGAACGGGGCCCCGTTTTTGCTTCGACCGTTTTCTCCGAGAAGGTGCATACGTTTCACTGGTCGAGATCTGGCGAGTTCAGTGAAACTGCACCCGCGCCGATCCCCACGTGCTGCACCGGTTATGCTAGAGAAATTACGGGAGAGAGATCAGAGGAGACTCGGTCACAAAGTAAATGGGCTATTCGTCGTTCCAGCCTTGTTCGACCCAATTTTTTATTTCCGCAGAAACAGGCGGAAGCGTTATTCTTACTACGTCATAGTCTTTCGGCCAGTCATTAGCAGCGATGGATGAAAAGATCGCGACGATCGTTACCAATTAATCGCTGTTCTAGGATAAACTCGTAGTCCTGATTCACGGATTGTTTCTCAACTTGCGGGAAATTATGAGCGAACCTGGAATTTAGCTATCGTACGTCTCGCTTTCCGTTATCGACTCGGAGACACGAAACTGCTTGTCCAAGTGCAAGTTCCGTTCTGAGATACTCACCGTTGTGAATCGTCGCAAGCAGAATGCTTAAGCAAAGCAACAGCGACACTGTTCGGTTCTCCTGTAACGGAAAAGCGATGCGGCGCATTAATATTAATTTGTTATTCGATGTGTATACGGAGCACGAATAATTAACTGTATCAGCGTGTGAACGGCTTCGTGGCCAGTTAGCGTGAATGACGCGTGTTACGGTGAAACTGACCGTGTACTTACCTATTTTTATCTATGCCTAGAGTGATAAACACGACGCGTACGCGCAAGGATCGGTCTTCTTTCGTTTTTAACAATGACAATACGATTATTAATATTCTTTGCACGTAAGAAAAAATGAGTAGCTTTTGACATCTTCACGGAACTTGGATACGGCGTTAACCCTCCAGCCGCCTGCGATTTCCATATCCTTGAGCGCGAAATCACGAAACGAAGTTGGTTTCTTGCGCAAGTTTGTCATATTTATTATTTATCACGATATTAAAAACGCGACGCGATAATAGAAATTAACGAAATAAGTAGATGCGCTTACCAACAGAATAAGCAGACACGCAACTCGTTGTAGCCCGCGGCTACACTGTGTTAACTATCGTAGCGTTAAACTTTCATCCGATCTATCTGTACGATCGATCTCCGTTTCGAATCGCGGTATTAAAAGCAGATCCGGCGCTTTGTGCGCTCCACGTTAAAAACTCCCACGTCGGCTAAGATACTGAGGATAACGTTTTAGCCGCGGAAAGACGAGCGATCGATGGATCCTTGTGCATGGTTATGGGATCGCGTTGGCGAGCAGCGCACCTGCCAACAGCCAGCCGAGATTCCGATTATATCGAAGACCTCGAGGATAAATCCACGTAGCCGGCAAATAGAACAGGACCGTGACACCCAACGAGCCACTCCTCGTTACGTAACGAGTGCGTAAAGAGAAAGCAAGAAGAAAGAACATCGTTCCGCGACCACTTTCTCGTACGTTTCGGCCAGCGAGCGCGTTACGTTAACGTTACGTCGTAACGTCATTCTTGGCGATAGAACGATAATTAACACCGCCGGCAGGAGAAGCTGAGAGGGCTCGAAACGGCGGTCGTCGATCGCGCATTCCGACAGGGGTGCGTCCGATTTTTCCGCTTCTTCGTTTCGTTCGTACGATATGGTTTTTCGATAAGGTTCGTTTACAAGCGCCACAAAGAAAAGGAGAATTTTTGATCGCTCGTTGGCAGGTTTAAAATCGAAACATCTCGTCGCAAAGAGAAAACGTCCGCGATCGAATAAATTGTACGTATAGCCGCGCGCTAACGTAGACGTGGGTGAGTCGAAAATTCCCCGCGGACCTATCTAAATGTCAAATAACTTTCTACGAGAACGGCAGACTCTACAAGCGCGCTTCAACCGGGAAATTGTTCTGGCTCGCGACTGCAAACGATACGGTGTGCAACGCGCGAAAACCACCTGCTCCACTGACGAGTTCCATTCGGGAAGTTTCATAACCGGAACGGAAATGGTCGCGAGAGTTTCGGTGATTTCGATCGTCACGGAAGCTCCGATCGGTATCGGTTATCGCTGTGCAAACTTTGAAAATCTAGATGATATTTCAACTGGTGAAAGCGCAATTACGTTTGAACGTTGTTCGTGGAATTGCAAGATTCCGTTCCTACCTATCCGAAGGTTTAGCAAAGAGATTCAAGGTGACGTCCGGTGATTTGAATGCCCGCAATAGCCGCAAAGACCTGAATTCGAACCTCGTCGATCGTAGATGATTCGCAAGTTTCGATTGTTTTTACCAGGAAATGTCAATCACGGTTACTTTCGATTCCTCGTGCGAAAAGAAAGACTATTGCTCGATGTGAAAGCAGCGGGTAATAGGAATTATCGATACAGGAAATACAGGAACGCGTTGCTTGGACCAAAAGTTACATCGATTCGGCCACCGATCGATACCCGGTAATATGTGGCAATTATCGAGGTTCGACGTTACGCACGACCGGCGTCTCTTTACGCAATCGTCTCAATCGGTACCGATCATTTGGATGGAACTGGCGACGAATCGTCAAACGAGCGACTTATTTACATTCGATCCGTACGACCGCCACTGGACACGCTCCGAGTTCCTGTGACATTTCAACGGCTCGTTGACGTCCAGACGATTTCGATGACTTCACCCTTCTCTTTAATACCGTTACTCGTTGTCGATGACTCAACACCGAGACCTTTTCAGAGAATCGATCGATACGCGTATTATGTAGAACGTGTCGCGTCAGTTTAGATTTAGAAGCGGGATTCTCGCGCGTTGCTCGAACAGCAAAAGTAGGCAGGCTAAGCTTCTCGAGATATTTCGTCCGGCAGATGGGGAATTCCATCTTCTAAGTTTAGGAAAACAGGCACGTTGAGAAAATAAGTGTCAACGACGTTCGTCTCGAGCGAAACAAAGACCGAAAGCGAAACACGATCTTTCGATATTCCAGGCACGCGGGGACGAAAGAACAAAATGAAAGATAGTTAATTTTATCGTAACCTTGAGGATCCAGAATCTAGTACCGGTAGCTGTAAACCAGTTGCAAAGGTGATCGGACGATTCCCGCGACATTGTAACCAGGCCTGCCATATTCGATGAGCTTAATTATCTTGAATCCTGTATTCCATATCGTTCCTCGTGAAATTCTTGTCCGATTATTGCTCGGATACCCTTCTGTTTCTCAGATTTCCAATTATCGTCGCAATCACGAATCGAGCGCAGAAGCAACGATCGTTTGGTAAGATTCAATTACGAGTAATCTTGAGAAAGAACGGTAACCGTCGATTCGCTTAACGTCGATCGAGTGGTAATTGAAGATCGGGATCAATTACAATGGAAATTGCATCGAGTTGCGTCCGTCCCTAAGCTGTGGACTGCTCGTTGGATTTTCAAAATGCAAGTTAAGATCGACCAGCCTTAAACGAAGGAGTAATTTATTGTTTCACATCCCTATGGAACGTGTAATCGAAAGTAAAGTCGAGTCGAGCCGATCTGTCTCTGGCGGATAGATCCAGCGTGGTTCGGTCACTTTTACTTTCCATGGAATTCGCTTCGAGGCAGCGCACTCTCGCTCTGTTTACTAGGAAACTAATAGTACGATCGTACCCTTAATTAAATCTTCTTTATTGTCCTTAATTACCAAAGGGAATCCTGACGATTCGCAACGCAATGGACCCCGGTGGGGTCCCTGTTCTTCACATTATTCGTTTACGTTTTTCCTTTCGTTTCGTTATTCTCAGTTCCGCGTTCGGTCCGGCGATTCCTTATTTTTCTGTATTTTACAAGCGCAAGAAATCGACCGTAAAACGTGGAAAACTATGCGGGCTCTTTCGCCGTGGTATCCGGTTAGCGTCGTTAGGAGAGATGGAAAATGCAAATCGCGTCCGTGCCTTTTTTAATTTATCGATGAAAAAACGGTTACTTTCCGCCGTAAAGAGGGAGGTCATAATTGACGACTAAAAGGAAAAGAAAGATCGCTGAACGAGTCTCTGAAAGGTCAGCAGATGGCCTTCCTTGCACGCTCCAGGTACTTTTTTCGTTCTTTTCTTCTCTTCTCTCGCTTTTGGTCTTCGTTCACTGTCTGCTTTTTCCGAACGAAACATTCCTTGCCTGCATTTCTTCCAAGGACATTGTAAGCCGCCTCAAATTAGAAAAGCTCATCCAGGCTGTATTAGTTATCGTTCTATGATTTTCCTACGATGTGAAAGCGATAACGTTTAATTAAACGGAAAAGGCTATATACATTTTACACTTGGTTGCGTCAACCGATTGCGCAATTATTTCCGATTGATTTCGTCTACGGTTTAGTTAATCGTTCTCGAAAAATGCCTCGAGCACTTCGAATTTCACGTTGTGTGAACGTTACAGAAACCTTAGATCGACCCTATTCGACCCAGTCTTCCAAGGACGCGCGTAACTGTTTCTTCATCTTGAAGATTGGACACGCTACGTTTATTTTCTGCTACAGGTGAGAAAGTAGCACGATCCTGGTCAAAAGAAGGCACCTAAATGTACCTATGCATGTATGTAAAACGATATAGTCGGAGGAAGTACACAGGATGGCAGGAGGTTGGTTTGGGAAGCGGGTAAAGAGAACTGTTGCGACCTCGACAGTTTTGCAATCTCGAATTGCTACATGCATTCGCTCCTTCTTTGCTTGTCGCGGCGGTTTAAAGTGAAGTGTGCAGTTGAAGGCAGTGGTATGGCTCGAATAACCGGTAGATTTCCTCTCCCTCCTCTACCGGCAGGAAGCCGACGATCGTTCTCAAGTATTTGATATGCATGTAGATCTCGCCCTCGAACAATCCGGTCGGCCCAGCCCCAACTTTGAAAACGCGCGACGCCGCTCTACGAGGACTTCGTCCGACGATGCTAAAATTCAGCCATGATTCTACATTCTACTCTATCTTATTTCTCTTTCAACGGCCTAGCCTGTTTTCCTCCTCGGAGAAACTAACGTTTAGCACCAGTCATAATTTACTGGATAAAGCATGGAGAAAGTGATATCGATCAACGACCTGAAGAAGTTTTGCGGAACCGCAAAAGTTTATCTTTGATGCACCGAGTTCTGACGTCCAAGTGCTATTTCTTGATCATCGATTCGTCTCCTTATAAGAGAACACCCTACGTTGCCTGTTAACTTGCCACAGCGAACCGTCGAAACGCGGATGAGAATCGGGTCAACCTAGACCGAAAAGCCATAGGAAGATGAACATCGAACCACTCACACGGTGTTTCTTTACGTCGTGATTATCATTCATTCTCGGAACGAGAAAGTTCCTTATTACTATGCTACCGTCACTTGTTGAATTTTTTACCTACATTTTTCGAGCGGCTTTTCAAAAGGACCCGTCTTCTCTCGTATAAGATTTTAATTGACTCTTTTCCAAAGGAATAGATCGATAAAGGTGTAAATAATAAGACCTTCGTAATGCTTAAGACGACTAGAGAATCTTTACAGGACCTTGCGTCCGTGTGCCAATCCTTATACTTAATTAGATGTTAACTGCGTTTTTGTAAAATGAACAAGATTTGTTCAAGTATCTGATCTTACCCAATCCATTTTCGTTGTTTGATTATCGATGCCGGTTGTCGATTGTATTCGTTGGAAACTCGTCAGGTCGAGCACATCGCGCACTATGCTTGCATAGACACGACTCCTCGATTCCCCGTGCACACGTTTCCGGTGCACTCGCGACCTTGTACCTGTACGACGACACCGAAGGACACTGAAAGAATCGCGTGCACCGTTCTCCAGGGCGAGGAGTATGAGACTGAGTGTCGAGCAGAAGGTGGAGAAGGCACTGTTACTTTCATGGGTCGTCTCCACCTCTACCGTGAGACTCTCCCCGAGCCTCTCGAACCATTCCTGCCACTCCTTCTAGCAGAGGTGAAAGGAAAACATTTCTTCCCTTCCACCTTCCCCGAATCCTCTGCGAGTTCGCTTCTTTTAATACCTATATACTAAAAGCACTGGTATCTTCGCCTGTTTTTTATCCAATTTGTTTACGACAGAAACGTCCGAGAGTTGATTTAAATTTTTTGACACGCCTCACTTTTTTCAAATTTTCTCAGATTAGTCTATAAATCTTCTCAATTTTTTTTCTATGCAAATTCTCCTTGGTCACTCCATACGACAATCGTAAATTTCAACGCAAAATTACTGTCGATGTGACATCCGAACGTATTAACGAATTAAAAACTTTGGAAAGCGGCCGTACAGGTAGTTTAAAAGTTACAATGCAATAAAACTATTTTGATCTAAAATTATAGTTGCGAACCGTCTTCGAAACTGCAACTAAATCGGGTTGGAACGTGGGTCGGAGATTAATGTCAACTATAGGCGATATCCATTGGCACGCGAAACCAATTCAACAGTATCAAAACCCAAATACATAAAATTAGTACGCGTAGTACGATGTGTAACCAATGGCATGTTACTGGTAGAAATTCCGAGTATTTTTGAGAGAAGTAAGACGAGAAAAAGTTCCAACGTGACGCGAAGGTTAATCATGTGCACGCTTTTACGAGTCGAAGAGAATTTTTTAACTCTCGATCGATTTGAATCGCTGCCAGCTATTGAAAGGAAATACACTCTGCGAGTCACGTGTACTTCGTGAATTTATTTCTTTGTTTTCTCGGTCAATGCTATGTACAAAATCTACTGAACAATTCAACTCATAATAATAACATCAAGTTATGCATCTTCCAAGCCAACGTCTTCTGGATCTAGCGTCGCCTTTTTGCTCTTCTTGACCGGTTGATCTGTTAAAGAATAATTTATTGGCACGCGTACTATAAAAACGAATCATAACGTATTTACCTTGATAAAAGTGTTTAGCGGTTCGCTTCCTAACTTCTTCCACGCCTTCTTCGGTTTGAGCCCATTCCAAGACCAGTCTTCGACCGTACAAATGAGTACTATGACACAATGCTTTAAACGCTTTCTATGAACAAAATAAAAAGCATGAAATGCCGATCGTTAATTTAATTATAAAAGATTCTATTAATTTTTTAAATACCTTGGCTTCGCTTTTTGTATAATACTCTACGAAGGCGAATCCTCTGTGCTTTTCAACACCGACCAATTTTTTTGGCAATCGCACAGCTTTCAACTCCCCGAACGCTCTGGCATTTTGATAAAGAAAACGTAAAAATCATACCCAAATTAGAATAATGAAAATACTTACTTGAATAGTTCAGTTATTTCTTCAGTCGTCGCCTGGAATGGTACGTTTCTTATTAAAATTTTCGTGCCTGTTTGAGCCCTTACCGTCGATGTCTTCTTTGCACTCTTTACATCAGTTCTGCAAATATTTCAGTAAAAGAAAATCTTTATTAAAATTGCAAATGTTGTAACAGAATTTGTAGGAAAGTTATAGACATACGTTAGTGTTCGTTCAGAACGTTTGAGTTCTAAAGTCTTTCCTTCTAGCACTGTCATTTGTAAGACTTTTAATGCTCGGTCCGCGTCTATTTTTCTTTTATATCTAACGAATCCGTAACCCATCGACAGCTTAGCGCCAGGATTTTTTGGATCCTTCTTCGTTGCTATCGAGACGTAATGAAGAGGACCGCATTTGCCAAAATACTACAAAACAATATATTATGCACCGAATAATAGAAAAAATGCAATATTAAATTATTTACCGTTTTTAGCTGCTCTTCCGTAGTTGTGAAATTAACATTCTTTACGAAAAGAGTTGTATCTTGTTCAGGTTCATCCTCATCTTCGCTTTCTTCTTTATTAGCCTTATTTGTATCGTTTATACCTTCTGAAAATTCCTCCGCCTGTTTGTCAACTTCTTTAATGTTCTTTTTCTCATTTGCCTCAACCTCAGTGGCTTTGTTTTTTCCCGCAGGAGGAGGGGTAGTAAAACTATTGTCGGGAGCCCATTCAAGATAAAGTGGTAGATGTTTATATTTAGTATATGCCAATTGTGTAAATGCTTTTCGTGCCTCAGAAGGTTCCAAGAATTCCACCAAAGCTAAACATACATTACACGATAACAATCGTCGTGTCGTTGGTAATGATACACATAATGATGTTAATAGAAACCATACCAGTAATTCCTGAGGGTGGCATTACAACTCTCCCTAATTCACCGTGTTGTGCAAATAATCGTCGAATTTCTTGTGCAGGCGATGCAGCAGGTAAATTTTTTACCAGTATCACCGTTTTCGATCGTTTATTCGGCGGCTGAGAAAATGTATCAATCAAATTATTCGATTGTCATTTTTTATTTTCGGTTATATCCTAAATAATACTTACTTGATTGAATGCATCTAAGCAAACTCCGTTTTCTTCCAAAAATTTCCTGGAATCCTGAACTAATTGTGTTTCTCCCAATGCCAACTTAACAGCGGCACTTAAACCCTTTGATCCATCTTCAAGTACCTTTTCCTTTGTCGTATTATAAGTAGCAGCTATAGTATCCGCTACAGCATTTTGACCGAGGAAAAGAGTATTCCAATTGTGTGATGATCCCGCAGTTATTTTAGCTTTCAGTTCTTTTTTCTGCTTGTAAGTTAATCCTTCTGTAACATAGAAGTTATACGCACTGCAATTTTCGAACAAATTGGACGACAGAATTATATATTATATAATTGTATATATTTATTCTCACTTTCGTCAAGTTCTTCCATAGGATTGGATTTCGCTTTAGCTGGAAGAACATGTAACATTCTTCCATCTAAAATTGAACCGTCTAATTCACTGTATGCTTTAACTGCGTGCTCGGCCATTAAAAATGTTATTGTACCAAAACCTTTTGGTTTTCTGGTTGTCCGATCGATAGGTAAGTTAACTTCAGTTAGAGGACCTATATAAAAGATCGTGATATTAGCATTGTAAATATTCTATTATGCATAAAAATCAGCCATCTACCATATTTTTCAAATAACTGTCGAATATTATCTTCGGTTATTGTATATGATAGATTTCGGATAAACATTCTTCCAGATTCCGCGATGCTTTCTTCACTTCTTAACGCTTCTGTTTGTTTTTTCCACCTAACGTTATCGTCTTTGTTTTCTGCTTCATCAGAATTATATTCTTTTGCTTCGTATTTCATTACGAATATTTGTCTCCCATCTAAAAAGGACGATAAAATAGATATAAGTAAAAAAGTATGGAGAACGAAAAGAACTCAATTGCAGTTGACTATATCGTTTATACCTAAAAAACTTTTGTTTTTCAGCAATGCTTTCCGCAAATGTTGTTCAGTTTTGAAACCAACATAAGCAATACCCTTAATTTTTGGTGATACTCGTATTGATTTCGCTTTCAGTGGACGAAAAAATTGTTTGATATCTTTTTTCTTGTGATTATATGCTAATCCTCGAAGTTTGATAGTAAACAATTTTATAGAACCATGTTTAGATTTACTTTTATCATTCGGAATCCTTTTTTCTATATTCTTTTCTTTCCCTTTTAAGGATTCCATGTACTGTTTAAGACAGAAGAAACATAAATACATGCAGAAAAATTCATAAGTGGAAGAAAAGTATGTGTATTTAGAATTACCTCTAAATCAGATATAACTTTGTCTGCAATCTTTTGTTCTTTCTCTTCTCTCTCTTCTTCTTCTTCTTCTTCTTCCTTACTGTCTTCTTTATCATTATCCTGGACACTAGATTCATTATCATTGATCTCATTATTATTATGTTCTTTAGTTTGAATAGTTGTTAATATCGTATCATTCTTCCATATAGCCTTATCCGTCGTATGACTTTCAAGAAATTCCATAAATAACGGATCATCTTTGTGCTATATATATAAATGAGTATGATAATTAAGTTTCCAAATTTTAAAAATATAGCAGCAAAATAAGCTATAGTTATACGACTACCTTTTCCAATGCCTCTTTGACTTCTTTTTTTATGCCTTCTTCTTTTTTACCTTTCTTCTTTTCGTCTATTGTTGGTTTGTTCAGGACTATGTTTTCCGTTATATCGGTAGAGTCTTTATTATTAATCCTACCCTTTGAACTATCAAGCGCATATTTACTCCATGCTCTGGGTTTAGAAGAATCTCCTGTAAGACTCAATATATATGAGTAAATATTAAATAATACATAAATATTGAATACACATCATTGTTTCTAATATAATTACATGTTAATAATTCACAAATACCTAAACTTGCACACTGTTCAATGGATATTTTGCAGGTGTCAATACATGTTTGATCAAAATATTCTTTGACAGCTGTAGCTTGTTCTTCTGTCTTAAATCCAACAAAAGCAAATCGTCTGAATTTGCCATCCTTCGTATATTTTAATTGTACGTCTGTTATTAAACCTTTTTCACTGAAAAGTTCCTTTAATCTTCTGTCTGTAATCTATAAATCGTCATCGCAAATTAACTTTCTCACTTATCTCTTATTTATAACCTTTTATCTATTTTAATATTATGATAATGTCGTGTATATATTTAATATTATGATAATTTAATATAATGTTGTGAGATATCGTCACTTACATTTTTTGGTAAATTTTTTACTATTAATCGCGACATTTTGTACGTGTCTATTTATAATTATTGCTGAACATTAAATGTTTACATATATTACACATTTACGTTTCATAGAGGTTATGTTTCTAGGATTTCAAAAAGGTTAGGAATATACCACGTGCATATTGCTGTCCATGGAATACAGCTACATACATGCATACATGGTCATATATATATGATATGTATTGGTATATGTATATAAGATCTATCATACCGATAGATTTGGTGGCGCTACTTTTGTAAAGAAAATGCGATAATAGTAAGACAATATACAAGTGGATAAATATAAAAAAAGAAGATATTTTATTGAAACTTATGCGGAAATACAGCTAATTATTTAACATTTTTTGTCAAGTTATACAAACAAATTCAATATGTCTACTTATAAAATAATAATAAATTACTTTGTCCTATCTTACTAGAGACTAATGATTACAATACGTGTATTAATTAAGTTAATTTGTACTTTGGAAACAAAATTTCATTTATCTTTCAAGCAAATACATTTCATAAAACTGACGATCTTCTTCTTTCTGAAATTTTGGAACAAAGTTTACATGAACAATTTCTGTGAAGCCTTCCTCTAAACTTGGTTGCTGATAATTTTTCCTAAAAATATTTCAATATAATGAGTTTTATAAATTTAGTTAAGTTAAATTAAATTAAGTTAAATTAAGTAGTTATAATTTATAAATTTAGTTTCGATTTTACTTACATGTAAGAATTGATAACCAGATCGTTAACTTTAACGTGACTAGGATCGGTTAATTCCCGAAACTGAAATAAAATATTTAGCATAGAATTTATATTGTAAATTTCGTTATACCATTTCATATTAGACTATTACCTTATTGTTATGTTTTGCATGGTCAATACTTGTTAACATAACAAAGCATCTTACAGGTACGTTATATTTTTTCGCTACTTCGATGTATCTCTGCCTTGACACGCAGTCAGGATTAGTATTATCTATAACTACGCTATCCTTTTCGTTTATGTGTTTTTCCATTGTAGTAATACATTTCTGCCAACTTCCTAAAGTATCTCTATTAACATATCCATAATGTTTTAAATAATTTCTTACAAAATGTGATTTCCCAGAACCAGGACAACCAACCATTAGAATAATCTAAACATATAAATTATATATATGAGTTACATGTTTAAGAATTTTTTAAGAATTCTTTCAAACAACGTTTAGTAAAAATTATTACTTCTTGACCGCTTGAAGTTATACTGCTTCCCGAGCATATCTCGCCATCCGATAAATTTTTTGGATTAAATATAGGCAATTCAAAATGGGCCTGTTTGTAACCGAGAAAATGTTCCTCTGGCGTGTAAAATTTTAAACCCAAATTAAGTGCTAGTAATCGGTCAGCTAATGAATGATCTTTCTTTTTTCCGGGAGACCAATTTTTTGGGCGTCCGGCCGCGTCTCCAACGTAAAAGGAATTATCTTTATCAATTGGTATAGAATCATTTTTCTATAAAGAAATTATTTAGAATCAAAATTTTCATGGTAAGAACAACCATTTTATAAAATAACCATTACCTCCTCCAGTTTTTGCCACATTCCAATTGCTGGTTTTCTATAGATGCTAATTCCAGTAGCTACAAATATCTGCAAATGAATTTGTATATACATATAAGATCATTCTACTTATCATAAATTTATAGAAAAAACAAGCATACCTGTATTGGAACCCTAATTTTTTGTGTTATATTTTTAAGCTTATTCTTGAAGGATTTTGGATTTATCTTTCCAGATCCAATAGATCCTTGATTAGTGAAAATTACTATTTTATAGCCATCGTTATGAAGTTTGTGTAACTTTTTTGGCACATCAGGATATATAAGTTGCCAATCATCATAATCCTTTGGAAATACTAAACCAGATTTTGTTTTTATTAAGGTTCCATCCATATCGTATGCAGCTATCTAAAAATAAGAAGATTTAGTCCATTCTTAAAAATGTCAATATTCTTTTAATTTACCTTCGAACGACTTTCCACACCCTGTGTTGTATATATTAATAATGCTCCACTTTCTTTACTTTCCCATGTATCCTGTTCAGTATCTAAATCTATCATATTATCTGTATCTTCAAGTTTATCAGAAATTATTTTATTTCCGTTTATAGATTTCAAAATATCGTGAGTATTTTTTATATGCTTCTTTTCTATTTGTGCTTCTTTTTCCTGAGTTTTATGGTCTTCATTTTGAATAACATCATCTTCAATTTTAACTATTTTGTGAAAATTTTCTTCATTTTCATTACATATCTCTGAGTCCCTAGTTCTTTTTTTTGGTGAAATGGTTTTAGAAGGTGGAGGATTAAATTCAATTTGATAAATATGCCTTCCATATAAGATTTCTAAATTGTCATCATGGTTGCCTATAAATTTAACATCTTTACGTGTTTTAAAGCCATTAAAACCACAGGGCCTAAGCCCAATTTGTTGGATAAAGACTTTGTGCTCTTCATAGTCTGCATATAGTTGTACTACAAAAAATAATACACAACGTACACTCTAGATAAAGTATGAATCAAAATAATTGGTAATTGCATAGAGCAAAGTGTAAAATTATAACCTTGTTGTCTAGAGCATTGTGTATCAGTAATATTTGTCTCTGGAGAACGACCCAATATAATTGATTTTTTATCTGGTAAATACACTGTCTTTAGTGTTTTATCGTTACTTTTCAAATAACAACTTTGAGCTTGCTGATTCATTTTACATAAAGATGACACTTTTAAGATAGTAGCAAGAAAATTATTGATAAGCAAAATAAACAGTCAATAAAAATCTGATATTTGATATTTTAGTATCCAATATCTTTCAATTGATAATAGATCTATTAAGAATATCTTTATAGATATAAGTAGCTGAAATAAATTAATATATTATTTTTTGACGATATTAATCTAGAATGTTTTCTTATCTAAGTCGAAGCCAATGCACATAGTAATTTATATTGATCTCAGGTTAAGTGCGAACATAACCTAATATAACAGATGGAGCACCCGAGCATCAAGGCTAGAGAAAATAAGTAGCTAGATTAAATGTTTACATTTATTAGCAAAAATTGATATGGTCATTGAATCAATCGCGTAAAATACAATTGAACAAAAGTTTTGAAAAATATGACTTCAAACGAACCTACAGAAGTAGAAAAAAATCCTTATGCATACCTCGAAAGAGCTGATTTTACGTCGGAAAAGTATAAGATTGAGGTACACGGGTTACCAAAATATTATGGCATTGGTGAATTTAAAAAGCTTTTAAATGAGAAGCTAGAGTTGCAGTCATGTAAAATAAAGCCACCGAAACGGAGCAGTGGATGGCTTTACGTATCTTTTAGAAACGAGGAAAATCGTCGGAAAGCTATAGAAATATTAAATGGAATTTTGTGGAAAAATTGTAAGCTTAGTGCTCAGGTATTTTAATTTAGTGTTATGTTATTTTATATATCTTCCTTTTAATCGATATGCAAAACGTTTCTTATATATCATAATCCCTATTAAACTAAATGTAAATTATATCGTGAAGCTTTATATCGTTATCTATATCTATATATATATGTATATCGTTATATGCATATATACGTAAAGTATTTTTATCTATTAAAAATAGATTGCAAAACCTGCACCAGATCCATTTGTAAAAAGGAGATTAGAAGAAGAAACTACAAAGAAGCGTTTAAAATTAGACAAAGATGATCAAAATATATCCATAGAAGATAAAGTTAAATTAACTACAATTCCCCTTTGGGAAATGCCTTATCCAAGTCAAGTAAGACAATTCAAGATAAAATGTATATAATAGAAACTTGAGAATAATGTGCTTTTAGTTGGAATTGAAACAAAAAGAAATGAGTTTGATTCTATCAACTATCTGTAAACAAATGTTGAAAGAAAGTAAGGGTGATCTTTTAGACTGGTTAAATCATCAAAAAGCTAAATATCACGGATTGCCTTGTGAATTGCTTCCCATTTTGAGTACAGATACAATCACAGAATATAGGAATAAATGTGAATTTACAGTTGGTAATTCCATATATGAAATTTATATATATGAAATCTTTCGGATGAGTTATGATGAATATATCATGTATAATATCGATTTGATTCAGGTAAAAGCGAAAAGGAAAATGAAGTTGTAATAGGATTCAGATTATCTAGTTACGCAGCTGGTTCCACAGCAGTGGGACCTATCGATAATCTTTGTCACATTCCTAATAGAATGAAAGTTGTAGTTAAGGTAAGTTGTTAGGTTCCTTGCAATGTGAGTTATAAGATTTGTTTTTTGTATCGAGAGTATTTTAGGTGCTCGAAGAATTCATAAAAAATACTGAATTAAAGCCTTTTGATCCAGTTGATCATAGTGGGTATTGGAGACAAGTTACAGTTAGAAGCACTCTTTGCAACAATCTGATGGTAATAATGGGAATGCACCCGCAAGATTTAAGCTCAGAAAAATTAGAGGAATTACAATTGCAACTCAAAACTTTCTTTGAAACCGGAAATGGCGTACAAGCACGTGTAACATCGTTATATCTTCAAATAATGAAACTAAAGTATGATAATTGGCAGAAGAGTGTTCAATAGCTAAGTTCCGTTCGTCCGATTAAGTTGATTTTTATTTCTACCTAGAAGCGTCGACGGAAAAAATGAAAACAATTTTTATCACATTAGCGGAACGAAATACATAGAGGAAATGTTGTTGGGTATGAAATTTCGTATATCCCCTCAAGCGTTCTTTCAAGTGAACACGTTAGGCGCTGAAGTATTGTACAAAGCAGCGATTGATTTGGCGAAACCAACCGCGGACACTGCGCTTCTCGATATCTGTTGTGGTACCGGAACGATAGGCCTTGCATTTTCAAAGGTATCAAAAAATAATCGTTAAATTAAATAAAACATCATATGGACAAGAAATAGACACAAACGATTTCAGTATTGTGGCGAGGTGTTTGGACTAGAAATGATAGAGGATGCTATCAAAGACGCGAAGGAAAACGTTGTCGCGAACGAAGTATCGAACTGCGAATTTTTTGTTGGTAAAGCCGAAGATGTTTTGTCCCCTGTAATTCGGAGAACCACCAAGCCCGATATTATCGCTGTCGTGGACCCACCGCGAGCCGGACTTCGTAAGACATCGTTAACATAATGTTTGACGTTAACATAAACTTTGACGAAAATATGTATAAGTATGAACATGTTTATTCCAGATCAAAGAGCGTTATTGACTATGCGCAAGGCGAAAAAATTATCGAGACTAATATATATATCTTGTGATCCTCGAGCAGCTGCAAAAAATTTAGTGGACCTAGCTAGGCCCGTCTCAAAGCAATACACCGGCGAACCTATGGTGCCGACAAAAGCTGTTGCTGTAGATATGTTTCCATATACCAAACATTGTGAATTGATTCTATGTTTGGAAAGATTATCAGTAGCCATGAAAGCACGCGATTGTACGGAGCGATAATCGACGACATTTGCACATTTCGTTCTTGTAACGTTTGTTTTTAAATAAACGATACGAATAAAAGTATCGCCTCTCGTGTACGACTTGTAATCCGATTAATTACTTCTCCTATTGAAACAGACTTACCTTCTAGGCGAATTATTCGGGGAATCAGGATGCGATAGGTAATGTCAGGGTATACGAATAAGGGATTAACTTAAATTTTGAAGCAATCGATTGAACACGGTTCGTCTAGTTTGATGCACTTTAAGTAGATACTTTTAATCGAGACTTGTATGCCGAACGCTTTATAAACCAGAAGGATATATATAAGCTGACACACTGTTTAATACAACTGTTGCTTTCACTGTGATTAATAGCGAATAAGAGAAAGGAACAGCATCGAAGAGGTAGACAAATAGATTCGATAATTCGCAGGCTGACAAGTGGTAAATCCGATTCATAAGAAAAGACAGAATCATTTTTGGACTTAGGGTCTTGTCCTGAGTTTGTGTTTTATTTGTTTCTCTTGTGATCGGGAAAAGCATGCGAGGAATCTCATGGTCGAATCGGGCTTCCAAGTCGCGGCGTAGACTGGTTACGTTGGTTCATTATCACTTTCTCTTGAAACATGTTACAGCGTTGAAGTAACAACGCCAGTACACCCGCCCTTTTGCCTGTCCGCGCCGTTGAAGATCCATCTGTATAACAAATGAAAGTTGATTTCGATAAATTGAGTTTTCGATAAAGGGCACAGCTTTCTCAATGTATTTGTTACAGAGTACATGCAAAGAAGTATGCAAGGCAAATTGTAATGCGACCTTCACCGTTTGCTCGTCCGCTGAAGGAATGATTTGCGAATTTCCTGCCGGCAAGTGAGGCTCCAATGACCTCGGCAACGTATTTCCTCCGAGTTCTCCTCTGCTCTGGTTGTCCACCACTTTTTGCAACGCGACCATCAATTGATCGAACAAAAGAGCGGCTCTCTTCGGCACTACCACCTGAAAAAGAAAGTTTGATTCTATCAGGGGAAGGATCAGTGTGATGATAACGCTTACCACGACTTACGGTATTCACTAGTATGGTAATTACACGTGCGTAGGATTTACGAGATAATTAATTGAATGGTATCAAGCGACGTAGACTGTAATACACGGACACAAGGTGGTTCTGTTGTTATCCTGCTCGTTTTCATCGATCTTTCGCGTCCCTTGCTCCTGATATTTAATGTTTACGCCAATTAAAATTAATTAGACCGGAGGATAATTGCCGTGGAGTTTTAACGCTGAATCACGCCACCTGACGCGAATCTCCTGCTGATTTTCTTTCACATTTCTCGTTTCACGTTTCTGCGATGAAGCCCAACCAGGGTGAAAATAGAATCTAGGAAATTCTCTTCTATCCTTCGCTAATTTTAACCGTTGCCGATCCCAATCGTGCCATATTAATAATTCCCTTTCGTACGAATTCGACTCGTTAGAATTTTTATAAATCATAAAGTTTCCGAGAAACAGCAAACGGACAGGAATCATTTAGATAAACGGAGGAAACGAAGGTAGTTTTCTTTCGAACAACTTTCTTGCGACATCGATCGATGAATATCCTTTTTATCTTCTCCAACGGAAACGAACAGTCTCGATAGCCCATCTCTTTGCATTTTCCATTTGTAATCTGTAAGCTTCTCAACTTCGTTACTTTGACCAACTAACGATAAGAAGTGGTGAGATCTATAGTGCGTTACGTACACTTTTCTCAGAGATTAATATTTCTTTAGCTCGGCACGATTGGCAGAAATCAATGTCTCTTTCACGCGAAATATAAATCTTGAGACGATCGCGGGATTATCTTACAGTTGGGTAGCAATAATTGTTTAATTTCGAGGAAATTGATCGAAAATAAGATTTTCGGTTTTCGAGGACACGGAATATACGCGTCTGAACGATTTAACGAGCCAAAGGATTCCACTCGATTATCTCGTCGTTGCTCGAAGCTTTCCGAAAGTTGGCAACTCGATGCGAATCTAATTATCGCCTTCATTACCTGTACACGTTTCAAATTAGTTAGCCAATTTGCTCGACTACTACATCATTTAGGTTCCTCCTCGACCAAGGCAAGTTACACCGGAAGTCTAACCGGAACCTGTCGCAGGGAGCAACGAACGTAGACGTTTCTTCCTAGTCGTCGGCTGTAGCTCAGAAAATGGAAACGACGGTGGAAACGAAAGTACTTGCCGGATGGTGTAGCACGATCCTATATCCGTAATATAGAGATAGAATTGACCGTGATGCGATTAAACGGATGTAATGCATTTAATCCATAATTATAGAATATAAATTAAAAAATAACGAAACTACAATAATTAGGTCAGGATACGTTGAATTTCCTGTGACGATGGAAATCGGCGACCAGTAAAATTTTGATTTTCCTCGGAAAAGTAAGCCGGCGTGCACGTAACGTACACACGGCGAGGTAAGTAGTAATACAAATGCGGTTCTTCCTTATACGACTCGAGCGATTTCCCACAGGATTCTCAACCGGCTTTTATTTACTCGCGACGTATCATAAAAATCGCGTGGCAACTGGAATTCGACAAATAGCCGCACAAACGGATAATTGATCTGTAATACTCGCGGAAACGCAAAAACCACCGGTTTGCCGATTTTTTTCTTCGTTACTCGTCCCAACAAAGTTCCTTCTTATTTCTCCTTTGATTCGCTGCAAACGAACCATTGACTATACCGGCCGATTTTCCCTCCGCCATTCGTTGAAAAGGAAACAATTTACTTGCAGTGTTTTATCATGCTCTTGTTAAACAGAAAGAAAGTGGTATTCGAGAATTAACTGTAAGAAAAGTTCCGTTCAAGTTGTGTTTAGCTGGAAGGCACGCAGGGCAAAAGTCAAGAACGAGAATGTCGCCGATGACGGTAACACGCGAGGAGCTCGAAAAAAGTCAGAAGTAATTAAAATTCTGTGACAGCAATCGACAGGAGCGTATAGAAACTTGAAAGTAATTAAAAAAGAAGCAAAGGCGCCTCTATCCTACGGCTGTCCGACAGGTATTAGAAACAATTGAAGAAGAAATACACGAAGCAAATATCTCTTCCTTCTTTCGAAGAGAGACTGACATTAGCAAATCCGATAAGAACTTATCGATGAACGTTTTCGTAGATTTACTCTTAAGCGAGCAGTGCTTTGTGCAACGTACTGTAACGTATGTAAGTGGACAGTTTATATAAACGATACGCGAATACATACGAGTAGTGGTCAGATATATGAATTAATGGCAAATTAATGATCAGATATAAAGTATTAGTCATCTATTTCAATCCTTATTGTTATTATTATTTATTTATTTATGTACGGCTGGCACTATTCCATACGATAAAGAAATACAATGACATAAAACGAACAGATAATTGCGATTAGTAATAAAAGGAGGTAACAAACGGTGCGGAAGTATCAGTGAATCACGTAACGTTTTAACGTTTTACTTAGACACAGGAAGCGATTCGCGAAAGAAGTCTGGTCGATGGTCGAGAAAATTGGCACGTTTGCAAACGCGATTAATGCAGCTGTCGGGAAACGTAATTGAATATACGGGATGTGCATAGGGATGTGCGAAGAATCGGGCATCTCCTAAAAGATATATTTATAGGTAGGCAAATAAGGATTTAACAATTCTTTTATTGCGTATCAACCTTTAAAAGTAAATTTTATCATTCCATATGTCATCTCTGTGTTTCTGCAGCTAAATTATACTGTATTAAGAGAAGCAATCATCCATATATATATTCTGAGCGGTAATGGAGGTTTACTAAGTCTGAAAAAAGAGCATTAACAAATACGTATTTACTCGAAAAAATTGAGACCGAGCGTAAAAAGATCTCGAAGGATTTTAATCGCGCAACTTTCGATTCTGTAAACGATTTTCGATAACCTTCGGAGCCGATACGTAGCTGAGCGGCTGTGTCATTTTATTGGTAAAAGTCTATCGAATATGGGGGAATTTACTTGAAATAAATTTATCGAACTTTGATTTATCGAGTAACGAAAGACGATCCCGATGGAACTTGGACAAAATTAAACCTCTCTGGTCGGTGCCGAAACCACTGCTCGCCGCTGAAATTTTCTCGTCTCTTAAATAATTCCTTTTAATTGGAACGCATCGATGTTCCAGCCGTAACACAAATTTCATCGTGGAAGGTGGAAACGAATCGATTACATTTCATTTGAGTTTCTCTTAGTAAATGTATCGAAATCTCTTAACTTTTAAAAATATCTCTCTCTCTCTTTCTAGATTAAGGAAGTTATTTTATCTCGAATACATACTAATGAATTCATTTACTAGTACGCGTCCTATCACCCGTTCTTTGGTCGAATTGTGTAATATATTATGTATATCTTATCGTACTTAGTGACGCGTCATCCATTCGCGCAGATCCACATTCGAACGGTACGAAAACCACGCCTCGATCGAAACGTCGAAATTACAATTCTCACAGTTAGTGGAGAATTTCGAGGGACATGCGTTAAGGCGAAGACAAACGTTCTTTTCCGCGCGTGCATTGTATCGCAACATGTCGCGCACAAGCGTATATCGCATCTTTGAAAAACAGATAAACGCGAAACGTTTTTTCCATCTTGAGCCGTCTTTTTTATTTTAACGTAATGAGCGAAGTATGTCGCGTACCAAAATAAAAGAGCTTAGTCACGATACAAAGAGCAAAGTGGATTCCATCTTAAGGATTATGTAAGAAACATCTGCGTAAAACGGAACAAAGGACCGATAGAGTTTGATCTGTCTTTTATACCGATCGATGGAAAGGACACTTTGTAGAATCTGTCGGTAAATGACACACGTGTTAGGATTACGAGTTGGACAACAAAGAGGATAGTTAATAACCATTGGCTACAAAGGGCTGAGCTGATCCTCGATACGTTTTTAGGATATAGCAGAGAGCTGCTTGTTACTGAATCGTCGCTGAAAAATTTAATTAAAATCGATGCTTCTATCGTGACTTTAAAATTCTATCTATCAAATATCGTGAGCTTTGTCTTAGCGAGATCAAGCGCGATAACGGGTCGTCCGATTATGGTATCATTGTCGGCTCTTATCGCTAATTTAATCACGAATGCGTGCACACCCAAGCTTTGTCGCTTATCGATAATTAAATTCCGAATGGGCGCCGATGCGGCACGATACTATCGACGAACACGCCGAACAGAGCAAACGGGAACCGGATGTTCCAACATTCTAACGGATCGTTTACCGAAAATTTTCTAGTTTCATTGCACACCGAACATCGATCGTCAGAGACTCGATTTGTCATGTTCCTTTCACCCATTGACTTTCAGCGTCCAATTTTTTGTATAGCCTTTAAGACCTCCGGGGTTAATACTCTTCCGGAGGACCGTAGTTCCGTTCTTTTTACTTTCGTCGGACGAAAGAGCTACTTTCGCGCGATAAAGCTCATCTACGTACGAGCGCGAATCGCAGTCACCGACGGAATTGCAAAACGCAAGCTGTCATTACGTGGCCATTCGTCACGCCAGAATGGGCATAATTGTCGACGGCATAGCGGCCGCCACAGTCGTCTATTTAGTTGTTTCAATGCCGACAGGCCAAGTATCGTAATCGTTTTACCGGCTCGCGTATCGTCGAACAATATTCGCGTGTTAAACACTATTTCCAGCCAATTTCTTTATCGCTAATTTTAGTAACCGACGAACATTGCACGGAGGGCAACACAGCCGGATGGTCGTCGCGCGGACAAAGACGGACAAATTAATCGATTTATTTCGAGTTGGAGAGAGTTGGCGCTGCTCTGCGTAAATGCGTGCATATATGTATGTACGTGCCAGCCAAATGAATTTGTTGTTCGATTTAAATAGATATGGAAATGGCTAATGGAACGCGTAGTCGTTCGATTGCGATGCGTTGACGGTCACTGCAGGGAAAAGAAAGAAAAAAAAAAGAAACAAAAGTTTTTACATATATGCGAATAATTCCCCGTTACGGAAAAGCTTGTACTTATGCAGTTTCGTATATTTCTGTGCGTTCAACGGTCGACCGTATAAACCTAGAAGTAACGCGGACGACGTATGTTCGTTTAATCGAGCATGTCGTTCAAATTTATTTCGTCTTATTCGGTGGACGAAAACGAGCGACACCTAATCGCCGAAGTATCGCGATAAACTAATTGATTAGATGTCGGGTCGCTAGATTGTCGGAAAATCGAGGAGAATTTTCACGGTAAGGAACGGTAAAAATAGTTGCAGTTATCTCGTTCCAGGAAAAAATAACCGCTGGAACGAAGTCCTAATGACGCACAGCCCACGCGTCAAATCTTTGCCTGTAGTATTTTCTTTCTTCGAAATTTTGCAAACGTTGCTGGAGTATTCCTCTTCTCGAGAAGAAGAAGAAGAAACGCCCATTTGGCGATCGTTGCTGGGTCTGTTACTTCGCTCGACTATACTCTTAGAAAACGAAAGCGTAGTTACATTATACGCGCACTCGATCGAAATGGCTTTCTTAAAGCCTTCGTAAAAGTAACGTTGAATCCACTTTCGTTTTAAAAGTTGACTCGTCTCGTTGAAAACGCCACTGCAACGTGCGCGACGAGCAACAATTTACGATCCGCCTAACTCTCGAGACGTGAAATTATTTTGAATTCCGCACACGTTGCTCGTCCCCTTTCAAGAAACGGATCGTACAATGGATTAACGTCGTCGCTTTTACCGATATCGATGGAACGCTTGCAACCGCAGAGAATTCGTCCGTCGACAAATTCGAAAAACTTGTTAATTTCTTGCGATCTAACTTTCGCGCGAATCGTGTTGCTTTCGATATCGTCACGTCGTCATAACTCAATCGACTTGATATTTTAGCATTGAGCGACGCACGCGACGGCACCTATACGACGCATCGCGTTGCTCGAAACTTGCGTCGAGTGCAATTTCATTCGCGTTAACGTCGGCAGTTTCGAGGAAACTTTCAACATTCTTCTCACGCCGGAACAAACAATGACCGTAAATCGTTGTTTTGCGAGCGCTTAAAGAGATCGCGACCAGATGCTTCGCCACATAAATACGCGTTAAAAAGCAGCCGCGAGATGCTGAGAACGGAGAAGAAGGAATGCGTGGGCGCATATCGGGGGAAAATTTATCGTTCGCGATACTTGTCCCGCTGCGTGGAATCGAACGCATCTTATCCTCGGTACTCTTTTTGCGCTCATCGACGTTCTCTCGTCGAAGCACCGCTGCGACAAAGACTCGCGTATCGTAATAATTCCCGAATCCAGGTGTAATAAAGTAAGAGATACAGTAGCTCACGAAGGTATTCTTATCACAGAAAATGTCGATGATTACGCGCATTATCCGAAACTTGTTGAAATTTCGTTGGCGCTATAACGGGTTTATAAAAAAAAAAATATACCTAAAATTAATATATACATCAGCATGAGTAGCGATGTTAAACGTACAATTAGTACCGAAGATGGTCCGACTGAATCTCTTGCAATAAGTATCTCCTGACACTTATATACACTTTCAGAATTGTCTCAAATTTGATCGATATAATCGCGATAGCCGTGTTTGAGAGAAAGAACAGTTTGAGACGAGTTACTCGAGCGACGGAAGATATTAGGTTGTCCGAAAAGTTTCTTTCGTCTTGTAAGGAAATGATGGATGCACCGTATTCTCTGTTTTATATTATTTTTGCCGAAACACGTACGATCGTAATAATAGAAATAGAACGAAATGGATCGTACATGATTGAATAAAATAATACTAAACGAGAAGAGATTGTGCATCTATCATTTCCTTACAAAAGGAAAGAAACTTTTGGGACAGCCTAATAGAAAGCTTCGTCTAATCTTGACAGTGAGCGGACGATCGTCTCCTGCCGCAAATAATTCGACGACGCCGCGTTGAATCGATTTAACGATGATTAAAGTCACGTTGATGACACGTTTTTATTAGCTGGCACATAAAAGTTATTGCCGCGAAGTTGCCGATCACGGAAAGATGAGCTCCGAGTACAACAACAAGACGCGCTTCTTTAGACACCACGTAATCCAAACGAATTGCCTGGCCGCGAAACTCTGCTTTATACATTTTTTGTCCTAATTTATCGACGAACGACAGCGATAACGTTCAAGGCGTATCCTCCGCGTCGAAATAGAAACACATTCCGGCAGATCGAAAACGGATAGCTTCGCGGAAGGATCGAGGAAATCGTGACTCAAACGATTTGAACGCCGGTGTGTCCAAGTTGCCGATCGAAACTTATTTCGATGACACGACTGAACGCCACATCCTTTCAGAGACTTTAACGCTGGAAATATCAAGCAGTGTCTTAACTCGTGCCTTGACACGCTATATGAAAGATCAGAGCGAAATCCGAAATTTCTTTCTCTCGCGGCACATCTGGCCGGAACAATAGGATTCGTACGAAGTGGCAACCTGTCTTTCCTCGGTCGACATTTAAGAAATTTAATCGACCGATTCGAGGAAAATTTGTCCTGCTGTTTACTTGGTTCCACGTATTGATCTCGTCCGAACGAAAGAGTCTGAATTTTGGCCTGCATCATATATCATAGGGTCGTAATCTTGTTAACCCCTTAACGAAGAAAAATAGGTGGCTGACCTTTGTCGGATAAGATAGGAAGGCAGACAAACGGAGACAATCTGTACAATGTTGGGCGGATAAAACATCGCAAAAAGATATTGATACGACTCGATGTCTATAAATAAGATATAAATTACAATAATTCCTCTGATGTTATCTGTCGACGATACCGGCAGATACCTAAACCGTAGGTTTCAATCGGACGTGGGCTTTAAGCACGTCGCACATCATAGACGAATAACATTAACGACATCGAAACGAGTTCGAGTAAATAGTAAATATATATATATATATATATATATTTATAATATACATATATATATCCAATTATATATATAATTGGCATAATTGGCCAAAAAAGTCTCACGAGGTAATTATCGTACGTCGTGAAAAGTGTGACCACGTCGAGTCGAAAAGCTGATCGTTTGCGGGATTAACCAATAATTAATAGAAAGCAGCGCACACGGTGACTAATTAGCGTAAAGTCAACGGGCCAGACTAGCGTTACCTTATTTCGTCGGTGGAACGTAAATATGATTAACGCAGTTGGAAATAATTCATTAATTAACTGGTTCAGCTTCGAAGCAGACGTCTAAATTAACGCGCATGGATTACGACCAAACGAGCGAACGACAAGTCGAAGTTGTTCATTTCGAACTGAATCGGAAGACAGTTTCGACTTTAGTCGAACGAGCTGTCTAATGGAGGATTATTAATTGACAACGGTTCGTAGAAGGATGGAACAATTTGCAAGAATAGCAGAACGAGAATTACTACGCGAGAGGGATTAATCGAACGATTAATTAACCGGTAGAAAATCCGACCGATTAATAGTAAGTATCGTAATTGAATTCCGTGCAAATCGACGTCACGTCGCTTTCATTTCGTTTTAATTTAATCGGTAATTGTATGGAAACTTTGAATAAGGACCCGTGGCACATTTCGGTCGAAGTTGAATTAACAGCAAACTACGATTCTATAACGCCTGTCGATCGTTTTAATATAATCGCATGGTGCGGATATTTCTTCGAAAGGAGACGTAGCGTTGAAGACAAGAAGCGCGTTAGCTGCTTGAAACGTAGGCAGCTGCAAATGTAATTGAAAAACCACTTTTTGTCAAAATGTTTTGGTAAAATTCGTCGATTCTCAAATTCGTGTATCGTATCCGTTAAACGTTTAATTATAATTTTAAGCTTATCAACTGTCGAGACAAAACACGACATTGATCGAGGAATACAATTACTCCTTGTTGCACGAATATGCGTCTTTCTCGAACTTTATAGGGTACAAAGGCGTAATCGGGACGAACTTTGCTGTTTGCACTTTCTTAACTTTTAAAATGTCGATGGTCTCTATTCTTATCGTTTCGCTATGACTTTTTTTATTTTTTTTTTTTTTGAAAAGAGAGAAAACTCGTATTCGAAGGAAAATTTTTAAGTCGGCTAAACGTACCGGTTACAGGTCTTCGGGAAACGATGCTCCAACATACTAGTTAAAGAAGATTGCAAACTTTTTATTTTATTGTCCCGAATGTAAATCGATAGAAACATCGTCGCTTCGACGTTGACGTAGATTTAAGATCAATCTGCAACTGTTGCGCTTTATTCGACGCGAAAGCTCGAGATATAATCGTGTATCGACTTGGCCGATGAATATCTGTAAGAGGTACGCTAATACGTTTAAAAGACGCGTACGATTCGTCGGCGAAAAGTGAAATATCATTGAATCGATTCAAACGACAACGAGCTTCCGCGTTCAAAGTCACGGAACAAATAAAGGCAAGAAAACGCTCGACACAGGCGACAGTAATATTCTCAGCTTACGCAAAACCCTTGTTTACCGCAAAACAAAGAAACCCAGGAAAATGAATCTACCACCAAGTAATAAAGAAATTCGAGAAGAATGAAATTTCAGGCGGATGTCGGAAGGGATGAAAATTGTGGGAAGCGGACGACAAAGAATTGGATATTCTATAACATGATTGCTGTAGATGGAACTTATATACTTTTCGTTTTAAATCGAAAGCAAAGGCGACTATATCGATCCCTCTCGACGATCTATCCTTTGTATTTCCGACTACGAGCGTCTCCAAGCTTTTTCGTTTTTTCCACACACCGTTACAAAACAAATCGAACGATATACCAGCAAGTTGTATCTTTATCGTCCAAGTTTCGTTTCTTCTGCAGATATTTTCAGCGAAATGCGATTTTACAGGAAACACGATGAACCGATATTCTTCGAAGATAACGGCGTTATAGTATTCTTCGAGACGTTTAACGGTAAAAGGAAAATTCATCAAACGCGAACACAAAGATGAACAGGCAAGGGAGAATGTAGCGGAAGAGCATGCGACTCTACTTGTTGATTGTGATTTGAGATCGCCCTACGTTACTTACTTTCCTCGCGAAATCGACCGGAAGAGAATGGAAATTTACGACCGCGACAAACAAATCTCTCTAATTTGCCGGTTCGCTCGAATCAAAGATTGGGTTTCGTCGATGTTCAAAGAATTAGATCGTCGCATCGAACGTTGTCTGGAAAGCTGCGCTACCGCATCTTACGCGAATTAAAACGACGTAGGAATCCGCGAGCGATCTACACAGGACGATACTTCGGGTACTGGCTAAAATATTAATAAAAGTCGTCCGACTTTGACTACGATCTTGTACGTTCGCTCCCATTTCGATGTAATTTTATCCTTCGCCGTTTTTTGACGCGAGCATCGGTCAAGCTACGAGTTCACGTAGCCGCCGTGTTTCTCGTTACGATATACTACGACGTGACACAAAGGAACGAGCAAACAAGCTTCGAGAATGTTTCGAGTTACTCACCGGATACTCGTCGTACTTGTTGGAATAGTCGGGATAATCGAGATTCGTCGGCGCGTTCCTCTTGCTGAGAGCACGCTGGCCGATAGTACCAGCGATTATGGGCACCATCGCCACTAATATCAATGGTATCACTCCGTTGCCCATCTATATATATGTGTGTTTTGCTTCTTCGTTTGCCGAATGGTCTCGCGCTTCTCGAGTACGATCACAGCATCCGCGAGTATACCTTTTGCGAATCGATCGTTTCTTTGGTTGGATCGAAGGAAGCTTTCTCGCGACGGGACGATCTCACTGCGGATCTTGACCGAGACGCGATCGAAATTACGCCGGTTGGAGACTCTTCGTTGATCAACCTTTTATCTATCTATCTTAACGTTTCGAGGGAAGAGAAAGGACGAGCGCGCGGCGGCTTTTCGACTCGATTCCAATGCAAGTTGAGAATTTCTGAACTGGCAAAGGATAGCAAACGATGGTTATCGACGATGTCCTGTACGTGGGTTATTGCAGAAAGACGAAGGATGTACTCGAGGACGCAATGTGACGCCTGGAGCGGCAACCGCTCTCCTATATACTTCGTACGCGTGCTCCATGTTACGCAGGCGCTGGAAATGCCCGTCCAATTCGGGAAACCGCGCGCGTTGTCCTGCCATTCTGACGCACATTTTCTCCCGCACGAGGTTCGATCTTGCGAGCACGAGTGTCGGCAAAACAGCGAAAACGATAGACGATCGCCTTTCAGCGGATCGACCAATCGTTAGTAAATTCACGCCGATAGACGTATACGCGGTACTTGTCGTGATAAATATACGTCGTCGAGCCTCTCTCGATCTTCCTTGATCATAACGGAGAAACGTAATCACAAGCTATATAGTGACTCGTAGGCACGCAGCTTGAGAATCATCGGCAACTGGGCAAAAAAGATGACGTAGAGTGGATGTAGAAGCGGAGCGTACTCGTAGGGGTGGAAAAGTACACGTAACGAGTTTAGTCGAGTTGATCTTTCGTGTATGCGCCAACGCGCGAGTCGCTGGAAGTCGAGAAACGCGAACTCTGTTACAAATTCAGTCGCGTTTCAAAACTTGAGAACTCGTTGGAAAGATGCAGTTGGCAAATTCGCCGCGGTGGTATCCGACTTGCGGTCAGACTCGTTAGGGAATAGATCCCGACTACAAAGTCGAGAATCGATCAGGGAATTGTAACTCCGGTTGGAAACTCGGAAAATTTCTCGCTGCAAATGGGATCTTAATCCGAGACTTTGGCTTTTCGTTCGCTCTGGCACCGAGTTCCCCTCCTAATGACAGAGTTCGCGTGTCCCTTCTTTCTTTCGTTCCCGATTAATCGGGCTGTTTCTCGGAAACCTCCGATCTCCTCCCTCCGTTATATACCTTGTTTTCGCTTTAGCTTAGCGCTTAACGTTAAGTTATGGCAAGTTTGTAGCCAGCGATCAAAAACGTTCGTTCGCGTTCCTTTGGCGTAAACGGACGCGGAGCAACTTGTTCGTAAACTCATTTATGCCGAGAGAGCGGAAGAACGCTCGTTTAACTAAAATTTTCAGAAAGAGAGGAAAGGACGAGCTTCGTCTAAACGCAGCTATACACGTGATTACTCGAGCTTTCATTTGTCTTCGACGATGTACAACGCGAGCGGACTGCACGAGCGTTACAACGAGAGGCGAGAAACGAGTCTCGCTAGAGTAGAATCGCAAATGCGACAGGTGGTTCGCGAGAAAGAATTGAACTCGTTCAATCAAGCGACTTTCGGTGTCACGTGCCGACTATAATTAACGACTAATGACGTTGCGGCCAAGTACGTGACGGACGCGAAGTTGCTTAAGTTTTCTCGATGGATTTTATCCTCCCGCCGAATTTTTCGTCATCCTGCGCTGCTTCTTTCGCGTATTTCTGCCCCGTTGCTTCTCTTCTTGCGCCTTTGTCAATTCCCTACGCTCGTTTTGTCCGACGCTTTCTAAAGATTTCGTTTTCTCTCAACTCGCTCTCAACAGGCTAATCGGTGGACGAAAAGCACTTTGCAATATTCGTTATCGACGATTGTTTTGCCAAGCTGGAGCAAAGCGGGTCGCTCTTGGTTTTGCAAACAGTCCAATTCGATTTTTCTTGCAATCGGCTTCGTCCAACGATCGAATTCGGACGGACTGAGCGATGCGACGGCGAACGTCCTTTCTTCCGTTGATTCACCGAATACTCCGTTGCGTAAGAAAGGATAAACGCGTGGAACGTAATCAACGAAAATAGTTCCGGTCATAACGGAAATAAAGAAGGGTTGGCAAAAGGCTTAAAATAATAATCTCGCGGTTAAAATACTCGTGCTGATCGATAACGCCGAGTCGCTGCAATTATATCGTGCATCTATGAAACTGCAAATGTTAGCTATCGGACCGATATGGAAGGATAGATTAGTATACGCGAGGCACGCGTTAATTAAGCGTGAAATAAGGTAAAGATTCATTCGGAAGCTAACGATTTCGAACAGTGACAAACTGCATCGGCGACAAGCGAAACGGTGTCGTTCTTTAACCAATATATTTATCCATTTATCAATGTATCTATTTATTTATTTATTCGCGGGACAAACCCTTTATACAAAGAGATATGTATAACGAATAATACGTATAATACGTGTAATATGAATAAGGAAAGAATGTACATAAATATATGATATACACGTAGTGTATATGAATAGCAAACGAGAAATACAAATTTCCTTTTTTTTTTTTTTGTATTTATTTTATTCTGCATTTTACAATTTGTCCAACATTTGGTAAATTTTTATATGATTATTGCAAAATAAGACGTGGATGGTTACCCCCAGCGGGATACCATCTTCCAGATTGTCTATTTTATTTCTTTAGTGAGGTCAGTGGGATGCTTTTTCTTTAGTCTTCTTCCTATATGAATGAGAGATAAAAATTATTGTTTATAGCGTACTAAGGAGTAGTTTTAATCCCGTGCTGGCGATTGACCGAATACGTCAATATTCTGATGGACAAAGTTAATTACGCAATCGAGATATCGCGAATCTCGATAAATTTTCCGAATCACGACGATTTTTCCGCGTGGTTGAGCGTTATCGCTGAAGGATAGCGCTTAACGTTTCCAGTTTATTTAGCGAAAGCCGATCGTACGTTTCCACAACAAATATCGTGTGGGTCATCTGGCAATTAGCTTTGGTCCCATTAATTAGTTAATGACGGTGACGCGAGTTTCCATTCGTTTATAACAGAATCAAAGTTCAGTTGGAAGTTCGCTCTGAAATGATAGAACCTGCAACGATTCGCGGTTTACGATCGATACGTTTCGCAGCACGCTCGTGAAAACTGTTTCTTCGAGTCCTCTTTCTTTCTTTTTTCCGATAACGAGCATCGAGAAGAAGCGTTTAAGCTGGTCTACCGTTGCCACTGCTATTAGAGTTATTCGTCGTTTACGCAAAAACGTTAAACCGATGTTTCTCCGCGGAAACGACGCTTGGCTGATCTTTGCGAAGTTTATGCCTCCAACAAATATCTTGCAACATCTGTATACATTTTCAGGTCCGTTTCACATTTCGTCAAAATGATTACGGTGCTCGTAAAATACACGCGTAAAACGTTTCTAAGAGAGCGTTCGTATACGTTCGCTGTACGTCGATCAACCCGCCGATACCCCTTTATTCGTTCGGGATTTTCGTAATTGCGTATACGAAATTGAATGTTCGGCCGACGAAGGTTTTCTTAGCGAAGGGCTAGCGGGATATTAGGATCGACGATTTCGCGTTTACGAGTAGGGCTTAGGAATTCTTGCGGAGTAAGTTAAACGACGTTTAACGAGCCGACCACATGCACCGGTGGGTCACTTACGATCGTGCCGATGGCTCTTATAAAACTGAAAACCACGGAACGCTTCTTGACGCCGATGGATCCAACTTTTTATCCGTTACGAGGCACCGTTCGAAATATCGTTGCATACAGCTGCCGTAAATGAAATCCGCGATAGACAAGAGAGACACAAATTATGCCTCGTAACGTTGACGCGAGATATCGGCGAACAGAACGACGAGTAAACTGTCGTCGTGCGTAACGTGGTTTCGGCAAAAGTCGGAAAGAACGGGACAGGGAGACCGCGAAAAGCGTCAGCGACACTGAAAGTCAATCAGATTACAGGCTGATCGGACCTGGGTAATGGGAAGTCAGCCTAAAGGTTTCTCTGGTAGCACTCAACCACCCGCCGCGATCTTTTTCTCGCCGCAGTCAGAAACGGGAATGTTTCTCGATTTACGACTCGAGTCGCAACTTCCTGTTTGTCGATCGATGGAGGCGAATTGTTTTTAAACAAATACGTAAACGCCTCTCTCGTTTCTCCTCTCGTTCTTTCTGCGTTCTTTCGCTCTTAAGCGTTGCTAGGCATTTTTCTTCTCGCAAGCTCAACACCTCGATCAACGAAAATTACCCTTTACACCCTCTACACTGCAGTCTTGCGATCGGAGAGTCGACAAGTTGTAACGATACTTTTCTACGATGCGAGAGAAAATGAAATTACGAGGAGGAAGATCGGCAAATTAGCAAAGTAGTCGTGCGAGACGAGGAGAACAAAGAAGTAGGAAAGAATCGTATGAAAAAGATATGGTTGATTTTATCGACCGCGAATAACAGATAGAAAGCCGTCGATTTAGCGGATCGAGCTTGCACGATAAGCTGCGACTTGCGCTTCGATAAAGAAACTACCCTCTGGCACTTCCCTTCCACTTGGGAATTACCGACACGACGTTGCTTCCACCACGGTAAACCAATCCTTTGTTACCTAGCGCACTCTGCCAGAAAGTTCTTCCCTCGGTTTTTCCTTCACTAGGTCACAAATATTTCAGGCTGCGTATTGAAACCACCGGCAGTTACAGATTTATTAAGCTGGGGATATTTTATTTGCGTCAACTGCGAAACGAATTGCGATACTTGACTAGCGTCGTATATTAAATATTTCGTGATGCTGGAAGCACGAGAATCGTCTCGTAAGTTACAGTTACAGTAGGACGCGGTTGTTTTTCGTCGAATGCGAAAATTCACAGTTTTGGTAACTGGTCTTTGAAAACGAGAAATCGAAATGTTCTCAAAGAAGCTTTAACGATCCCTCGTTGCTTGTAAATCCCCTTGCCACACGAACGTGGGGAAAGCTGGAGAGAGACCCAATTTCGGTCGAGTAACAACTTTGATCCTTTCGGAGGATCTTTTTGTTTCTCGCGATCGATTCAGAATCGTTTCTCTTCCCTTTACCAACGAAACTCTGCCTCGTTACTCGGTAATTACAACGTCGATCCATGTTCCTCCGTTTTCTTTCGTTTTTTCTCCTTTCACCTCCGTCACGTCAGTTGACTTTTCAACTGTGTCAAGGGAAAACACGTATCCGACGGAAGTGGACGCTCCCTAAGAAGGGATACTCTTTGATTTTCGGACTTTTTCGTTTCTTTTTTTTTTTTTTTTTTTTGATTGCCTCCGATTAATTGTCAGATTACGCAATTGTCCCTCGAGAGTGCGCTTAATTTTCACCGTTTATTACACGTTTACGTAACGCCGGAAGCGGCAGCTTTATTTCGTCCAAGAATCGCGCAATGTTGCGAAATAAAATAAAATAAAAAAAAAAAAAGAACCGGCAAAGGAAAATGGGAAAATATATATTTTTCAGAGATCAATATCTTCAAAAGACTTGGTATATAGTTTCCCGCGTTTAAAGGCAATAATATTTTCAGGAGATTTCGGATATTTTCTTTTCGCATTTGAAACCAATAATTTCGATTAATTAGCAAAATTGCCAAGATTTGCAACGTTTGCCATTTAACGATCGGTTGTTAATTTTGTATGAGAGATGTAGCGTATAGAGGATGTAGCGTTACGTCAACATCCTTCAATGAGGAAACAGAGATAGCGAATGCGAAGCAACGACAAGCAGTTAAGGCGGAATCCTCGTGTCTGACCGAACAACGGTACGTTCCACTGCGGCCGAGTCGACGTCTCTCCTACTTGGTTTGTGGAAGCATGCCGTGATTGTCGATTGTCGAAAGATAGCGAGAGTCGCGCCATAGAATTTACATTGATAGGTTCGCGTACTTCCTCACGTTAAACACACAATCATCGTTGACACGCGATAGAAACTTCAAGGAGACGAACGCCTATCCCAATTCCCGTAAAATTGTACGAACGAACAAAAACATCCTATGAACGAACAAAACATCCTACGAACGAAAAGTGTAGTGTTTCTTCGCGTTGGACCAGGTGATCTTTTCCGCTGGTTTCTTCTTCGGCGAGTGTCGTGGCAAAATTGCTCGTTAGGCGTAGGTGTAGGTGCAGAATGGAAAAGAAGAAAAAAGAAGGAGAGAATGAGACGAGACATTAGACACAGTTATGAAAATACTTAATCAGCGATAACAGCGAAGCAGTGGTGGATCGATCGTTAAGTTACGTAAAATGTTCGCCAAAGCTTTTAAACGGATATTTCGTTGCGGGTCCGAATCGATCGATCATCGATCTCGTTGTAAAAGTTGTAAAAATCTCTTGGATAAACGAGATCGAAGAACTATTTTGTTCGGTGCTAGTCTTAATTAACAAAAAACTGTCGTCGTTTAAGTTCAATCGCTCCGGTCACTACCCTCTTCCCCGATTTTATCTCGGCCATCCGAGTGACCTCGAAGCATCGGTGACACATTGCCGACGACCACCTTGATTTTTTCGTAAAATTACGCAGCGCCGCAGAGAGACGATGCAGCTTTCCACGCGTCGTTAATGCAAATTTCAGTGGTCCGGTTTTTATCGGCGAGCGCTGGCGCAGATGGTACTTGGGGTACAAGTACTTAGCGGTTCGAAAATCTCAAAGGGAAGATAAAGATTCAGTTTACGGGCGCCGATGCATGCATCGTTAAACAAACGCTTCGAGACGTGCGATGATGGAACTCCGAATTTCGCGATACCTTAGCTCTCAAGTCAGTCAAAATACTGCACTGTCATTCATCATGGAGAATGCGGAGATTTAAAGTAGTAGCAAAAAAGTACAAACTGCTTTCTCGTCAAAGCGATAAGAATCGAAACAATTAGACGAGTTGTGCGTGTACATTGTTCATATTTTGACAATGAACTCGAAGACTAATTTTAAGCAGCAGTTATATATATAATTATAACAATTATTGCAGCAGTTTAGTAGTTATCGTTCGCACATCCTCTGCGGATGACAACTACGTAGGCGTTTAGTTTAGATCGATGAAATATGACTGGACTGCTCGAGCAGAATTCGATTGACGCTAGCCTTGTACGCTCGAAAAATATATCTAACTCCTTTTATTATATCACATCATATCATATTACATTATATTATATTATATCATAGTACATTATATTACATTATATTATATTATATTATATTATATCATAGTACATTAATTACATTATATAATATATATTATATTATATACATTGTATTATATTATGTTATATTATGTTACATTATATTATATTATATTATATTATATTATATTATATTATATTATATTGTATTATATTATATTATATTATGTTATATTATGTTACGTTATGTCATATCATAGTACATTATGATGTGATATGATATGACATAACGTAACATAATATAAAATAATATAATATAATATGTTATAATATAATAAAATAAAACATATTATAATGTAGTATAATATAGTATAATGTAATATAATATAATGTAATGTAATATAATATATTGAATTTATATTTAAGATAGAGAAAATGTTCTTAGGTAATATAATGATATATTGCTTTAATTAAAAAAGAAAAGGGAGAAATATATGTTTCCAATAACAAATTTTTTTATTTTTATTGTAGCTAACATTTATGAAATATGTATTAATATAATAAAATCGCAAATGCTTTAAACATTGGTTTTCGATAAAATTATAAAAGGTTATAAAAAATTTTTGTTCGGTGGTTGAGTCTTATCTATTTAATCGTAAGTTATTTTTTAGTCATAAATAAGTTAGAACGACGCAGAAAAATGTCGTAATAAACCTAGTTTTGCGTACAACAACCTATTGCGTATTGCGATTAGAAATAATGTCTATTACAAGATTAAGCTATAATCTATAAAACGTTAGAGATACGTATGCAATTCCGCAAATAACATTACAACATTATTCAATTTTTAATTACTCAATATTAATCTTATTTTTTAAATTACATTAAAATGATTCTAATCACTTTTAAATCAGAGGTACATTTCTTTCACAATTTATTTTCGAAGATTTAAATTGGACGTAATATTGAAAAAATAATTTTAATATTTCCAATAAAGTAAATAATTCTTTATTTTATTTTCATAGTATATTCGTATATTATACTTATATAGTGTATTTGTATGATATTTACCGTTATTGAATTGTTAAAAAAGTATAAACACAAATATAACAAGGTCTATTCAAATTAAACATATCAATTAATATATTTTTCCTACGAAAAATTGTAGAGTTGGACAAAATTATCAAAAGGAAAACGAAGTCATTACGAAACAATAAATAGCAAACGCAAGGGTACAAAGCTCATCGTCGCTTGTTAGAATCCTCTACCTATCACATTTAAATTCTCAGTAACATATGGGTAAGCATGAGGTGGGAAAAGACCTCGTGCGGTATTTCCCTCGAACAGAACAGAAATTCATCCGTTCTTATCCTACTTTCAATGTATACAGCAATAGTATAACACGCGCGTTAAAGGCTGAGAACAACGCGAGATAAAATGAAATATGCATTATGTGCGTTTTATCAAAAATTGTGAAACGGTCATCTACTATATAAAATACACACGTTTTTAATTTCGATGTTTTGTTTCACACGTAACGTTATGTCGACGTTCTACGCTCTTCTACTATCGCAATTACTAATTTTAAATTCCCTCCTGGCCCTAACTATTCGTAGGTCCAACGACAAACGAAATGTACTTAAAACCGTAAGTCTACCACATTCTTTATCTTTACTTCTTTGAAAATTATTCAACTTTGCGAATATTGTTTTACTGTAATTGTCCCGTAAATCCCGTAAATTTTAATTTATATTGCATTGTAATTTAATGCTTAAAACAAAAAGAATAGCGAGTTTGTTATGCCTTCAACTATAAATTATTTTTAAAATTATTTGTAATATATACAATTTGTGTACATCTTACAGTTAAAAGCACAATATATAATACATATAATATATATTTGTAAACTATATGAAAATATTTCTTATTGTAATTTTGAATTTAAAACTGAAAATTTGCTTGTTATCTATATTTTCAATTTAGATTTATGTTTGACTGTAATTTAGTTCTTTAGACAGAGAATTCTTTCTTAATTAATATTTAAAAGCATTCAATAAATTATTAAGTTAAAATTCTACAATTCTATAATTTTAGAATAAAGTATAATTTATAGACTAATTGAATTAATAAAAATCGTATACCATTGAATGAATATCATAATCTTTTATTTCATTTTTAGCCAGAATTGATAAAGAGCCATGGCTATCACATGGAAATTCATAACGTTATAACAGAAGATGGTTATATTTTGGAAATTCATAGACTTCCGTGCGGACGGCTCGCTTGTGAAAGGAATTTTACAAACGTGAAACGACCTGTCTTAATACAACATGGATTAGCGGGCAGTTCTGCGGACTGGGTTCTTATGGGGCCAGACAGAGCATTGGGTAACTAGTACCTACGTCTAACACATACTAAACATATACTAAATTCGAATATTAATTTGTTAACTAGGAAAGGCGAGTCCATTCGGATTTCTAATTTTTTAAATAGCGAATTCTTTTTAATAAAAATTTTAGAATATAATAAATTATTAAGTTAGAATTCTACAACAGTAACATGATTTTAAGAAATAAATTATAATTTATAAAATTCACGTAAAGAGGCGATTTTACGTGAAAAGCAGGTTGAAAATATATAAGGTGCGAACATGTACAAGCAGGCATGAGGCGATTTCTTATGGAAAAATAAGAAAAAAAATACAGAATGAAAGTTCAATTAACACTTCGTTTTAAAAGATATTTGTTCACTTTTAAGAAATCTACTTTAATTACATTGATTATGGATAAATCGAAATGTAACGACTTTATTCTTTATAGTTATCGTGACAATTAATTGTAATAATTATTATAACAAAGTACGATAACACGAACTAAATATGAAAATATTTTTACTATGTCACAATTTATCCTATTTAATGTGAAATTGGCAGAGAATCTGTACACCAAACTAATTTCAATTTATTAATAGTTTATTAAATAAGCTTAATTCCGTGTATCTTCTTAAATTGACGTTAAAATTGAATTATCCAAAAATTCAATCTATTATGATATGAATCATTAATTATAACTTGACAGTTAATTTGATTCCTTCCTACTGCAGTTTGATTCTATCGCTTTCTTTTTTTTAACGTGGGATTAACTCTCGTTTCAATACATCACTCTTCTGTAAATTATTTTCCTCTTATGTCATTATTGCACAATTTTCAATTGCATCGAGGCCAGCATCGTGAAAGTTACTTCCAAACTCAAATTTTTTAGCCAAACTTATGACGTAACCATTACACCGCAGGCAATAAACTACATGCTTGAAATACATTATTTACGTATATATGAAAATTTTCATTAGATTATAATCTGTGCATTTCTGAAATTTTTTAATTATAAACAATTCGAAAATATTTTTTAACGAATGTTTTTAAACACTTGTGAATTCATTTAAATAGTATATACGTATTGTACTATGGTACTATAAGAAAATTAAAAGTTTTTACATATAAATAAATAGAGAAAAATATATACTCTTCAGTGTTAGTCACCACTTGACCGAAAACTAACAACAATTATGGAAACTATAAAATTTGGAACAGGTTCTAAACAAATTCTTAAAAACAAAATTTTTAAGTTTATCTCATTCATTCGTAAATACTATTTTAAGTAATCAATTTTGGAAGAATTACGATTCAGCTTTAGTTCTAAGAAAACTTATCCTTGTAAAAATTCTCTAAAATCAATCTCTATTAGTAAACATCGTGCATTTAGAATTTTATTATTTTCAGCATACGCTCTAGCAGATGCAGGATATGATGTATGGCTTGGAAATAACAGAGGAAACATATATTCAAGAAATCATGTCTTGATGTTGCCACAGGACCGATGTTTTTGGAATTTTAGGTATATACATTATTTATTAGTGATGGGATGAAGTTCGATGTGTACTTATAAAACTGAATCAAATTCATCCAAAATTCACTTCATAGAGTTCGATAATGATCACACGATATAATGATTCATTCGAGCATCTGTAAGATTCAGAAATCTATATATGTATAATTACTTTGATATTTGAACGTACCTTCAAATTCTCAAACTTTCGTTATATAAGGTATTCCAGCAATCGTTGTGCAATCGGTAATAGGGTGATTCTATATGAGAAAAACAAGTAGAAAATTTTTTTATACTAATGCAACACTTATGCAATACTATATATTTATGTTCTATGTAGTTCAGTATTACGTTCTATTACATTCAGTAAATATATAACCGTATATATTGTATAGTATAAACCTATTTAAGGCTTAAGAAAACTAATATTTAAGTAAAAAAGAAAATAGAAAGTAATATCTGTACTTATTTAATATTTATGTGTCTGATACTTATATAGTATATGGAGTTATATAGTTTGTATTTTTCTCTCCTTTTTATTTTAGTTACCACGAACTGGGTATTTATGATACTTCTGCAACGATCGATTATATACTACATCAAACAAATTGTGAGAATCTTTTTTATATTGGTCATTCTCAAGGGAGCACGCAGTTTTGGGTGGCAATGTCTCAAAGGCCAAATTATAATGCAAAAGTTAAGTTGATGATCGGTCTTGCTCCTGTAGCTTTTACTGGTAATATACGTGGTCCAATTACAAAACTCGCTAAATTAACATACGTAGCCGTGGTAAGTTGTCCACAAATTTTTAATACAATTTTTGAAATTCGTTTGAAAATTATAATATTCTTTTTAACAGTATATCTTAAATATATAAAAAAGTGTAATAAAATTGTAATAAAAATAGAATGAAGCTGAAATTAAAATTAAATAAAATAAGATATATCATATTACAGTGGATAGGTGAAGCATTTGGTTATCCTGAATTACGTTCACGTTCTGCTTGGGGAAAGTTTGTCTCGAATGTACTTTGTCAAGACACAACGCTACAGCTCTTTTGCAATAACATTCTGTTCCTCGTTACTGGCCTCAATCAGACAAATTTGACAGCGGTAAAAATTCACTATGTAACACGATTTTACCCTTAGCAATTAAAACAATTATTCCAGAAAAATTATCGATGATAGATGTACACTTTGAAAAAGATATATTTCCCAGAAAATATTTAAGATAATAAAATGAATTTAAATCTTCGTAAGTATGATGAAAAACAATCGTAAATTTTATACAGATAATAGCAAAATTTAAATTTAGTCATTTTCTGTCATTATTCTTTTCTTTAAACAAAGCTTATTATTGAAATCATTTTATTTAGTTCTTCGCGAAATATTCTTTTCTATCATATAAAATAGGAAATTATCTAACGTATAATTTCCAAACGTATATTTCGTTATTCAGATGAATTTAACAATGATTATGAATTATGTCCCGGCTGGTGCTTCTTGGAAACAGTTAGTTCATTTTGGTCAAGGATACATACATCCAGGTAAATACCTATATACTGTTAATTACAATAACATAGTATATCAAAATATATCATTATAATATATATTAAATAATACATTATTAAAAATAGCAATAACAATTACTTAATAATTTTAGGCAGTTTTCGACAATTTGATTATGACAACAAGGAAAGAAATTATCAAATTTACAATTCTCCAGAACCACCGGAATACGAATTAAACAAAGTAACTGCACCGGTTGCTCTCTTTAGCAGTGATAATGATTTACTTTCAACAAAAATAGTAATTACATATTTTTATATAATAGATAACAATATAGAAAAGGATTCGAAATTTATTATTCGATTAAAAGAAAATTTTTAGAAATAAATGTTTATAATTCCAATTTATTTTAAGATATTTGAGTATTTTAGAATATTATTCAAATATTATATAAATATTATTTACATATTTTTATATAAATGTTTCATTTAAAGAATAAAAATATTAGTATCTAAAATAAATTTTTTGTAATCTGTAACATTTATGTTTAAATATTAATTAAATTAAATTTAAATATTTCCGCAAAAAACATATTTTATATAATAATATTTTTATTCTGAATAAACAAATTTCTTATTTTACTTGCTAAGACTTTAAGAAAAATTACAAAGCATTATTCTCTTTTAGGATGTTGATCTTTTGAAAAGCAAACTCGATAATGTTGTATTCCATGAAGAAGTATCCATCAAGTCATTTTCCCATTATGACTTCATATGGGGAAGATATTTAACATCAACCATATTTGAACCTATATTAAACTTATTAGCTCTTTACGAGTAAAATCTGCGATACTACGTTCTGAACTATAAAAAAGGAAACAATGAATATAGTTTTAACACAACTATCATTTTCAACAATACTAAATAAAGATGTTATTAAAAATCAATAATCATACTATAAAAGGTAATAAATAAAATAATAAATAAAATCATTTTCGAAAATAGTAATGTTGATAACCTTTTCGAATAAAGATAAATGAATATCTGATTGTAAGGCTTTTATTTAGGGGTTAAAAAAATTCAGACATTATTCAAACAGTAGAATTTAACAACGCAGGGTTTAAAATGCTATTATTAAAATTTATTTATACAGTATATATCAGATAACTGATAACAGTCAGACTACGAAACATAAGTTAAAATTTATAAAATTCCTATTAACTTCATATATATAGTAACATTTTGATACAATTTGAGATATAGGTATCAATAAATCATTAGCATTACTAAATATTACTATATATATCATCGATAAAAAAGAATGAATGGAATGTTTTAATTAATTTATCAGTCACTCATTACAATAATTCAAGAAATAAATTTTTCCTCCATTTATTTCCATTTGATTTTTCTTACGTTTATATTTTCTCGTTATAAACAAAGCGACTACACAAAACTCTTCTTCATTTTGGTTTCCATTATTAACTATTATTACTTTTATCATTTTGTTATAAAAACAAAATGCACTACAGAAAATTTCCGTTCTGATCTCGTGATTACATAATTAATATTTTAATTAATCGTCGAGTAATTTTCGAACGTTGTTACTTAACATTAGTAATTACATCAGTGTACAAACTCGTTCTTCGCCCGAATTGAATTTCAGTACGATGGAAAACTGAGTTTCGAACAACAAGGCATATATTGTAAAATTCCTTTCATATACATATATACACATGTGTATATGTATATATATATAAATGATAACAAGCATTCTCTTTTCATTTTGAGCGCTAACAATAGAATATTTAAATAACATAGTTCTATAATTTTTTATCTTCGTAGTCTTTACTTGCAGCAGAAGCCATCTTTGTTTAATATACTCATTTTTTTTAATTATATTCTTGGAACTGCCGTATGGAACATATTTTTCGACACACGAAAAAGCATCTCATTGTAATACAAAACACTACTAAATAATATAGAAAATTAATTATGAATAATTACAAAAAAGAATTCACTGATTCAATTTCTTTTCAACGACAATGCTACAACGGAAGATAATGCTGTCCATTTGAACAACAATAATAACAATATGTTATAAAGTAATTACAATGTTTAAAATGATACCTATATTCCTTGTATATATATATATATAAACCAAACAGTAAACCAAAGTACAATTATCTTTTTAAATTATGTACATGCATAAATATATATACATTTAGTATACAGGGCGAGGCACTTAAAATACAAGTAGTAAAACCATGTCTTTTAACTAATTAAACCTCATTTCTTTTTGTAAAGTTAGTATTCACATATTATTAGACTTCAAACAATGAAGAGTAAAGTAAAATAATAATTATGATCTTCTTTATATCATTTTAGTAATCTCTTATATTAATTGAAATTAATTAATATCTTTTATATAAACACATAAAATGTTAACCTTAAGATACATTTTAATCTTTATTGAATACGTGCAGACGTATTGTAATTTCTATAACTATATATCTCAGAAGCTTTTATTTTTAAAATTTTCATTGATATGTTTCCTTTTAATGCGAATATATACTTATTTTTAAAACAATACTTTGTTATTCATTAGCGTAATGTATGTTTTATATATTTATAATTAAACATAAATATAGCAGCCAAATTAGTCAGATCATTCAGGTGATACAAAATAACTTGAATATTAGAATAACAGTAAAGTAACTTATACATATATATGAAAATTATTTATAAATATAATACTACTAATACATGATAGAAAATAAAACAATACTTTCTTATTCGTTAAAGACAAATTATTTTGGAATGTATTATTTTACTAATGTACTTCAACTATACTCAAAATCATTTCTGCCCAAATTAACAAAAGTGAAAGTCGTGTAAGGAATAATGATTTTTAATTGAAAATTTTTAGAGAGAAAAAAACAATAAAGCTACTTTTTACACATGTTTGTGACCATAGTTAAATTAAAAAATAATTTTTGCAATTCAAAACTAAAATTTTTAACAGTTAGTCTAAAGGTGTGTCTTCCTAACTATTGCATTCTTTTTTAAGAAAATATATATATACCATTACGTTATCTTGATTAAAATCTATAATATTATATTTTCTTCTTTTTTCAATTATGTAAATAATTTGTATAATTAGATAGTTTAGCTATTATTATAAAAAGATAATCTATAAAACAGCTTCTAATTAAGTGTTACTATACTGTAAAGAAAAAAAATTGGTTTTTTGAATTATAGAATAAATAGACATTCATGACAATACTGATTACAATATTAGCAACAGCATTAAAATAATGTTTATAAAAAATATTATATATATATTATACATATAATTACATGTTTACTATTATTACTTTTGCAGTAAGTACAATAAAAGATGACATTGTGAAAAGAAAATATTAAATTTCAAAGTTTTAGTTTCAATGTGATAAATTAAAAAAGCAAATTCAGAAAAAATGTTTCATTATTTATAGCTTATAGACATATTTGTGGTGACTTTTTTCATAACGAAAGAAAATAAATATTATATTTTCAAAAATAAGAACGTTTCATATTGTTCAACATAAGACTTTTATTTTGATTCAATTAACTCAATTCAAAGATCTTAATTGAAATTCGTCAGAATCAAAATGTCTCACTCTGCATAGTATAGTATACATATCCGGCATGTGTGAATTTAAGAAAATTCACTAATTTTTTGTAAAACTCCTTTCATATAAAGTGTTTTGATAATTTCAATTTCGTGTGTGTCCTTATTCTAAATTCCTTTCAGATTATCTTAATTTTTATGTCAAATCTTCATAATTTTCTATTTTTTCCAAGACTTTTTAAGGTCTTTTTATATTTATAATCATCACAGGAGTGAATAATGGTCAGTAGTAAACAATTTTGGTACAATGTAACAGTACAAAAATAACTTAAAATTGATCAATGTAAAACGATTAACATCTTGTTTAAACGTAAAGTACTAATGTAAAATTGCACAAAATTTAGGTTGTGTTATGTTTATTAATCAGAAATTAACTTAAATCCTACTCGTAATCTTGTTTATTTATAACAAAAGATATTAACAAAATATAACAGCGAGATAAATTTCTTTGTTTTCTTAATCGCGCATAGGGTGATCTAAGGTTTGCAATGGATACAAAAAGATATGGCAGTGGAAGACCTTCATTTCATATCCCTATAAATATCGTTAGCATACAAAAATGATATTTAATTTATATTAAAAATATGAAAATAGTAATAGAAACTGAAAAATTAGTCCATTTAGAATACAAAAAGAACGCTTATCATTTTGTGCAATTTTAACTTCTTATTTCTACTATCTTGCAACAAAAGAAAGTATTGAACAAAATGCATTGATAAAAATTAATATAATATTACTTATAAAAGAAAGTTTAATACCAAAATTATTTACTATATAACTTTCACATCCTTGGAACGCAAACAAAAATATTTGCAAAATTGTATATGTAATACTATAGATTGTGATGTGATTAAGATTATTTCTTTCTTCTTCCTTTAATATATGTTTTGATCAACAATTTCCTTTTAGAATTATTTCACTAATGTATTATAGCATTAAATATAATAAGAAAAAGAAAAGTGTAGAAAACAAAAATTAATTTTTTTTTAGAAATTTTATACTTACGTTCGCTAAATTTTTTTTCTCAAACGTAATTAATCTATAATATACAATATTTTTTTCTTAAATAGATATTAGTTCGTTAGAAATATTTTGTTGCTATTGTTTTTAGTGAATACGTTCATGCAAGCGATATAATAGATCGTACAATGCTCGTAAATATTAATAGAACGACTGCGCAACGGAATGACATATTACCTACGAGATTAATCGAAGCAGTCAGGTACATTTTCCATTTTAATTCATTTCTCTTCTAAAAATAGCTGAAAATAATACCCATTAATAACGCTTAAATTGCAGCACCATGTGAAAGAAGAGTTCAACACGATTATATATAATATGTGACGCAAATTAAATACTTTTTTCTTCCAATACTTAATATAAGGATTCTGTAAACTTTAACTTCGTTACAGGTTTCAAATCTCTTGCAATCTACAAAATTTATATTAGCTATTGATTAGAGGCAATCTCGTAATATTAAATAAGCCTTATTTAGCTTAATTTAATGGAAGGCAAAACATTTGCTTCAAGAGCCCTTTCTTCGGACTTTCATCTTCCTCGTCATCGTAATTGTGTTCATCGTAGTTACTAATGATCTCATTGTTATTGCTAAAGCCGTACGTAACGTCTGTGATACTTAGAGAACTGGAGCATATCGGATTTTCGTATCGGAATGGAAAAGGTGGTGACAACCGATATTCGTTATAATTATTGTCGTTCTCATTCTCTTCGGAGTATGTCATTAAAAAAACATTGTTATGATAACCTCGATTTCTTGAGCCGATGTTCAATAGGGGATCGATTCGAAGCTTTGAAAGTTTGTCTTGTAATTCGTACATGTAACATGGCTGTAACTGTTGCTGACTTTGAGTATGACGTGGCACAATAACAAGCGGTTCTTGTCACACGCAGTCTTCTAAAGACATAAGTAATGGGTTCACATACTCGAAGCCTTCGAATTCGCTTTGATCGATTTTGTCGATCACTCTCCTGCAAAATTTATAAATAAATAAATAAATAAATTTATTTATTTATTATTTATTATCATCAACATATGTATTTATCTTATTAAGAAAGCGTATTCTAGTTTATAAATAAATGTTTAAAGAAAAAATATGTGAAATTGACACAAGTATCAAAGCTTAGAAATTAATACTTTAATTTACTTGCACTGAATTAAATTAAAATTCTCAATAATTTTTCTTTGACGTTGAACTATATATTGTTACGAGTCACTATTATTTCAAATATTATTCTATATTATTTATTCTATTCATACAGACATAATTAGTTAAAACATGGGATCACACAACTTCCTAGGTTGTTACAGAAAATTCAAAATTAGCTTATAAGTTGAAATATAAACTTATTCTGAGTTAGGAAACTTAATATTGAAGACATCTACTTAAAATTTTATTCTTGGTTTAAAACATAAAGATAAATTAGTAAATTCTTTTAAACAAAACTTACGGATCATCCGGCGTTAAATGAACTGGTTCATCTGTAAATTCTGGTGGGAAATTTGCTAAGTCACGATCAGAATCTAATCTTGGTTTATAAGGTGGTGTTACTTGTTTCTGCTCCAACTGAAAATTTATTAATAATATTTAATTTACAAAATAAATTTCTTGTATAATTAATATCATACACAAGGTATTTGAAAATGATTTATCAAGACCATCATGGCATTATTCTGCATCTCTGGATCAATAGAGATTTGTAAAAAAGTTTGACATGTATGGTCTCTGTGATGAGTAAAATGTAATGCAAGAAACAAAATTTTGACCTTGAATTTCACAGTCAAGATCAATTTCAATCTGATCTTCTTCACTCCATAGGTATAGAATAACGCTGTGATAACAAATAATTTTCAAACACACTGTATAGTTATTGTTAACAGAAAGATATAGTGAGATACTATACATTTATAAATGTGATATTGAAAAAAATACTTTTATTAGCTATTAGACAACTATAATCAGAATCTAATTTATAATAAAGGTTATAATCAATTAGGTTAATCTTATTTTTATCTACTCTTACTATAGTGATAACATTAAACCATAAAGATTCTTATACTACTGATGCTGAACATTCAAGGTCACAATTTTACAATTAGCTTCTCTCAACTTTTACAGCCTCACTATATCTTTAGATATATACTCTATGCTTTAACATTCTAATGCTTTTGTATAATGAGAATTACCATTTCCCAATCTATTGCTTTGAAGAAGGGATGAGCAACAATATCAAGAAAAGCAGTTGGCCTTTTGCCACAACCTAATCTTTCATTTGGATCTTTGCAAAGGAAACCTTTAAGCACGGATGCTGCTTTGACCGATAACGATCTTGGTATACGAATTGTTTTCTGCAAAATAACTTGGAATAGATAATCTTCGGTATTTTGGTCTGGATTTTCTGATGCGCCCGCGATATCAAATGGGCTGCGACCTGCAAGCATTTCATACAGAAGTACACCAAGTGCCCACCAATCTACAGAGAAACTATAATCTTCACCCCGCAATATTTCAGGCGCTATATAATTCGGAGTGCCACAGAACGTAGCGGTTGTATCACCCTCTCTAACGCCTTCTTTGCACATTCCGTAATCAGTTAATTTCACGTGTCCTTCGTGATCAAGTAGTACGTTGTCTAACTTCAAATCTCTGTATATGATACCTGCACAAAGAAATCATACATCACAATCGATACAAATACATGGATTATATCTTAAAAAATAAAAATATGCAAGATATTTACTTAGTTACATTATACGAGATGTAAATAAATATAGAAATACAAATTCCTTGAAATGGGTGAAACAATTAATCTTAAATTGGTAAAAAACAAGAAAAGCAATCTTGTACATTGAATATTTTCATGAGTCATCCGATTATTGAAAAATTGTGTATGTTAACAATGGATTTATTCTAGAAAATTTAAATCTAAAATTATGTAAATATTCTCCATATAATTAATACTTTACTGTTTTCAATTTGTAATTGTTTTTATATAATAAAAATTAATCAAACAAATATAATTTTGAAGATGATTTGATATAGTATCAAAGAAACATAATAAAAAGATTCAATGGAATATACGAAACTTAACAAAGGATATTTCAGTGGATTGTAACAAACATAATTAAATAATAAAATATTGACAGCATTTTAAATATTAAAAATTTAAGTATTAATATTAATGTAATTATATATAGAATATTTAATCTCTTCCTATAAAAACTGTACCAATATGTTCTATAACTAAGAATAATACAAAGTTTATAGGCTTTCTATTTTTATTTCTATTTTTCCATTTCTTATTTTTATTAATAACTACATATTAATAACTAAAGAAATGGAACCTAGATAGAGATTCGTTTGACCTACTAAACGTTATAAGCAATACTTCACTTTGAGTATTTCATTTATTATTGTACATTATATGCATTTTATATAATATTTTGAAATTTCTTATAAATAAAATCTCCCCAATTTAATTATTTTACTTGTTTCATTGTTTTCATTTTTAAAGGGAAATTAGCTGTCGTTCTTTCTGGAAATAACAAAGAACATTTCTTTTACCTTTCTCGTGTAAAAAGTTCAAAGCGAGACTAATTTCAGCTGCATAAAATCGAGCATGTTCTTCCGGAAGACGGCGTTGTCGTTGCATATGAAACATCAGATCACCACCGCGTACGAACTCGATCACGAAGAATAGACGAGAAGGCGTTTGAAAGCATGAGTGAAGTCCCACAAGGAAAGGATGATTCGAGGCGGTTTCGAACACGTGTTTTTCCGTTTGAACCCAATCGATGTCCTCGTCATCTGTTACTAAGGCTTTCTTAATTACTTTCATCGCGTAAATCCTTTTTGTACGCTTCAATTCTACCATCAAAACTTTCGCATAGGAACCACGACCGATTACCCTAATTAGTTCGAAATCATTTAACGAGTATTGCCTCTGCATATCATTTGAATTATCAGCATCATTTAATGTATCCAACGGCAATTCCTCCCTTTCTTCACTTCCAGTTCCTAAAAATATATTTAATTCAATAAGTAATCAGATTTAGTTTAATCTTATTTTATAATATCTTTTGAATAATAGGTAAACGTTCATCTATTTGTATGAAGAAATACTAAAATTTCGATTTGATATAGATTGCTTATTTCAGTATTTTGTTAAAAATCTTTAAACATATAATATATTATGTTATTTTTAATACAATTCAATCGATAAAATTTTGTTCTCAACAAAAAATTCTACTTCTATTGTTCAACAATATTCTGCTGTTACATTTTTAATAATTTATGTAGGATTAATATCAAATTCTTATATACTTTTAAATAATAAATCTTTCAGATGCGCTCTTTTGAATTTCCAAACAAATAATTATAGTATCACGACAATTACATTAAACATTTCCATATTAAATTCTTTTTAAATAATTACAACTAACAAAATCATATAAAATTCGTAACTTGTTTTTTTATAATTATCTTGTATACTAACATATAAATAATTTTTTGCATATATTTGTAAAATTATCAATTAAAACATGATATATTTCAAATTGTCGATGGTCTCCTTTTTGTAATATTGTTTTACGATTCCTGACGAGAGGAAGATAAAATTCATTTTCTTCTTAAAATTTTCATATAAACATTCAAATATCCTTACGATTGCGCGAATGCTCCTCAATAATTGGCGATTCTGGTATCTCATCCTCTAGATGAGCTACTGGGCTGCATTGAACAGAATCAAGCTGTTGTTGATCGCCGTTCCTGTCGATCGTCTGCGATTCGGTGCTTGGCATCTGCTGTTGTTGTTGCTGTTGCACACTTAAGCATGGTTTGCGTACCACCTTGTGACATTTCTTGTGCACCAGTAGCTTGCACTGAATACATTTGAACCCCTGCCGACCTAGCCCCCAAATCCGATCCTGGCAGAACGCGCAAAACGCTCGCTACGAAAGTTAGACAAGAAATTATTTGCGAAAGACACTGTTTTCACATTTTGAACATAACTCGAGTATCGTATGAAATCTTGAGAATAAGAAAAATGCAAGCTAACTTAATTGTAAGGTCAAATTATTACTTAGAACTTCTTGTTTAAGAAATATTACATTTACTTCACTTTTATATTCGCAATATTATGTATGAACCCTTTCTTAAATAACAAGAATACAATAAAAATAGATTTTTGGTTTAAGAATAATTCCAGTCTTTTAAAAAGTATTAAATACTAATCTATTAACAAGAACTTTACAGTTTTTTTTATTTATTGAAGCCTTAACTTTCAATCAAAAAACCAGATACTAAGAACCGTTGCATCCAATTGACATTAATATTATAATATTTCCAAATTCTGTATATATAAATAAATAAATAAATATATATATATATATATATATATATAAATTCTGTATGTATATAGAAAATTCAGTACCATCAAATTTCCATAGAAACTCTAAGAACACCATCATTCATACATTCAATTTTCTTAATTATTGCCTACAAAAATTCTATTCTACTCATATAGAAATTACTTATTCCAGAAACTTGTAACTTATAATAAATCAATAAACTTGTTATTTAATATAAAGTTATTGAACAACTTCTATCAAATAGTACTATCACATTCTTACTTTTACACACTAAACATTACACATGAATCATTCATCTCTGGGAATGACCTACATCATTTAAATGACAGAAACATTATTCTCAGTCTTAGGTATTCAATGGGTAAATCATTATTATAATCAACGATTAAATATAGAAAATGATGTTCAACATTCACTAGCCAGCAAGTTCCTCCGATCAGAAATTACAATTTTATGCATCACTGTGAGATCTGAATGATGATGCATTACAAACTTGAGACACAGTATAATTGTGCGTGAATGATGTGTGGAAAATAAAAACATAATAATGAGCTAAAAGGAAAAAAAGGGGAAAGTAACAGTGAAGCAATAAGTTGAATGAAATGATGCTTACCCGATTGAAACGTTTCGCCTGAAATATATGACCATTCACTCGGTACAGCTTCCTCCATCTACGAGCGCCGCGTCTGTAGATGCTTCCTTTGGAAAATGAAAAAACATAAATATCACGAATGAACCAGAGAATTGATCTTCAATATTTGTCCTGATTTTATTCTCTCTTTCAATTTTAGTTTCTCTTATTACTTCATCCGGAATACTAATTGAACAAAATAGGCATCTGTAGGCATGTATCAACGATATTACGTGCGCTATCGTAGAAATTCAAATGCCTTTAACGTTAGTTTCTCATTAATTACGACAATATAACACGAATTTCATTTAAAGTTATAGCATAATCTCGTTTATAAAGTTACAATATAATTGCATTTAAAGTATATTCCCGTTGGAATACCGCATTTAAAGATTTGCAGTAAAACTGCGATTGGCTGAAGTCCCTCCATATTTCCCGATAGTCAAAACTATCCAACTATTGTACAATCTTGTAAAGGCAAAGCAATCGTGTATAGAACTTGTAAACACGATAAGGTCATCTTGATATTTAAGCGCGCAATATTTGAAATTGGAAACATATTAATCGTGATTAGAATTTTCTGTTCGGACTTTGTTAACATGTTAACCTATTAAGGTCCAATGCTGCGTTAACGCAACATTTTATATTTTTATTTACATCATCAAATTAAGTTTTCTAATATTGTGACTATGAACGGGAATTCCAATTCCGTTTAATATTTTGTTCGTTGTTTAATTTATTCATTTTTTCATTTATTTATAACATTACGATAAACTATTGCTTGGTCCTTAATGGGTTAATATAGTATGTTACACCTGACCTTTGATCTATATGATATTTGGCATTACATGATCCAAAGATTCAAAAGATCCAAAAACATATATAAAATTTCATTTTTGACAATTTTATATTAACACTCAGATACTAATACATTGTTAAACATTAGTTTGGAATTGATTTTTCTATTGATTTTCTACACGAGTAACAAATTGACTAAAGGTTTTTACAGAACCGTAATTAATTTGGCAAAACTAAAAATTTTGTTAATCTCTATCGTATAAATGAAGAATCAGGTGTACATATAAATTCATGTAAATGATGAAACTAAAAATAAGCGCGCTAAAATTATCGATGTTTCATGAAAACTAAAACAGATCTGCTTAATTTTAAATGTAGCAATATAATATTGGAAAAGAATAAGCGTCGACGGAAGAAAAAAACGATTCTCCTCAACGTTCTCCACTTTCTTTTATCAACGGTTGATATAGCCAGACTATTCATATTCCTTTACAACAAAATCTCAAACTTATTGTTAATTGAACAACTCGCTGGCTAGTATTATTGAAAAATCGTTGAATCGTGAAACACTGTATGTTAATAGGTTAGGAATTTGTATCTTTGGTGATGAAAACTCACTGTCTTCTCCCTGACAGGGCATTCCTGGCGCAGGCGGCACATTAGGAAAAACTGTAACAAAAATAAATAATTTTTCATTCTCATATCATATACTACGTTTTCATTCTGTTAATTAAAATAACACACACTAAGTTTGAGATAGAAATATGAACATCAAAAAAGACAACCATGTTTTTCTTTAAATAAAAATTTTATTTGACTTTACTGTTCTTCTCACGTATTCTTCAGTTCATAATGAACCCATGCGAAAAGAGATTAACGTTTTAGAAATATTATGCAATTTATATGATTCGTGTTACTTATTATTTGTAAAAAAAGACACTTTTTATAAATAAACTGTGCAAAGATGATTATAAGAATAAACATAAAATTGAAACAGATCCGAAGAGAACAGCATGGTTGAACTAGAAGTTTTACCTTGAATACCCTAAAAATACACAATAAATATACAATAAATTGAACATGACCAACTTGTTATGTATAGTGTAATATATAGAGTTTCTAATTTACTGTAGTGCACTCAGAACGATCAAAAACCCAGCTGTAAGGCGTGAAAAGAATATCTTATGAATATTCAGTCATGCAAAACAGGCATCACTATGGTAATTAGTCCGGGGATCCACTCTTTTCAATAACTAATTCGTTACTAGGTTTTTGTTTAAATTAATACGTTTTTGGATTACGTACATTTACAACGGTTAACGTGACTTTCTTTGCCACTTTTGTTTGATCTACAAGAAGAAAGATTCCTACTTTAGTTTCGAAGAAAGGTTTTCTCTTCTATGGGGATAGTCCAAACGGCACAAAACATTCAGAAATAAAAAAAACAGCAGTACATTAAAAATTGAATTTTCTAAAAATCTTGAATAATAAATAAAAATTAATTGTACTAATAAAGTAGATGTAGTAATTATATTAGATTTTGTAAACATGTAAATAACATGCCATATGTTATAGAAATCTAAATAATAATTTAACATTGATTACATTAATAGATAAAAGATAAATAATAGATAAAACGTCAGGAAAGTTTGCTTCATGCTAAGAAATTTTATATTATAGAGATTAAATGCAATGCTGCATTCATTTCAATGTTAGTGCACGTATTGTCGAAGCAAGTAAACAAATAAAGTAATTAGAAAAAATTGATAAAATCGAGAAGTCTTTGAGATCAAATATTTACTATAATAATATAATGAAATTAAAACAGATTTGAATATCTAACACATTCAGCTTCTGGCGATTCATATTCACAATTGCGAAATATTTCATTATAGACGAGGCGTGAAGTACATATCGAAATATAAACATACTTGACTTGTTATTATGACAAATATTGTATTTAGTATAAATAATAATTAAAAAAAAGAAGAATATGGATCGTAACAATACAACATATGAAGTTCTCGATATAAAATTGATCGATTTATTTAATATAATAAATTATATTTATTTTTGGTAAATTTTAATGCATTATGTCTCCTTTACAGAATCATCAGAAAAGATATGTTTCTATTATTTATAATTGGCAAAAACAAACTATTTTTAAATATTTAAATATTTTATATGAATATATAAAAAAATTATTTTTATGCAAATTTTCTCGTACATAGGAGACATTATATAGTATATATACTTCTTCTTTAGTTGCAACGATGAAGAAGCTCAATAAAATTATCTTAGTAAATGGTAATCGAAACTTCTGTAATGTACTTCTACAGAATTAATATTTTATTAGGTAATTGTATACACTATTTTTTTGTGACAACTTTTTGTCATTTATTTGTTGCAAGTAGTTTCCTAATATTTCTTGTCATAATGTTTGCAAATTGGAATATGTTTAGTAAATGAAACCATTGAAAATTATTTTTCACTAATACACGCGGCTTAACATTATTGTATTTAAACTTTCCAATTTTTAAAACCCTATGAACTTCTCAACCAATTCCAAATAATATAATAGAAAGTATATGTATGAAGATTATAGAAAAATACGATACGATATATACGATATGTATATTTTTATTGATTTTTTATTGTAATGACACTGTACGGAATATTTTAATATGAAATAGCTAAAAATGGAAAAGACTTGTTACGTCCAAATATACGAGAATTATACATTATGAAGTATATGTGTATACAAATGAAGTTTTGTAGAAGTCGAAAGTACAATTGTTAAGCCATAGAATATTTTAATATTTTAGATCTAATATTTTTAATTATTAAAATGAAATAACAATTTTACTAATGTGAGAATGATATTAAAAACGTACTAAATTTTTAAAATGTTCTGCGAAACGTGAAAAATGTAACTTATCGTATTCTTTGTCTGTAGTCTTCATATAGAACAAATATTACGTATATTCAAAGTTAGCAACTGTCTAGTGACTTATGGAGGTGACTATATATAAGCATAACTGTATATATAGTCACAAAATTATAAAGCTGCTCTTCACAGACTAACAAACAATCCACTTAAATAAAAGCATAAAAAATAACTTGAACCACGTTCAACACATTTTGATATATCATATATAACAATAAATGGAAATACTAACGTAGATCATGCATAACGCATAACGTCGTCATAACGTTATATCTATATTTCTGTTTAGCTCCGTTTAAAACAACATGGACAAAGTAAAGATGCCGATGTTAGGATAATATACGCAACGTGTTCCAACACTACTTCCAAATCGTATAACAAAGATAACGATCTATATTAGATCTGGAAACTCGTCGCCTGCCGCACAAAGTATATCTCCTACTGTTACTTTCATTCCAGAACCTGATCATAAAACGCGGCCCGATAACGGATAACATTAAATTCGATTGATGCGATCGTTGTTATCGCTTTTATCGCCGTAGACCTCGCTAGCGTAGTTGCAACCGTTGTTTTCAATGTCCGCCGTTATGTCTCGAGCGCGTTAATCGATTGCTCGAAACTATCGAACTGTGAAGCTACTGTTAGGGGAATTAAAGGAATTCTTTATATGCTGTTCTAATTTTCACGGCGAAATAAAGGGTAATATGAAAGAAGGTCAGTAATTGATAATTTAAGAGTATATTGCGATTTCGTAATGTAAGAGAAACTATCTAGTGACATATTGTTAAGTGTTTAGTGCGCATGTATTGTGCGCATATTTAATTTGGCATGAAATATCCTGGTAAATAATGATTATAAAATGTTTGCTGACAAAATTTAAATTTTTAATAAAGACCTAAATAAAATATCATAACACCTTACTATTATTCAAGTCATTTAGCTGTCTTAGAAAGTAATTTGAAACTACTTAAACAAGTTAAAAATTGTAAATTATTTAAACGATTCAATTATTTCAAAATTATATCCAGATTCAATACTATATCTAGATTAGTTTGAAGTACTCTTATACATACATCAAAGTGGCACACAACGATAAAAAAATTAATCAAAATCAATAAACAATGATACAAACGAAATTCGTTATCAATCGGTATATCATAAAATTGTCCAATAATTTATTTTTTACAAATCATATAAATGAAAAGTAAAACAATAGCAATTAAAATTATTACAATATTTTTTATTCAAAACACTTTTATGAAATATTTGTATAAAGTACTCATGAAATACCACATAGTTTGTAAATCACTAAGGAAAAAACAATTTTTATTTATATAAAATACACATATCCTTTTACTTTTTTATAAAAGATTAAAATCTAATTATTTTGAACAACATATTTTTGTTTTTCTTTCGTAAATTAAAAAATCGGCATATTTCTTTTACTTAGTTTTTTAATATGTTAGAGTTTTTTAAAACTTTAGAGTTTTGCTTAGAAAAATATAGAAAATCTAGCGTCACTTTTATTCAGCTAAAGTATTCTAAATCTTCTCTATAAACAGAGAAGATTGGAAAAAGATCTTTCAAATTTATGTTACAAAAGACAGCAACAAATAAAAGATAGAAAAAGAAATTTCATATGTTGTATCAATTCAAAAGATAAAAATATTCTTTTTTTACAAGTGAATACAATATTAAAATCATCTTCGTTTCCTCAAGTGAGCTTCTTCATAGATTTTTCCTAATATAATAGCCTTTAGCATCCTACAAAACTGCGTAACTTTCATATACATATGTACATATATACTACATCTTTCTTACCTTAGTTTTTTGAAAACAAAGGTAAGAAAATATTCCGAGTAACCAATTGTAACTGCCAACGACATACATTTGTCTAAAAGTACACTAATTTGAAAGAAAAAGATATTATATAGGGGATGTTTCATTTATCTTAGATTTCCAAATATCTTACAATTATTTATTTTTATTAATAGAAAAAATTATGCTAGATCAAAGTTAGTTGGTTCAGAATTGTGATTCATGCTTTTCTTCTCTTAAAATAATTTTATTCGAGTTTTGAAGGTTAATAATACCTTTCTCAAGCGAGATTAGATGTATAAAAAGTTATTGGAGCATTTTAACTTCAAGATATTTTAATTTTAAAGAAGATATTTTAACTTCAATTTCGTAAAATTTATTGCATAAAAGACTTGGTAAAGATAAATATAAGAATACTATTTATAGAATACTATATTATAATAAACTGTAGGAAATTAAAGTTACAATATTTTTAAACTAATTGTTAAATTCACGAAGTTAAAATTAAATTTAGAAAATATCGATTGGTATTTGCAAATATCAAATCCCACTTTCAAAAAATACCGATATCCTTCAAAACTTGAAAAAAGATATGACCTCGGAAGAACAAAAACATAAATCGCACATTGGATTGAATTATTAAGTTTCTCGTATTTTCAAGCGTCTCAACCTTATTTTCGACGATTCTAAAAAGTGTATTATGTATAGTGTTTTGGTAATCAGTAGATAAGCTATAATATATTAACAATATCTATTTATATTATATTTCGAAAATTGTTACCGATCATTTTCGTCTATGTATTTATTTATAAGCAGGACATTATGTTTGTACGTCCTGGGATGCAACATTAGTGAAATTAGTGGAGAATTAGCATGTAAAAGATCATAGTCTGAATCCCAATGTTCATAAACTGCTGTTTAATCTTTTGATAGGGACAATTAAAAAATAAAAACTGACGAACAATGAAACCAAAAAGTAAATAAACCTAAAAGTTGTAATAATGAAAGTATCGTGAGAAATATAGTGTAAACCACTTAAATGAAGATTATGTACAGTGTATAAAATGTAATGTATGGATATATGAGAATTGCATGAAGAAACCACATGTAGAGCCGAAAATGATCTTCAATATTACCGTTAGTCTAGATGGAAGACAATATCGTATAGTGAGTTCTAGCCAACGCATGAGCCAATATCCGAAAAAGAAGAGATTTCGTTTTAGTTTATTTTTATTAATTTGAGTACTATGTTTGAACCTTCGAATTTTTATTATATTTTGTTCATTATGAATTGATTAATTGGTAATCGAAAAATTCTTTTTCATAAATTTTCTAGATTCTAAAAAAAATTAAAATAATTAACTGTAGAACTATTTTATACAAGTTCTATCCAAAAAGAAAAGAAATTAATAAGCTATCGTTAAATTAAAAGGAACTTCCAACATATTAATAATCATAACTATAACTTGTTTTCAAATATTCATATCACAATTAAAATTCGCAGTTTCACTTTAATAAAACGAGAATTCAAGAAAATTTTATTCTCAAATAAAACTTACTTTCAATATAATTCATAAATATTGGAAAACATTAAAAATAATATTAATTAATTAATTTTCGAATGCGAAAGCACGTGATATGTTAAATATTTTAAACTGGAACAACAAACATAATACAATTTATTTGTATGCACAGAAACAGTGAAAAATGCAAGCTAATACAGATAAAATAAGCGCATACGTAAGCGTCTCAAGTAAAAAAAAACACTAGATTTCTCTCGATCGACATCGATAGACTTCCTTTTGTACTCGACTCATCGTTCCTTCTTACCACTAAAAACCAGCTGCTCATCTAAATCAATACCTATATAACGTGCAATCTGAAACTATCTATAGAACCAGGAAAAGAGAGAAAAAGAAAAAGAAAACTAGGAAAACAATAAGTTCCAGTAAGTAATTAGAACAGAGTATTCTATTATCGTGCTTCGTAGCAACAAATAATCGGCCTTTTTAAAGATTGAATTGCCTTTAGCGCGGAGCCAGATAAAAACCTACCCCAGGTGATGTCGTTGAACCAAAACTGCGAAGATCCGCTTGTATCATCGATCAAAGATGGTATAGTCGGTGCAGAATCCGGCTGAGGATTACACGGTCCGTGAACACGACATGTACTAGTCCCTATACCTCGATTAGCGGTCGCGTACATCATTTCTGTTGCAGTAACCTCATCGATATCAACCTCAGAAGTATCATCGATACCTTTATCGCAGAGTAACTTAATCCTGGACGAGGAGGTTCCAGGTTGCGCGAATATATCGTCACGAGGACTGTTATGAGGCGAACATTCTGTTCTCAGACCGGCAATAGGCTGTTCGTATTCCGCAGAGTCGCTACTGGGCGACGGCGGGTAGGTGCTGGTGCTGGATTTGATTGGCCGATCTCGTGGCAGGACTTGGATAGCAGTGGACGAGGTGGAAGGTCCTCCTTCGACACCAGGAATCCTTCGCCCAACAGCAGCTGCAGCCGCAGCCGCTGTAGCCGCGGAGTAAGAATAGAAGGAACCACCCTGTATCATCATACTGCAGGGTGGTTCCTCCACTGCGACACCAGGCCCTGTGGACACGCCAGAAGAGGAGCCAGCGAGCTCACCTTGCACTTGCTGCACACCGTACATTCCCTGTGAAATTCCCGTCTCAGCTTGGTGATACTGTTGTTGCTGGTGCTGATGCAATGTTTGATGCTGTTGTTTATCTTTCTCGCGACGCGGCGACCGACCCCGATCGCTGACCGACGTTGCGCTCCAATAGCCCCACGCCATTTTAATTTAGTAGTATTTATCTTGAAGTATTTTTATTTCGTCTATCCTGGCTGTCTAATATCGTCCAGCAGTAATACACCACTGGTTCCCGTCTTTTGCTCGCTACTACCCTCTAACTCCCACCCCAAATTTTCCCTACTTTCCTTCCTAGAGGTAGGTGCGCACGCTCTTTCTCTATCTCTGTCTCGTTTCAACTCGATATCTTTACCCGGACTGTCTCTCTCCTTCTTGCACCTCCGACGATCACTGTCCTCGTCTTTTACCCGTGGCCCGACCTCTTGCAGGAGAACCCGGCTGAGAATGCGACGAGTCAGCGCGATCGATGCTGGTTTATCGCCACTTTTGCTACCTCTTCGACAGCGATTGTTAAAGCTATGATGTCACCAGCTCTCGACATGAATTGGTGATCACTGAAATCCTCCACCGCGAACTCAGAGGAGTGCTCTGTTATCGTTCCACGCTTCAAGTTAATCAACGTGTAATACTACTCTCTCTCTTTTACCTCAATTCGAAATTTTCGCTTTCTTTAGTTTGTATTTCTGATTCGTTTCGTGGTTTTCTTTTCTTTGCGTGTCTTTTTGGACGAATTATAAATTATCTTCTAGTGTATGAACGCGTATGAATCGGGTGTTCAAACGTACTTGCGTGAGAAAACTTCGTAGCTAATCGGTCCGCGTAAGAATATCGACTGCTGCCGCGGGATTCGTTAACTACTGCCGCCGCCCGACGCGCTTTACTCCACGAAATGCGCAAACGCTGAAATAAAGGCACACTCTGGAAAACAGGACTGATTCCTCTTCAACAAATTACCCGACCCTTTTCCCTTCTTCCCCTCCCCCCATCTGTTTTCAACTCTTCCTTGTCCTCAATATTCTTCGCTTATTATGGCTTCTTCTTTTTCTTTAGCGCTCTCCTCGTCTTATTATTCTTTCACTGCATTCACTTTTCACTCTTCCATTGCATTTTCTTATTAGCACTTTTATCACTTTATTCCATCCTTCTAATAAGCTCTCTATTTCGTAGCGTTTTAACGGAAAACGTTTTTTTTTTTGGTTTCTATTGGCATTTTGAATTATGTACTTTTTGTATATAGGTTGTTCCAGCAATCGTGATACAATCGGCAAGAAGATGGTTCTACGTAAAAAAATAAATTAAAAATACAAGTACAGAATAACATTTTTTTCATACGGCCCTTCGTTTTTGAGAAAATCGATATTGAAATTTTGTTTAATATACATGCGTAACTTGACTAATTACCGATTAGGTACGAGTAAACAATCGACAAGAGGTTATTCTGCATTAGTCAAAAATAAGTCAAAAATATAGAATAAAATTTTTTCATTCATGGTCTTGTTTTCAAGAAAATAAAAATTGTACGTGTTTAGTTAGAAACTGACCTGGTACACGTGCATGTACTTAATCGATTTTCAAATTTCACACAAAACACACACGCGCGCGCGCATTTTCTTGGGTACAAAGATTCTTGTGAAAAATGTGCTTCTACATTTTCGCATGTAAAATAATCTTTTATTGACTGTTGCCGCTTGTCCAAAGCAGAACTAGCTAATTTTAAGTATACTTAACAAATTTTAAAAATCGACTTTTTTAAAAACAAAGTGTCATATGAATAAATTTCATTCTATATTTTCGACTTGTTTTTTTATGTAGAATCGCCCTTTTATCGATTGTACCATAATTGCTAGAACCTCCTGTATACTTAGAAATTATATTTGTGTAGATTAAACTTAATATAGAAGCTGATTATTAAATGTAGCACTAATTATTAAATGCGGATAATTATGGACTTACAGTACGTAAGAAAATATGTGATTCTCTCTGTTAATTAATTATAAAGACGTAGAGAATTATTTTTAAATGTTTAATTATTACAGGGGATGCGAACGAAAACAATGGCGTGTTTAAATTCAATCCAGTTCATCGGTAAAGTAAGCTCGGTTCACCACTCGTATTATTGCAACATGATGCGTAAGTGTATGTAACCAGTTAGAAATCACTATAACTTTCAAGCTAATAATGTTTCGTGAAATATATAAAATATTCAATTGTGCGTATTAAATATCTATTCGGATTTTATCATATAAATTACACGATATATATATTTAATTTCGTGACTTATATTCTAACATATAATATATATACTATTCAATAAAATATGTAATTTTGTAGATTAGTATTATAAATCAATTATAATAAATATTAATATGCATGTAGTAATATGCACACAAATAAATTTTCACATGTAGCATTTTCAAACTTATGTGCTACTGATATACATACATATAAGGATGTAAGTAATTGAATTAAATTGTACTGTTATTTAAATTTTGCAATATTTTAATATTAATATAAAATAAATTATTTTAGGTAAAAGCTATTATAACTATATTTTAATTTGAAATGTTACTTATTGCGCTCTAAAAATTATAATCCATACATTTGATAATATATTTTGGAGAATTCTTTTAAATAAAAGCTTACTACATAATTATATGGCATAGATCTATTAATCTGTATAATTAATGTATACTTTTGTTTTAAAAGTGTTATATTTATATATACACTTTGTTCAAATGTAAGAAGAACATTTTTAATATTTCTAAATTTTTCAGATAATAAGAAAATTTTATAAACAGATATCATCTCAAAATATATTAAGGTGTAATAAATACTTACCATGTATAGTTATTTCAGTATCCTTTTCCAGTTCATAGAGACGCAATGCTTCATCCAATTCATGTTGGGAAGCGATCCTACATGGATCTCCTTCATCATCAACCCATTTCATTGTAAATTGATCTGGCCCTGCAGCACCAAATCCACATATTGTACGCATTTCTTCCCGTAAGGTGTCTACTGAAATGCCAGGAGTGATATACGTAATCTGCACTTCCCTAATACAAACATAAGTCATTATAATTTTTCTCTTTCTTTAAAAATTGATAAAATGATAAAATTTCTTGTTTCGTTATATATAATATACAATCACGCGCATATATCAATATACAGCTTACAAAATCTTAAATCTTAACATTAGTTTTCATTAATGTGAAAAATATTAATAAAAGAACATTATAGTACAGATTATTAAAAAAAGTTAGCAAAAATTGATGGCTATGTTTATGTATATAACTTAATATATTACTTTTATTGACGACTAAAGTTGTTCATTTTATTTTATCAAAATCCTACATGACTTAAATAATATTCTTTTTTTATCTAGAAATAAATAACACATAAACGATTTTATAAAATTATTTGATTTTAAATAATTTGGTGCATCTTTAATTTTAAAGAACAATTATTATCCAATATAAAATCTATTTTATATTTTTTGTCTTATTATATTTTGTCCCCTTTATTTTATTACTTTATTAAATTTTGTACATATATTTGAAAGCAAAATGTGTAAGATTTATTTAATTCATTAATATATAACTACTCTATCAATGTAGTTTATATATGCATAAACTTATATATTTTTTATGTTTTTATTTTATACTTTATTATTATTATTATATGCTTGTGTTAAGCTTTAGTCCATTATAAGCATAGATAATAAATACATTTCAAATATAAGTTAGAAAGTAATATCACAAAAATTATTGAGTAGATATGTAAGTAGAGAACAATATTTCATTATATATATTTTTATATCCATATACAATAAATCCACATAAAAATAACTTTATAAATGAAAACATACACATATACACTGAATGCATTTATAAATGCACGAGTACTATATATATTATAGGGTACCTAACCCTAACCCTAGCTATTACTATAAAACTGTATTAATAAACATGTATTATTATTGTACACAAAATATTTTATCAACTAAGTAGCAATTTAAATACTAATAACAATAATAGTGGCATTTTTATTGAGTTAAAAATAAATCAACTACAAAAAGAAAACATATATATTTAAACTAATTTGTTTTCTTATTGAACGTTACTTGTATTAAGCTTAATAGCATTAAACTAATAATTGTATAAGTTTATGATTTCAATTAACATTGCCATATTCTAAGTAATAATAATATCATTAAATAATATTAGTTAATATCAAATTAATATTTATTATCATAAACATGTACATATTACTTTATCTTTGACAAACAATTTTTCTATATCTATATGCCCAAATTTCCCTTGGTATTTTAACTAACAATTTAAAATACCTTTTTTATTAACACTAACTTATTATATTAAGATTCCAAATAAATCATTTGTATTACCCATTATAAACGATTTTCACTCGAATATCATCGCTTTCTATTGTCTGTGTAGGCATTTTTATTTGGTATGAGAACTCTTCTTCCAACTGAAAAAAGATTATATTATTATCAAGCAAAGCAACGTTAATAGAAATAAATTAATTACACAATGATAAACATTGCAATAGATATTTGCATATAAATTTATATTATTTATTTACAATATTATATATTGCTTCCTAAATTACTTTTCTCCTCAAACTAGTACAATTTACAGATTTTGTAATTAAGATTTTTATATTCAGAAAAAATATAATGTAACTGTAATGTTCCTAAATTAACTACTATAAAAGCTTTTGACATAATAAACGAGAGTGACATGGTTAAAAATCTACAAATTCAAAAGAACAATTCTCTATATTTATTCTTATACGTTTTAGAAATCAATTAAAATAATTGAAACTTATGAACTAAAGTATTTAATGTTCATTGTAATATACAAAAGCTAGTTCAATTGAACTATCTTAATTTTGATATACGTACAAGTTTTAATTCGAGCACGATGATTTTCTCCGAAAAATACTTGAATTGCTATGCCAGATAAAATATTTTGCTGTATTTCTTCGAAAGAACGAAACGATTGTCTTATTTCGTAAATTATTTGCTAGAAAGAATCATATAACAAACACAAAATTGGAAAGCACTTAACATAGCAAAACGCGTTATCACTTGGCAGTCGCCATGTTTATTAGATACACATCTTCATAAGGAAATCTCTATTTTCCCTATAAAACGACGCATATGTATAGGTATATTCCATTTATCAGAAAAATTTATCTTTCGAAAGAATTTATTGAAAAAATTTCAGCAAAAATTTAATTATCGTTATTATAATTCCGATATCAACCAAATTATTTTATCACAATTAACTGATTGCGATCAGTCATGACTATATAATGAAAATTTGTCAGTTTACTTAAAAATTATAAATATGTAATGCCGCTTTTACAAGTGAATATGTATTGATATTATTCAAATTAATATATATAACTATAATATTATAAAAAATGAATATAGATGCATATAACAACGCTGTATTTAAATATTATGTACTTTTATTTTTAAATTATATGATATATATAGTAATTGTACTTATGTCTTACATACTATTATTTAATTTTATTACAATATCTTATATATCAATATCGTATATATAAGTTATATAATAATTACAATCTATAATTTATTCATACATCTTTCGTAAATTGTATCACCAACCTATTAATACAAGAAATAAAAAATCCTTGCTATTAGTGCTTTATATTTTTTTTATTATCTTGAAATACGATAGGTAATTGTAAGAATTTTAAGGCGTGGTGAATTTCTGCAGTTATCTTCAGTAACATTGCGAAAATATATAATTACATTGTAATTAATAAATTTGTTAATAATTGTTATTTTGTTAGAAAACGAATTTATATTGTTATTTACATACATATCATTTATAATTTATTAAATAAATAAATATTATATATATATATTTCTCTATCCTATGATTATTATACTTTTTAAATAAATTCAGTTATAATCTACTTTACGAAATTATATCATACAATATTACATTTTACAAAATATTTTTATGAATAGTGGAAATACTTTTTAATTATAAAAATTCCATTTATAAATAATAATAATGTTAATGGTTTCATATCAGTATATGTATGTACTAAAAAATCGTCCGTCTTTTGAGTTGAAAAAAATCAAGATGGAGAATAAGAAAAGGTTTCGCTCTGTGAAACAGACGGAAATGAATAGAGTGTCACTGTCTTTGTCTAGAACATTCATTGTATCTATGTTACATACATACGTGTTACGCATGCGCAGAACGGGACCTGTTTCTTGCCCTCCATCTTAATTTTTTTTCGACTTAAAAGATGGACGGTTTGTCAATGCTTTCGGTATAGGATTGTCTAGACTTGTTTATACCACTATATGGTCACCATATCTAGTATTACATGTATATCAATGAGAAAAACAAAAGTTCATAGGGAGAAAAAGAAAAATAATAAGAAGTCAAAAAAGAATAAAATTACAGATAAAGAAACAAGTGCTTCGGACGAAGCAAGACAAGATTGGATAGTTAAACTGTTAACATCAAGAACAGGTGGTGCTTATATACCTCCAGCAAAATTATGAATAATATAAGCTGAGATCATTGATAAATCAGAAGATGCATAGGAAGTCCTAAAAAATCTATACATGTTTACATTAATAAAGTTAATGCCAGTAATATGAGACTTATAACTCAAGAACTTTTAAAAGAAAATATTGTTAGAGGTAGAAGTTTGCTCGCTAGGTCTATTGTATAAGCTCAAGCAATACCATCTGTGTTTACAACATTAATTCTAAATTCTCAAATTTGGGACACTTAATATTAAAACGTCTAGTAATATTGTTTAAATATGTTTTCAGAAGGAATGACAAACCTGTCTGTATATCTTCTGAGATATTTATAGCACATTTGTTAAATCAAAGAGTAACACTGAGTAAGAGTAGCAGTGAAATTTTGGCTTTGTTAATGGGAACTGGTGGATGACATAGTAGAGATGAGATGATAAATAGAAATTAATTGAAATTTCTGGGAAGGATATCAAAGCTATATTCTAAATGCTAAGAAATATATGAAGGACAAATAGATAAATAAATTCGATACATAATTGAAGTTATATTTCAAGTTTGAAAAAACAAATTTAAAGATAGTAAAGAAGCTTGATCTTGTAGAAGAAGAGAATCAATTTACTTATTTAATAACATTAGATGAAACAATAGATTCTCAAGATATATTAAATGTATTCGTCTGATGCAGAATATATTAATAATGAAGATAGATATAAAGAATTAAGTAAAAAAATATTAAATTCAGATGTCAGTAATTCAGAGAATAAAAAAAAGATGACAAAAAAGAAAGTTCTGATGTAATTGTAGTACTGCTATGGCGGAAAGGAAAGAAGACATAATAGTAGATAATACAGAGACAAATGTAGTTGCATTCAGAAGAACAATATATTTAATAATACATTCATCATTTGATTTTGAAGAGTATGCACACAAATTAATGAAAATGCAACTAAAACCTGGTCAAGAAACTGAAGTGTGTCATATATTCTTAGACTGTTGTGCAGAAATGAAAACATATGAAACATTCTCTGGATTGTTGACTAATCAGTTTTGTACCATAAGATATATGTCAATTAATCAAAGAGACTACATGTTTCAATAGGATATTTATCAAAATTTTGTTTCAAGAACTTTTCGCATACATGGGACTACTTAAATTTCATCAATATGTGAAAGACATTATGTTAAAACATGTATTTGATGGATTGTTTCTCATAAAACACTAGTTTCGCAAGAAATTTTTTTTTTTCCATTGATTTGGTTGATTTCATAGACAATCTAAGGAAACATTTAAAATTTCATCCAAAACCTGTCATAAAAATTTATAAATAAATATAAGAAAATATTTTTTATTTTGTGTAAAGTTTTTAAATGGCCTTAAGAAAACTTAACATCGTGTAAAACCTAGCTCTTAAAACTTTTACGAACTATTTCAAAATAACCTGTTAATAGTAAAATTTCCTATAAACTAATTCTAAGAAATTATTTTCTATAACACTATTTTGTTTCTTAAAATATTATAATTTTGTCCCAAGATTCGCTTTTACACACAAGCTAGAGGGATTATAATATTTATACCATAATATTTATATAATATTCGTACAAAATTTCCTTTAATGTCATTCGTACAGATTTACCTGAAAAATATTACCTATAATATAAGTTTATGTTATTAACAAGAATATTAAACTTTTGTATTTAAAGTAAGCTATTCCGACACAATGAAGGTGTGGTGTATACGACGCGTGTTAAGTTCGCCCTGACAATGAACGCAGAATAAATGCACTTCTATCCATGTGACCATGTGGGTGTACCAGCATGTAGCCTATTTTGACGGGGGAATCACGTGATTAAATACTTAGCCGTCGCCACCCCGCCACCACGACTGTGAACAGACCGACACTATGCCACAACCACAACCCATAGATACGCAGACTCAACCATTTCACATCCTTCGGAAGCGAACACGGCTAACCGAGGCTCGTCTGTAACGTGCATATATATATATATCTCCACCACACATATACGTATACATTATACATTCAATAGATACGAAAGTACGATAGAGACGAAACTGCTAACGTGGTAGGTAGTAGGTAGACACACAGAGAGCGCGGTAGGAGGCCAAGCGCTGGCTTGGTGTTCAGAAGCGGTGTTAACAAGGGCTACGGTGAACTTCGCTCGACGACATGATATTCGCGAGGCTCGTGTACAGTCTACGATAATCGTTTGTACCTAACTAAAAAACACCATGAGTGCCCAACACAATCAAACACATATACAAGACTATTATATATATACGTACATAAAATCATGTATTATACATACGCGTAATTAAGAGTACAATGCTCTGTATGGTTACAAAGCTACACAATAATATACATCTTCTATAAGTGCTATCTTCTCGTGTTTACATACTCGACAGTTATAGTGTACGTATGTGATGTGTGTGTGTGCGCGCGCGCGCGTGTGTTTGTGTGTGAGAGAGAAAAAAGAAGCAAGGTGGAGTATTTGTATCGCAAAAACGACGTTCCATGGGTGAGTGGGGAGGAGAATACAATCTTGTCATAAGAAGTCTAAACAGTAATATTCAGACGAACTAATATCACGTGTAGACTCTGAATGATTCTCTCTCTTGTCTGTGAATAATCGATGTACGTATCACGTTGGTAATTGACGTACGATGCCATAAAGAATAATGCGTGTCTTTTCGAGTAGTCGGTGTCTCGGTGCGATCGATATTACTCGGTCGCGATGTGCCGAATCGATTTATTCTCTAAGAGTGTCACTCGTCCTGATGATGATGTTCATCGATCGAACGTATCGTCGATATAATTACTGCGACAAATAGCATTAACGAGAATATTTAATTGGTTGTGTCGGTGGTGGTCATACGATAACGACCGAGAGTGGTCAATGTAAAGTGTAGAGTGACAGTGGCGACGACGGTGGCGGTGACTGCGACGGCGGCGGCAGCGACAGTGGTGGTAGAAATAGCTGTGGCGGTGGCGGTCGAATGGCGGTCGCGATCGCGATAGCTACTATAGGTGACGGTGGATACGATAATATCGCGGACGGTGACGATAGAAACGAACGCCAGTGATAACCAAGCTCGCGACACAATGCGCGTACATCGCTCCAAAGAACGTAAAACTGATATGAAAATAACGTAAAACATTGGAAAATATGCAAATGAATCAGCGAAAGGTAGAAACGGAGCAAGTTGCGAGGAATAATTTCATCGATAGTGTATTCTAGTAGTGTATTGGTAATAAATGGAAAATTGAACGAGAACAAAACATTATATAGATTATACGTATATTCGTAGTGGAATGAACTGAAAGATTGAAAGAGAATTATCATGTATATGGAGGTTCCGTTGCGATGGACAATAGACTGCGGATAATATAATATTACAAGGGGAGAAGACACATGAACGGGTTAAGCTTGTTCCCGAGTGAGAAACAGAAGCAATGAAGATGGAACATAAGATGAACTCTTTGTATCTTTAACCAAATATTAAACTTTTCCGTGTAATGAGGAACGGGAGCTAATACGTCGAATTAAGTATTCGCGAAGTGAACGTATATATTGTGGGTGTAAATACGCCTATATTATGAGTCGTACAAAATAGCGTGGTATGTCACGAGTCTCTGGAATTTCGTATGAGCCTGTCTTTTATCTTCTGCAATTTTTTTCACGTAGATACGAATAATGGAGACGTTATTGCCGGGAAATACGAACAGTCAATCGTATAGCCCGCAGCTGAAAACCGTGTTGAAGACATATCAGTTATCTGCTGTGAAAAGCTTACAGGGTCCGAGCTCAGCCCTGCTTGGTATGGACTGCAAAAGTTTACTGCAGGAACAACCTTGTTACTCTCCCAACCGATCGAGTAGTTGCGTTATCGACTCCGAACAGATCTCCAAAGATACCGAAAAGGACAATAATTCGTCGGTGACGCCTATCGGCCCTTGCAAAGTTCGCAGAACCGATCAACCACTCGAAGATTCTGATGAAGATCCGCAATTGGAACGATCGAAAAACATCTGTGAAAAGAGAGAATTGGAGTTTCAGATACCCATTTTAACAGCTCCAGACCAAAGTTGTTCTGAAAGATGTGAGACGATCTTGGAGGGCGAGAGAATATCGTGTTTTGTTGTAGGGGGCGAAAGGAGGTTATGTTTACCACAAATATTAAACACTGTTTTGCAAGAATTTTCTCTTCATCAGATCAATCAAGTTTGCGATGAGTTGCAAATTTATTGTTCACGATGTACCAGAGATCAGTTGGAAGAACTTAAGCATTCAGGAATCTTACCGCGCAATGCTCCTTCCTGTGGCCTTATCACTCAAACAGATGCCGAGAGACTTGTCAGTGCTTTACTTCTACGGACAGAGTCGTGCGATCCCTCTCAGATCGGTAACCAAGATAACATCGACAAGAAAGCATGTACTAAAAATGACAACGATGAAGAATCCATTGTCAAGTTTAAGGTGTATCATGAGTGTTTTGGAAAATGTAAAGGCATCTTTGATGCAAGTTTGTTTGAGTCAGATGATTCAGTGTGCATAGAGTGTATCGAATGTGGCTGCCAATTTTCACCTCAACGTTTTGTCAGACATGCTCATAGATCTCTTGAAAATCGTACCTGTCATTGGGGCTTTGATTCAGCAAATTGGCGGTCATATTTGTTGCTTTCAAGAGATCAAGAACATTATAATAAGTCACTTACTTTGTTTCGAGAATTGAAGGAAAAACATCTCACATTGGGTTCCAAGCGAAAATCAGAGGTATTGTATTCTCATATTGTTTTCATAAAAATACTAATTTCTAAATTATTTTCATAAGTAATATAATAGAGAGGAATGATATTATGTTCTCTTCACAAAATATCTAATTTTGTAAATAACTGAAAGAGATTTAAATGTCAATTAATATTATGATTTCATGATACTGCTTATGTATAAAAAAATAAACAGAATGGGAAGAAGAAAATAAAGAACCCTTTTCCAGTTGCGGCATGATTCAGAAAAAATAAAACGAATTAGAAAGGATATAGGAAGAGAAGATTGTCCAGGAATTTATAATGGAAATGGCTTAGGCATGTATCATCCTGTATCTCAGGTAGCCAATGCAACTGATCCATATCTACAAATGTCATGGGCAGTCTTTGAATTAGCAGCTAGAGGAGCATCAGCTTTTAGACCATGGAATACCACAAATACTTGCAAGCATAAGGATAAGTAAGTGTACTAAGCAAATACAGTTAAAACAGTTTGAGATGTTTTATAACATGCTCCTAATTTTTCATAAACAGTTCATCGTTGGTGCCTGCGTATCTCAGTCGTGGTCCACCTGTACTGCAACATCCAGAGCATGTGGTTCCTCTCTCTGAATGCAAACGTTTTGAACCACACTTTCAACCAAATGTAGCCTTAGCACCTATACCTGCACCATCAGTGCCTGTAGTACTTCCACCATCTGCTCACCACCAACGACGACATCACCATGAACATAAACGTTATAACCATCATTCGTCGAGTTCTAATGAGAAGAAAGAAGCATCGTCGGATAATGTCAAACCTGAGAAAACATCCCCTAGTTCTGGATCTAGTATTGGTGTATATTCTGCATTCCCTTCTTACACACCTGGAAGCAATCAAAAAGAACTGCCTCAAAAAACTAAACACGAAATGGGTGAAGAAGAAGAAAGTAGTGCTGCTGTAACATCATCTACGATAAATATAGAACCGCCTTTGGGTGAAATTGGAACCTCTTCACTGGAAAGTGATTCTGACTCGGAAGGAACGGCAGCGATAGATTTGGAGGAAAGGTTATTAGCTTTGGAAGCACCACAAGATGTTTTGGAATTGGCGCGACGCATAGTTTTAGAAAATGCACAATTACGACGTCATCGACGTTCGGATGCACGTGAAATATCACGATTACGTAATCAATTGCAAATGCAGCAAATACAATCATCTAATGATGGTGATAAAAAGGAGGACTCAGCAAATGCAGCGAGTGCAGCAGATAGTACAGAAGGTAGTGAAGAAACGGAAGCTTTATTACCATCAAATAATAAAGAGTCTGAACCTGTTGTTCTAGCTGTTAGTAAAGAATAAAATCAGTGATTAGAGTTTTTTAAATTATTTAATACAAAACTGCTCAGTAATTTTTTGCAACGCTCATCTTTTATTGGATAAGCATGCATTAAATTTAGTACTAGTTATGATAACGGTAATGATGAATTCTAAATAAATAAAAACTGTTTAGGTTATGTGATAAATAGAGAGCCTTTAACATTATAACCATTAATTTGAAATTTTTATTGTAACCATACTTTGACTATGTCGATTTTAATTAAAATCGAATGTAGATATTGTAATATAGAGAAAAAGTAACATAAGTTAACCAAAATTTACCATGCCATTTAATATAATTATACTTAATAGTCTTTTTTAATACGTTCCGTACCGCGTGGGGCGTATACGCCCCACGCTAAACTTTCCGTGCAAGGCATTTGAAATTTTGGTAGAATAAATGTTCAACCACGTGTTTGTTAAAACAATTCGTTAAAAATTAAATTTATTTGCTTTGATGTCTAATACATCATACCCATTTCTTGATAATTATGTTGTTTGCACTATTAAAAAAATTATAAGGCATGAGCAAAATCGTAATAACGTGGGACGTATACGTTCCACGCGGCCTGAACAGAAAGTAACCAAAAATCAGTCCGGCACGGAACGTCTTAAATAGGTTTCCTGTGCATATTAAATATGCCGCAAGATTTTTATGATCATTCGTTTAATTGTAAAATTAAACAATGGTCAGAAAATAAGAGATTAGATTGCTTTCCATTTACTTTTTTATAGTCACGATTGCATAATGTAAATATGATTCAAGTACCATAGATGTATGTTTATATTGATAATATTATCATGCAAAATATTGCTAAAGTACAAAAAATCTTTAGGTGCTATATTATTATATTAGGAATGTTCTAAGCAAAAATCTAGGTGTATTTCAACAGTTCTTACTACACCAGAATATCAGAAATCTCGATTATGTTTTAGTTATCGTTTTTATAGCGCAAAATAATAATAAAATTATATTTTTTGCTAGTAATCTTCACATTTTAGTGATTACTAATAAAATAAATTAATTATTTATACATTTCAAAATTATAAAATTATTATTCAAGCGATATACTAAATCGAAAAAATTTAATTTATATAAAAAAGTTATTAACTTTTTGTATGTTTAGTTATTCCTGTATTATAAAAAAACTTAATTCCAATTATGAACAGTTGGATAAAGTATTGAAATGAATATTATTTTATAAAAAATGCGTAAAATCGTGTTATGTATATTTTCTCTCTTTCTCTCTCTCTCTCTCTCTCTCTCTCTCTCTCTATTTATCTATCTTTATCTATCTTTTGATATCGATATTTATTTGTGACATTGTATCTACATATCATTTTAGTTATACGTAAAATTAAAAGAATTTGACCCTGTGGGTTTTGAAACATTAAATGTGATTTATTACAAATATTTTTACACGATCAAAAATTAATTTGTATAGAGATAATATAATCAATATTTATAGAGAATTCTGAAACGAAATTACAAGCACAATTGATTCTTATTCAATGTTACTTTCATTTTTATTTGCTATACTAGCAGTACATGCAATAATAAAAACAACACATTTTTTTCGAGTATCCTTGCAAAACCAACACTGATTTAGAGATGTATATATACCTAGAAATACACACTAGATATCTAAGAGTAAAAGAATACGCGAACATGAAAATATAAAGGTATACATATTTACATAATATATAATATATCTTTATATTTGTATATGTTATCACCATATATTTCTTCTTAATCTTATTAATTTAAATATTTGCGTATTCCTTTATTTTCTTAAATCTTTTGTCACTGTTTTATTTGTTCCATCTCACAATATGTGAAGTTAAGCATAATTTAAATCTAAATTTAAACTGAAATTTTGAAAATTCAGTGTACTCTTATTAAATTATAACAACATGAATTTCTCTCTTCTTTTAAAGTGCTAGTTAAATGTTTTAAATGTGTAAAATATTTTTGAAATTAAACATGTATTAGAAAGGTTGTTTTATAAGCTTTAAAAGCTTTTTGTATCAGGTACATATTAGAACAATATGATATAAACCTTACACATATTTACATATGATATAGCAAAGGAAACATTAATTATATATTTGTGTATTTGAAATATACATATACACATGTTTCGAGACTGCTTCGGAGATCTCTTATCACGTACATTTTTCTATTGTAACAAGAGTGCCAGTAATTCTTGTATCATATTAAAGCACAATGCATTAAGAAATTTCCATCTTCAATTTTATTATTCATAAAAAACACTCGCTTTTTAAATCTAAGTAAATCATGAATTTTGAAAGCAATCTGTTAGAGAAAGGAAAAAATTGATAAAAGTGTATAAATACAATTGATAACGTAGGATAAATGCATTCATAATTATACTCCATATAACATTTGATCAATATATATATGACATGTATGTTACATCGTATTGTTGTAATAATATAAGTATCCCACCTAAGGTGAACAGTGTAATAATTTATGATTTTCATACACTCGATTTATTATAGAATAACTAGAATATTGTGGTAAATAGTACATGTATGAATTGCATACGAAAGTCGGTTTTTTTGCATATATCTGAGATCTGCGTATAAAAATTTCGATAAAAGAATCATGTAACTGCCATGACTAAAGATGTATTTTAATTTCGAATGGGTGATGTATCTTAAGTTAAAAATGGGAAGTTTACAAATAAATACATAATATGCGATGCCTGACTTTATTAACATTTATGCACGAAAACGCGTTAATGTGGATTTCGTTCGTTCGAATAAATATTATTCTGCCAGTCGGCTTTTGAATTAATTAAGGTGATTTATAAAAAATAAAACGAGATGTTATTAAGTGTTTCGTAAATAAGAAATATCGTTATTGTTATGATACATTTAGTTCAATTTGCAAACACGAGAAAAATTAATCGCGTGCGCGGGTGAATAGTAATTGTAGTATAATTATTGCATTATTATACGCATACGCTCAATATTGTACGCAATATTGTATTCAATATGCGTATATTAATACATTAATATTTAAAAACTCGTTCGATTCTCATTTCAAATGCTAGGCTATAATAGAATTTCGTGCTCATGTTAGATGTAGATATGAAATACCAATCGAACGAGTTTCCCATTGTTTTCTCTTTGTATATCCATAAATCCAGGATTCAAGAAAATAAACTATTGAGCGATAGATAAAGCGTTCGTTATGCTAATTATTCAGACGCAATAAAACATTATTATTCGATGCAATTTATTTCTTAGAATTAAACGACCTTATACGTGATAATTATAAGATAGAATATGCGTAAAATATTGCTTCATGAACGAATTTAGTAATAATAAATGGTGTGTTTATTGATCCTTGTTAAAATATATAAGTAGTATGCACACTCTCTCGAGTATAATAGAACGTTTTATTTCAGACTGACTTCGAATTTGTTTTGTCAGTGAGACAAACAATAAACAGAAGCTATCGGCTATGTTAATTGACTAGTAATATGGAAACCATTTGTATTTACCGGGGACGTGGTATGTATGTATATTATGCTAGTAAAATGTACTGAGATTCTTACGCGAATTATCATGAGTACGCTATCAATAGTTTATTTTCTTAACTTACACTTACTCTTCGATAGATGGCATAATAGAATTAGACGTACAGAAGCTCATGAAAGTATTTCAACACTTATCAAAGAAAATTTTTACGTATATATATATATATTGTACGTATTATATAAAACATTTAAAAATTACAGTAGCGCTGTAATGAGACACGATTATCATATTGGTCAAATTTGAAACCAATCTGAAAATGTATATACAAGTTACAAGATATTTATTGCGAACATATATTTAATAAAAAATTAGTATACAGCATGAGAGAGAGAGAGAGAATAATCGTTTGAATATATAATAAATGTTAAAAATTGCACTACATATTTCGTATCTTCTATGTACATTTTCTAATATATTTCGAACTACTAATATACTCATGATAACTGGATCTCATCACAATGTTAACGAAATCTTAAAATATCTTGTATTACGCACACAATATATTCATAAAAGTTTTTTATAAGTGTTGGAATATTTTCGTAAGCAACTGTAAATGTGTTTCATACACTACATAATTAACGAATACTCATAAGAAATTAAATACATAAAAGAAGTGCAATATGAAAGTACAAAATTTGATGTTTTATTTGAATTTTGTATATTTTACAACAAAAAAGGTGAAAAAGTGACAAAAGAAATATGTGGATAGCTTCTTCGATATTCTAAATTTTTTTAAAATATATAAGACTTTCGAAAATGTTTTACTATCAGAATCTTTACTATATGTAAGACCATGTCCCTGATAACGTACTTATATAGCGTTGAACTTTTGAATAATATTATCTAACTATAAAAAAAATAATGAAAGCGGTTTAGAACAATTTAACGTTATACAATTTTCTAATCACTTTAAACATTGTCTTGAATTTTTGTATGATCGAATTTCTATATTCGAACGACGAATTCCATATTCTTATGAGTCGATATTTAACGATGAATATATAAAATATAGCTCCAGTATTGATCTGATTTTTGGCATAATTGTAGGGTAAATGTATATATAATTATTTTCCAAAAAATACTCATTGTTGAATGTATATGAGGGGAAATTGTTATAGATAAGGCTATTATCGTCATTTATATTAATTGAGATAATAAACGACGTTTCAATTAAATAAGATTTTTTTCATGTTATTGCTTCGATTTTTTTTCATTAAACATATTAATATTTATATTATAATAATTTATCCAGAAATAGAATCACAACTTATTTTCACGAATATCTTATTTTCATTATATAGTGGAGGTATTCTCATTTCTCATATATATAATTTTGGAGAATTATTAAGTATTTTTATTTTATTATTTATTGACTTAAAAAATTTAGTATTACATACTATTTAATCTATATAAATTTTGTATCAAATTTGTTATATATATACTCATATGTCAATATATATTCATTAACCAAAAATAATTTAAAGTATTACTCTTTATAAATCTTCTTGTTAAACTTTTAAATTACTGCAAAAGTTGAATAGCAGGTATATATTATTTAAGTTCTTAACGAATTATATTATAAATCAGAATATTCGTAATTAATTGTAATTATACAATCATTTATTATAAAATTTGTATATAAAAAAAACTTTTATATTTCAGTTGGAACGTACATGGCACCGTAAGTTTACAATAATAAGCTATCTATATGATCGTATAAATAATTACATGTATTATATTAATCTTAAATGCGTTTGTCGAATAACATTTTTATGTATTCATAATATATGCATAATTTAAAATAAGCAATAAATTTTATACTTGTACGTTCAAACTGTACTATTAAAAATACCAATATTTAAAAAATAACGACCTATCAATAAAATAGGATAACAAATTTTCTCGTTTATAAGAAACCTTCTTTTGAAAGATGCATATTTTGAACAATATAAACAAACATTTATTTGACATTATTACACAATAGTATATTTGCTGAAGCGCCGTCTACCTGTTGCATTCACGACTATAAATATCTAAATTTCAGTTTCATCTTCATCTAAAATCCTTCGGGAGAACGAAGGAGTAATTGTGTTTCTGGTTCGAGATTTTACCGTTATACCCACGATTATACCTTTATTTCGTGTTCGTACTAATAAGTACTAAAATGTTTGAAATACCGATATAATTTTTAAGATATAAGAAGAGCGGATCATTTTTACTGAAATGTTTAATATACTTACCCCTGTTATGCTTTGCCTCAGTAATACCTTGGCATTTAACGATTCATGTTCTGGAAATATAATTTTGCCTGAACTTTAAAAAAGCAGAATGGCCTTTTTGTGTCCGGTTCGCATACGTCGAGGAAAGAAAAAGAAACGTAAGTAATAAAATATCGAATAATTTTATAAAGATATTTTTCCAATCTTAATTTCTATTAAAAATGTTTATATATAATACACTGTATTTATACATATATGACCTGTTATATATATTTATTAAAATTGCGTCTATATACAATTACTTTTCATTCTTTACAATAATTAAATATTTATTGAGCAGAAAGAAAATATTTAAGTTTGAAATTTTACTGAAAATATGGTTAATATTTTCTTATATATATTGAACAATAAGAATACATTAAATAAAAATATTGAGAATTAACTAGCTTATTATTGCAGTTCATAGTCATTTTTAAATATTTTATTATCTTATGTAATGAACACATGATAGTGTATTTATATATAATTACTTGCTACTCTATATCCTAAAATTCTTTTACATTTTTATATCTTTATAAACTATTTATTGGGTTGTAACATAAATTTATCCTATTTTTATGTTTATTATATAATAAATGAGTTACTTATCTCTGCCACCTTAAATTATTTGTAAATAGATTGCAATCTGATTGTTATCTACTTTGAACTACAGGATCAAATATGTTACATATTGTATTTATAAAATAATTTTCACATCTATCATTGCAAACTATGTATGCTATTTATTTTAGTGTAATTCAAAGTGACCAAGTTAGCTTAATTACTTTGTATATGAAGGAGGAAATATAACAGTAAAAATTTTGAACTTTATATTACAGCAGGAGTACACAATTTTAATTTGGAGAAGGATTGCGCTGGTGCTGGTAGTACAGGACTTGGTTTAGGAACAAAAGTACCATTACCTCCTGGCCGTATAACAGGAAGTGCTAGTATTGAGACATTGGTCCGAGTAGGTATAGAAAAAGAAAATGGTCTGTCACCAGATAGTAAAATGGTTATTGTTCATGATTTTACACCATGTGTTGACGATGAACTTCAAGTAAAACGAGGCCAGGTTAGCAATTTCTTATAGTGTGTCTTTATATATGTGAATAACGTTATTCTTTGCTTTGTCTGTTACTTATTCACTTCATGTCTTCTAACTTCATGTTTTTATATTTGTTTTATGTTCATAAATATTATTATTTGTAAAATTTGTTATTAACTTTAATTTCATCCTTACATATTTATTTGTGTTATTTTGTTTTATTTTTTGCATATTCTAGGTTGTAAATGTTTTATATAGAGAAAATGATTGGGTATATGTAATAGCAGCTGATACGCGTATGGAAGGTTTTGTTCCGCATTCGTACTGTGCACCTTATACGTCTCAACTTGCTGAATTAACACTTGCTACTCTTATGAACAATGTGAAAAAGAAATTACCAAGATCTAATGAGACTGATTGTGATTTTACTGGTACAGGTCGTCCACAAACTGTAGATACGCAACAAACTGACACAGGATCAGCATCAGATTGTGAAAGTTATGCTCGTAATGTTATCACTGCTGATGTGAATGTTAATCGATCTAACATCACACAATCTCAAAATTCTATTCAGACTATATCCTCTCAGCCAGATGTACATCCTTTCTTTAAGGTATATATACAAATATTCTAATTTTATATATTATGAATACTGCATAAGAAAATAATTTGTATAGTTTGTATTATTTTTAGATTTTTCTAATTTTCAGAAAGATACATAATATTTTATTTGTATAATGTATGTTACAGGATCCATCAGCTGGGAGATATATTGTACTTTATACTTTTGTGGCTAGAGATGAAAATGATGTTAGTGTAGAAAGAGGTGAATTTGTAACTGTACTCAATCGAGATGATCCTGACTGGTTTTGGGTACTTAGACATTGTGATGGTAATGAAGGATTTGTACCATCTGGATTTGTATATCCAGGACATGTTCTCCATTCGTATGCAACAACTACTACAACTACCACTACTACTACAGTAGCTACAACATCTACAGAAACACATGGTTTGGGTGGGTCTTTGCTCTTTTTTATGAAAATTAACATTTAATAAAACTCGGAAAAATTTAAGTTCAGATTTATTTATAGTTTACAATTTTAAATATATATACATGAAGTATATTATATAAATATTAGTAACTCTCTATAGTTATTCTTAAAGTTTATGTTAATTTCAACATTATTTAATAATATTCAGAATTTTCATTTGTATATTTTTAACAATTTAATTAATCTTAATTTTTTATTATGTTATTTCAAGGAAAAGGAAATAACAATATGTCGGGAAATGAATCATTGCAGCAAAAAGGTCTGCGAGATTTTCGAGATGAGACAAATGGCACAGAATTAGTTGTACTTTATGATTATAAGGCGCAGGCGCCAGATGATTTATCTGTGAGAAGAGCTGATTGGATATATGCAGATTTAGGAAATCAAACTGTAGATGGTTGGTTGTGGGCATATGCGCCTAAAACTCGAAAATATGGATTTATTCCAAAAGCGTATGCACGGCCTCCTGCTATGACGAGTTTATAACATATTAGACATACTTTTTTATCCTTTTGCATTTTAAACATATATTCAAATAATAATATACTATTACATAGTATTACACTCCAAATGGTATTCAACAATTTGGATAGACATCAAAGATACAATTTTCTCCGTGTAAGTATTATCATTAATAATGTTAATGGGGGGAGGGGGATAAATTGGAATTTAATTATGTATCTACATAAATTTTGTAATATATTTAATGTACAGTAACATTAACATTAAGTGTAGCACAATCTGATGTAATGTGACTGAGGAGACCTTCGTGCAGAACTATACAATCACCTGTTGAATAAATGTCTTGAGGGCATTGTGCTGTTCTTAATGAGTTAACTGGACCTGTGTATGTTAGGCAACGTAAGCCTTCATTATCAATCTTGTCCACAGCCTGTTGTGGAAGTAGTCCATATGCATATCATTTATTATGTATATAGGTATTAATCATTTATTCAACTGAATTTTTTGTCAATTATATAATATACCTGAATACTACATAAAAGTTTGTTTGTTGTGTTTCCAATATCCAGCCCAGCAACCCACGCGATTATTATATTTTTTTCATGAAAATCTTTTTTTTTATTAATCTTCTCGTTAGATATATATTGGTTTGAACAATGTAGCTGAGCGGCCAGCACTGATAATGGTAAACGATTTCGATATTTTGGGTTGATTTGACTACCATTAAATAATTTCGCAACAGGTTCTCTTGGTATAAAGATTTAATGTTAATCAAACGCATTATTTAAATATTTGAAATTCTCCTTAATACGTCTGTATGTCAAAAGTCTTTTCTTTACTATTAAGAATAAAAAAAATAATTAAACAACTTTCAAAACATATTTTGTAGAATCATTCCAATATAAATACAATAAAACCATATGTATCATACATGATATATAAATATGTATCAGCAGATATATCTTACAAATTGTTACATAATCATAATACTTATTGTTCCAAACGTAAACTTTTCCTAAATTATTTTTTTTATATTGATAATAGTAATGATTTTTAAACATACAAATACTGATATCTTTTTTACTTGAATAAAAAATTTTTGTATAATAATAACAATTTAAATATACTTGTTTATACTCACGAAAGTTTGCCAGAAACTAAAAGAAGAGCCAGGCACCGACTAGTATTGGAAGATAAGGCACTAAAACTGACGATGAGTGTACTTTTGATACCTGGCTCTACATTCAGGATAGGCACCTCTGGATGATCAAAGATGAAATGATGCGTCAATGCTGAGAAAGCTACGTTTATAGCACAATCAATTCGTGGGCACCGGATCGGTCTACGAGAACATTCTGCGGTAATTTGTCCGTTGACTTTTGCTTCTAATATATATGACTCTACATTTCTTCTTTTAAATAAGTTACAATAACTTTGGCGCTGTTTTTCTTTATCACAATTTCTACTTCGTTCTCCGCTCGTATTATTTTGGTTTCTAACTTGTTCAAAATCAGAAGTATCTTCAAAATCATTATGGTCATATGTTAATGTGTTTCTATCAAAATTTTGTAGTGTATGAGAGTAATTCTGATTCCAAAAATTGGTGTATGATTGTCCAATGTTAATAGGATTGCACTGCTGTAATTGTTGATAATGTTTTGAGTAATAATCTGATTGCTGTTGTGAAATTTGCATCTTTTTCATATGTGTATATGTGGAATTCAAGCTAATATTGCTTTCTTGCAATAAATTCATGTTTGATTGTTGGCACTGTGTATAACAAAGAATGCAGCCAGGATCTGGAATATATAGTTGCAATTTCAGAAAGTACTCTGTTAATTTGTTGCATTAATTGATTGGTGAAATACAAAAATAATATGAAAATATAGAACTTCAATTCCAGATTTCTTATATGATTTATTGTTAATAATATAATTTTAGTTTTTACACATTGTTTTATATGCTATCATTTTATCAAAGATATAGCATTTAAAAAAATAGAATAAAAATCATATATACTATAATTATACTAGAATTATTAAATTATTAAATCTCCAATAAGATTAAGTAAAATGCTTTGCAGAAAACTGAAACTATTATGTTCTTAATTATATTGCTAACAATAAACTACTACTTTTAATAATATTTATCATTAGTTTATTTTTATTTTTAATAACTACTGAAACAATTTTAGAAAATTATATTAAATAACCTGATTGGAGTGCAAAATGTTGAATACAACGTTGACACAAAGTATGCCCATTAGAACAAGGAACATTCTGACTAACATTAGAACTTATATTTCCAAGACAAATGGCACAGAATCCAAGTATCGTGTTTTCAAGCTCGCCATCTTTTTTCCTGTCTTCTTCGCAATTTAGTTCTTTTTCCTTGACTGTTAGAATTCTAAAATTTTTATTTTCTTGTATCCTTTTTCCTTCATTTTGTTCTTTTAGTTCTTCACGCTGAAAGAATTCTTTCATGCTACTGTTACATTTAACCAAATTGTAAATTATTACTTTTAAAATCGAAAAACAATTCAAAATATACTTTCTCCATCTAGTATTTTATATTCCATTCTATTCCAGATTCCAAAAAATTTAAATATAATCCTTAATAGTAACTTTTAACTAAAATTGATTTTTCATTTATTTAGATAAATGTCTCGTAATTTTATTCAAATTACTAACTGCATATGTAAAATATATTTTTATAAAAAATGGTATATTTAAAATAAGTAAAAAAATTTCTTGTGAATTTAAGATATAAATTAGTTTCTTCCTTGGGAGGGAATTCTAGCGGTGAAAAATTAAAATGAAATTCAATCTATTTATTCACAATTTCGAATCTGGCTTCCCTTGAATACTAAATCACGTGCCTCGTTCTGATTCTTTATCGAATTGCAGTTTGCTTTATTAACTCGTTGATTTTTTTTCTCCATCTTTTTCTTTGGATTCTCAAGTCAGCTCGTGTATCACTTCTTTCAATTTTGTATATTCGTTGTAGCACGCTTTCTTTACTACAAATTGTTACGGATATTATTATAACTTTTGCTAATTTAATTCATGCATTTTTTCTTTATTGTTTTTCCAAAATAAATGTATACGATCATCGCAAGATTAATTTGAAAAAGTTATGGGAAAATAAAAATATATATATTTTTTCATTCTAAACAGAGTAATAATTTCCAAAATTTCAGTATGAAAAATGTAACTATATACGTAATTAACTGATGAATACTTTTTACTTATTTAATATTAGTTATAAAATTCCAATTTTTATGAAATTAAAAAAAATAGTACTTTGATTTCAATGTTTTTATAAAGATTACAAATTTTTTATTTATACGTGAAAAGACAAATAAGAAAAGAATTTAAATTTTACACAAATTATATATGTAATATTTATAAAATAACAATAAAAGATTTTCACAGTGAAAAAGTCAGATAATTACCAAGTTTAAAAGTATTGCTAAGTATATAATCAATATTGTATTATTAATTCCAGGAAAATTCTTCAATTTTCTTGGCTTCCATAGATTCATCAACACATTCATTCAAAATATTTCAAATATTTTCGAATAAATGGATAATTTAAATGTACATATAAAATGTTTGTTAATGAAAATTTTTGTTTTCCGTTCGCTACAATTTGCTACTTATAAACGTTTTACGTACATTGACGATGTAAACTTCGATACGTATGATTTGCCGATTAGATTTGAAAAACCATTTTGACACCTATCTCCTTTGTCACTTCTCGAAACCTTCAAATATTTGACTACCCTTTGAAGATTAGAAATATATTTAACGATGTTGACGAGTATTATTGTCTTTTCTATTTTTATTTTTGTATTTGTACATCTCTATTTAAAATTTTATCCATCTCATTTTTTCAAATTTTCATTAAAAGAATAATTTAATAATTACCAAAATTTTATGCCAATTATTTTATCTACGTCGTCTCTAATGATATTATTTGTAATATAAACACAAATAATAAGTAAAAAATTAAGTATTAATGTTAAAATTGGTATATTTATATGTAACGCAAAAGTTATATATACGTGTAAATATACAAGATTGAAAATCTTACTAACTTACAAAATGAAAATCTTACTAAATACTAACGTTAATTTTAATTATTATCTTAAAATATAAAAATTATATTCTCATTTCAGGAAATGGTACCATACATAGCTTAAGTAAAAAAGCACTATAGGCCAATAGAATTTTTATTATCTAAATCTAGAAATCTGTATACAATATTTACATATAAGAATACAAATGAATTTCTATTAAATCATAAATGACAAATCAACATTATTAATGGCATTCATAAGTTTTGCATTTAATTATTAAAATTAGTAAGAAACTGTAAACTTTTAATACAAAGGGATTAAATGTAAATTAATTTGATTAATTTCAGATCATTTTATAACAATTATATGATCCTAAAATTATACTATACAAGAAAAAGTTTTTAATAAATTACACAGCACCAGAAAAAATTGCCTAAAAACTTAATATGAAAACGAAAATTATTGTATAATTATACAAATTAAAAATGAAATAAGAATTCTGTATAATAAATAAAAATTCTATATAACAAAATTAATTTTAAAATTTTGACTGATAAAAATTACACATTTTTTACATACAATTTTAATTGATTACATTCTTATAAAAGTTGATATCACTTTTTTTGCATAGAAACTAAATATTCTTCAATTTGAATCATTATAAATATAAAATTTTCTATAACATGAAAATTCTGCAATAAACATACAAACTTCAGAAAAGCAATATATATATAATTAATAAAGTGCGCTAGCAATAAACCATAATGAAAAATAATTTAATGAATAACTGAACTATGTACTTGTTACAAAATGTTATCATAAAGATACAAATTTCTTGACATAACGTCTTTTCTTATATGTACATTTGTAAAAGTCCAAATTATGTTGCTATATTTGATATGCATGAGATCTGCATACATTTTGCATTAATAAAATGTTATTTTTATGCAATTATTTTTTATAAATTTCTTCTTTAATAAATAATTCATATTTATTTTTATTTTATAGCTACTTGTCAAACAAAATTTATACAATCAATATTATTGAACTTTCGTATATGACTTAAAGTAAAAAGTAGTACAATTCCATTTATGAAATTATGTTTAAACTTATTTAAAAAATTATAAAATTTATAATATATCACATTTATTTCACCTGATTGTAATTCTTATTCTTTATCTTGTAGACTTAAAAAAGAAACCATCTTTCAAGTTTGCCAATTTTTCTGTGCTTAAAGTTTTTGTATTATTTAAACTTAAGTCACCTGATAGTACGAAATTCCGGTTTTCACCTAAATTAATCATACTAAAACTTTTACTTTTACTATTGACCAAGGAATTACCTTCCTCAAATAGTGACAACAATGGTAATTCCTTAACATATAACCGCTCTTGTTTTGGTTTTGGAACAGATTGATTACAATCGGTTAAATTTCTATTCAAAGACTTTTCATTTGATAAATTTACAATCGATTTTACTTCTATTGGCGATAAGCTGGCACTAAAAGGTAAGAAATGTGTAGAATTAGATCTAAACTTCGGTTGTAAATTTATTTTGTTAAAGTCATTAAATTGTGCATCATGAACTTTTTTTGCAATATTTAGGCCATTATCATTAGCTCCTTTTATTTTCAACGTATTATATTCTAAATTTGTAACATTATCAAATTTGAGATTCTCACAATCAGTCTTATGATCTATAATATCATCTAAACTTTGTTGTTTTTCTATGGAATTAGTATCAAGATTTAAAGATAAATTAATATCGCTGCTACTTTGAGATTTGTTATTACTAAAACCAAAATTGAAAACGTTATTTGGCACATATTTTGCTATACATTGACGTATACTCATTTCTGTAAATTTCGAGCTCAAATTAAGTATATTTGTTTTTATAGGAGTATTATTTAACGATTTCGATACACAGTTCTTTAAATTACTTTTATGTTTGTTTAAAATTACTGGATCAATAACTTCACTTTTTACTGAATTTGGTTCTTCAAAATGTTTCGTTAAACGCGTATTTACAAATGAATTTTTCAACATTTGAAAATCATTTAATAATTTTTTTGATTGACTTAAATTTTGCATGAAATGATCTGTATCTTGCAAAAGTTTATAATTTAATTCTTGTATGAAATTATTTGATTTTGCATTTTCCTCGTTATAGAAATGTAAATCAGACATACTTTCGTTTTTACTATCATGATCACGCACGGAATTGTTGACAGATAAATTATTCAAATTTTCTATGTTAGCTCCTAGTTCAAACTCCCATTGAGAAGATATTGCTTCGCTTCCATCAACCGATCTTTTCCCAAGATTTTCAGTATCTTCTTGTAATTGATAATCATTCTGTAATACAAGAAACAATTAAGAACTGACGTTTATTGGTGCATAAATTTTCACAACAAGAACATAATAAAGTATTTACTCACGTCATAATCTTGTATCCTATTATATTTCCTTAGCTGATTATTCATGAAATCTTTTATTTTATTGCCATTTAATTGGTTAAATTCTACATCATAGTTTGAAGTCTTTTGTGGACTAACTAATTCTGCACCAACGCCTGGTTCTCTAGGTCCATTAGCTATAAAATCTGAAAATGCGATTTAAAACATATGATTAACATAAAGTCAAAAAATTTAATTATAAAGAATTATTAATTAAAATAATATAAAGTAGTATATACCATAATCTCGGCGCTGTTGATGTATTTGATTACTAATTTCTTCCAATCTACGGAGGCTTGTGGCATAATTAGTCTTTGCATCTTGTATTGCTTTTTGTAAACATTCGACTCGTTCTTTCTGAGTTGCTAACATTTGATCACACTGTGCTTTGACTTCAAAATATGGTCGTGCTTTTATTATGGAACGACGATGTTTTTCCTCTAGTTGTAACAGTCTTTTCTCAGCATTATGAAACAATACTGCCCTTCTGTAATGTTCTCTACCACATTCTGCTTTTTGATTTTCAGCGTCCATAACCTACATCATAATATAATCAAAATTAACTGAACCAAACTTTAATTTTTATTCTTTCTTCATCATATCCATATGTACATGTTTCAACATAATCATTACCATTTCTTTTTAATTATTATTAATTTATCATATTTACTTTAAGCGTTGCATGATTTAACATATCCTGCCATGCTTGATCAAAATTCCATTCATGTTGATGTGACATAAATCTACTCTCAGCCAATGCCACAGTTTCTTTTGCCGCCACATGAATTTCGCTTGCTCTTTGGAATAGTTGAGCTTGTTGCTGACATTTTATCTATACCAAATTTTGTTCGATTATATCTTAAAATTTAATAAATATTTTAATTATGGTCTCACCTGAGCTTGACGTGCCACTTCAAGTGCTTCATAATAACATCTTGCTTTTTCAACACAACTATTTCCTACTTTACTTAATATTTCCTTTAATCTTTTGGTAGTTTCAGATAATAGTTGCCTAAAAGCAGTGTGAGCTTCCTGAACAATAAATATTATAAATCATTAAAAATTAAATATTATTTAAAAAAACTAATACATTTATATAAAAATTGAACATCATAAATGTTATGTAAAATCATTTAATCAATATCCTAATATAGCTTATACACAAAGTACAAAAAGCTTTTAACTTCATTGTCTAAAAGAATTAATAATACTTACATCCAATTCAGTTTCAAGTTTATTTATATCATCTGTTGCATCGTTTAAATTCTCTAACTCAATCTAAAAATATTGAATTTATTATTGCTTTTGCTTAGAAGTAAAATTCAAAATGATTTATACTGAATAATTTTATGGAACTCATTTTTTATGACAATTTCTATATTCATATATAATTTTGTTTATTATTATTATTTCGTATTTTCAATGTTATAAAAAGTTATAACTGGATTTCATATATTCTTTATGAGATATTATTTTTTATATATAGTTAAATTTTATGAAAGTATTTCTAATTATGTCAATTATTGTATAATCTCTATTCTTTCTATTTCTTAATGGTTGATATTTTTACTGTTACAAAGATTTTAATATTTATAACTACAAATTTCCTATTTAATAAAAAAACAGTAAATTCTAACAGACAATTTTTACATTTGATAAATTATAGATCAAATAATAATTTTAATTTGTATAAATTACTATTTACAAATTATTCATTAAAATAATAATAATTATTATTATAATAAAGACAATTATTATTTTGATATTAGCTAATAACATTAAAGAAATGAAGATAATTATATGTTATACATTGTTTGCAACAATAGATATTATATATTAAACAACTGTATTAAGAATATTATCAAAATAATAATCTACAATTAAATAACTACTATTAAATATATACATTTATTATTTGACAAAAATTAACAATGAAAATGAAGTGAAAGCAAAGTGGAACATGGTACCAGGCTGTATTAGGCATTACGTTTGCATTTAGTAATCACTTATTTACGCATATAACCTATAACTTTAAAAAAGTATATATTTATTAGCACAATAAAAACAAACGAAAAATTGTTTTTATACTGATAATTACCTGTATTCGAGGATCTAAAGCTCCATCAACATTATCCGTAACATCCATCCTTTAATTTTTGACATTTAAATGACTTAACTCGTCACTGTGGAATTCAACTCAATTATTCTGAGTTTATATGAATATACATAATTGTATAAATTGTAAATGGTTTTCATAATAGTCGACATGTAAAATTATTTGTTGTCGTTCAAACTTTGAAAAAATACACTGTCAAGCAATTACGCGTAACATTAAAGAGACTTCTAAAGAATGCTAAGCCGAACTATATATATAGGATAGTATTATGTATATAAGTACTACTTACATACTAGAGAATACGGTCGCTTTCATTAACTATACAATTCAATGTGTTGCGAAAAAACTCACTTATGGTATCCAACGCTAATAAAAAATAAAAGTTGATTTTATATCGAAAGGATTGCTTTTATGACCAATATTAATTAGATATTTTTTACTTGGTAAATGCTATAAGATCTTTAAGTATCGGAGTCTTTCCTAAAACATCCTGTGTATTACTTCCATTTATATGAAAATTTTTCTATTGTAAATTTGTAATATTTATATATAATTATTATTGGAAAAAATATGTATATTCACAGAAACTTTTGTTAGAAAAGTACTAACCAGTTGTACATATATTCTTTACAATACTAAAATATGATTCTTGATGATTAAAAAAATGATGTTTGTGTAATAACAAGTTGTGCTAGTTCTAAAACAGTTTCTGATAAATCTGTCGTCTGCTATCATCTATGGGAATCCCCACAGTAAAATCTGTGTGACTTTCAAACAACTATATTGGCAACAATATGAACGACGATTATATAAACAGCCTCGACACTCGCTAGGGAAAACCGTCCGAAAATTGAGTCATGACTAGTCATGAGAAATCAACATGGAAGCAGCAAAGTTCGTGTTCTTGCCAGACAGACAGAGATAAGTAGAGTGTCTCTGTCTCTATCTGTCTGTCTCTCTCTCTCTCTCTCTGAGGCATTCATAGTATGTCACGCCAGTGAAGAAATGAGAGTACTCACGGCACTGTCTGGTAAAAGTTCTACAAGAAAGGTGCTGCATCACGCGGCCAAGTGTTAAAGTTGCTCTATCTTAGCATATGTAAGAAACTATTTAGTTCCATCATAAAGTTTATGAGCTATATTATATTCGCTATGGTGTCACGCTACAAAAGCCTATCTCATTGTACAGTTTTACTTTTCTATCTGAAATAAATAATAGCGATAATTAAACATAGTTCCTTCTATATCATTTATTTATTTTATACATTTTTTATTAGTTTATCATATATTATATCTGCTTCCGAATATGCTTCAAATTATACCGTATTTGGTTTCATTTTAATAAAAAAATATAACAAATGTGTTGGCAAAAGTTTCATTCATCACTATGGTTAATTGTAAAGTTAGCTATACAGTAGGCTAAAAGTACCAAACTTTAAAAACGCAAAACTTTTGAATCAGTGGATTCCTAAATTAGAAACTTCTATATGTCATTTCTATCCTTCTCTATTCATGAATGCTATCAGAAAATGCCAAAAAAGCATTATAAAATTTTACAATAACAAATGACCTCACATGCAAGATCGTTTAATTCATCTCAATAAGCACTATCGTACTAAGGAAAAAGAATGTATGATTCTATGCGACGATGAAAAAATATTCATGCCAGTACAATTGACATGCCAAATGTCAAGGATTAATGTTAAATCTAAATGGTGTATTAAAATTATTGCATCATTCCACTAATCCATAATCGTTTGAAAGGGAATATTCTCTTATTTTCTCAAAAAAAAAATATAGTAAACTATTAATTTCTCTTTCTTAGACAACTTACAATATTTTATTATTGTGCGACTTTCTCATACTTTTTCGTAGAACCGTATAATTAAATAGGTTTTTGTAGCGTGGAACTTAATAGATTCTTGCCTATTCTAGTGTGCAACTAAACAGGGCAAATCCCTGATTTTAAGCTGAGATATATAGATTCTTGTATATGCTAATCTTAGTTAAACTCAACACCTGGTCGCATGGTGCAGCACTAGTCCGAGAACAACCAGGTCCATAAGCGTGAGCACTCTTATTTTCTCTCTGATCGCGCATGCGGAGAATGCATTTTTACAACTAGTCACTAGATGATTTTCTCTAGCGAATCTAGAGATCTATTTATATGATAGTAGTCACGATTTGATTTTCAGTTTTCCCTAGGTTTCGTTATATGAATATCAAGACCTCTATATATAATCTTGACTACGATCTATATTTGCACCTATATCTTATTTATATTCATTTCTTTGCAACAGTTAATTGATGTCTCATCAACTCAACAATGACCAAATCCATGACCAATACCAGCTATAACTTTGTCAGCGCGCGGGCTAGGATTGGCACACAGAAACGGCTCAATGCAGAATCCGAAGCTATAATTGGGCGATCGCAGCGCCATTCTCTGCCAATTATTACGAATCTAACGCACGCAGAAAGATAATTATATATTCATATGTGCAGTCAAATTTAGCTGGAGTTTCTCAGCACGTGAGACATTCATATATTTTGTTAAATTCGTTTTCTCCTTGATTTAAAGTTGTTTTTTACCAAATAAATATTAAAAGTTACTTTTAATCACTTCTCGAAATGGAAAATAATTGTGACACAAAAATTCTTATTTCTAGCAATACGAATTTAATTACAGGTAAAACTCTCTTATTAAAATTATTCAAATTGTTATGAAAATAAAAGAAGGTTGTCACATACAATGAAAATTTTGAAATCGAATTTGTAGTACATGAATATTTCCTTCAATAACAAGATTTATATCAACTTTTCAATATTTATAATATAAATTTTATTTATTTGAAACAATTAGCGATCTCATTTTAAACACGACATGTAATGTAAACTTAAGATTTCCTTCTATTAAAAAGTGAAATATTTAAAAATATTGTGTTATGTTTTATTGTTGGTTTGCTCCTTACCTTTTCTTATTTATTACTTCTTAAAATGAGTTGAAATTGAAATTTTTGTAAGTAATTGTGAAAAATAATATTTTTCTCTAAAAAAAGAATTTAATCAATATGTGTTGTAATTCTTATGATATTAAAAAAGGCGGATGTTAATTTTGTATGTTTACTTAATATTTTTACTATATATTTATGTTATTCTTATTTCTTATATATGGAAAGACAATTCGAAAAGTATTGTAGACAATGTCAAATTTAACAATGAACCACTGGAAGAGTCTAAAATAAATCAAAAGAAAAGAAAAGTACAGGAAAAAGCAGAAAACAAACAATTAGCTGAAGAAGAGTATAATCAACAAATTCAAGAACAACAATATAAACGATTAATGCATTTATTAAGTAGAAGTAAATTTTATGCTTCGTTTATTGTCAGTAAAATTGACAAAAGTTTGGAGAAAAATACCAGTAAATCTAACAAAGCTACAAAAAGGGATGTAAAGAAAATAGAGTACGCAGATGAAAATATAGCACCACACGACAAAAGAAAAAAGAGAAATAATAATACACAAAAATATATATCTAAAGATGTAAATAAACATAATAATACTTATAATTATATAATAATTATAATTTTTATACACATTATTTTATAATTTGTTAATGTTTTTCTTATTATTATGTATGTAATTTTTAGGTACAAAAGAAAATACATATGGAAAAAGACAAGTTGAATTTAAATGAAGATGAAATTCAAAATGAATTAGAAAATGATTTTAAGGGTGAAACAGAGAATAGTAACAATGTTATTATTGAAACACCAAAATATTTTAAAGGAAAGTTACGAGACTATCAAAAGAAAGGACTCCAATGGCTAAAAATTCTTTATGAAAATGGCATAAATGGAATTTTGGCTGACGAAATGGGACTTGGGAAAACAGTTCAAGTTATAGCCTTACTGTGTCATCTCATTGAAAAACGGCAAAATGGACCATATTTATTAGTGGCTCCTCTCTCAACTCTACCAAATTGGATGTTGGAATTTGAAAAATTTGCACCAAACTTGCCCGTTGTGTTATTTCATGGAACACGAGAGGAAAAGTTAATACTAAGGAGCAAAATTAAACATAAATATAAGATTACAGAAACTTATAGTACATTCCCAATTGTAATTACATCTTTTGAGGTGCCATTATTTGAAAGCACTTTTGTTAAATCTTTGAGCTGGAGATATATAATCGTAGATGAAGGACACAGAATTAAAAATCATGAATGTCAACTTATTAAGTATGTTGTTAAAATTTAACTATTTATTTATATCATAAATATTGAATTATAAATAATATAATTCATTATTATTTTATAGGATTTTAAAGACTTGTAAATCCATGAACAGACTTTTATTAACAGGCACACCACTACAAAATAATTTAGGAGAACTGTGGTCATTGTTAAATTTTTTGTTACCAGAAATTTTTGATGATTTAGCTGTTTTTGAATCGTGGTTTGATGCAAAAAAACATCAGGGTGATGAAGGAGCAAAAAAACTTTTAAAGTTAGAAGAAGAAAAACGAGTACTGTCATCCTTACGTGAGATATTACAACCATTTCTGTTGAGACGCGAAAAGAGCGAGGTTTGCTTGGATGTGCCACCAAAAAAGGAATTAGTTGTTTATGCTCCTCTGACAGAATTACAGCATAATTTATATAAAGCAGTATTAAATCATGATATAGATCAATTAAGTAAGATTGAAGAAGAACCAATTATATACATGGAAGATGGTAAAAGACCAAAAAGAAAATGTGTCTTAAGAAATATGAATAATATTATGAGTACACATCTTGATAATGACGTCTCATCAAGTAGTTCACTTCAACAAAATGATGATAGCAGAGACAGTGAAACTTGGATAAATGTAAAATCTGAAAATGAAAAAAATTTATTAATGTGGAAAAAATACACTGATGTTACAGAGCGTAATAGAGACTTCTTAATTAATGTTCAGACTAAACATAGTAAGTTATTATTTAGCATTAAATGTAGAATATATATAAACCATTCAAATATTTTATTCTTATGCTTATCTCTTTGTTGTTTCAGTTAGTTTGTACAAAAAGATTGTAAATCACCCATATTTAATACATTGCCCATTAGGTCCAGATTTCTTGCCAAAAATAGATGAAGAATTAGTTAGATCATCTGGTAAGCTTTTAGTATTAGATGCAATGCTTGCAAGACTTAAAAAGCATGGGCACAAAGTTTTATTATTTTCCACCATGACAATGATATTGGATGTTATAGAAGATTATCTTTCATTACGTGATTATAAGTATGTCAGATTAGATGGATCTACTAAGCTCATGGATCGAAAGGAAAATATTCACAATTTCAATAAAAATTCTGAAATATTTCTGTTCCTTATATCTACGAGAGCAGGTGGCATTGGATTAAATCTTGTTGGGGCAGATACTGTTATCATATATGATTGTGATTGGGTACATTGTTGTTTGTTTTATTATTTTTATTATAGAAATTGTAACTTCTAATACTAATACCAATTTCTTATTATTACGTATGGTAATAAGTATAGAGATCCTGATATCGCATTGTTAATTAAAAGCAATTTAATACATTTGCAGAATCCTCAAGCGGATATACAAGCTATGGCACGTTGCCATAGAATAGGTCAAACACGTCCAGTAGTAATATATAAATTATGTACCAAAGGAACTATTGATGAAGCAATTATTAATCGCGCTGAAGCAAAACGCCTTTTAGAGAAAGTAGTTATCTCCAAACACACTGAGTCAATAAATGTTAATAACAAAGCAGATTTACTGAAGTTACAAAAACTTTTAGAATCAAAAGAATGTCAAATAGTTACATCTGAAAATGAAGGTAAATTATTGAAATGTACATAATCTTAATACCCACATTTCATAATTTTTATAATCATTTTATAATCATAACTAATTTTGTATAATTTTTAATCATTTTTAATAATTTTCAATACAGTCTTTACGGAGGAAGAACTTAACAACCTATTAGATAGGAGTGACTTATACAAAAAACAAGGAGAAACCTAAATGTCTCAACTTCTTCCTTGAAATAAATAATATAAACAGTATAAATATATAAGTTTGTTTTAGTGTCATATTATTTTTAGTTACTATATAATATTTATTTTTGTATCATTTGTCATATAATACTAAGGTTTATTTAATGATGTTGAAACAAAAAATAAAGAAATATTTTATTTAACAAAAGAGTCCAACATACAAAACAGTCAGTAACAGTTATACTAGTCTGATTTACTTATGATTTATTTAATTTCGTACGTAGAAAATACTTCCCAGTTATATTTTTATTTTTATAAGATTGATTTAGTTGATCACGAAGTTCTGCTTCCAATCTTGTATAAATTCCTCCTGTTTTGAATAGTATTATTTATAAAAACTGTATATTTTCTAAAAATATAATATGTAATAAATGTACCATTTAATTGTTTTTTTATCCGATTATGTTTAGTAGATGATTTTAATAGCGAAGAAGAATCTACAGATACTCTTTTTGTTAGTAACGTTATCATTTGTAAAGCTGCATTCTCTTCAAAATCTCTTTGATTATCTTGATTGTGTCTTACATTTAGATTACCACTCCACGAACGACCATTATTTCTAGAATTATTTTATATCAGTAATGAATAATTTTGTCACTTTAAAACAATATCATAATATAAATTTCTTCCATATGACATTAATCACCTCCACATGATGTCATTTCTTGATTTCTTTTTTATTTTATTTTTTAATTTTAATGAAGACCGTGCATGAGATTCTTCACTATGATTTGATTCTTCATCAATACTACTATATTCATAAGTTGTAATACCATCATCTATATCACTATCTGTCGTCGAAGATGTAATTGATGAAGTATCAGTTGTAATAGAAACTTGCTGACGAATCTTTTGTGATGATTTTTGCAAATCATGCATTTGAGATATTCGTCGGAATCCTGACCCGCTCCAAATTTTTCCTAAATATGTAGAAAATATACTTATTATCATTTTTATTATTATTATTATTATATTATCATTACTTATAAGCATTAAAATATGTTAATTTACCTAAAAGTCCAAGTCTTGGTCGCTGTGGTGTAAGTTCTATACCAAGCCACCACATTGCATCTTTACACATTAATTTTCCTGGTTGAAGCGATGCATCACGAGCTACTAATCTAGTAATTTTTTCTGGGAAAAACAATTGCGGAGGTTTCATAACTATCACTTCTCTATGTACTGTAAAAATATTCAATACACTTATGTCTGTTAGAGTCTTAATATCTGGAATATGTTCCTAAGAAAGAAAGAATACACTAAATGGAAATGCAAAATTTTGAAAACTGTCAAAATTCAGAAGTGACATTAACAAATGCGTACCCTATACCTACAACCTTCATGATTTGGTAATACTCCAAACTTATATGCTCGTTGACTACAGCATGGATATCTGCCCAGAGGAAATGGTATAGGCCGTTGTTGTTCATTAATAAAGAACTGTGGAAATTCCGTATGATAGCAGCACCACTCAAAGTGATGAATTGGAAAATATATATTACACTGTGTACAAAATAAAAAGTGACAATCACCCCAAAGCCTCCAATAAACTTTACGCCAAGAACGTAACTCTGTTCGAAGACTAACTATGTAGTCATTTAAAGTCCATGTTAAATCTCTGCAACAGATCTTATTACAATTATACATCTCTTGATACTAAATTTGAATAATAAAATCGTACCTTATGTGTTTGCTGTGAATATTGCCATGGTTGTCAATTTTCATTGCACTTGAAATACATGGTACATAATTAGAAACTGATTGAATAATATTTTTCCCACATTTGCTGCACTTAAATAAAGTAGCTAACGAACTATAGTGTCCTCTCTTATTATCTGGCATTACCTCGGCAAGAGACATAATCAACTTACAAAATAATTTACTTTGAATTTTATCCTTTTTGTCTTTTAATGCTTCAACATCTTCATTTGTAAATTGTTCTACTAATCTGAAAAGAAACATTAATTGGATTTGATATATTGGATATGACATATAAATTTTGCACATATTAAATAAATAAATATTTTTTTCTATGCATTTTGTTGTAATAATAAAGAAATAATTTTTTTTGCTTAATGAGCATTTAAAATATTTAAAAATGTATTGAAATAAAACACCTTATTAAAAGATTATCATCTAAACCAGTTAAAACTGTTGATGTTTTTAATATATCAGATATGTTTTCACGACAATATTGTAAGCAGCTTTCTAGTAGTGGTTCCATTTGTAAAAATGATGCAGACACCATTATTGGAATAACATTATTAATTTCCAAAACTGGCCATTCAGATTTTTTTATAATATCTTTTTTCACCCATCTCATTAACCAATCAAATATTGTAACATCACAATGAACTGATATATCTATTTCCTCTAATTTTTGACCTGCTGTCACATCAGCAAAATATCGCATTTTTTGAATCAGAAGCTTCTGAGGACAATGGAAATTTTTTTTAATGTTCTTTTCTTCGTCACAGACGTGAATTTCCACTTCATTGCTGTACAAGCGTAGAATAAACTGTTATTAATTCTATAAAAAATTATATTCAATGTCAATATTAAATTAAATTTAAATTGATATTAATTATTGATATACATACTCAGTTGATCTCTTACTCGATTTATTTTTATCTTTTTCTTTCTCTTTATGCATGACACTTGTAAGTGCTTTGGTTTCAATACTATTAGTCAATGAATTACATTTCTTCACTTCTGTACTTATAATAGGTTTTTTAATAATAGGCTGTGAAATAGTAGGTTTTGGAATCATATATGGCAATATTGAATCTAATAAACCTTCATGTAGTACATCACTCAGATTTGTTTTCATTAACGTAATTAAAAAATTTTCTGTTGTATCTACAGATCTTCCAATGTTCATATCTTCTATTCGTAATGAACTTTGCATAATTTGATTGCATCTTTCAAACTCAGATATTACATTTTGATCATAAGTATGTGTTTGCTTATTTTTAAGTTGCATATTTGAAGGGACAATGCAATGTAGAGAACATTTAATATCATTATCATCTGTATCAGATGAAATTTCTTCTGCTGTATGAATACTTTTATGTTTCTGCATGACATTACTATTAATGTATTTTTCATCGGTATTATTATAATTCTGTATTTTACAATGTATATCAATTTTTGCTAACTTGCCCCAATCAAGCTTATTTCCTGTGGTTAATATCGTAGTTAAACTTCCACAATTGTCATTAACTTGGTACACAAGTTTTATGAATTCAAAAAACATTCCAATTGTCAACTTTGATTGATTGCAATCATCAAGCTTATAAAATATTTCTGATAAATCTGAAGCAAATATCTCTTGTTATTTTAAGTTAAAAAGGTAATATGATAAATTTATAAGTAATAATTTCAACTTCTTCTTTCAACCACATTGATTAAGTAAAGCTTAGATAAATATTTATTGTGAAAATTAGACAACAAAGATAAAATGAAAAGTGATAAATATCAAATATAATGATCTGAAGTTGTGCAATATATGAATTAGTTCATCAATACCTTCTTTAGTTGTTGAATCACATATCGTTAATAATTTGTGTATATTTTCTTTCAAAGATAAATTACTAATCTGATTTATTTCCATTTCTTTTAATTAATAAATTCTATTTAATAAACTCAGATTTCAATTACTACAATTACAATTTATATGTTAATTAAATGTAACTTTTAGTTACCACTGTATATGAACTTTTAATTTCAATACAATTATTAATTTAATGAAAAGATTCATATTTGTGGCTTGAAAACTAGTGTAGATTCAACAATATTGACAAAACAATAGTACCTCCATATAAATTTGTTTATTTGGAAAATTAACAATAGATATCTTCAATAGTTTGAATTTAAACATAACTTATAATTGATTAACATCGTATTTTAAATTATATGTATTTATCCACCGCATTTATTATTATATATATAATAAATTATATTATATTATATTAGCATATATTATATATATGCTAATTGATATATATGATGATAGTGTATACATATACATATATTCTATATATGTATACATACTTGTTTGATGTCAAGTTTCCTTTTTGATGTAAATAATATTATTGAAATATTACTAAAAAAATAGTTACATAACTTATGTTCCAATATAAAATTATAGTTATATTTAATATCTTTCTAAAAAGCTAAACCCGTTAATTATTTTATTTTACGTTTATCTGTTAGTTATTTTTCTTAAAAGTCATTAATATTCTGTAATATCTATTTTTTAAATAACGTTTAAATATTTGACATTATATCATGATTTTATTCAAAATATATTTAAGATATAAACCTACAAAAATGTATTTTTTTACATTTTTATTTTACATATAATTAATATAACTAGATTCAATCTGGGGGAATGAGCTTTATCAAAACGTTGATATAATAGTTCCATGAATTTGTATAACGTCATTCATTATTGTGTTATGAACTATGATTTAACAGATCCTAGCACTGAATAGAATCTAAAAAGTGGCTATAATTAACATAATATAAGAAATTTATCCGTATGTAATACTGCTATTGTTATGATCGAGATTTCTACTTTTTTGTAGTTTAAATTGTATAGGAATTTTTTCTGTCTTTCAAAAGTGTGGCTACATTTTCTTCAGAAAGGAAAATATGTATGTGAATTATAAATGTAATGAATACTGTACGTGGGCGTAGAATACGTGTTAGAATTTTACTAATATATGTTTTTAGCGTAAACAAAACATCGACACTATTTTCCGAGATCTCCCGTAGAAACTTTTGGTCATTATTATCTATTTTTTATCGTTATCAGGTAGAACAGATTACATTGAAAAAATATGAACTAACGTAAAAAGCCGGACATGCAATAACTTTCATACTACGTTCAAGAAGAATAAAAATAATTGCTCATAATAATTATGGGTAAGTTTAAAAAGTTTATTTACGTTTTATAGACTATTTTACACTTCATACATTTCAGAAGATTCTACAGAAGCTCAAAAATGGCAACAGCATTTATCTTTATTACGGGAGCAGTATGTTAATTTACACAATACAAATACGGAACTTCAACGCGAATATGCAATTGTTACCGCAAATAAACAAGATACAGGATTTATTAGTAGACTTTTGACAACCATTGCATCTCTATATAGTCAACAACGTTATAGGTTTATAACTTCTTTAAATCATAATTTATTACATAAGCTTTGTCGCTAATAAACATATATCTTTTAGCGACGTGATTATCAAATTGAAAAATCAGGAAATACCAGCACATAAATTTATATTGTCCGCTAGAACAGATTTTTTCAGTGATTCAATATTATCAGAAGTGACCACTTTAGGTAAAGCATTAAAATATAAACAGAAATGTATGAAGAAAAATTACATGTATATAAATATAATAAGAAACACATTTTTTAGATTGGACTTATTTGGAGCCTAAGATTGGATTAATATTGTTGAAATGGATATATACAGGGAAGGTGTCTCAAGAGAATTTAACGTTAGAATTAATGAAAGCAGCATCTAATTTTCAGCTGACAGAATTAGTTGAACAATGTGAAAAATATTTAATTGGAATGGTAGGATTCAAAGATTGCGTTCAGTTGTACGCAGCTGCTGAAGAGTTAAGTGCACAGAAATTAAAAGAGCATTGCAGTTCTTTGATTTCAGCACATTGGGTAAGAGAGATAGAAACATATATTGAATTATGTAATTTCAATTTCTTAACTGATCAAAATTTCATATTGTTAGGAAGATTTAACAGGAGAAGACTTTAAAGAAATGCCTGGATCTCTATTATACAAATTATTACAGACTAAAAGTAAATATCCATTGCATGCTGCTGTTAGACTGATGAGGGAAGATGTGGTTTTTTTATATTTAGTGGAAAATAATTCAGGGGTAAGTTGCATATTTTAAATTATTACAAATATCTATTTATTTATGTATAATAGATCTTACTTGTAAGTGTAATATACTTACAAGATTTTATAATAACAATCATGTTTTGGTGTTTCCATATTATTCCTTTTATTTTTATAAATAGTAAAGAAATATTTATGTAGTGAATTAAAGACAGCTTATGTTATTGTTTCATAAATAGTAATAATAACAAACTTTATTGGAATTATTATTTGGTATATATAATTATACATTTGAATATATAATGAAATTATTACAGTAAATTACTAAATATAGTTCAATAATTATAGTTGATACAGAGAAATTATTTCGTTTTTTATTTAATTGTGTTTATTGATTTACAATCTTTTAATTTATAAGAATTAATACCAAAAGTAAAGCAAAAATCGATTTTTATAACATTTTTTATGTCATTTTTAAATAGTGGTGACATATTTATATGACATATATATATATTAAAAAAAATTTTACCATAATAAGTACTTAAAGAAAGGATATCATAATAGTGTTGCAAACAGTAATACTGTTATTAGTATAAAAATATTAGACATATTGATAGTTTTGATTGGTTGTGATGAATTGCATAAATGGTGACCACAAAAACAATATTCTGATGGACCTGCTGGTGCTCCCCTATCTTCACCAATAAAACAACCTTCTTTGTAAGCTGATGTTACAATTTCTTCTCTATTTTGCCACTTATTATCGCTATAGGTTAATACTGTACGTTTTTGAGGTGCACAGTCCCTTTCTACAGTTATAATCATAGGTGCTGGTGAAGATGATAAATTAATGAACATATATATATGCCAAACATGTTTTTCCAATTTATATATAGCAGCAATTTACTTACTTTTGAATTGAGAATAAATCGTCCTTTTTCCACAAAGTGTGGATGAAGGACAATGCACTTGAAACCTAGGACTTCCATCAAAATGAGAACATAATAAATCGGTTTTTTCATGTCCTGATTGTGATGCATAACATTTAAAGCATGCAATACCTTCTGCAGTTATTTGCATTATTAATGTAACTAAAAATATTGAATATTCCAGAGATACAATATGATTAAAAATATTTATTGAACAGTAAAGAATAAATGCTTTCAATGTGAACATAAATTATTTCATATAAAGATAAAATATATAAGTTAAATGTAAACATACATAGAACAACTATAACAATTAATAAGATCTTTTTTGTCTGTATTTGGAAAGTCATCTCATTTATAATTAAATAAAATATGGTTAGAATACAAAATATTATTTATACCAATTTTAGCACAATTTTCATTTATATTTATTTATTTCATAGTTCAATTTATCATCATCATTATGCAAACCTGAAAAAAATTTTATTTATCAACAATAAGCTTAGTTACTATTAAAAATAATATTAAAAAATAAAAATGATTTAATACAAAGATTCCAAATTAACTGTATTTTTTATTATCATAATAATAATTATATTTATTTGGATGCATATAGCTGTATATTTTTGTTAGATATAAAATAATTATTTTTGTATCTGAATTTCGATAAAAAAATAATTCATTAAAATTAGTTTAAACGAGTCATTTTTGATGTACAGAATGAGTGTTTAGCTTATAAAAACAGATTTAATTAAATTTAGTTCTATATATTTTCATCTTTCTGTTAAAAGATAATATTCGCATAAGCATAACCTCAATTACTTATTTAAAGGAAAACAGTAATGTTTTGTGTACTTTCTTTGCTCTAAACAAAAAGTTTTTTAAGTAATTTAGATTTTTATAAAACGTACAAATAACTTTTATATCACAATTTGTAATCAATATAATGAAACCATATGTTGCACTAACCTTAAATATATTGTAATATTGTTTTTATACAATAAAAAATACATTTTTTAAACTTAATTTATGAATTAATTAGATCAGTACAAAATAAGAGGTACTTATTAATTTCTTTTATGAAAAGAACTGATTTATGTGAATTTAACTAAACAAGTATTGATTGAAAAATATAGGAAAAAATTTGCATTTAATTCGTACTTAAATATTTCAAAATTCAAAGTATCATAAGAAATTCAATATTTACGTTCGATTCCATCAGAGATCATTTCAACTATATTCAACACTGTCACTCATTCTTAAACAGCACCCTTTATTAATATTCACTAAATATCATAGAGCAATTGTAGGATTTTGATTAACTGTTTTTCGTTCTGCTACAAAGAAACATGCTCCTTTAATCGGAAGCTGACTGTTAGATGAGCCTATCACACGCCACATCATGGCTTTTCTATCCTTTACAAACGACTGTTTCTGCTGAATCAGTGCATCTTCATATTCTTTCCCGTTTTAATCGTTCACATTGTTTATATAATCTTTAATACCAACTATGTATATATGTGACTAGGCACTAATATGTGCACGGACAAACATCCGTTGCGTTGGGCGTACCGCGTCGTATATCTTTTGCATAAAATCAAAACAGTGGTTCTCAGTCCATTACATATCATGAACCTTTTAAATTACAATTTCATTAAATAAAACTTTATTATTTTAATCTTATCAGGTACAATCATAAATTAAATAAATTAAAATTTCAACTAAAAATGCCTTTCTTTATAAATTATTGGTTTAGAACAATATATATATATATATATATATATATATATATATATATATATATATATAAGAAATACTTTATACAATATTGAATGAAAAAATTATATATATTTTATAAATATCATTGTATAATTAAATGTTTTATTGTCTTAGTTAACGAAAGCCGTTAATGCTTTGGATCATAAAGGAGAAATGCCTTTGGAAGTTGCTTTAAAAACTCGTCAACCATCACTGGCGCGCACTTTAGTTGAACACGGGGCCGATTTAAGCGCAAAAGATTCAAGAGGTCTTTCTTTACTCCAAGCTGCTATTTTTAAAGGGGATTCTTATGCGGCTGAATTCATAATAGAACAGCTAGAAAATAATGGAAATATGAAAGAATTATGCGAAGCCATGAAACTTACCGGAAACGCGAGGGATATAAAAAATCCTGAAGAACTTGAAGGATGTACTGCATTACATTTAATAACAAAACATAATTCAGAAAATATGTTAACAGTCGCATCCAAGTTACTTCATGCTGGTATTGACCCTAATTTACAAAATCACAGAGGATGGTATAATTATTTAATTATTTTTACTTGATTATCTCATTGAAAGTCATTGTAAAAATTAAAGTTAAAATTGGTTCAAAAGTAGTAATTTATAGCTAGGACTTTGATAAAATTTTAAAAAACTATATTAGTTTTACAGATTATCTCATAATTAGACTGCAGACATTTGTACAAATTGAAATGAAACCCACACAAAGATTTACTTTACCTACTAAGTATAATAAGTACTATACTTTGGATATTTCACATATATACAAAAATATATTTTTTATTTCAGTCTTACAGCCAAGAAATTTGGACTTGATTTACATTTGTCCTAACTTTACAATATTAACTTAACTTGTGCATTCTTTTATTTAGTCTCTCCTTTTATTCTTTTTCCATCTTAAATATTATCTTATTTGTTATTATCTACTTCTTATTGCTCTATTGCACATCTCTCCCCTTCCACTTTCCTTTTCCATTTTAAATTCTTAAACTAATTCTCTATTCTCTTGCCTTTCCTTCCACTCACCACGTCCTCTATGCTAACTTCTCTTTCTATTTTCTTGCAATCTCTTACTAGATGTTCCACCAATTCAAATCTATCCTTATAAATATTTCACATATACTTACATATTATGTACAACCTGTGTATTTTTATAGCTTAAAAGTTTCCATAATTGCATAAACATCTGCAGTCTGCTTATAATAATGTGTTAAAAGTATTAAACTTATAATTAAAGTTAGACACCTTCTATAAATGTTATTGTTGATTTTTATTTTTCCAGGACTGCCTTACATAATTGTATTCAGGAGAGAAATGAACCACTTTTTGATATCTTGTTAGAATGTCAAAGCATAGACTTTGACAAAAGCACTAATGAAAATGACACTCCATTGTGTATTGCAATGAAAACAGATCCATTTAGTGAATTTTTTGCTAAGAAACTTTTAATCAAAGGTGCAACTCCGAATCCTGTATATAAGAATACAGGGGACACTTTGTTACACATTTTGATAAGAGAATATAAAGAAGAAGCTGCATTATTTTTAATCGACTATTGTAAGGATAACTTAATGCAAAAGAACAATGAAGGATACTTGGTTTTACACGAAGCTTGTAAAGTTGGTTCGAAGAATTTAACGCGAGCTTTATTGAAAACTGGTTTCCCAGTCGACAAAGTTGCATTGCCTACTGGCGATGCACCGATACATATTGCTGTTTCGAATTTGTATTTTGATATTGTAATTGAATTGTTACATGCACCTAATTCAAATTCCCAATTGAATTTAAAAAATAACGTGAACGAAACCCCTTTAAGTTTAGCTATTAAGGCTCCGTTTAAGAAAGGTAAAGATATAGTTTTGGCTTTAATAAAAGCTGGAGCAAATATCAATCAGTGCAATGATGATGGTTTAACATTGTTGCATCAAGCGATATTAAAAGAGGATTCGGCAACAGCGATTTTTTTACTAGAAAATGGTGCTGATATGAATACTAGGTAAATAGCATTGATATTAAACATTATAGAAACAATTGTATTTTATTTATTTCATTTTTAATTCAATGACATTTATCTCTTTGACATTAGATATTGCAAAAAATTTCAGGTCAAGATAAATTTTATTAAAGTAATTTTATAACTAATAAAAGGCAATCTGTGTTGCTTCATTAGTATAAATAAAACAAAACCTAAAATTACTAAATAATCTGTTGCCAAATGGTTTTATTAATTATGTGATATACAATAAAAACTTTATTTCATTCAGAACTATAGATGGAGAAACTCCGCTACAACTTTCCATACACTGTAGACTGGGTGAAGTTGTAGAAGCACTTTGTAAAAGAGGAGTAGATACTTCTATAGGATGTCCATTATGGGATGCACTGGATTCAGATCAAGAGGATGTAGCATCTATCCTAGTTAAATATGGAGCAGACACTGACTGTTGGGGGCCTGGTCCAGATGATTGCCAACAGACATTGTTACACAGAGCAATTGATCACAACAAAGAAGATATTGCACAGTTCCTTATAAGAAGGTATATTACATATTAGGACATGTAATTATTAGAAATATATAAGAATTTGAAATCAGGATATCCAATATTTGGTTTGGTCTAATTAGAATTTTGAAAATATCTAGTTATATAAAAGTATCGAAAATATAATAAAATATTTCGAAATTCTAATTTAATTCGACATACTCAGATTTCTATGTAATTATTATTAAAGATTGCAAAGGTATCTTTTCTCATTATTATTATTAAAAATTGTAATAATTAAATTCTAAGATTATGTATGTTACAGTGGCTGTGATTTAAACACACCTAGAAAACCTGGCCCAGATGGTATTGGAGGTGATGAAGCAAGGGATGAATGTACTCCATTACATTTATGTTGTCAGTGGGGTTTAGAACAAGTTGTACAGACACTTATTGAACACGGTGCTGATGTGAATGCTCGAGATGTTGAGGGCAAAACTCCAGTGCACGTTGCAATACAAAATCAACATTCACAAATTATTTCTCTTTTACTTTGTCATCCTAATATAGATTTAAATAAACGAGATAAGAAAGGTTTAACACCATTTGCAACAGCTTTAACATTTCGAAACAACAAAGCTGCTCAAGCGATATTGGAACGACTACCTAAAGCTGCTGAACAATATGACAATAAAGGCAGAAATTTTTTACATACCGCTATTCAAAAGAATGATATGGAAAGCATATTATTTCTATTATCTATACAGGTAAATATTATTTTTGTAGTAATTAAAATGCATTTGAACTTATATTTATTTCATAAAAATTGTGATGCATTTAAAAAACTGATCAAACAAAATTCGTATGCAATAAAATGATTCATGATTCTTATTTTATAGGTAGACGTAAATTCCAGAGTTCATGATGTTACACAAACTCCGCCTTTACATCTTGCTGCGGTTTCTGGAAATGAAATGTTAGTGAGAAGTTTAATATTGGCTGGTGCACGTGTTAATGATACAGATGCAAACAGAAATACTGCATTGCATGCTGCCGCAAAAGCTGGTCACGCAGCAATTGTATCTGCTTTATTGCAGGTGAATACCATAACTTATCTATATGTTTGATCTAAATGATATTATAAAATAAACTACTTCAGAAATCTTATTAAATGAAATATATATATTTTCAGTTATAAGTAGAGTATAGCAGAAAATAATTGAATATATTTACTTTCTTATTATAGAACAATATTAACTTCGATGCAGTAAATGCAGATGGTGACAATGCATTGCATGTAGCTGTGAGAGAAGGTCATGTATCAGTGGTGAGAGCACTTTTAACTGAATGTACATTAGACGCAGAAGCTGTAAATCTTAAAGGAAGAAATCCCTTACACGAATTAGCTAGGTGTGGAAAAGATAATGCTGCAACTATATGTGAACTTTTCTTGGAATGTATGTCACAATATCCAGTAAATAATGCAGGTAAAGATACATAAAACTATTCCAAAATATTAATATGTTCATATTAGAAGTATTTACATTAGAATATTTAATTAGAGAAAAGTAGTATTTCTGTTGAATTTCTGATATATTTTTGTACACACACACACACATATATATATATGATTGTTTATATTTAAACAATATAGTAATAATTGATTTTATCCATATGATATAGAAAATTTTATATATACTAAATTATAAGATTATTTTTAAATAGAAATGCAATATTATTTTATTATAAGCTAAATTAAATGATATGTATTTTATTCAAGATTTGGATGGCAATACTCCATTACTGATAGCTTATATGAAAGGAAATGGCCAACTTTGTCGTACTCTGGTAAAAGCTGGTGCATGCCTAGGTTCTATGAATAAAGAAGGCATTACAATTTTCAATTATCAAGTAGCAACAAAACAATTACTATACAGATTACTAGATTCCTTGACACAAGAAGCACCATGGGCAGATAAAGATCTTTGTTTGGAATGTGGTACAAAATTTTCTCTTACAATGCGAAAACATCACTGGTACAGAATCTTTGAACTTACATAAATTTATAAATCAGGGTATTTAAGATTTACCTAAAATTAATTATTTTTATTATTTTTAGCCGCCACTGTGGTCGAATTTTATGTAATAAATGTTCCGATCAAGATGTTCCAATCGTAAAATTTGGATTAAATAAACCTGTGCGAGTTTGTGCAGTATGTTTTGATGTATTGCAACTAGGTGCTGAATGAACAAAGAAATAAATAAAAAAGTACATATTCATATGTAAATAAAATAAATATCATTCCATATGCATTTTTCATAAAAAAGTATACCAAAAATTTATATCATTTTGTGTGAATCACACTATATATATTTTGCTGTATTATATGATTATTCTTGTTGAAAGTTTGTTAAATTTATAGCTATTAAATTTTAAATACAGATGAAAGGAGAGTCAATGAAAGTTAATATTTATTGATATATTATCATTTATTCCTAGCATTACTTATTCATCTACAATGCATTGAATTAATTTGTAACATATTTTATAATAAAGACCACACATTTTTAAATAACATAATCTTATTTAAGCTTACTAAAAAGTGTTTGTGCTACGCAATGATCTACACATTCTACATAATCAATTAATTCTTCCATACAGGTTTCCTCTGTGTTACTCCTTGAATTAACACGTTGATTGCACGTGTCCAGTTTTTGTTGCAAACTGCTACATTTAGATTTTTTCGAGCATTTTTCCTAAGAAGAAAATAATCATGTATTCTAACATTAAATTTATGTTTTAATTATGACTAATATTTACAAATAATTAAAATAAATAATATATTATATGTGTACATTGTATTAACTATTTTAACAAACAGATTTTAATTGTGTAAGAAACATAACTATAAATGAATATACACCAAATTTTTTGTTACTTAATTTTTGTCACAATTGATTACATGTCAACAAAATTCTTTCAATAGTTTTATACAAGTAAGTTTTGACTTATATGCGACGGAATGATCATATTTAATAGAATAGAATGAAACAGTAATTGTAATAACAAATAATAATTACGAACGTTAAACCTTGAGATATGAAATTCTTAATTATTGGGAACAAATATTATATAACAATTTTTACTTACACGAAGTGTTTTTTGAGGATCAACCAATTCTTCTTCCTCTGCTTTTACAGTCGGCATATAACGTTGAAGAAAACTTTGTAAGAAAAACATATTTTTTAAAGGTAATATTTATTTCAACTCTATTCGGTTACTGTGAACTAATTTTGGATAGGCACCGAATTTTCCGACTTGTTCTATAAAATTTAACACATCTGTAGAAAATGTTGGCTTGAATTGCATGTCTTACAGATGGACCATACCTGACGGCAGTGTAAGAAACTTAAGTGCGATTTCTATAAATCTTTATGAATTTAACCAATTGCAACAATACCCGAATAAAATTTCAAAAACCTTTAAACTATATCTTGGACGAATAAAATCATTTCCATTGAAATGAAAATGAATGGATTAGTTTATTAAAATTTAATTATTAACTGTATAATTTTTTATTTATATTTTGTTTATAATTGTAATTGTAATGTGATCGCTGACAAAGCGATTCTACGTGCAAAAAATTAAAAAATGTAAAGTAAAATTTTTTGTACGCATATTTGATAAATTTTCAAATTTAATTTCCTCACAAGCAAAGCGTCGTACAACAAAAAATTTGATTTTACATTTTCGACTTATTTCCACGTGCAGAATAATCTTCTATCGATTGAATACTCCTGTTCAATTTAGAATTGGTCAAATTCAAGTATACTTAACAAATTTTCAAATTAGGTTTTTTGAAAAAAGAAGCAGCATATAAAAAAGTTTTATTCTACATTTTCAACTTGTTCTTTTACATAGGATCGTTCCCTTGCCGATTGTACTGTGATTACTGGGACACCCTGTATGTTGTAATAATGAATATAAAGATAAGCACATTTGTAATTTGCTTATTAATATATTTATTTTATGATATTATGTCCTTTTATTTTTAGGTTTATATCAGTGAAGAAAATATGTTATATTAAAAAATTGAGTTTGAGTGAGGTAAATCACTCATATGTATATGTATATTCGTGTGCGCATTATAATGCGCAATTTTCTTTGAAAGCAGAAAGTTGATTTGCTAATAGGTAGCCAGAAAATTCTCTTAGATCGGGGTTGACCAATACGTGGATTAAATACTACACATTGTATGGGAAGAAGATTTTCAGCAATTATTTTGCAATACTGTCGTTAAACATTTAATTACCTTTGCAAATTATTGGTAAATATACAGAATGCCAGCGGTAGGCGAGATTTTCGACTATCTTTTCAACTATACGAAAATTTGTGAATCAAGACAGAGTAGGAAACGAAAAAAAATGTTGAATATTTTGACTCCGTTATCCGTTTACTTTGGACTTTCATTTTGGATACTTTAACGTAACAATTTTCATCGAGGAATATTAAAAACGTTATTTCACGGATAACACGAAAATATCTATTCTCTTAGAAAATGTTAATATGATTTGTTTAGTAAAATGATTAAAAGAACCGTCATGTTCTTTATAACAAGGATGGCGTCATCTGAATCTCTGTTCGCGTAGTTTTGTTAAACTATGATTTCGTTGAATCGCCATAAATGCATCCTAAAGATTATGTTCAAGTGGAATAAGTTTCACTGAATTAGGTAATTTGCATACCGTTGTTTGTAGTACTGATTGTTAGTTGTGAAAATTTAGGAAAATCAGGGCGCAGTGCGTTGTGCTTAACAGTCAAACATTGAGGTAGTTTTGCGCTGGTATGTCGGAGAGGTAGTATCAATAAATCCGTATATTTTTCACTAAAAAAAATCAACGAAGAATAAAGAAAAGACAAGTATCAAGGCCGATGCATAAATCACGTCCATATAATAAATACGACACTATATGAGCAAGTTGAAAAATTACAAGTTTTTGAAAAAACCGGAACATACTTCTGTAAAATTTAAGGACTGTGTTTTTCCACAAAAAAGTCTTGACTCGATCGAAATTTATACAAGGAAATCAATTTGAAGGACATGATAGAAAGAATTCTTTTCATGAAATGATTGTCATATTGTTTCTTCGCACTAAAGTCCAACCTAAAAACTTCGAAATGTTTGAGGTTATGTTTCATTGAAACATGAATTTCTTGCATTAACTAGCAAAGCAATTCGCCTGACAAACAAAAACAAACTGGACGTAAGTTAAAAGTAAGAGTAAATTCTTTTAATATGCATTAATTTTCATATTAATAAATAATCTTTGTATTAACTTAAATTCATATATTTTATTTTAAGAATGATGACTGTGTATCTAATTTTGTTTAATTTTTTGTTTATTTGTCATTTTAATTTTTTAAGTGTTTAATAATTTTACAATTTTATGTATTAAAATAATATATTGGAATTTTCAATCTTTAATTAATAATGTGACTTTTCAACTTACATGTAATAATGTGACATTTTATGTTAATATTCTGCATGTATAATGTCAAATTATAATTATGTATTCAATTAAATTACTTAAGATCCACTATTCTGTGTATTTAGTTATTGTACATATGCATTTTTATATTCCATTATATTACATTACATATTTATAAACACCAAGAAAGCTTATATGTTTTATATTGTAAACTCTAATATATATAATATACTTTTTATATAATACAACTTTTATCAATAACTTTTATTTACAGCAATTTATATGAGTGGATAATGCTTGGAGGCAATGAACGGAATGGAGAGACATGGGCATGGACACGGACATTCACATGCACATTCGCATCGTCATCGTCACTCACATGGAAATCTACAAAATGTATCTCAAAACTCCAGTCAATCATCAAAACATAGCCATACCCATACGCTGCATTTGCAAAAAGATACATCTGTAGTTCAAACGCCTCAGAAGCCAAGGAACTATAAGTTACTAGTTGATCCATTTTTGGTAAAAGGTGCAACAAAGTTATATAGATACGATGGCATGGTTCCAGGAGATCCAACCTATCCTGAAGTTCAACCTCGGGACCCTAGATCTCAGTTAACAAGAATTTGGACACGCTTAGAACAACTTGACTTACCTGTACCTAGATTTAAAATTGACTCTAATTACTGTGGTGAACCTCCTCCGCTTGAAGTAACCTTCTGTCATTTAAATGATAATATTGATAAAACTTTTCTATCGGATATGGTTCAAAAATTTGGAGCTGTAGAAGAACTTATTGTTTATTACCATCCTGTAACTAACAAGCATCTTGGAATTGCGAGAGTGGTGTTTGAAACTACAAAAGCTTCGAAAGCTTGTGTAGAAAAATTAAATAACACGTCTGTGATGGGTAAAGTTTTAAAAGTATTTCTTGATGCATTTGGGGAGGAGTGTAAAAAGATCTATGATGAATTAACTACAGAAAAAAAGCCAGAAAAGAAAATTGAGAAAGAAATAAAGTCTGAAAATGATCAAGGGAAGCAAACTCCAATTGAAAAAATTATTAGCGAAGAGAGAGATGATTTCAGAAGTAATAAAAAAATATCCAATATAGAAAAATCAAGAGATATGTATATAGAAAACTCAAGATACAACAAATATAGAGATTATCCTACTCCTAGTGGCAGTGCAGGAAGTGATTTAGGATATGGTACTGCACCTAGTGAATTAAATTATTCTAGTAATTATTCTCAAAATTCTACTCCAGCTACAAATTATGATTTTTATTATAGTAGTTATCATCATCAACCTCCAAATAATTATTTAGCGAATATGCCACAAAATGTATCGCAAAATCTTTCAATGCCGCAAAATTCGGGTATATGGTGGGGAAATAATACAGGGACGGCAAGTTATGCATCATCTTCTATGTGGCCTGTTCAACATGGGACAAATTTAGATAATTCTAATTCTAATGCAGTTTCAGTTTCTAAGGTTTCTAATGTAAAGGTACATCATACACCTAAGAAAGAGAAAGAAAATCAAAATGTAACAAAAAATTCATCACGAGATTCACCAATAGAGACTCGTAAAACATTAGATTTGGATACTAGAATCGCTATGTTATTGAAAGACAAAGCAGGAGGAATGGCACCACCTTTTCTACAATTTGGCAGTGATTCTGAGGATGAAAAAAAGTCTATCACTGCAGATAATGAGATGCTCTCAGAACCACCAAGCCCTTTTCTCTCTCATGAAACATACAAATCATGTTTTGAAAAAATGAGAGAAAGGAATAAAGAACGATGGAAAGTACACGAGAATAGCATCAATCAAATTTCTGTTGATGAAGATTTAGGTAGCGTCATAAGTTCGAGCGAAGATGAAGCATTATTGGGAAGTTATAGTCCTGCACCAGATGAAACCGAACCAGAACCACCAAAGGAGCCACCACCTCCACCTCCACCAGATGATGATAGAATGTCATTAAGTCCATTAAGTTCAGGGGATGAAAAAATTGAAGAGGTAATATTTAACACTATGAGTATTAAATAGTGAATATAAATATTTGTTCTTGTATTTTATTATTTAAATATACAGGTTATAGCTCAAACAGAACCTACGAGTCAGTTATATCCAGGAGCTGGCTATCCTGGACATTTAACTCATTATTCTACCAATGATATGTACCATTGGCCAAGACCAGCACAATATCCATATCCTTATGGAACAACATATTTACAAAGTCATTATCAACCAAATACTACATCATTTTCTGGCACAGTAGGAAATCATCAAGGAGCTAATTATTATTCATCTTTTCAATCGAGACTTCATGCTATGGCAAATCATAATATTACGAAAGATAATCCACAAGTACATATATACTTCTTAAGTGCAAATATGATATAATATCAATTTTGACCAATTTGAATATTACTTAATTACAACTTAATTTCTGAACATTTAGGGTCCTACTATTAATGGTGTATTAAATAGAGTTGTAAATGAATTAAAACAAATTCTAAAAAAGGATTTTAACAAAAAAATGATTGAAAATACTGCATTCAAACTGTTCGAAGTATGGTGGGACGAAAAGAAGTCAGAGAAAATTCAAAATCAAGGAGGCGAGAATACCATTGTTAATAACAGTAATAAGGAAGAAGGACAGAAACCTCAAGGGTTATCATTACTTTTAGAACAAGGAACTCCACTTGGATTTAATTATGATGGATTTGGTCTGGGCATTAGAGCCAGCATGCCAAAGATGCCTTCTTTCAGGGTATTTATTTTCATTATATGCAAGTTTATCTTTAGTGATATAATATGTAGTAAATATTTAATAATATATAAAATAACGATAAAGTACTTACTTAAAGTAATAATATACTTTTAAAATTTATACTATTAGCGCAAAATCAAAGCTCCAAGCCCATTACCACAGGACGAAGATAGTCGTCAGTCTGATCATGGTGACACAGAACTTATAGGAAGCGATAGCGATCTTGACCTAGCATCAGTGCAAAAAGTTAAAAGGCCAGTTACTTCTCTTCCAAGCGTTTCTTCGTCGTCTTCCTCGTCATCCTCGTCGAGTGAGAGTAGTAGTGAAGAAATGAGTTGCAGTGAATCTTCTAGCAGTTCGAGTGAAAGTTCCGATGAAGAAATATGTTCTGGAAACTTTGAAGATGAGGTATATAATTTATTAAAAGTACAAATAACTATTTTCTTGTAGTTATAAAATTGTATAATTACGTAAAATATATAATAATTAAATAATTTGTAACTATTTTCCTAAATATTCATGTGTGATACTTTTTCATACTTTTTCATGGAAATAATTATTTTTAGCAAGATACGGACAGTCGTTTGTCAACAGATCAACGTCCACTGGCCTGTAACAGTGAAGATCCTGATATTCTAATGGAACTCGCAATTCAAAGATCGTTAGATTGTCCAACCCCTACTGGTAGAGAGACACCAGTACCTAATATTGAAATAAAAGATGTAAATTCGAATGAATTCCCACAGTGTGATAGTGACGTTAGCCCTGTATCATCTCCATTAAAATATGAAAGCGATAAAAATGACATTGAGAAGACAAATGAAATATCTGTCAATGAGGAATATCTTGAAAAGGTTCGAACAGTGTATGAAGAAATAGAGACAAAGAATGTGGAAGATGAGATACAAAGAAAAGTAAAGAGTACTTCAGTAGCACCAGGTAAACAAGAACCATGTGATATACAAAAAATGGAAAATTCTGCAGCAGAAGCTTTGATAACATTAGCTGGCCAAGATAATATTATAAGACATAGAAGTCCGGGACCTGTACAACCAAATATTATTAGAGCTCTTCAAACTATGTCTGCTAAGTACATTAATGATGAACCTATATTAAAAGAATCAGAAAAGATCGAAATGTTTAGTGAAATACCTACCACCGATTCAGAGGAAGAAAGCTTAGAAATTAGAAGATTAAGGTTTGTAAAATTACTTATTATACATCTAAACTTAATCGAAATAAAAGTATGTTCCCTAAAGGTATTATTTTATACTATATAAACTAATGTAAAACATAATGTCGTATTGTTTTGAATTAATTAGGTACCAAGCTGAAGCTGATCTCCGACTTAATGGTCAACAGAGTCCTAAAAATTCTCAAGCTTCACAAGTGTTTATGGAGCATTCATATTCATTACCACCAACACAATCAGAAATTACGAAGTCCGTAATTCGTACACCTTCGACACCAATAAAACCGGTGAAACTTAAATCTTCAAAGATTATAAAATTATCGAAGAGTAAAGACAAGATACACAAAGTAGAGAAACGAAAATATAGTAAATACACGAAAATACATGCTCATCAAAATCATGAAGGAGAGAAAGAGAATATCGAAAATGAACATGTTTATGACAAATACCCGAAGAAAGTTGACACGCCACTTGTTACATACAAAGAACGCGACCTTATGTCGGAAATGGCTATTTTGTATGAATTTTTAACCAGAGGAATAGATGCAGAGGATGTAGAATATTTAAGACGAAGTTACGAAGCTTTATTGGCTGATGATAGTCAAGGTTATTGGTTAAATGACACACATTGGGTTGACCATCCTCCAACTGATATTCCAAGTCCTGCGAAACGCAGAAAGAGAGATGAACTTAGATTACATACTAGTGGAAGTGCAAGAACAGAAGGATATTATAAGGTTGATGTACGAGAAAAGGCTAAACATAAGGTATGTGTGAGTGATCTTTTAATATAAAAATTAACATACAGTGGCGTACGAAAATATTTCAATACTTAACATAAATAACTTTTATGTATGTATATGTTACATAAAATATTTCGAAATTTCATTAACACTATAATGAGACATGATAAATCTTAAATATTTTTTACAATTCATTACATTTCATTATAATTAAATATTGTGCTGTACTAGTATAACAAATAATTGGCTGTTCAAATACTTTGGTGAACTTTGCAAAGTGTAATGTAACTTACACCGTATATGTATATTTCCAAATTCGTTTCACATTTTACTTAGTCAGCTAATGAAATTTCAAAATGTTTTGTATAACATACATAATATATTCATAGAAAGTTTAGAATATTTTTATAAGCCACTACATTAATATCTTTCATACAATAAAATTATTTTTGTATAGCATCACTATGCGCAAAGTATACAACGAAGTAACGACGTTGAGGATAGTAATGGTCCTTATGCTGGTGGTGATGGAATAATGAATGGTCCAAAGAACAGTACTAAAGCTTTAACTGGTAAAATGCAAGCTCTGTCTCGTGAGGCCCGAAGTAATCAACGTCGATTATTAACAGCTTTCGGTATCGATACTGATAGCGATCTCCTTAAATTTAATCAATTGAAAGTAAGATTTCAATTGCTTTGATTATTGGCTCTAAATTATTTTTAGCTACTGTAAAGTTAATTAATATCGAATGTATTTATTTCATTTTACAGTTTAGGAAAAAGCAATTGAAATTTGCTAAATCTGGTATACATGACTGGGGTCTATTTGCCATGGAGCCAATCGCAGCTGATGAAATGGTTATCGAATATGTTGGACAAATGATCAGGCCAGTTGTTGCTGATTTACGAGAGTCTCAGTACGAAGCTACCGGTATCGGTAGTTCCTACCTTTTCCGTATTGATTTAGACACGATTATCGATGCAACAAAGTGTGGAAATTTAGCACGGTTCATTAATCATAGCTGCAATGTGAGTATTGTAGTAGTGTTTGTGTATAGTGTTCCAATAATCATGGTAAAATCGACAGAGGGGACGATTCTTCATGAAAAAATAAATCAATTTATTTTTTTACGTAGAATCACTTCTTTACCAATTGTACCACGGTTATCGAGACACCTTGTGGAATAAATTTTTATAACGACATAGCTGGTACTATTAGTTTTCTTTTATGTTTCAGCCGAATTGTTATGCAAAAGTAATTACGATCGAAAGCCAAAAGAAAATTGTAATTTATAGTAAACAGCCGATAGGAGTTAACGAGGAAATCACGTACGATTATAAATTTCCATTGGAAGATGATAAAATCCCTTGCCTATGTGGAGCTCCTCAATGTCGGGGTACTCTCAATTGAATCGTTCATAAAACTATATTGTTCATCCCTTTTCCTGTCTTCTACTCTTCATCATACCCTACTCATATTTTTGTAAATATTTCCCCATGTAAACATTTTATAAAATGCAATGGAAAAATGCTAAATTATGTTAATATGAAACTCCTCTTTTTTAACATCCTCCTCATAATTACGATAATTGCATTAAGTACCTAAAATGAATTTCAAAATCGTTATAAAATATTTATAATTTACGATTGTTTTTGTATATACATAACTTAAGGTTTTATTCCTATTATGTTTCTGTTAAAAATAAAATAAGAGTTTTTAAAAGCGCTTATGTGAACCGATAATGAAAAAAATTTCCATTCTTTTTAACAAAATCAGTTTAATCAAGTTATAAATATAATACTTTTTAACAATTTTTATATATTTACGTTTCTTTTTTTAAATAAATTATGTATATGCCGATATAATATATATGTACAACTATATATTAAGTTTAGGGACTTTTTTTATGTCACTTGAGTGTAATGATATCAGCAACGTTCCAGTAAGTAAGTAGGAACTTTATATCGTCTCTATATGTTTCTTTCATATTCATAACTTCTAACTGTTTCTAATAAAGGATATTTTTAAAAGAAGCATTTAAATGACACATAATTAATTAAAATATAAAAACGATATATATATAAAATTAGCAGATGTGTTTTTTTTTTTAATGTTTTGTCTTTCTAATTTTCTGTTTTATTTTTAACAAAATGTTTCGATACTTCGTATTTAAAAAAGAATTATATACTTAAATGCGATATGTACATCTAAAAAAATTGTATGATAATATTATATCAAAAATAATACAGTTTAGGTGACTTAATTCATAACAGCACATATCATACAATTTCATTAATCAGAATATTTTAATATTAATAATATATAATTAAATATATCTTTTAATTTCTTTACCACAAAAATGGAATATATTAATCAGAGTAACTATTTTATTAGTATTTACTTTTAAAACTTTCTATTTCTTTCTCTTTAAGGTTCTTTTTATAAATGTAAATTTATTTATAATACTTGAGCTTTTTCTAAAGACCGTTATTAAAATAAAATAACCTCCCATAAAATTAAGATAAAATTTTCGTTTTTCTAACATTCATTAAAATTTATTAATTAAGTTGTGAATATGTTTTTCATATCAAAAATTCAAAATATCTCATACTCAAACTATCCCCCCAACTCAAAATATCCCTCTGTAACGACATGTTCGCCAACATTCAAAAACTAACAATCAAATTTTAAGATTGGAATTGAACGCAGCATGAAAGTTAATTTCTTAGAGTGAGAAACTTCACAATCGCATTTTTTAATAGAAAATTGAATATTATAGTTGATTACAGTGATGTTATACGTAGAATACTATTATTGATTATGTTATAGGAATAATATAATTTTAAGGGTTATATTTTTAAAATATGGCAGATCGTTTAACACAATTGCAAGACACTATAAACCAGGTAATTGATTATACAAATTGTGTAAATAAATATAATATGTAACAATCTAATTTTTATGTTATTCCAGCAAGCAGAACATTTTTGTAACAGCGTAGGTATCTTACAGCAATATTCAACACCTAGTAAATTTCCTGGTTTTGATCGTGTTGGAACACCTCAACCGCATCAACCTCAAGAAGGTACTTCTATATATAATTTATTTCATTAAATTTCATATTAGCTGACTTATATATGAATTATACTTATATTTTAGATTATGCAGCCTTGTTTGCAACACTTATAGCAAGGTGTGCAAAAGATATTGATACCTTAATAGAAAGTTTACCAAGTGAAGAGTCATCACAAGAACTACAAGTCGCAAGTCTCAGCCGTCTTGAACAAGAAAACCAAGAAGCTGGCGAACAACTAGAGGAAGTTGTAAAACAAGGAGAAGCACTTTTGCAAAGGATTCAAGCCGCTCTGCAAGATATTGCTCAAAGTCAATTAGATATGCAGGATCCAGCATCCACATCTGTAATTAATATTAATCTTAACACTAACTCAACTTTCAAACAAGAAAATGTAAACTCTGTAAATACTGTATCTTCGAATAGCACACATCAATTGTCAAATCCTTCACCTAATTCTGTAAATCAATGATATATTTGTACTATAACTTGATTTTTTGAGAAATTTATAAAAGAAATAAATTTTTCTAATTGTGTAAACATTGTCAAAATATTAGAATTATTAAATAAATCTTGAAAACTTGATATTTATAGATAGCAAGAAATTAGTTATATGAAAATGTATTTAATAATTTATTTTAACATGATATATACCTATAGTTACATTAAATATAAAGGATAAAATGATAATAATTTTTGTATTTATACTATTTCTTAAAAAGATCTATAAATGTTTCTCGTGGTACAGATATTTTTCCAATCATCTTCATTTTCTTTTTCCCTTGTGCTTGTTGAGCCAATAATTTCATTCTTCTGGTGATATCACCACCATACTGAAATAAAAGAGATTAATAACAGAAATATATAACAATATACGGTGTATGATATAAGAAAATTATTTACCAATTTTGCAGTTACATCTTTTCTGTATGGTTTTAAATTTTCTCTTGCAATTACTTTTCCATTCACTATAGCTTGAATTACTATTTCAAACAATTGACGTGGTAGAATATCTAGCAATCTCTCACATATTTGTCTGCCTGTTGTACGAGCCTTGCTAATATGTACAATACTACTGAGTTCTTCCACTACATTACCATTTAAAGCAATATTTAACTACAACAAGCAGTTATTAATGTAGTGGAAATAAACTATAAAATACTTCAATATAAAATTATTGCATATATATATATTAAAATAATTATAATTACCTTTATAATATTTGTAGGCTGATAATTATGATCTTCGTAATCAAAAGTACCATATCCCGAAGTTGCTTGTTTTAATGTATCATGGAAGTCAACAATAATTTCGTTCAGTGGCAGTAAAAATTGAAACAATGTTCTATTGTGACCAATATCTTTTGCTGTTTGTTGTACTCCGCGTCTTTCAAAGCATAAACTTATAACTGTACCCACATATTCAGCTAGTATCAAAATTATAAGTTGTTTAGTGTTTTTTTAAATTAACTATATTATACGTAAAATTTAATTAATAATATATTCAATATACTTGGTGCTATGATAGATCCTAATACCATAGGTTCATAAAATTCTTCTACAATGTTAGGATCAGGAAACTTTGCAGGATTGTTGAATGAAATCACATCAGTTTTGTACTCTTTAATATTCTTCTTGCCAAAAATTTTTGCTTTATACGTAACGCTAGGTGTTGTCACAATTGAACATGTACCATATTCTTGCTCAAGTCGCTGCATGAATACTTCCATATGTAGTAAACCTAAAAATCCAAGTCTCCAACCATGTCCAAGAGCTACACTAAAGAAGGAAAATATAAAGTGTTTAGATAAAATAAGTACCTTAGTAAAATTTGTACCTATATGTCTTCCTTTTTATTTAACTGATTTAATAGGCTTAAAAAATATTGGAAAAAATACCTAGTTTCCATTTCAATAGTAACACTACTATCATTCAATGTTAATTTTTCAATAGCAGTTTTCATAATTTCAAATTGCGATTTTTCAATTGGATAGACACCTGAAAAAACCATTGGTTTTGGTGTTTTAAATCCTAATAAAGGTTCAGCAATGTGATCTTTTAAATGTAATGTATCTCCAATAACCATTTCCTTGGAAGATCTCATGTTACACGAAATACATCCTATTTGACCTGCAAACCTAAAATATATATTTATGTTATTGTATTATATTAAATTATTATATAAATAATAATGTAATATTTTCATAAAATTCATATTTACAATTTATTTACATTTTCTTCAGAAGGTCTCAATAGTGACATACTTCTAACTTCGTAAGACTTCTTAGTATACATTGAAACAATATGTAATTTAAGGGATAAAGATCCTTCCTTAATATATATCAATAAAATTGTTCCTTTATATTTATCATACCAACTGTCAAATATCAAAGCTCTGAATGGTTTGTCTCTACAAACATCAGGTGGTGGAATTCTTTCAACTATGGCATCTAAGACTTTAGGCACTCCAGTACCTAATTTAGCAGATATTTTTAAAACATCTGACTCTGTCATATCAAATAATGTTTCTAACTGATTTACAACTCTGTCAGGATTGGCAAATTTTAAATCTATTTTATTAATTACTGGTATTATAACTAGATTGTGTTTAATGGCTAAGTGAAAGTTAGCCACAGTTTGTGCTTGTATACCATCGTTAGCATCTACTACCAAAACTACTCCTTGGCAAGGAGCTAATGAACGATGTACTTCAGCAGAGAAATCAACATGACCAGGTGTATCTATTAAATTAAGAAGATACTTAATTCCTTTATATGTATAATTAAGTGATGCTGTTTGCGCTTTAACTGTGATCCCACGTTCTTTCTCAACTTGTAGTTTATCTAATATTTGTTTACCAGAATTAATTTTTATTGCACCTGTTATTTCCAAAAGTCTATCAGCAAGTGTGCTTTTGCCATGATCAACATGTGCCACAATACTAAAGTTTCGAATATTTTCTATTGGTATATCATACTCTTTAGCAATTTCTAAGTTTGTAGAATAAAATTTATTAAAATAATATAAATGTTGCCTACAAACCAAACACATGATTAATATCAGTAACAAACAATATATTATCCCTCATTTTAAAATATTAAAAATTTTAAACATAAAAAGTACATAATGTTTGAAAAAGGTATATAATACTGACCTTATGAGTACTTGGTTAAAGTTATAATTTCTATGAAGTGACCATACATGATAAATAAATTTATTTATCTTCATAATGAAGTAATGCAGTCGTTATTTAAGCACCAACACTGCGCAAATAGAAATTCAAATATAATAAGTTGTTTTTATTAACATACTATTTTCAGTCCTAGTCATACATATGATTATAATGATTAAATCATTATTTTGTACTTCACTAAAATTTTAAATTATATCGTGAATAATATTTATGAGTAAATAAGAAAATTAAAAATTAAATTCATACTAGACTTTTCATTAATCAATCAACAATAATACCAATAAAGATGTAACGTAGTGTACAAATATTAAGGTTATGTAGATTATGCTCATATATATATAAATATATATATATATATATATAGTATCTATTCAACAAGACGAGGCAGTAAACGTAAACAATATTTCACTCTTGCAGCTGCAATATACAGATTATACATACTTTATCTACAATCTACGTATGTATCTCTGTATATATTATTAGAAATTGAAAAGTTATCATTACTGAATGTATTGTAATGTCTTTAAATAAAAAATTTATGTGAAATTAAAACAAAATGTGTTAGACAAAATACTATTTTGCACTAAATACAATTTGTCTAGAACTAAATTTTAATATAAATTTAAGAAATTAAATTCGATATATATCTTGAACTAAAGATGATATTAAAATAACCGTTGATGTTGCTAAACACTATAATTCGACCTTAATGATTTCAGAATCTTTAAAAGTTACTTATTGCTTCAAATGATAAGCCTCTACCTTACATATATGCTTATATAAATTTAACACTAAACCTACTGATATTTCATGCATACCCAATCCTACCATGAGCGGTCAAATGACCGCTTCAAAAAAAATATGCATCTTAATATAGAAAGAGATTTCAGCGAATTTTTTTTCGGAAAGAAAACAATAAACAAAGTTGCGAATATTAAAAAATGGGTTGTATGTTTATTATAGGAAAAGTCAATAAGTTACATAGCGATAAAGTAACGATGTATACAAGAAATTCTAAAGGAAATTTCAAAAACGGGCATTTGACCGCGCGTGGCAGGTTTGGTGTTAAACGAGCATAATAGTGAATAAATTACGAATATGGAACATATAAGTAAGGTAACAAAATATTACAAAAAAGATATAAATATTTATTAATTAAAATATAAATATATACAATTGCAGCTTTGCATCAGATTGCATCACATTGCATTATTGCGGTCTTTCACTTTTGAGCGGT